>OY979702.1:10215310-11415310 GCA_963855925.1 Inga laurina
GAACACCTCTATCGCTTAAGGTTTTAAGCAACTTTTGGCTCATAAGCCAAATGGGCTAAACATTAATCCAAACATATCAAATTTTTTATAAAATCACGTCTTAGCAGGTTAAGCACATGTGACAGTAGACCCAAATACACACCATACTTTCTATTTACTTCCTCTTATCTACTTTGTAAGAAGTACAATTCTAGAAAATATTTTTTCTCCTTTTTATAAGATATTTTGACAGTTTCAATGGCTATTAAATATCTTTTTTTTTTTCATATATACTCATATATAAAGGTATTGAGAATGTTATAAAAGAAATAAAGGTAGTGAGAAAGAGTAGAAATTAGTATATATAATATTAATAAGGTTAATATATTATAAATCACTTGAATTTTATAATCAATTTAATATTTTTTAACTATTTTTATTAGTATGTGTAAATTAATTAAAAAATTTTTATAAAATAAAAAGTATTGCTTAGTCATGGTTGATGTGAGAGATTTTTCCAAAATAACATGATAGAAGTGGAAGGAGAGGAATAAGGGGAGACAACCGGGGAGACTTTATTATATTTTTCATTGAGGATCCATCTTTTTTTTTTTTTTTGCCAACACAATTGAGGTTCTATCTATTTAGTATTTACACAAGACCATAAATACACAACACCATCCGAATAAAAATTGGGATAATTTGTTTATAGGACAGATGAATTATTTAAATTTTAAATTGGGTCATTAAATTTAATAAATCTTAAATCATGTTATAGACAATCTAAAATCATGTCATCCATGTCTCCGCTTGATCACTTCATATCTCACAGCCTTCCTCTATGCCGACAGTCTCAAGGGTTTGCATTCCCGTTTGGATCAATCCCATTGCACTTTGCAGTGCAGTGCAATGCAATACAATATTAATTATAGAACTAGTGTTTGGTTTGATTTTTAAGCAAGGTTCAATTATTTATTTTTTAATAATTATTTAAAATTAAAATATTACACAAAATCTATTTTACTGTAATATAATCTTTATAGAAAAAATAGTTAAGAGCTATCGTGTTGCCTCATCATAATCCTCACACAACCTCCCCGAGGATCATCCGATGGCAATGGTTGTGGTGGTGGAGGCAACAACAACGGTGGTATTGCAGTGGGGGTGGAAGTGGCAACAGTGGCAGGTGGTGACAGCGACAGTGAAGGAGGAGGTAGTAGCGGTGGCGATAGCTGCCATGGCGATAAAAACGACTACAATGGAGGTGGCAACAGTGCAGGGTAGTAGTGGAGGAGGAGGAGGTAGTGGTGGCGATAATAGGTGATGACAACAACAACAGTAGAGGTAGAGGTAGTGGCGGTGGCGGCAATTGTCATGGTAGCGGCGATGGCAATCTTGGAAGTGACGACAGCAGGGTGTAGCAGTGGAGGAGAAGGAGGTAGTGGTGGCGATAGCAGGTGGTGACAGCAATAACAGTGGAGGAGGAGGTAGTGGCAGTTGCAACGGCTGTTATGGCGGCGGCGGTAAAGGTGGAGGTAGTGGTAGCAATGGCAGGTGATGATAGGATCAATAGTGGGGGAGTAAGTGGTGGTGGTGGCGACAGCTGCCAATGCAGTGACGGTGGCAACAATGGAGGTGGCGGTGGTTGTGTTATATGTAGCAGGTAAAATGAGATAAGTGAAATAAAGATAATGAGACTAAAGGATAAATTGAACTTTTTCAACTATGTAATAGGGTGGTACTGAGTATTCATAGGGGGAGATATAAATGAGGATTACCATTTTTTTAGTAATCATCATTACCATACTAAACCCTATTACCATGCTAAAAAGCAACTAAACACTTTTCTCTTAGTAATGCAATAATGATTACCATTGCATATATGCAATGGGTTGAATCAAACAAGCTCTTAGTGCTCATCACAATAATAAACAACCTATTACTCAACACTGTGATGAGATCTAAATCGTTTAAATTTAATGTAAACGGTCAAAATTTAAAATTTTTAATTTGTGATTTTTTAAATGATAAATTTATTTTTATGAGAAGTTATAGGCAAGGAACAAAAAGCTGGACTGGGTAATGAATCGGTCACGACACAAGTTCAAGAGTTAATGAGTCAACTGAGGTCGGACCGGTGGTTGGACCGACCATATTAAAATATTACAATTTATTAGTTACAATATATATATTAATATATTTTTAAACTTCTATAAATAAAAATGAAAATCATTAGAAAAAAATGCTTAAAATCTATTAGTATTAGTTATGATGCCTATACTTATACATGATATCTTATTTCCTATAATTATTATATCTTTTTAAATAATTTTTTTCATTAGCTTTTTCTTTTTTTTTAGATTTATTTTTTCTTTACCTATTTTTCTCTTCATCTTGGTCTTCCACCTTTCATTTATTCTTTCTTCACCCACAATGATATCTTCTTATCCTTATCTTGATCCTTGTGTTTTTTGATTTTTTCCTCCAGCCAACACTTTTGTGGTCATATATTATATTTGATATTATTTTTCTAGCTTATTCTTGATATGTGTGTTATTATTTTATTTTAATGAAAGACGTTGGGAATCCAAAGCTTTTCAAAACCATAGAGTAGAGTAGTTGACCTCTTTCACCTTCCATTTTTCTCTGTTCTCTTTTCCCGTTTTCCTAAATCATCTTCAGCATCTCTCCTTATTTTAATGAAAGATTTTTTCCTCCACAATCTCGCCTTATTTTGTTCGCTTGGTTCCACGAGATCTTCAGCAGCCAGCCAGATTCTGTCATTGCCTTTTCTTCATCAACCTGCACAGTCTCAGCATCTCCCATCTCCTGCAGGTCATCGTCATCGTCGGACGCTGGGTTGGGCACTGGGTCATCGTCGTCGCCGGACGCTAAGCTACGGCACAGGGTCGCCATCACTTGATTTTCGTCTGCGAGAGGAGACTGCTTGCCCGAGTTTCAATCTTTACTCTTTCCTCTTTCGGTCTTTTTGAATCTGATATGATCATCTGAGTTTTTTTTTTAAATTTTTTTAACTTGAGGTTTGGCCGAGTCAACTAAAAATCGGCTAGGTCAACTCGGTCAAGACCTAGTCGATCTCCCCCCTTTCCAAGCGTCAGACCAGACTGGATTAGGGACCGCTTCTCCGGTTTTTCGGTTGGACCGGCCGGTCCGGTCCAGTTTTTTGTACCATGGTTATAGGTATAAAATTATATCTTTATTTCAAATTTTACATATATTGAAATAAAAAATTTATTTAAAACACAAAAATTAAATTAAATCTAGGTCGTCCGAAATCGATCTAAGAGTATAGATTGCTTATGAGCACAAAATGTGCTCCCCAGCTGGTCTCAACCGCACTTTTGTTCTCTTTTATATTTATAGTTCCTTTCCTTCTGCTTTGCTTCTATATATAGATCCTCGATCTCCCCTATTGCTTCATCTTCTCCTTTACAAAGTCCTTTCCTAACCTTCTCCCATTCTCTTGGCTATGGGCTACAGCTCTCCCTCTCTCCTTGTGTTGCTCTTAATACTGATTCTTGACAGAGGCTCTACACTATCTTATTTCCCAGGAGTGTTATACTGCCCTATGTTTCAAACAAGAATTTCAATTCAAAACCGTAACCCATGATGCAATTCTAAATCGCGTGGCGATAGGAGTCCCTCCACTTTCCTTACCATCCATTTCTCTATATATACTCAATCACCATCAGATTAACTCTAAACGGTTGAGATTTAATATCTTCTAAAAATATTATTATAATATCAAATAACAAAAAATGTGTATAAATAAATTTAAATCATTACAACTTGATCTAAATAGCTCATATCTTTGCACTTTTATTAAATTATTCAATATATATTTTTACTTTTTATATGATATTAAATCTCAATCCTTCAGAATTGATCTAATGGTAAGAATGACGAAGTGGAGATAAGTAGATGATAAGATAAGAGGAGAGGCTCCTTTCCCAATTGCATGTATGTGACAACCCAAACGCTTTATTTGTTCATTAATTTTGATATTAACAAAGGGCTTGTGTGAGACTTGTTAATGGCAAACAGAACTAGTTGGGGTGCTTCCTGCATGCAAGAACAGTTGGAAGAACTATCCAAACCAAGAACTTGCATAAAGTCAAATATGCCCTTGGGAAGCAAATTGATTTTATGCATGTTTGGATTAGCAGCAGAAACTATTTTTTCAATCTGATTTACAGTAGGTAAGTATATAAGTGAAGTTTTATCTCGATTTATGTGAACATGTTTTTACAACGCTAATTCAAACATACCCTTTGACAATTATGGAAAATTGAAGACTTATGTTTGGCCAGGCGGCAGTTATCTCAGCATAAAGCATGAACGAAAGGACGGGTGATTAAGCTGGAAGGACATGAATAAAAATAAAGGCGCTAGCTTTCCCTGGATAATAGCTCGAGCCATAGAAGTAATTTGATCCAATTTTTGAATCCTCCCTTACTCCGTATGACCTAATTATTGATTTTAAAGTTTAGTACCCCCAAATTAAAAATTCACTATTTCAATTGGCTTTTAAAAGGATTTCCCCTTTAATTTTAGTTCCATAATTTTCATTAATTAAAAACGTGATATTAAAATTTTAAATGTTAAATATATTAAGTTTAATTCTTTTAAAAATGATAGTCATTGATAAAAATAATATTATTTGAAATTAACAGTGTTATAACATAGTATTATTTTTGTATGGTATTTTGAATACTCTGTTACCCAAATATGACATAATATTATTAAATATTAGAAGACTTGTGTTATATGATTTCCCAAATGTAATCCTATCCTAATTAGAAGCCAATAATAATTTATATTACGAATGAAAATATTATTAAAATTAAAAAAAGTTTCCTGGAACCACCACTAGCTATTTCAGAATAGACTTTTGTCTGTTTGAAGGGTGTTTTAGTGATTTTTGTCTTTGTCTTCCACATGGACCCAATATTTGGCACGTCACTTGCCAACTCTACATTATCCCATTAGTCTTTCTCAATTACATTTAATATTAGCCAACAATTGAATAACAACAATATTATTATATTTTGAAACTTCTACAATAACATTAAAAGTTAAAAAAGAAAAAAGATTTTCGATAACAATGTTCCTTTACGAATTTTTTTGGGTGAATTTTACTTAACCCTTTGATTAATTATAGTATTAAAATAAAAAAAAAATAGAAAAAAACTTTGAAATTACAAAATCTGAAATCACGTTTGTTATTAAGAGTTAATAAAAAAATAACCAAACTTAATATGAAATTCATAACTTATTTTTTAAAAATACCTTATTTAGAATTTTGTTAGAATGAACTAACGTAAGATTCCAAGCTGTTACTTTACGTCCGGTCAAAACTGGAATCAAACAAAACTTAAATAATTGCAGACCAAAATAATAAATCAAATAACCAATACCATTACAAACAAATAAAATCTAGTTAAATTACTCCTCTTGTCCATTTCATTCCTATTTGTAATCCAGTCTCCATATGTACTATAAATATTAATTTAGTCTTTCTTAATTTTTATTAAAATATTATTGAATATTATAAATTCATATAAATAACTATATATTATTTAAGTATATTTATAATCATAAAACTCAAGTCTGATTCTCCCTCTACTATAGGGGCCAGCTGATGAATAATTTGTCGTCTACAAATTAACAAAAGATCAACCAATATACAGCATAATTCTCTTCCAAATGATCTCGTAGTCTAGGACACGAAAGCAGGTTGTGGGTTCGATCTACTTGTAACATTAGGCCGTTAGTATTTGCTCCTCTAAATAATTAAATAAAAAACTGTAATCTTCATGGAATTTTCTGCCAAAAGAAATTGGGGAGTTATCATGGGGTGCTGGTCAATTCCACTTCCTCAAAATTACCTATCAACTCAATTACTTTGGTTTGACCCCTAACCTGTATGTGAATTGTGAAGCATCTGTGATATCACAGATAAATATATATATACCAATAACCGTTCAAAGCATACTAACTTTTAGTCCACCTCCATTAAAAATTCCAAACTTCCATATCCACAATCCTTGGATTCCAACCAAAAAAAAAAAAAGTGCAAGAAGAGAGATTAATGGCTCACAATGGAAATGGGGATACAGTAGAAACCAGGTTTGATGATATTGGGGAAGATGAACAAGTGCAAAACCAGAAACAAAACCAGAAGGACATGAAGTTGAAAGAAGAAGAGGTTTCATTGGAGAGAGTGTTTATGGGCCAGGTGGTGCTGCCATGGAGGAAGCAGCTAACATTAAGAGCCCTAGCTGTTAGTT
Organism: Inga laurina; assembly: GCA_963855925.1. Lineage (NCBI taxonomy): Eukaryota > Viridiplantae > Streptophyta > Magnoliopsida > Fabales > Fabaceae > Inga > Inga laurina. The sequence goes on from OY979702.1 coordinate 10,221,601, forward strand.
TATGTCTGAGCATACTGTTCAGTTTCATAGTGATGAAGCTGAATCTCACCACTGGGATTATTCCTTCCCTCAACGTCTCTGCTGGTCTTCTGGGTTTCTTCTTCGTCAAGACATGGACTAAGTTGTTGGACAAGTCTGGCATGTTGAGACAGCCATTTACCAGACAGGAAAACACGGTCATACAGACCTGTGTTGTTGCTTCCTCTGGCATTGCCTTCAGTGGTATACCTTCTTTCATTCTATCTATCTTATTAATACTTCATCTTGTTAATCTTTGGAAGAGAATAAGCTAATGGGTTTAATTGCATCTTAGTAGCACTCAGTATCCTAAACTAATTTGTGGTTCATCTGGTACCCTAAAATATTTTTTTAGTGGCACTCAGTATTTTAAGTATCTTTCTAGTTATTTTTTGTGCATCTAGCATTCAAAAATATTTTTTCAATAGCACTTAGTATCTTAAGTTTAAGGTGCTCACTGTTGTTGAGAAAAATATTTTAAGAGCAAAGTTGCACAAAAAATACTTCAGGATGCTGTGTGTCACTGAAAAAATATTTTAGAGTATTGGATGAACAAATAATTAGTTTATGATACTGAGTGCTACAAGAGAAACATTTCGAAGTGTTGGATACATCTTAATCCTATAAGTTAATTTGCTCTAATCTTCAATAAACAGGAGGCTTTGGAAGCTACCTCTTTGGAATGAGTGAACTTGTAGCCAATCAAACTTTAGACAAGAGTGACTTCAAAAACCCATCACTAGGATGGATTATTGGATTTCTCTTTGTTGTCAGCTTCATTGGCCTTTTCTCAGTCCTACCTCTGAGGAAGGTATGATTCATCCTTTGACATTTGAATTCATTATGCAGAATGATTCTTACATGTACTGATGCTTATATGACAATATTGATTTGTTATATTTGTGTTACTGGTTGCAGATTATGATTATTAACTTCAAGTTGACATATCCAAGTGGTACTGCAACTGCTCATCTTATAAACAGCTTCCACACCCCTGAAGGAGCTAGGCTAGCAAAGTAAGGCATTGTAATGGACTATTAATGGTTTAGATTTAGACATAAAAATTATCAACTGATATATATATATATATATATATATTAATATTCTACCCTCAGGAAGCAAGTAAAAGTGTTGGGGAAATTCTTCACTCTTAGTTTCCTATGGGGTTTTTTTCAATGGTTCTATACTGCTGCTGATGGTTGTGGATTTGAAGCCTTCCCTTCTCTAGGCCTCAACGCGTATCATTACAGGTTTGTTGTTACATATCTATCTTCAAATGTTTATCACTCTCTATAAATAACCATTCACTATTTTCTTTTTCAGGTTTTATTTTGATTTCTCTACAATCTATGTTGGAGTGGGAATGATTTGCCCATATATCATAAATGTATCAGTGCTCCTTGGAGGAATTCTTTCCTGGGGAATTATGTGGCCTCTCATAGAAAAGAAAGAAGGCCAGTGGTACCCTCCCAACCTTGATGACACTGACATGAATGGTATTCAAGGTTACAAGGTTTGTTTCCTATGATAAAGCAAAACGGGTAGAAGAAAACCAAATAGAATTCTCAATGAGGTTATTGAATAGAACCTCTTGGTTAATAATTTATTTAAAGATTTGGTTGTTGATAGAATTCAATGATGTCATGCGATTTATATAGCCAACGCCGCCTAGTGGGTTAAGGCTTGTTGTTGTTGTTGTTGTTGTTGTTTACATGCTTTTTATAGCCTTGAATTTACTTGCCTTTCTCCTTAATTTCAGGTATTTATAGCCACAGCATTGATCCTAGGAGATGGTTTATATAACTTATTCAAGGTTCTAGGTCATACTCTCATTGGTATATACAAACAAATCAGAGACAGACCCAGAGAGAATGTTCTTCCTGTTGCAGACCAGAACTCATCCTCATCACTTACACAACTTTCCTACGATGATCAACGCCGAATCCAATTCTTTCTCAAAGATCAAATACCCACATATTTTGCAGTAGGAGGCTATGTGGCAATTGCTGTCGTTTCCATAATCACAGTCCCACACATCTTTCCCCAACTGAAAAGGTACCACATACTGGTGATCTACCTGTTTGCTCCTTCATTAGCATTCTGCAATGCGTATGGATGTGGACTAACAGACTGGTCTCTAGCATCCGCTTATGGAAAGCTTGCCATTTTCGCCATCGGAGCTTGGGCTAGCGCTTCACATGGTGGTGTTCTTGCTGGCCTAGCAGCTTGTGGAGTGATGATGAACATAGTCTCAACAGCCTCAGACTTAATGCAGGATTTTAAAACAGGCTATCTCACACTGTCATCACCAAGATCCATGTTTCTTAGCCAAATTATAGGCACAACAATGGGTTGTGTGATCTCACCTTGTGTCTTCTGGGTTTTCTACAAGGCTTTTAAAGACCTTGGAACTCCTCAAAGTGAGTATCCTGCTCTTTATGCAATAGTGTACAGAAACATGGCATTATTGGGTGTAGAAGGCTTCTCTTCTCTTCCAAAGCACTGTCTTTTGTTCTGCTATATTTTCTTTGGTTCTGCCATTGTTATAAACTTGATCAAGGACTTGATGGGTAAGAAGAGAGGTTGGTTCATACCACTTCCAATGGCTATGGCCATTCCTTTCTATATAGGGCCATATTTTGCCATTGACATGTGTGTTGGAAGTCTGATGCTTTTTGTGTGGGAGAAGATGAACAAGGCTAAAGCAGATGCTTTTGCTTCTGCTGTAGCTTCTGGGTTGATATGTGGTGATGGAATATGGACACTTCCTGCTTCAATACTTGCTCTTGCCGGAGTTAAGCCTCCAATTTGCATGAAGTTCTTGTCAAGAACAACAAATGCTAGGGTTGATTCTTTCTTAGGTTCTTGAGGCAGAAAAAGTCTCAAGTTGTAACTACTTAGTGTGCATAGCTATCAGCTTAACATGTTCTGGTTTTTAAAGTTTCTTTAATACTTTCTTGCCACTCACCTGTATAGTACCCCTTTTTAAGCTATATAATTCACTAGTATGGATATTGTCACCTCAAAAAGCTTATGATTTTCTATTAATATGATGTTCCTTTTACTTTTTGCTGAAGATAAATTAAAGTATCAATACTTCGTGTGTGCAAAATTTGTAGAGTATCAATACTTTCTAGGTATAAAAATTTATCAGGTTTTTCTGGCCAATTACATTTTCAAACAGGGATTTTTCATTAATTTTTCCAAGAAAAAATCTTTTTTTTTTTGGATGATTCAATTGTCAATAAACTTGTGCAGCTTTGTCTAGTTCTCTGTTGTTATGTTGTAATGATAACGTGTCTGATTTCAAAATGGTTGGAATATCCAATCATAAAAACCATGCATGGTTGATTCCACATCCAGGGGATAAGGACTAAATATTCTCTTATGATTTAGAAGGAATAACTCTCCCAAATTCTCTACTGAAATTATGTACTACGTAGTTCATAAATATAAGACTCAGTTGACCTTTTTTAGGAGAGATTAAAGAAGATAAATAAGTTATTTAATTATATTTATGTTGTATATGATTAAATTATATATCAGTTTATAAGTTAAACAAATTAATTTGAAAAAAAAAACGGTAAATATAAATACTTTAAAGTAATTTAATTAACTTCCTTAATCTCCCAAAAAAATCAACTATGTCTTATATTTAGGATCGGAGGTAGTAACATTGAAGAGCTTCATGATTTTTATTTTTGGAAGCCACATTTTCCACAAAGCTATAAACAATCTTCAAATATAGTTGAGGTGGTTGAAAATGACTTGTGTTTTGAACTAAAAGGAGTACATTTTTGTATAATGATTGAAAAAAATATTTCCTTAACGCATGGAGTGCAATTATTGGGTTATGGAAAATTTTAATTAGGCTGACCCAAGTTGTCTAGTCCAACAAGATTCACCTTAACTTTTGCATCTATTTTTTATGCATAATCTTTTATATCTTGCTTTACGCTTTGGGGCATTATTTTATTTTTTCGCAAAAGATGGGGAATTATTATTATTGGAGGGTCAATGTGATGTATATGTAATAAATATGAAGTCAGAAAATATTTGAATAATAAGTAAGTTTGACTGGTGTGAAATAAATTAAATTTTGAATGAATGGCATTAATGTTAAATATAAGCATAGTTAGGAGATAACCGATGTGGAATTTTGTAAAAGAAAAAATTAGCGGAGGTAATTGTGATTGAAGAAACTCCCTTGCAGGTTGTTGTCTTTCTCAGGATAATGGAGTCATAACCCTAACCAGTAACATTCATAGTTCACACTACAATTTGTCTAACTTGAGATATGGAAAAAATCTTATATTCCATTTGATGTTAAATAGGGTTAAGGTCTAATTTTGTCCATAAGTTTTGCATAGAAGTTGTAGGTATCCAGAAGCTTTTTTAATTCAATATTGCTCCAAAAGTATAAAACAAGAGCAATGTCTGTTAGAAATAATGAGTGGGTGTGTCATAAGGAACGAGTCCCACTTTACTTGGAATTGTGGGAATCCAAATAATAAGTGATCTTGGACTAAGAGGAGGAATGAGATCACACTATGATGGGCCACCGGAAGCAAAGATAATGGAAATCTGGCAATATCTTCCACCTCATGTGTGTGAGTTAGAACGTGGATTGGGTAGATTTTAGTAGGATATTTTATTGTGGAATTCAAAATATATTTTGGAATAAATGAGTTTATAAAATGTAAATTCTACAAGGCAGTAATCGCAAGCTCTACACGTTGAAGGTTTTAAAATAAAAAACTGATTTCTTTGACCACTTAAAATGCCTTTAGCGTCTAGATTTTATAGCTATTGAATTGCTTCTTTTCCAATGTCTATAACAACCCTACTCAAACACCTTTATGGTATTATAATGATAATAATACTGTCAGTTTATTGCCTATATTGGGTGTCCGAACGTTCATGTATATGAGGCTTATAAAAGGCTTGTTTGCAAGAGGATTGAGAATCCTACTCTAAAACCTTTGAGCATTTCGCTCCTCCTCTGATTTTTGTCTGCTGAGTTCTATTATATTTTGTTGTTCTGTTCATCCTGTTCTTGCAGGAAGGATCCGTTCTATTGTAGAGAGTGACACTTCCTCTTAACCGGTGGTTGCAGAATAGCTCTTAAAGACAGCGTTCTTGGACGTGACTCGGATTATTTATTTTCTTTGTAGGTGCTACCACCGATAAGACCTGCAGAGCACTAGGTGGAGTTGAAAGATTCATTGGATCGTATGTGAATTTAAGCGTTGATGCCAACAATGTCGCCCTACTTCAACGGTAGCCAAACGAATGTTTGTCACGTCGAACACTATACTACATATTTTGCTTTCATGTGGGTATAATTTGCTTTCTTTTTTGTCATTTTTTGCCCTTAAAGTTTTCTTAAAAGAGCAATTTTGCCTCGACAATGTCCCCAATTTAACCGCAAAACGCAAAAAAGAAGCATATGAAAAACCGATGAAAACATATAACAAAATAAATGACAAAAACAATAAAGCATATTGTAAACGAACACCAAAGAATATGAAAAAGAAGCGGATGATAAACAAGTCTCCATATGATGGTGCTCCCCATCTTAGGATGGTCTTGTTTCTCACTAGCTAGGCAAATTCTCACGGTATTGTGCTTGTAATACCACCAACTGTAGTACTGAAAAAAAAAAAATCAGAATTACATATAAAATTTTATTAGATGAATTAAATTGCAAGAGTATGCAACAATAGATTACACATATTAAGAGAATTTTTATTAATGAATGATTACAATGTGCATGATTAAAAAGGGATATTTTAAAGAAACCAACGCATTTATTGTAATAATTAACTTAACTAACTTTTTAATATTTTAAAATTAATTAACTAGCTCTTATATTAAGCACATTAAATAATAATTCCTCCAATTCTATTTATAAGTAACTTTCTCTCTAATAGGGTTGATCCCTTTTATAAGCAATTTTTATTTTTTATCTGAAAATACAAGCTTCTTTTTTCTATTTTACCCTTATTAAATACTTATTTTCTCTCATATCTTATACACATTATCTCTCATACTTTTTATCTATTCTCCCTCCAATACTTTTTTCATAAATAAGGGTATATATGGAAAAAGCATGACATTTTTTACACAATTATTATTTTTAACTACCAGTTCGTTTTATGCAATCAAGAGGAAAGTTGCTTATAAATAGGATCGGAGGGAATACTATATATTAATGAAGGTATTAAAACCTGGACTGGGCGAAGTACTGGGTTAAGGGTCAATGAGTCAGATCGGGACCAAACCGGAGAGAAATTAAAGATTTTAGATTTATAAATATGAAATTCTAAAAAAAAATAAAATAGCAACCCGGACCAGACCGGTCTACAAGTCGATTTGCCGGTTTTCGGGCCGGACCGGCCAGTCCGGTCCAAGTTCAACAACTCTGATATTATTTAAAATATAAAAAATGAAAAAGAATAGAGAGAGAGAGAGAGAGAGAGAGAGAGAGAGAGAGAGAGAGAGAGAGAGAGAGAGAGAGAGAGAGAGAGAGAGAGCGCGCGCTCAAAAGTTGAGGCAAACAAATTTAAAACAGATCAAACAACTAGTGGCGAAGATGATAACGAAAATTAGGGATGATTTGTCCGCTGTTAGTATGGTCCAACATTCCTTCAAACCTTTGACCCTTTCACACTATAATGCGCAAAACAAAAAAGAGAAACCAAGAACAAATTGTCTTTCCAATTGTGCATATACTCTGTTCAATTTACTTTCTTAAAAAATGTTCAATATACACATATGGTCTCCTCTGATCATATTATAAGCCATCCATCTACTTCATCATCATGCTAAAGAAATGGTTAAATTATTAAATTTGTTTAAAACTATTTTTTTAAGAAATTATCTATATTTAAAATCATGAGTTATACCAAAAGGAAAATTGCATCAAGTTTCAAAATAGCAGTAAACTTAGAAAAATGTAATTAATACCCTACTTAGTGACTTGTAATTAGAACCACTCAATCTTTTAGAAAGCCTCGCATTATAGGAATCAGAGTGGATTAATGAAATGATTCCGTATTCATACGCAAACGCCTGTGTGCACATGTAATTTAATTTCAGATATTTTAAAGACATTATTTAAAACCAATTTTCAAAATGCTCCCTCCCCTAGTGCTTTTAAATAAGATATAAATAACAAAATTATCTAAAGGAAAATTAATTAAACAATAAATATGTAAAAGTTGTAACTTATTTTTAAAAAACCATCTTGTTTATGATCAAAGAAAGAGTGAATGAGCAAACAGTTAATGCAATGAAATTAATCAATAATTAACGGGGCCAAAATGAATGACGATACCAAAATTTGGGAGAATTATTATAATATCCTACGGAAGAAACTTAATTATCAAAAAGTTTAAATAATAAATGAGGTGTTGTTATTTTTTATACTAGAAACTTGTTATCACACGCTCTTTAGTTGTCATTGAGATTTTTTAGTTATTAAGTTCAATCTTTGAGATCTTATAGTAATTCCCCCTAAATATATTATACATAATAGTGTCTCTTATAAGTAGAAATATGTTATTACTGAAAAATTCTCTCACACATAAAATGGGAATGGGTTCTACTAAGTACTAAGACATTGTTGTTGTTTTTTGCATTCAATAAGACATTATTGTTAATGTTATGACTGTTTTTTTTTTTTTTTAATCTAGGTTATGGCTCTTTAAGTTTAACTACTCAGGTTTTCCATCAAAATAATTAGTAGTAATATTTTTTTTGCTCAGAAATAATTAGTAGTAATATGAATAATAAGTATGCTAAAACTTTTATTTGGAGCATTTTACGAGCTTGTGGTTGTGGGTCCTCTTAACCCTAATCTAATGCAGGCCCCAAAAACCTGATTAATTTAATGACTTGAAAAAGCATCTCATAGCGATAACAAAAAAAAATATTTAAAATTTAATTATAACTTTCTCATATTGTAATAAGATTAAAATTTATTAAAATTTTAAGAAACATATATAACAAAATATGGGGGAAAATAAGGGAAATTTAAAATAAAGGACCTAGAGAAAATAATATTTATCATAAAGGACCATAAAATTGTAATTACTTAGAATGACCGAACATCATAATATAAATTTAAAATCACTAAATTGCCCCTAATCAAACCTCTTATATTTTCTCTTATATTTATAATTAAAAAATAACTAAAATTAAAAATAAAACTGCCCATCATGATATGATCGTATCTTTTTTTAAATTTTTAATATATTATTTATTTAACAATGGTTAAACTCATATTTTTTTAATTTTTATTTTTCACCAATTTATATTGTCAAATTGGTTAATTTATATTATTAATGTTGATATCAATCAAGCTCTTTTTATATAAAAACTAAACTCAATTCATATTTTTCAGGATATAATAGGTCACTTAGATTTTTAATTTTATTAACACTAAATGAATTTTTAACTCGCATAAATTTCTTCTAAAATAAAAACAAATCATATAAACTTTCTTAGTTTTACATATATATGATAAATTATAAAAGATATTGAGTTTTATTAAAATTATATGATTCTCTTTTTAATTAAAATTTTTGTTGATTTAAAAAAAATTAAAATTTTTATGAAATTGAAAAATGTGTTTTTTTTCATAGATATCTGTTCAAGTTGTGAAAAATGAAAATTGAGAAAATTATTGTTTGATTTAGTGAAACTTAGAATTTAGTATTAGTTTTAAAAATATAACTAGATATTCTTCCCCGTGCGTTCCACGAAATAGTGTTTATTATTTATGATATTTTTGCTAATTTGATATGAATAAATAAATGATCTTAATTAAAGAGGTTCATGAATCATCCTTCTTATTTGTTCATAGATTTACCCCTTCGTTCCAGTAGTTCTTTGATATATGTCATCTCTCTTATTGTTAGTAGCCACTTATTGGCTTGTTCGTGCATTGCACATCATTGTTTGTTTTCATGAGGAACAAAAACTAAATTTATCAACATAATGATTCATTGGTTGAATGATTTTCAATTTCCCTCTTATGTAGAACATTATGCATAACTAAATTAGCATGACATCATCTTGTTGTCTATATTTAATGTATCTCTTATATATGTCATGCCATCTACTACCTCATATTTAAGAATGTAGATGATAGCATGACCCCGACATATAAATGTGAAATTTTATGAAGACAAACTTTTCCTTTCTTGAGGAAACGGTAGGTGAGTACAAGTCGACTGTATGCCATATAATGGATTCACCTAAAATTTGATAATAGGAATTGGGATCATTAAAATAACAATTTCGAATGCTCCTATCTAATAATTTTTTACAGTTGGTTGTGCAATCTGTTATGTGTTTTTAAAATTTGGGGAATCTAAATATGGGAAGTATGTTCTATTGTGGCATCCAAACTTCCAAGACCATGAAGTTACTTTATATTGATCAATGTTGTCAAGTATTTCAGAATTTTTAAAATGGTAGACTTCACCTTGCTTGATCTCTTACATGAAACGTTCTCTTACTCTCCTTTTTGTACCAAAACTATCAATCTTGGTTCTCTACATGTATATGTTAAGCCATCATGAGTAATGATGGCAAAAAGCTTCACAAGTAAGGAAATTTATGCTTGACATACCTGCTTATCCCTTAGAATCATGCCAACCCTCAAGGAGCACACAGTGGGGTCTTCTTGAAATAGACAAACTTTCTCAGATCACACACAATAATAATGACCTAGGTGTTATTTCAATAGTCAATGTTGCTGAAAAGATCATGGAAAACACTTGTCATGTTGTGTTGTAATATTTTTAAGAGTTAAAGTAAAAGGAGCAAAATTATGGCTTGCATGTGAACCAAACATAAATCAAACAGATTATACAAGAACTTTCCTACTACAATATTAATTAAACTAATTATGACATACTTGCTTATCCCCTAGAATCAAACCAACAAGGGCAAAGTTGAATGCTTCCTTAGTTCTTCATAATTAACATTCAAGTGGCTTTTTCCCTCCCAAACAATCTTTGCCACAATTTAAAATCAAGTGGTTTTTCATTTTCCCACCAATTCATAATTAATATTCACGTGTCCTTTATTTTTAGGCAAGTGAAAGGTGTACAATTTAAGATCAAATGCATTTGCTTTACATTAGCATGAACTATTTTATAGTTAATATTCAAGTGTCGTTTCATTTTTTAAACGATTCAAAATTAATATTCTAGTTGGGCTTCCACAATTAAAAATCAAGTGGGTTTTCATTTTCAAACAGACTTATAATTAACATTCAAGTGGCCATTCATTTTCCAACTGATTTATAATTAACATTCAAGTAGTTTTTTTTATTTGCAGGAATATGAAAGGTGTACATTTGAGAATAAAATGCACTTGATTCACATTGATATTTACCATTTTATAGCTAACATTCAAGTGTCTTTACATTTTCAACCGATTCATAATTAATATTCAAGTGGCCTTTTTTTAATCAATTTTTTAAGGATTTTTGTTTAACAGAGTATAACATAATGTTCTATTTAAAAAAACCAAGACTTCAATAAACAGTGTTAAAAAGCCAATTGCTTCATCACAAATTATCAAGATCAACTAACGGTTCCAAAAAACCCAAATCCGTTACTACAAATTTTCTAAAGATATAATATAATAATATAATAGGCGACATCTTCCAAATGGTGTTCCAAGTCACTTTTTTTAAACATATTTGATAGTTTTATGAAGAATATTAAATGTTTTCCTCTATATTTGTTTTTTCTGGATATTCCTAGAAAACACATACGGAAGATTATTTTTCCCTATTTCAATTTGTTAATGTATGATTTTTTTGCTCAAGATGTTTGCACTTGTTGACTTTGTTATGAGTTTTGCATATTGACATTGATTCTAGATGTTTTGACTGAAGAAAAAGATGACTGGGGATGGAGAATCATTTTGTCAAAGGCACATTTTAAGACTTTTTGTATTTCCAATTAAATGTAAAAAAAAAACTCTCACTTGTCAATAACAAACCAAACATGCTAAGCTAATGCTAATAAACATTGCATTGCATTCCCATTCTAGTACCAAGAGGGCCTGCTATTGAACCAAATAGGCCCTAAGCCACCAATGAACGATGTAAAAAAAAAATCAATTCTATTATTACAAATCATGCTGTCAACAAATGGCATAAAAAAATTAATGGTGTAAAAAAGAGCCAAATTCATTGATTGTAAATTCAATGAGGTTTAGTGTAACATATGAAGCCATATACATCTAATTGTTGCCAAACGTTAACGAATTTGTCTTTATTGCGATGGTGTATGCAAGAAATTCATCCTATAGAGAAAAAAACACAATAAGCTCATATCATTGAAACAATTAGAGAAAGATTTCGTGTTTTGTGTTTACCAATGGTTTGAAACCCGGATCGGTCCAGCCGGTCCTGCCCCGGGAACTAGTGAATCGGGCAAGAAACTAGTCCAATCTAGTCATTTTTTATTTTTTAAAAAAATCAATTTTTTTTAAATTTTTCTTTAGAATTTCATATTAACAACCATAAAATTTTCAATTTCTCACCGGTTTTGTCCTTGGTTAGCTCCAGTTTGATTCCGATCTGACCAACTGACCCTTGACCTATTACTCCAATCGGTTCAGTGGTTGGTCCAAGTTTCAGAACCTTAGTTTTTACCCTTGATGACAAATCACATAAGAAGAAGATTTTCATACCTTCAACATGAATCATTGATGCAACTAAATCCAAAATAGCTATCATCAAAGAACCTATAGGAGAAAAGTTAATAGATTAAAAAACCATTCAATACTACTTGATTTGCTTTTCTCCCCATGCCCACCACGAAGTTACTTGGTTTGATATCTTTCTGCACAAATCCATTTGAATGCAAACATCCGATCCTTGCAAGCTACTATATTCAAGAAACCAAAATGAATAAATTTTGTATTCTTAAACTTTACATGAAGGCCCCCACTAATAGTAGTATCAAGGAGTAGAAATAATCACTAATAGTAGTATCAAGGAGTAGAAATAATCACAATGTGAAAAATTTAGTTTAAATCAAAATCAAATGAAGATGGATGTTATATAACTCTCTGGATTATTTCATAAAGTGATTCAAGTTTTTTCATTTTCCAAGATAGTTTTTTTAAATATGGCTTTTGAACTTCAACGATAAATTTTTTTTTTAAGATGGCTTTTGGACTTCAAGAATAAATGTTAAATGATAATGAATAATAAAGGCTGTTGAAAAAATGGACCGTTACAAAAAAAAACCTGACCAAATGCAACATAAGTAATATAATATGTTAAAATAAATTGAACCAATAACAGAATCTGTTAAAAAAAACCACCGTTACTACAAGTTTTCAGGAAATATAATAGATGTGGAAGAGAATGAAGAGGGGATGTAGAAGATTTTGTTAGGGGAATTTTAGTATTTCTAATTTTATATTTTTTTATTTGATCCTTCTAAATAATAACAATTTTTATGATGCTTCTCCATAAATATTTGGGATGTTACAAAATTCATCCTATAGAGGGAAAAAAAACACAATAAGCCCATATCACTGAAAAAATTAGAGAACGATTTCGTGTTTTGTGTTTACCAATGGTTTGAAACTCGGATCGGTCCAGCCGGTCCTGCCCCGGGAACCAGTGAATCGGGCGAGAAACTGGTCCGATCTAGTCATTTTTTAAAAAAAAATCGATTTTTTAAATTTTTCTTTAGAATTTCATATTAACAACCCTAAAATCTTCAATTTTTCACCGGTTTTGTCCTTGGTTAACTCCGGTTTGATTCCGATCTAACCAACTGACCCTTGACCTAGTACTCCAATCGGTTCAGTGGCCAGTCTGAGTTTCAGAACCTTAGTTTTTACCCATGATAACAAATCACATCAGAAGAAGATTTTCATACCTTCAACATGGACCATTGATGCAACTAAATCCAAAATAGCTATCATCAAAGAACCCATAAGAGAAAAGTTAATAGATAAAAAAACCATTCAATACTACTTGATTTGCTTTTCTCCCCATGCCCACCACGAAGTTACTTGGTTTGATGTCTTTCTGCACAAATCCATTTGAATGCAAACATTCGATCCTTGCAAACTACTATAGTCAAGAAACCAAAATGAATAAATTTTGTATTCTTAAACTTTACATGAAGGCCCCCACTAATAGTAGTATCAAGGAGCAGAAATAATCACAATGCGAAAAATTTAGTTTAAACTAAAACCAAATGAAGATGGATGTTATATAGCTCTCTGGAATATTTCATAAAGTGATTCAAGTTTTTTCATTTTCCAAGATAGTTTTTTTAAATATGGCTTTTGAACTTCAACGATAAATGTTTTTTTTTTAAGATGGCTTTTGGACTTCAAGAATAAATGTTAAATGATAATGAATAATAAAGGCTGTTGAAAAAATGGACCGTTAGAAAAAACCTGACCAAATGCAACATAAGTAATAGAATATGTTAAAATAAACTGAACCAATAACAGAATCTGTTAAAAAAAACCACCGTTACTACAAGTTTTCAAGAAATATAATAGATGTGGAAGAAAATGAAGAGGGAATGTAGAAGGTTTTGTTAGGGGAATTTTAGTATTTCTAATTTTATATTTTTGTATTTGATCCTTCTAAATAATAACAATTTTTATGATGCTTCTCCATAAATATCTTTTTTTCTAGGTTCTTCATTCTAATTTTCCCAAAAAATAATTGAATCATTTTTTTTGCCCTATCCATAACAAAAATAAATTTTTTGGACTTTATAATTCTTGATATTTATTTCTTTATTTTTCCAACATAATTCTACATATTTCTTTCTTTCTTTTTGTCAACATAATTCTAAATATTTCATTGATTATTTATTACTACCATTTCAGCATTTATAAATGAACCATGGCGGGCTTTTCTGTGAGTTGACTTCAAAGAAAGGGATCATTATTAATAAAAATATGGAAAATATTGCTTTTAAAATGACACAGTCCAATTCTGTCCAATCAACTTGCCATAACCTCCAAAATTTTCTCGTCTTCTCGTGGCATGGGATCAACGGTCTCCTTTCACCGAAAAAAAGTTAAATTAATGTTATTTTTGTTAAACTACATTTTTTTTTTGGCTCAGATGTTAAACTACATTTGACTAAACTACATTTAATATAATTTGTCCAAAAACCTACATTTAATAAGTATTTTTTTTGTTAAAGAATTATTCTTCCATTTCTTTAATTAATATTTAATATAATTTTTTTTTGTGTGTTCACTCTAATAAATTTTTTAATTGTTCTTTTTTCCCCCTGATGTTAATTGCCACTTTTTTTTTCGATAATAATGTTAATTGTCACTTTCCCACAGATTAAATGCATTCTTTTTTATTTAAAACAAATGCTCATTGGGTCCTAGATGAGATTAAAAAAAATACTACAAAGATGTTTTCTTATTTTAAGTTTAATTCTTTAAAGTCCATAGCTGGAAAATATCTTGGCTCTAACTTTTTTTTTGTTTGACCTGATATCAGAAACCACACCAAATCATCCCAATGTAGGAAGCCTAGTAGCCTACCTTAGTCATATCACATGTATAAAATTTCAGTTATTAATTTTTTTGCCGACAGTGTGTATATATAACTTTTATTAAAAATAACTATATTTGTACAATTTATCTTAAATTATACACAAAACACAAGCCTAAAATATTATTAAATCCAAATAACACAAACATTTGTTCCCATTATTTTTTTTTCAAAATATTTGTTCCCATTATTTTTTTTCCAAATATCTGTTCCCATTATTGAATGTAAGAGTTTCTTGACAGATGCAATGAATATTAACAATTAATAAATTTGGATATAGGAGATCCACTTTTATTTGTATCTCTCTCTATACTTCAACACTTGATAATTGATTGGTCCAAAATTGTTAAGCCCCATGTTCTTCTCTTTGACCTTTTTAAAGAGATTTTTTGTAGATTTATATGTCTTTATTTTTTTTTTGCCAACAACTTGCTTCTGTGTTCACATAAATAACAGTGTGTGATATTTTATTTTTAAACTTGTAGTTTGTAAATAATTTATAGGGGTTAATATGTAAATAGTCCATACCATTTGTGGAGAGCCTTCAAGTTTAGAATTTTATATCTAGGGAGAATTATATTCAGATTCTAAAAAATAAGGGAAATGAAGAAATTGTTCCTTGAAATTGTAATATAAAAAAATAGTCACATTAACAACTCCAGGAACAAGTCATTGACAACTTCGTGTGATCATTTTTTCATTTTCCTTCTTCTTTGGAATCAGAGTGTAATTCTCCCTTATATCTATGGTAGCTAGATTGAATTGTAAAAGCCTCATTACCTTTGAAATAAGATATATAATTTATTAAAAATAATATATATATATATATATATATATATATATATATATATATATATATATATATATATATATATATATATATATATATATATATATATATATATATATATATATATCATTCATTATTTTTAGATTAAAAAAACCTTTATAGGAGGAGAAAATAAAATTCGGTTTTTGTTTTGAATTGGATAAGTCAGTCGCTCACTCTTATCCTTTCTTAGTCATATTCTTCAACCATCTATATTAATTTCAAATGTAGCAAATAATCACTCTAGAGAATATGTATTCTTGCTTTGGACGAATAGAGAATATGTATTCAGTTTATTACTATATTACATTAATTATCTTCTTTTATTTATTCTTTTAGTATGCAATTAAGAGGCAAATAATATATAAAATATTAAATTTTCATTTAATTAATAAGGATAATTAAATTTGAATTATTAATTTTTGAAAAAACTTGTAAAAAATATCTATTTAAAAATTTTATTAGTTATAAGTATTTGAATTTAAGTACTAATGCTTTCTATACTTTTATATACATTGAAATAAAAAAAAATATAAAATCCTTTAGAGTATTGATGCTTTTTGTTTATAAAAATCTATCATGTCCTGCTAACCTAAAAAAATTTCTAAATAGAGTCTTTTTCACATACATATTTTTTAATTTTAATAATTTAATTAACCTTCGAGATATACCAATAATAATCAAACTGACAACCTCTTGGTCAGTTTTTGAGTCTCAAACCAAACTACAAAGGCCAGAATTACCGATAATTTAATTAACTTTCACCTTCTTTCCTGATAGTACATGTTTTATTTCTCCACCAAACTACACTTCATATAGTTAAAAATGAGCACACGAAGGAGGAGTATTTGATAAATTCATAATTCCTTCTGTCCTTTTTTCCTCCGTCCTTCTAAAAATAAAATAAAATTCTAATTTTACCCTTGTTCAAATTTTAAAAAAATATTTGTATCACATTCTTTCTCATGATTAATAACTTTACATAAGGATGATATCAAAAAATTTTAATTAATATTCAATTAAATAACTTATAGTAAGGATTATATTTTACTTTAGGACATGCTCTGTAATAAAAACAGGGGACACGTGATGATGAATTTTTTTAAAAGAAAAAAGGAAGGGAAAAAAAAAAAAAAAAAAAAAGGAGAGTTCGCCAAATTTGAACACGCCGTTTTTTGAGACATGCGTAAAGCTATGGTCAATTTCCATTTTCCCACTGCCCCACTCCTTACTCCTTCAACTTGCTATTTGCTAATCAATTCCTTATCTTTTTTCCCCCAAAAGAACAGTTTCATATCACGTTCACGTTCACGTCACTCCCACTCTCTATCTCTTTAATTGGCCTTCTATTTTGGCGGATACCGACATCTATCTTTTTTTTTTTTTGCCAATGATAGTATGATACCGATATCTATCTACTATAATCTAATACTGGTAATTACTCAATGAACCTCCCTTCATAGCACCGGCCATCTCTGTCCTTCTGGAAAAAAAGGTGCCAACTTTAGCTGCTCTCATTAGGATCTTGTAAGATCCATCCACACCCTTCTAAAGATTCCGAAACCCCAGTTGCTCAATTCTTCATAATCTCTCGAAATGGCTCAGAATGGAAGTGCGGATAGGGTGGAGAAAGGGGTTGTAGGAGAAGAAGAAGAAGATTTGCAGAACCCGAACCAGAAGGACTTGAGGCATAGTAAAGAGGAGGATATTTCGGTGGAGAGGTTGTTCTTGAGTAGAGAGGTGCCGCCATGGAGGCATCAGTTGACCATAAGAGCTCTTGTGGTGAGCTTATTGCTGAGCATATTGTTCAGTTTCATTGTGATGAAACTGAGTCTCACCACTGGGATTATTCCTTCCCTCAACGTCTCTGCTGGCCTTCTGGGTTTCTTCTTTGCAAAAACTTGGACCAAATTCTTGGACAAATCTCATATGTTGAGGCAGCCGTTTACGAGACAGGAGAACACTGTTATTCAGACCTGTGTCGTTGCTTCCTCTGGCATAGCCTTTAGTGGTACCTTATCTAACTCTACACTTGTTATTGGCAGAATTGCAATTTCAAATCCGGTTAATCTAGAAACTATGCTTTTTTGCTGTGGGAATGAATCTCAATTTAAGATTGATCACCTTCACTATTTTGGAATTAAACTCTGATCTTCAGGTTCATATTTGGATCTGTACCCTATTGAAGTGACAATTTCCTTCGCCATTTTGAGAATTGAAATTTGATCTGTGTGTAATTTAGAAACTATGCTTCTTAGTATCAAACATGGCAAGTGAATCTAAAAGTTATCATTTGGATTTGTATCATTTGGAAGTGATAATAACCAATGTTTTGAGGAGCTAAGCTTTGATCTGTATTTAATCTAGAAACTATGTTTCTTAGCATTTAACATTACAGGTAAATCTTAAGCTAATATTTGTATTTGCACCGTTTTCTCATTCTATTATATGTTGATTTAAGGGGGACATGGATGAATTAGTATAAGCATAGTTTGTAGTATTGACCTCCATTTTTTATGTGATTACTGTATTGTCCAAAAAAAAAAAAAAACTTTTGATGTGATTACTTGGAAGAATGAGATCTCCAACATCCTGGCATTACATGATTTTAATAAACGAATAGACGATTCGTGGAGAAAGTTTAGAGTTGATTTCCTGTTTGGAAAAATGGACAAAATTTTCCGGGTTAGATACAATTCACTATCTCGTGAAGTCAAGGATTACTGTGTTTGTCACTGTCAGGCTGTCTTCTAGAACCTTGGAAAAAGCAGTAGGATCACCATGAATTTCGGTCCGTACCTTGAAAGGGACAGCTATTTTTGGTTTTCAACACATACCAAGCGGAGAAACTTTTGAAAATTGTGCTCTAACTGTTGAAAATTTGAAATTAAATTTGAGGGAACTTAGCTTTTTTCTCCTTGTGTTCCCTTCACTGTACTATTTACCATTAGTTGTCATGAATAAACTAGTTGGCACAATTTGTCAAGATTTAGGGCCATTTTAGACTTTTGTGAATTTTGCATATTTTGAAATGACTCTTCCAACTGGAGTTTCATAAGCACCATGAGGAAGAAACAATTTCCATTTGGCAAAATCATTTGGTGAGAGCTTTTATCAATATTATTGTTTGGCAACACTTTTCAAAAAACTAATTTCTGCTGTCGAAATACTAAAAAAGACATTTAAGACGGTAAGGAAAAATGGTTAGAGTTAATTGCGGCAATTAATGATTTTGGGTAGGGTTCTCCAAAACAGTAATTTTATGTTTTTTGCTTTGCTTCAAAGGAGAAGCTATATTTTTCTAATTCCTTCTTGCATAACTGTCCTTTTGTCGATCTTGTTTGAATTGTACCTCACACTGGAATGAAGTATTTAACTTGTTTAATCCAGGTTAAATATTTGTAACTTTAAAACTGAAAAATTCTTGTGCCAAATATCTGCAAAAGGTTGCCTATTCCATTTGCTCTAAAATTTGTGTCAACTTTGTATCAACAGGTGGTTTTGGGAGCTACCTTTTTGGAATGAGTGAACGTATAGCCAAGCTATCCTCAGACAAGAGTGACTTCAAAAACCCATCATTAGGATGGATTATTGGATTTCTCTTTGTCGTCAGCTTTCTTGGCCTCCTCTCAGTTGTACCTCTGAGAAAGGTAAAATGTATTCTTTCACTACTGGCTGTATTGCACCTTGACATCCAATTTTATTCATTAATGCATTAAAAATGAATTTATCAAACAGGTTCTGATACTGTTATTTTGAAACGATTCATCTTTACCATTTTTACCTCTTTAGAATTTGATTTGATGAATGGCTTAGGCATCAGAGTCTCAGCTCCATATTTTATTCAACTAATGGCTGTGTTTTGGGCCTTAAAGCCCTCTGCTTCGTGTCTTCCTACAGATTTCGTATAATTATATACCAGCATATTAATTCCCCTAACCTTGATTCAATTTTGTCGCCACTATTGGCTGCAGATTATGATCATTGACTTCAAATTGACATATCCAAGTGGTACTGCAACTGCTCATCTTATCAACAGCTTCCACACTCCTGAAGGAGCGAAATTAGCAAAGTAAGCCACTGTAAAATGTGAGCACAAGAATTTATACACCTATACCGCCTGGCTAATTACTGTTTTACTCTCAGGAAACAAGTGAGAACATTGGGAAAATTCTTTACTCTCAGTTTCTTATGGGGCTTCTTCCAGTGGTTCTATAACGCAAGTGATGACTGTGGATTTCAAGCCTTCCCTACACTGGGGCTCAAAGCATACAAATACAAGTATGTTGTCACTTCATATAAGAACCACTCTCGATTTAAAGTGTTTAATCTAAATTTTTATTATTTGCAGGTTCTATTTTGATTTCTCTACAATTTATGTTGGAGTGGGAATGATTTGCCCATATATTATAAACGTATCAGTGCTTCTTGGAGGAATTCTTTCTTGGGGAATTATGTGGCCTCTCATAGAACGCAAAAAAGGCCAATGGTACCCTGCAGACATTCCTGATTCTGACCTAAGTGGCCTCCAAGGTTATAAGGTCAGTTTCCTATTGTGAAACACTACTGGTGCTAATATTTACTTTTGGGCATGTTATAGTGGAGGATAAAAAAAGAGAGAAAAATATTTCTTTTTCACATTTCCTCATTCCGACTTCCAAGTCCTCCCTCTTTTATATTTTTTTAGTTGATGAAATTTGAAATTTAAGAGAATTTTTTTAAAGAAGGGGAAAGAAAATTATCATTTAGCCATCCCTCTTTCTCTTCTCTCTTCTTGGGACTCTGTCCCTTCCCTTCTGTTCTGAACTCCCAAACATAAACATACTTTTGCAATTTATATGTTTTCTAAGGCCTGCGACTATATTGACTTTGTCTGGCCACTTGAAATCAGGTATTTATTGCCATAGCTATGATCCTAGGGGATGGTTTGTATAACTTCATCAAGGTGCTAAGTTATACCCTCATAGGCATGTATAACCAAGTCCGAGAAAGACAAAGGGAGAATGTACTTCCGGTTGCAGATCAAAATTCACAGCTTTCTTATAATGATCAGCGCCGCACCCAATATTTTCTCAAAGATCAAATACCCTCATATTATGCTATTGGGGGCTATGTTGCAGTAGCTGCTATCTCTGTAGGCACACTCCCACACATCTTTCATCAACTGAAATGGTACTATGTATTGGTTATCTACATTCTTGCTCCCATTTTAGCTTTCTGCAATGCTTATGGAGCTGGTCTAACTGATTGGTCCCTGGCATCCACCTATGGAAAGTTGGCCATCTTCACAATTGGGGCTTGGGCTGGAGCTGCACATGGTGGGGTTCTTGCTGGCCTAGCAGCCTGTGGAGTGATGATGAACATAGTCTCCACAGCCTCTGACTTGATGCAGGATTTCAAGACCGGCTACCTCACATTATCTTCGCCTCGGTCTATGTTTGTGAGCCAAATTATAGGCACAGCAATGGGCTGTGTGGTCTCCCCATGTGTTTTCTGGATTTTCTACAAAGCATTTGATGACCTTGGGAGCCCCACAAGCACGTACCCTGCCCCTTATGCAATCGTGTACCGAAACATGGCCAAGTTGGGTGTGGAAGGCTTCTCATCTCTACCAAAGGAGTGTCTTTTGCTGTGCTATGTTTTCTTTGGTTCTGCGATTGTTATAAACTTGATTAAGGACTTGATGGGTAAGAGAGGGTGGTTCATACCACTTCCAATGGCCATGGCCATTCCTTTCTATATAGGGCCATATTTTGCCATTGACATGTGTGTTGGTAGTCTGATACTGTATGTGTGGGAGAGGGTGAACAAGGCGAAGGCCGATGCTTTTGCTCCTGCCGTAGCTTCTGGTTTGATATGTGGTGATGGAATATGGACTCTGCCTGCTTCGATACTTGCTCTTGCTGGAGTTAAGGCACCTATTTGCATGAAGTTCTTGTCCAGGAAAACGAATGTCAGGGTTGATACTTTCTTAAATTCTTAGAGGTTTAAGGTTTGCCTTCAAATTAATGTCTTGTTCAAAGCCTTTATAGTTCATTACTGCCTTGTAAATGTTTACCTTCAAAACTTTTGCGTAGAGCTGAATAAAATGTGATTGTAAAAATGGAAAGAAACTAGCTAGCATGTTACATCAGAAAACACGTGATACCTTGTGATGTGTTGGGGTGTTCATTGTATATATATAATCTGGTTATAGGTATTGTATTTGCCTGTTTCTTTAATCCTAGTTGGAGAAGATTCATGAAGATACGAGCTCTTGTTAACCAATAACTTCAAGTATTATTTTTTATGGGCTATCTTTTTAAGTTTTTTTCTTTTTTGGTGAAAATGCTGGATTCCTTAATTTGCTGCTCCCCCTTCTTTTGATTGAACTGAAAAACAGTACTCCCTCTGGTACTAATATAAGACATGGTTGACTTTTTTGGAGATATAAGAATACTAATTAAATTACTTTAAAATATGTATATTTTTCATTTTTTCTCCAAACTATTTTGTCTAACTTATAAACTGATATATAATCTAAGGATACACAATATATGATATAGTTAGCTAACTTATTGGCAAAATGGGAAAAAAAAAAAAATAGCTAACTTATTCAATTTCCTTAATCTTTCAAAAAAAAAAAAAAAAGAACTCTTTCTTATATTTAGAAGTGGAGGGTTTTTATATACATCCCTGCAGTAAATAAAGTTTTTCCCCCCAAAAGAAAGATATATGCTAATGTTTGGTAAAATTATTCAAAAAGATAAAAAATTAATCATTAATTTATTTAAAGCTTTTTTAGGTATTCTTAAAGAAAAGTGAAGTAGGAATATTTTTCTTATGTGTATCATGTCTTCAAAATTTTAGCAATAATGTCTTGTTTGTTTCTCTCTCCCATTAATGAGCCTTTTATTTTCTTGGTACAAAAAAAAAAAAAGTGTACATGAAGTTTGAATTTTGTGTATGCTAGCTTAGGAAGAAGGGCAAAAGGTGGAAGCTTAATATGATCATAGCACAGGAATGATGATGGCAAGGGAGAAATAGAGAATATAATGAGAGAAGTTCTTTCTTTCATGATTTTGTTTTTAGCATGACACATGTTAATAAGTCAAAGGAGACTCATCTAGTGATGTGGTCCAATATGATAATTATGATCACAATAAATAAACTTCCTAGAAATTTTGCACAGCCTTTTGTTCTGGTGTTAGTATTTCCCTTCCAAAAATATAAATATATGATAAACTACTTCTAAATTTAAAAGTTTGAATAACTAGCATTCTTAATATGTTTCTCTCATATCTTTTTTCACTCATTTTCTTTTATATCTTTTTCCATCATTCTCTCTCCCACTCACCATTTTCATAAATACAAGTGTTTTAAGGAAACATGTTGAAGTTTTTATATATTTATTGTTTTAAACAAACTTTAACCAACTTTTTAATTTGTCTGTAAGTTTAGCATGAACATTTTGTTCCTAGTGCTACTATTTACCCCAAAAATTGTAAATATATAATAAGCTAATTCTGAATTAAAAATTTTGAATGACTGACATTTTTAGTCTGTGCTTGGATATCATTAGAAAAGCACTTTTTAGGAAAAAAACCATAGTTTGGCAGAAAATTACCCCAACATGTGGGAAAAAAAAAGTTCATAATCACTTTTTTTTTTCTAAAATCATGATTTTAAAAAATCTCTCTTTTTTCCCCCCCACTCCCCCCCTCTTTTTTCTCTCTTTCCTTCTTCTCTTTCTCTTTCCTTTTTTCAGCAATTGTTGTGCTTTTCCTCAATACCATAATTCTGTTTTGCAGAATTATGCTTGCGCTGGAGAGAGGAAAAAAAGGAAAAGGGAAGAAAGAAATAAAAAAAAATCAAAATTAAACATTTTACATATATGGAAATGGAAAAGGGAAAAAATAAAAATAAAATATATAGAGAGAAATTTTTTTTAAAAAAAATAAAGAAATAAAAAATTAAGAAATGGAATAATTGCCTACACATAAAAAATTTTATTTTATTTTTGGTATTTATTATAAAATTTCATGTTAAATAATACATAAAAAATCAACTTATCCTTTATATGTAATTATCACAAAAACTAATGTCTTTTTTCCTAGAATACTCAAACACTACCATTCTATCAAAATCACTTTTTTTCTTTAGAATCTATTCTTTAAAATCATTTTTATCATTATTTTTTCAGAAGCTATTCTTCAAGAACTAGTCCAATCACAAAATATAAAAGATAAATGCAGGTAAGATACAATAGAGGGGTGAGATCAACAATAGTCCTCCATTCCAAACAGCCCGCTCATGAAATGAGGAACCTAAAAAATAATTTAATTTTATAACTGATATTCTTTAGTTTACATTTTAATTTAATTTATTAACATAATTTTCTTAAATTATTCCAAAATAATACTTTATTAGGCTACACTCTAAAACCCCATGAACTTACAGGTATTTACATCAGAAACACGTTTCCTCGTGATGAGTTGGAATGTTCATTGGATATATAATCTGGTTATAGGTATTACATTTAGCTCTCTTTAGTCCTAGTTGGAGAAGATTCATGAAAACATGAGCTCTTGTATAACTCCAAGTACTATATTTTTATGGGCTGATTATCTTTTTATTTTTTCGGTTTTGTGAAAATGCTGGATTTCGTAATTTGCCGGTCCACCATCTTTTCATTGAACTGAAAAAACAATAAATTTTGTATAATATGCATCACTGCAGTAAATTAAGTATTTTTTTTTTTGTAAAGGATATATATATATATATTATGCTAATGTCTGGCATAATACCTGAAGAAGATAAAGAAATAATTAATTTGTTTAATGCTTTATTAGACATGCTTAAAGAAAAAGTGAAAGTAAAAATATTATTTATTGTTTATTTAGGAAAATCCCTAATAAGGAACTTTAAAAATCCTAAAAGATAAAAAAGGTATTTGAAATTAAAATGAAATTACCAAATTACCAAATTACTCTAACACACACACACACATATTTTAAAAAATAGGGAAAATTGTGAAAAAAGACCTCACCAACAACTTATTTGTCAAATGGGACCTTCGCGTGCAGATCATCTTCCATATGTGCGGAATATCTTCCTTGGTGTGCAGACGATCTTCCCTGTGTGCAAACTTCTTCCCTATACGTGTGCAGAGATCTTCCCTGCGTGTGCAGATATCTTCCCTCCATGTGCAGATAATCTTCCCTCCGTGTGCAGATAATCTTCCCAGGTCCCATTTGACAAATAAGTTGCTGGTGAGGTCTTTTATAGCAATTCTCCCTAAAAAATATTACCCCCACCGGAGCTTCGGTGGGAGTATTCTGGCGTCGGGAATTAATATTCCCAAAGTGGTGGGGGTGAGGTTTCGAACCCCTCCATTTGGTTTACTCAAAAGGTTGGTGGCCATTGGGCCACTGATTACTTTCAATATATTATGTGCAAACAAATATATATATATATATATATATATATATATATATGTTAATTTCTGCTTTTTAACCCAAACCCTTTCACAAATTTTATTAAGGAATTCATAACATTTCATTAGGTTTTAACAATTTTTATTTTCCTAGAAAAAAATTCACATTGTCATTATCAGGTCATTCACAAGTTTATTAAGAAATTCACGATATTTCATTATATTTTAACAATTTTCGTTTTCCCATAAAAAAATTCGTAAGTTGTTAAAACCTAATAAAATTTGGTAAATTCTTTAACAAACCTGTGAATGATTTGATAGTGTGAATTTTTTTCTGAGAAAACAAAAGTTGCTAAAACCTAATGAAATGTCGTAAATTCCTTAATAAAACTTGTGAATGACTTGATAGTGTGAATTTTTTCCTAAAAAAATGAAAGTTGTTAAAATTTAATGAACTATCGTGAATTTCATTACAAAACTTGTGAATAACCTGATAGTATGAATTTTTTTCTTGAGAAAACGAAAGTTGTTAAAACCTAATGGAATATATAAATTCCTTTACAAAACTTTTGAATGGCGACTTGATAGCGTGAATTTTTTTTCCTGAGAAAACATAAGTTATTAAAACCTAATGAAATATCACGAATTTCTTAACAAAATTTATGAAAAGATTTTGATTAAAGATAAAAAATTTATATATATATATATATATATATTTGTTTGCATATAATATATTAAAATCATTAGTGGCCGGGCAATGTTAGAGCTCTGATGAAAATATTCCGTCAGGAATTAATAATCCTAAAGTGGTAGGGGAGAAAATATTCCGTCGGGAATTAATATTCCTAAAGTGGTAGGGGTCATCATATCTGGTCATCAAAGATCCGACAGCCATCAAAGATTCCCATTGGCGGGGTGGCCCCTCAACCATCAAAGATCTGACAGTGGTGGTTGGTGGGGTGTGATATTTTTTTTAACAAAATATACAAAGACGCATAAAGGTAATATGGTCATTCTGTTTTAATTTTAAAAAAGATAAATTGAACTTAATATCACTCTAAAATTAAATTATAAATATTCAAAACACATTTTTATCTTATAAAATTTTTAAAATTCATTATTAAAGATTTTCCCTCATTTGTTATATCTTCAAAAATTTAGAAATAATATTTTTTCCTTATAATTTAGTAAAATGATAATCAATATTATTTACAAAAATACATTTATATTGTTTTTTTTATTTTTATAAAATCTTTTTTTATGCACGTTAAAATTATATATATATATATATCAGAGCATTCTAAAAAAATTTATAATGCCATACTCACCCATAAAACAATTTCGAACACACACACCCATGATACTTCTTTAAAAAGGAATTTCTTAAATAATTTGCTAATAGCTAACTAAAACTTCGTTCCCTACACTCATTACAACAAATATTTAATTCTCTACAGTAAAACTCCCTTATTTCATCTTCCAAGCATCTCCATTCTTTTCTGTAAATCATTTCCAATCTTCATCATATCACAATGATATATCATTCTTCTCCTGCATGAACTGGTGAGTGAGAAACTGAGAATTGTGTCAACCACCTTTTGTCATCACAGCAACAATTTTAGCAGGGAAAATAGCATCACTTCACTTGCATGAAATTGTGGCATCATCTCTAATCCAGATCATAAGCTCAAGCAGTCCAATCTTCATCACTTTCGTCCACATCCTACGCAAAAGATTCATGAGAGCAAATTAGCGTAACAGCAAGATGAACGTAGGTAAATGAGATTCTTAAGTTCTTCAAATATGTGTCATCAGATTATTCGTTGAAATTATATGCTCGTGAATTTAACTGAATTTAAGTTTTGTGCTTGTAATTGTCAACGCCTGGCTTTATGTCTATGAATGTTAATACACAAGAGATAAGGACAATTACCTCTGAATCACTTGAAACTTCCTCAATGTCATCAGCTTCATCTTCAACCTACATTTTATTGGTACAATGTCAAATTACTTGAGTGAAGAAAAGCTTCAGCAAGATTTACTGCAAATTCCTTGTTCGAAGTAAAGCCTCTCAATTGGATAGTGCCAGGGATCAAATCCTTAGCAAATTATTCGTCCTTTTAATTTAATATAGCATTACGAAATGAATAAAGGACAATCACAAGAAACCACTAAAAGAAATCACTACCAAACCCATACCAAGAAACCTCTGGACTTTTGGAAACAAAATCGTACCTTCCGTTTTTTACCCTTCGTTGCCTTATTTCCACCTAAAAAATAAAAAAACATGATAAGCAAATCTACCAAAGCTTCATAAATGCAATTACTTGTTAACGATACAGAAGCTCTAAATCATATGATGTTTTAGACACGCAGTCCAGAACACATCACATAAAGCATTAGTAGTTTCTTGTCTTGAACCGGAGATTTGAAGGCAGATGTTCCATCAGAAACAAGTTTTTACTGCCTTTGACATTGCCACAAAACAGGATTTTAATCCGTTGATCAAGTACAATGTCAACTCTTAAACAGACCTACAGTTTCTTTTCCAAAGGTAATATCCAAATTAAAATTAAAAGTTTATTAAACACCTAATGATGACTCAAAAATGCAGACATAAGCAATAGTAATCTACATCCAAGAATTCTAAAATTTCAACACTTGTTGGCCCCCCATCAAGTGTTTGATGGCGTGGTGCGCATTAAACCTTGCCAAACAAGTGCCAATGATCAATAATTTTCTTTTTTATGTATGGTCAAGCAAATATACAAAGATGCATTATACAGAGCTTGAGAAATGAGCTGCATTGTTGACGACTTGTGAACGGTCCAACCAACCACAGATTTTATATTTTCTATTGATCCAAGTTTTTTTTTTAAAAGAATAAATAAATTTTGTCCCACAAACATTTAGAGGGAAGAAAGGGAGAGAATAGTAACCAGGATCATTGTCCTTGCTGTTTTTTGCTCTTTTCTTGGACCCTTCATCCTGCAAGAAAAGCCAAAAAGACCTCAACCTGTATTCTACCTTAAAAGGAAGCGCTTAGAAGTTAGAGCCTTAAAGGAAAACATATCCCCAAACAAAGCGAATGAGATTTAGAAAACTAGAAAAAGAAGAAAAGAACCAGATCTATCTTCCTTTTTGAACCAGCATCCTGCAGCTTTTCGGTGGAATCTGGAAAACATCAATAACTTCAATTATCCACTTTCCATAATATAACTACCCAAAAATGCATAAACTAACTACCTTTTGATGATGAAAGTTTCTTTGGGGTTCTTGTAACCTTCTGAAAATGGAAGAGTTCAGAGAATCAATCAATCCGTCCAATATCTAGATGTACTAAGCAGTATATAAAACATATGTCATTAGAAAGCAATATATTCTGAACGAAGCACTAAGGTTGTCCAGCTGACAGAAGATGAACATCCATGATCTACTTTTCTCCTGTTTGAAAGGTCCAATAAGAGATAAACAAATCATAGCATAATTTCAAATTTGAAGAGATAAACAAATTATAGTAGAATTTCAAATTTGACGATTATGAGTTCTATCTAGGGTGTTTTACAATATCCCAGACTGAGACACACAACAATAGTCCTTGTTTTCTTTCTTATATCTCTGTAAAGCTCTAGAATTAAGTTATGCCATTCAAGAGATTAATCCATTTTCCAAGACTGGCTGGTACACAATATTTGCAGATGTCTGTATTTTTAATCAGTACTCCTTTGATATATATATATATATATATATATCAAAGTTTAACCTTAAAGTTGAAACATTACAATCCAAATGATTTAAAACCCACGACAAACATATTCTCATTGTTAAACGATTACCCAAAACCAACACCATAAATTAGACAAACTAGAACTTCCGGTTAGAAATTATAGTGCTAAAGAAAACACTGTTACAACTGAAGAAATATCACTTGTGATTGTCTTACAAATTACAATGCAGACCATGGAACAAATGCAGAGTGCCTGGCACTGTTCTATTATCACAGTATCCCATAAAAGAATACTTAGCTATATACCCGTACCAAGACCCAAGTTGATATTGCATGCGTGACCTTACTTAGATCAGAAGTAAAACTATCTCATGCATGACAACTTATAACTTTTTGTTGTCAGATATCCCACCAAAACCTATGCACTAATGAGCAAATGTATCCTTAAATCTTCCAAAAGAATATTGAAACCGGAGAACCAAAATTCTGTGTTTGCTTTAAGACCAACCTAAGATTGACAAGCAAAATAGAAGTTGCACAAACATCTGATATACAAGGGGAATTGGAGTATCCTAAAAAATGTCTTCAACACTTCTCTGCATTTTTTCCCATGCCAAAGTTTGAAGTAAAAGCTTACCTTTTGTTCCACCTTTTTGAATAATGTGGATAATGTAGCTTGGACAAGTGAACCACGACCACTGCTTGCAACTTCCTTAGTTGCTGATGTTGAAGAAACTTGAGAGACTTTTTTTGATATAGATCCTGAATCACACTTTCTATTTTCCTTAGGGAGCTGAATTTCTTCTACAGCATCCTCATTAACATCACCAATCACCATGGATGGACTTTCTTTCTGTATCAGTGAATTAAGGGACATGACATATAGGTGAACAAAAAATATATACGGTATGTTCTTTGAAGTTTTAATATTCTAGGTCGATTAGGTATCAATAATATCAAACTCTGAAGGACAAAAATGAAATTGAACACTGCTAGCAAACGAATTATAAGGATATTTATGATATTGTGATCACTGACAGCAGTATTAACTTCTTTTCCTTCATGTTCAGAGAGATCTGGGCTGCTTTCAGGAGATTCATCACTAGAAGCATCTGCAAATCTAAACCAATAAGAAAAGTTAAATAACTGACTTTTGAAGTTTAAATCACCGGTGCCATAAAATTTAACCACAACCAGACAATATTATACACTAGTCACGTGTTAATTTGCTGAACACACATACAACTCCCGTTCTCATATCTTAAAAGATTGGAAATTGCACATCCTGTATCTTGTTATACCCAATATACATACTTATTGCAGTGCTTCTTACCTCAAGACTAAAATATAAGTAGGCATAATATCAAGTGAAATACTAGTTTCTTCAAAACTAATTATTTCTTCTGTTGTTGCAACTTCAGGACAGGAAGGCAACAGTTATAGAGTGACATTATATAGAAAAGGAGGCTAATACTTGTACGATTTTCTTGGGGTTCTCTCTGAACGTCGAACTGGAACAACATCCTCTATATCTTTTGTATTGTTTTCACTGTCTAATAAATCATCCTCAGTGGGTGTCATTGGTGATTGTTTCTCAGCACATTGCACCCTGTTTTGGGGAACACCTTGATTAACTACAGATGCAGCACCTGCACCACCTTTAAAGTCATATTCAGCTGGTTGTCCCTGAGATGCATAATTAAATCAAAAAAGATTATTCTCTCACTATGCCGAACTAGAAAAGTAAGAGTTGCAGGTAAGGACTAATGTTCTGAACTGTACAGACCTCATACAATTCCTTAGGAAATTCAAGTCTGGTTTCTTCTGGGTTCTCATCTTTTGTCCCTATCCACCATGCATCCGAAAATACAATCTAGTATATTCAAGATATTGTCAATAATGAAGTGAAATAGAACAAAGTCACAAGAGGACAAGGAAACCATGCTTACTGTTGCCACACCTACACATGGATATGATACAGGGGAGAAAGGTTAAATAGAACATAGGTTCAAAGCCTATCATAAATGTAGGAATGAAAATTACAATCAAAGCACAAACTTTAAAGGGCAAAAAAAAGAAAGTTCAAGAATCTTTGCAGGTAAACTTCATAGATTCTCAAAAGAACAGGAACAGGCCTTTAGTTAACTCCACTCGCAAAACTTAGTGCAGATGCTTCAATTATCCCCTTAGATGGACGTGACACAGTTTTTAAATACAGTGGCTAAAATCAATAAGGTTTTTAGCTGCTATTCAGGTCCAGCTTTATGATTTTCAAGGAATGATTTATTTTTGAAATACAGTAGTCATCCTTGAAGTCAAGAGCTTTACAGATGGCAATATTGTTAGGCATACCATGAATGTAGAAGTAGTTGAGTCGGTTGATAGTAGTTAATAACATCATAGCAGTTAAGGGTGTGAATTAGTTGAAATTCTAACTAACTTTGATATAGCCATAAAACAGATCATTGTTGAATGTTATGTGTATTGAGGGAATCTGATTTAAGTCTCTCTTCCTGCTCTCTATTTAACAATCATTCTATTCCTGTTTCAACTATTGTCTAACTAACTAGTTCCCTTGCAATTGACACATCAATCAGAAGTATATTATTGCTTTGCTTTAATTCAGGTCCCAAAAGAAAATATAAATAACCAGGAGGGGAAAAACCAACCATATTGTCAAAATAATCCTCGCACACTGCATTCTTTCCGCCTCTAGAGAACTGCAAGGTCAGGTATCTGTTTTTTGGATATACGATAGTCCCAAATAACTTCATTCGGCCCTGAAAGGGAAAAGACAGAAATAGATTACAACATGAAATTGCATGTTGCTAGAATCCATCGTAGCCAATCAAAACTTCATACTTCCTATGGTTCTCACAAGTTTGAAAAATGCTCCAAAATAAGTGAAACAAGTAAACAATTGAACATAAAATGACCTGTTTCAAAAGTTTAACCGCTTCAACGTTTAGAAGGGATAATTATATTGGCACAAGCTTGACTTTCACAGTTCTATTGCACAGGATTTTTGTTTTTTCCTTTCAAATGATTTCTACAAAACCAAAATGAACAGAAGAGACCACGGGGCCGGGAATATATCGACAATGGACATTTGCAATCACAAAAAGTAACGTAAATAGAACGTTAACGAAATTACACTTGCGGAAAGTCCTCAAAAGTGTCAGTTAATTCCCAAGCAATTATTTTTTGTTGTTGTTGACTAATTAGTAGCATACTAGAATCCACAAAATAGCACGTATATAAATCAAAACCTCGAGAGTGGATCAAACAAAGAAATGAAGAACCTGAGGGAAGTCGAGGTAGAGAATGGGGTTTTTAGTTCCCAGATCCTTAAGCTCGCCAATCTTTCCACCGCCGATGGGAGCAATGAGGCCCGGAAAGGAGAATAAGTACCTGTTCTTTCTCTGAGATTTCCTGAGAATGTCTGAACCGTGGTGCTTAACCACTGTCTTGGAAGGCTTGAGATGAACATGGCTCTTCGTAGGCGTCTCAGAGAGTATGCTGTTAGAGAAGGCCAAACCCTTGAGCTTCTTGCGTTCTATCGCCTCCGGGTTTGGCTCACCGCTTGCTTCCCCCTTCTTCGCCGGCCGCCCCATTCCGATGACTATCTCCTCACTCAACTCTGAATAAAGATCAAAGCGCAGACATTTTTTTATTCTCTTCCGATCGAAGCGCGCCTGCATAAGGGGATTTTCATCCGTTCGATGGATCGAACGGAATATATTTCGACACGTATGAAGAGCAGCTTCAAGTAGCATAAACGCTGCGTTTTGAATGCTCGGTAAGGGACAACAATGGGCGAGAAAAACCCTGGAAAAACTCTTTTTCTGCATCTTGTTCGTGACTCATCGCTTTCTACTGGGTAACATTTTCAAGGTATGCATATCCCAAATTTTCTCACTTTCTTCCATTCGTCTTTCATGCGTCTCTCTTTTCCTTTTTCCAAACTCGTTGCTCATTCCCTAACCCTAAATCCAAATACTAACATCGACGACACTGTCGCTTCATTCCATCGTCTACTTCGTATGCGTTTTAAATGCTCAGATACGATAACTTTGAATTGGTCGCAAGGATTAGGAGTGGATATTGAACCATTGGCATGAAACATACTTTCATTCAATTGATGCCTTTCAAAATTCTACCCTATTGGCAATAATTCTATCTTAAGGTTTGTTGCCATTTTATAGTGCTTTTCATAAATCTAAAGTCAAAACATTTTGGCAATCGAGCTGCCGTTAACCTAGCAATTCTGCAGTTGAAATAAGACCAACTCGGCCTCCTTTGAGGGAAGCAGTGTCCCAGGTCGACCTTATTAGTGGCCTGAACGATATCCCTGGTTGGTTGCTGCCACCTGCACTCCCTACTGACGTCTCCACCTGCTTCCTCCGTTTTCTTCCTTCTCTAGTTCTCCTCTAGTCTTCTGTTCAAGCAAAATTTCTTATCCAAATTAAAAAGAACAGACAAAGTCATTCACATAAATTACTGAATTAACCCAAAAAAAAAAAAAAAAAATCCTGAACCCCACTCCCTACTCCTCGTTCATATTTGCACTCAGTGTTTTCCTTCTTTCTTTCTGTTTTTTCTTAATGGTTTTGCAAAGTAGGGGAGGATTGAACTGCTGTTTTGCGTAATGAATCTCATTTTTAGCTAGCTATTGGTGAGCAATGGGAAATTTAAAAGCCCCGTGTTTTTGTTAATTGCTTGGCATTGTCTTGTTAAACTCTGACTGTTAATTCATGAGTGATTTTAATCTTGCCTCATTTATTTTGTTGATGAATCTCTTTTTATTTGTCATTTGAAAAACTTCAAGTGAATGAGATTTATTTTGTCAAGTCTGAATACCTTTGAATTTACTAATTTTTTTGGGTTATTCTTTTAACTTTTAGGTTTTCTGCCTCTAAAGATGGATGATTATCAAGAGATGGAGAGATTTGGTATGGATAATGATTTTGAAGGTGGTGAATGGATTGATGGTGAGTTCTACTACCGAAAGCGCAAAGAAAAGCACACTCAAACCAGAGAAGATGTTCTCTATGGGGTGTTTGCAGACTCTGATGATGATGAAGATGATTATTCTAACAGAAAACGCAGAAAAGATCGTGACTTATCAAAGAAGCCTGACCTCACCAAGCCTGTGAATTTTGTTTCTACTGGAACTTTTATGCCTAATCAAGATGATACGCGTTCTAAAGAACAGGTTGAAGGAAAAAATTATGCTAGTGAGGATAGGCCAGGTTTAGGTCTTGGTATGGGAACTAATAGCACTTCTGGTTCTGGGTTAGGTTTTAATACTAGTCATCGTGAAAATGCTTCTGATGATGATAATGATGACAACGATTTTTTGCCTACGGCATTTGGAAAGAAGATTAAGGAAGGAGCAATGAGAAAGGAGAGGGAAAGGGAGAGAGCAAAATTGGAAAAGAAGAGGGCTCAAGGAACAACTCAAGCGCAAGATGAATTTTCAGATGTTGGGAAGTTTGAGAAACATACAAAGGGGATTGGAATGAAGTTGTTGGAGAAAATGGGATATAAAGGAGGTGGTCTTGGGAAGAATGAACAAGGCATTGTAGCTCCTGTTGAGGCTCATTTGAGGGCTAAGAATACAGGCATTGGATTTAATGACTCAAAGGCAACAACTCCTTTGCCAACTGTGCAAGTTGAGAAGACAGCATTGCCAGGAGTTGCTCAACCTACAGCTGTTAGAGCAAAGGAAAGGTTATGGTCAAAGAAATCAAGATCAAAGAAGAAGAAAGACGAGGATGATTATATTACTGCTGAGGAATTGTTAGCAAGCAATGAAGAACAGGGTCTGGAGGTTGTTCAAAAGGTTTTTGATATGAGAGGGCCACATGTTCGAGTAATTACAAATTTATCTGATTTGAATGCTGAGGAGAAGGCTAAGGAAAATGATGTTCCAATGCCAGAGCTTCAGCATAACATGGGGTTAATTGTTAGGTTGGCCGAAGCAGACATCCAAGAGATTGATAGAAATTTGAGGAGAGAGAGGGAGACTGCACTTAGCTTGAAAAAAGAAAAGGAGAAGTTAGAAACTGAGGTAGCACACCAAAAAAAGCAGTTGGAAGATTTGGAGGAAATAACTAATGTGCTGGACCGAGTTGGAGAAGAGAGCTTAATGGGGACATTGACATTGGAGTTGCTTGCACAGTTCTTTGCTGACCTGCGGCAAAGATACGCTGATAGCTACAAGTTGTGTAACTTGTCATGTATTGCTTGCTCGTATGCTTTACCTTTGTTTATTAGAGTATTCCAAGGATGGGATCCTCTTCGAAATCCATCACATGGGTTAGAGTTGGTATCAAGGTGGAAAACATTGCTTCAAGAAGAAGATTGCCTTGATATCTGGGATGTAACATCACCTTATACTCAATTGATTTCTGAAGTTGTATTACCAGCTGTCAGGATTTCAGGTATTAATACATGGCAGGCACGGGATCCTGAGCCAATGTTGCGGTTTTTGGAGTCATGGGAAAAGTTGCTTCCTTCTTCAATTCTCACAGCCATGTTGGACAGTATAGTCATGCCAAAATTGGCAAGTGCTGTGGATACATGGGAACCACATCGTGAGACAATTCCTATCCATACTTGGGTGCACCCATGGTTACCTTTGTTAGGACACAAGCTAGAGGGCATGTATCAGATGATACGCTTCAAATTGAGTACTGTTCTTGGTGCTTGGCACCCAAGCGATGGCTCTGCTTATGCTATACTGTCACCTTGGAAAACTGTATTTGATTCAGCGAGTTGGGAACAACTTATGCTTCGATTTATTGTGCCAAAGTTGCAGCTTGTCTTGCAAGAGTTCCACGTGAACCCAGCAGATCAGAAGCTTGATCAGTTTTATTGGGTAATGAATTGGGCTTCTGCTGTTCCAATTCATCTGATGGTTGATATAATGGAGAAGTTCTTCTTCACCAAGTGGCTTCAGGTTTTGTATCATTGGTTGTGCTCAAACCCTAACTTTGAAGAAGTTACAAAATGGTACTTGGGCTGGAAAGAACTTATTCCAAAGGAACTTTTGGCTAATGAAAGTATTCGATATCAGCTAAACCGTGGTCTTGATATGATGAACCAGGCTGTTGAAGGTATGGAGGTGGTCCAACCTGGCTTGAAAGAAAATATCAGCTATCTTAGGGTACTCGAGCAAAGGCAGTTTGAGGCTCAGCAAAAAGCAGCAGCTCATGCTCAAACCCAAGCTCCTTCAGGCTTTGGGGGTGCTGCCCATATGGATGGTGTAGCTGGTGTACATGAGATGAGCTTAAAGGAAGTCATTGAGGCCCATGCCCAACAACATGGCTTGCTATTCAAGCTTAAACCTGGCAGAATGCACAATGGTCATCAAATTTATGGGTTTGGTAATGTCAACATTATAATAGATTCTCTAAATCAAAAGATATATGCCCAAACTGAGG
Organism: Inga laurina; assembly: GCA_963855925.1. Classification (NCBI taxonomy): domain Eukaryota; kingdom Viridiplantae; phylum Streptophyta; class Magnoliopsida; order Fabales; family Fabaceae; genus Inga; species Inga laurina. Next base: position 10,257,625 of record OY979702.1, read on the forward strand.
ATTTATGGTCTTTGGAATCTCTCCAAGGCTTACTGGAGCTGCATAATAAGTCCCTTGGTCGGAGATGATGATTCTATGGCGACTTGAAAAGAAGTTTGTATAAAAGTATCTTCAAGTCATGGTTGGTTCTATCTGAAAGTTGGCTTTTATGTGGTTAGTGAGTTAATTCTGTCATAGCACGCATCCTTTTTTCCTTGTTTGGAGGGGGGGTTTATTATCTATACGCCAACCCTCTGAAGTTTTGTAAACTTTTTTATTCCAATCTACTTATGGTAGTGAATCTCCTTTCCGTTAGTTGTAATCACGTTTTCTTCCTTGTAGCTGTATCAATATCAGAATTAAAAAATCTTGGTTCCATCTACCTGTTCATAAAGCTTAATGTTTTTCAAGAATTGTAGAACGAAATGATTCACGATTTTGATTTAGAACTGGCAGTGATCATACTTTGTTCTCCAGCTAATGCATTTCTTCTGTGTGTGTCTGGTGTCTAATATTATTCAAGACTAACAGATTTAAGAGTTACATGTTTCTTCTATGCTTTGTGTAAATGAAGAGTCAAGAACTTTGACTCAATTGATAATCTTGAACCATGGTTTGTATAAGTCGTGGAAGGACAGTTCATCCACAGTGGCTTATGGTAATGTAGGAAGGAGAAGCCTAAAGTGAAGTGTTGGCAATTACTTCCTCCGTTGCACTACAAACTATGTTCTATATTTAAGACCGGAGGGAGTACATTGTACCGCAAATTTAGCATGTTTACATGTATATCCTGAATCTTGCTTTTAAGGTGGGAAAAAAAGGTATAGCACAATATAGACCAGAACATGGACGGTTTTTAAAATCTGCAAAATCTGGGGCTACAATCAGAAGTTCCATTTGGGGGATACTTCTGAGTATTCTTGTCCAACTCCTCCTTTTTAAGCCTTTAGTGGGCTTTCTTACAACGAGAGTTCTGTTCAAACTTCATACAAACAAATTCTCATGTTGACGAGGTTACAAGCTACTACCTCCGGTGTTTAATGTAAAATCTAGTTTTTATGTAATTTGTACTAAATTATATTATCAACTAGATCTTATATTAAAGATTGAAGGCAGAAGTATTTTAGTAAAGATTTCTTCTCTTTGTTTTAGTATATTGTTGGTCTGGTTGTTGATTATATGGACTTATATCACTGCTTCAATCAAGCCCTAGTTGTTTACTTATCTCTTTGATCTGGTATTTCTAATGCTAATGGGATCTTATTCGCTTTCTAAGACAAGTAACTACTTGGTCATATTTTTTCCACACAAATTTGATATTCGTAAATATTGAAAAAAAAATACATTTATCTTGTTCATGCAAGGTCACCTAAGTTAGTTTAATTATAAGTTTTAAAATATCTTGAGATTTTAAATAAAAAAGATCTTAATACATTAATTAAGTATTAGTATAAACAAATGTGAGTATATTTGATTTTAAACTAATTAAAGAAAAAATAAGATAAATCAGAAAACTAAAATGGGTGGAATTTTGATCCTCATAATATATATTTGTGTGTGTGTGTGTGTGTATATAGTTTTGATATCTAGAAGGAAATTGAAAACAAGGATATTAAAAAAAGAAGGGAGGAAATTGTACAGAGCTACTCTACTCCTCCGGTCCTATATGGAAGGAACACTTTTTTTGTTTTTGGTGTGAACAATATACTTTTTAAGATAGGGCTGGTAGTCAGGTTACACTTTCTTTTTTGGAAAAAAGATTGAAAAAATACTTTGAATTTGTAAAATTTCAAATAAAATATTTTCTAAAAAATGAGTTAAGAATTTCTTATTAAGTTTCATCATTCTTTTATCAACTCTTAGTAACAAGTTTTATTTAGGATTTTATAATTTCAAAGTTTTTTTCCCGTCTTTTTCCCTTCTTTTTATGTGAAATTTCAACTTACCCCTTTTATTTTAACATCCTATATAATATAATATGTCTTTACATTAATTATTACACAACACACATGCTCCATTAATTCTCTCTTGGTTATTAGTTTTACACACACACACACACACACTAGAAATAAGGAATCACCATCAGAGGCTAAAATATCAATCAACAATGGAGGGAGAATTTGCTGTTGGTTTATGCAAGAATATTTGCCATTGTCTTGTTCACTAAATTATTAACACACTTCCAATTTTATTTTACCCATTATAGCTCAATAAATAATGGTACAATAAGAAAAAAAAAATTTACAACTATTGATTTTAACCAATTTTTTAACGGTTTAGGCAAAATTTTATCAACAATGTTTTTTTCGAGAAATGTCTAACGTTTAATGAAATTTAACGGTCTTAGTAAATTTATATAATTTTAAATTATTTATTGATATTTTTACCTCTTCTAAACTTATTTTTACTAGACGCTCTTCGAAACAAATTTTATTATTAAAATTACGCATTCACCCTTTTTAATCTAACTGATTTTGATTAGTTTTAATTTTAACTTGCATACAACAATATTCATTTAAGACCAAAACGGCAAAACCCCGGCAGTATAAATTATTTGGATTGCAGAGTAAAATTGCTCACGCGGATGGCAAGCAAGCGTGAGGAAGTCAGGAAACGCCTGCCTAGAAAGTAGAAACCCACTTCTCTGCGTCTCCTTCGATTTGATCCTCTCCAAGTTCGGCGTTGTCGGGCCTCATCTCCACAACCATGCATCGTCTTCATCTATTGTGTCCAATTTCAAGGTATGCATTCCGTAAAACTGCTCGGTTCCTTCCATCTTCTGCGTCTCTCATGCGTCCGTCTTCGCATTTCTTTGGACATTCCCAAACCTCACTTGTTAATCACATCGACGACACCGTCGCTTCATTCAATCGCTTACTCCATATGCATCCCCCACCTCACATAATCAAAATTAACAAGATTTTAGGATCAATTGCGAAGGCTAAACACTATCGAATTGCCATCTCATTGTTTGCTCAAGCGGAGTTCAAGGGATTCACTCCTGATTTAGTTACACTGAATATCTTGATCAATTGTTACTGCCATTTGGGTCAGTTGAATTCTGCTTTCTCAATATTGGGAAGGATTCTCAAGATGGATCTTCGCCCACATACCATAACCTTGAATACTTTACTAAAAGGACTCTGTATTAGTAACAAGGTTGGGGAAGCGCTAGACTTTTATGATGACTTAACCGCTAAAGGATTTCAATTCAATGAACTTAGTTATGGCACCCTGGTCAATGGACTTTGTAAAATAGGAAAAACAACGTCTGCATTTAAATTGGTCCAAATGATGGAGAGGAAGGGAATTAAATCTAATGTAGTCATATATAACACCATCATTGATGGCCTTTGCAAGGTTGGAAATGCCAATGAGGCCCATCAATTGTGTTCTGAAATGACTCATCAAGGAATGCTTCCCTCATTAGTCACTTATAACTCTCTAATCCATGGTTATTGCAGCATGGGACAGTTGAAAGAAGCTACCAAATTGTTCCATGAAATGACATTGAAAGACATGTATACCTATACTATATTCATTGATGCACTTTGTAAAGAAGGAAGGATTATAGAAGCTCTGACTGTGTTGGCTAAGATGATGAAATGTGGTGAGAGACCAAATGTTGTAACTTACAATTCCTTAATGCATGGACACTGTATCATGAATAATGTGAGAGAGTCAAAGGAAGTGTTCAATAAGATGGTTCAAAGGGGTTTCATACCTGATGTAGTTAATTATAATACACTGATAAATGGATTTTGCAAGATTAAAATGGTCGATTCAGCTTTAGATCTCCTTAGAGAAATGCATGGCAAAAGCTTGGTTCCTGATACAATAACTTATAGTTCTCTTATTGATGGCTTGTGCAAATCAGGGAGAATGTCAGATGTGCGAGATCTTGTTGATGAGATGCATGAAAGTGGTCATTCCCCTGATATAGTCACCTACAGTATTTTGTTAGATGCATTTTGCAAAAGTCGACATCTTAATCAGGCGATTGCATTATTTAGGCAAATGGTTGCCCACAGAATTCAACCTAATGTGTGCACATACAATATACTTATCGATGGCTTGTGCAAAGGTGGTAGACTAAATGATGCTCGAGAGGTTTTTCAGCATCTTTTGGTCAGTGGCTATCGTCTAAATGTCTACACATATAACATTATGATCAATGGGCTCTGTAGAAAAGGCTTGTTTGATGAAGCCATGACCTTGCTTCCAAAAATGAAAGTAAATGGCTGTCTCCCTGATTCAGTATCATATACAACACTTCTTCAAGCTCTTTTGGGAAAAAGCGAGAATGAGAAGGCTGAAAAACTGCTTCACGAAATGCTTGGTGGTGGCTTTGTAAAATGATAAAACAAGGTTGATACTTATGTCACAATGTATGTTATGCTTGTATAAATCTTGATATTTGTCTTTGAGGGCTAGAAAGTTCTTGCTTCTTTCCAATTACAATTATTTGATTGTTCAGTGAAGTAAATGTTGTTGGAGCAATTTGTTCAAGCAATATATCTGACATATTTATTTTGACTATCTGTTTGTTAGTGAATCATATGTTTGCAACATGACTTTGTCCCTTCTTTTAAGCAGTTCATTCTGATTTTGACTCATAACCTGTTGGGTACACCCTCTTTCAGCTCTTGAATTAGAGGTGCAGCTAAAATATAGTTTTGTTGGATTTGATAACTCCTTGCAGTTTCTTATGGACCACATTAAAAGTTCATTTGGCTCTTTTTCAACCAAGAAAATTATTTTGGAGTGTAAGCATAAATAAAAGGTATATGAGTCTGTGTTATACAAATGTTAAAAGTTGAGTTTGCTTGAATGGTTTCCTAATGTTTGTTTCTTTTGTAAAACTGAATGGATATCCTTTTTTCCTTTTCTTTACTTTTTTTGTCCTAGTTCGAAGTCCTTTGGGATAACTGCTACAAGAGAGGTCAGGTTAACTATCATGAATATGTGATGCTTGGATTCTTGCATCTCCTTGAATTATATAATTTGACATATAATCGAAAATAATTTTGTTAGCAGGTTTACCTGTTGTGCTTTCATTGCATTTCTAACTTTAGGCAAAGCTGTGTATAAAACATGTTTTCTTATTAGGAAATTGCTGGTGTTAATGTATTTACCTTGCTTCTAGGATTGTTTGAGTTGAGGTTCTCAGCATCTTATTGGACTAGGTGCATTTGCTGTAACAACTGTATTCCGTAGTGCATTATTGTGATATTACAGAGTCATGAACTTTGATTTTCAATTCATGGCTTTTGTTCATGAAAACCTTTGAAGCCCATGGAGCCCATGGATCCAATGTGTCAAGCTGTAACCTTCTTCCAAATGAATCAGGTTTTTATCTATTTGCAAAATATTGAATATTATCGGATATCATTGCATTTATATGTCTGATGCAGGTATCTCCATGAGTTTCTCTGGCACATTCTATCTTAGATCCCACCGTCAGCCATCTGGATTAAAAAGGTAAAGAGAAGAAATGTTAATTGCTGTTGAGTTTATCATATCATCTCAATTAGCACCTCAGTTTCATATTGTTTGTCTCAGACAACATTATTTTTTATTAAAAGCTTTGAGGACCTGCAGGAACTAGCCTTGAAGAAAGTTCATATATCCCTCTTCTTTCAGCTCTTGTAGTACAAGTGCCATTGTGCTTGATTTATGTTCACTTGTTAATCTTTTTGCTAGGTTTTCATGTAATTTCTGATCAGTCTGTTGATTTTTTTTATTCAGACTTACCTGCCTAACCAAGAGCTAGTTTCTTTACTTTGTAATGCAATTTTGTTTATTTAATAGTGATCAGTCTGTTGATTATCTATAAAAAAAAGGTGTCTCCAATTGGTTGAAAACTCTTGGCATTAGCCAAGGAAGAGAGAAGCAGACGACTTCTGCAAGTGTAAAGTACTTCCTTGGGTCTTTAATGTAAATTCTATTTACCTAATTTGATTAGAGTAAAGAAATTATTTAGATTAGTTTATATGACATGTTTTTTCATAAAACACCATAATAATGTTCATTAATGCCCTCCATCTCTCTCTTAATTTATTTTTATTAAGGGAGCATTAATAAGGATAAATTAGAAAAAGATTGACAAATATGAGTTATAGGTCTTATATTTAGGATCAAGAATAACTCCCTAATCAGCTCCTACATTAAGGACTGGAGGGAGTAATCTAAATGTGATGGATACAATGTTTTACTATCATCAATATGAAGAAAATCTTAATTTCCATGTGTTTGGTATGAAAATGAAAGACAATTTGAAGTTGACGTCTTTGGAAACCTGTGGGTGGAAGATTGAGATGTTGCTTTAATGTACCTTGTGGCATTTTCTTTGGTCGAACCTATGGAGTTATTGTTCTGGTTTTGTAATTAGATTAGAGTCATATGATTACCTTTATTTTGCATTTTTGTTCGCTATACTACTGATCAATCATCATTGCCCTTGAAGCCATCCACAAAGGGTTTGTTTGGTTTGAGGGGAGGGGAGGGAAAGTGGGCGAAGGGAAAATTTTTTTGAGTTGAATTTAAAAATATTAAATAAGTGGGGTTAAAAATTTTTAATTAATTTTTCTTACTCTTTTATCTTATATACTCTCTTTATTAAAATTTTATTACCCCACTTCTTCACTCTTTTAAAATTCAACTCAAAAAAATTATCCCTCCCCTTCCTTCCCCTCCAAATCCCTCACACCAAACAGACCCCTGAAGGCGGAAATGCTTAGCTTAAATTAAGACCAGAGGCATCTGTTCTAATTTCTAATGGAAAATATCTACACTGTCATACTTTCAGTAGTGCCATAAGTATTTAAATGCAAATGAATCTTTTCATTTTCTAAAATAAGCAGTTGCTTCTTGGAATATTTTTTTTCCCTAAAAATTTGATATTCTTTAAAATTTTCTTTAAAAAATATACATATGAAACTATTTTTCAATAAAAAATATTTTATTCTCTTAACATGTAACAATCTCCTGATTTGCGTTTTAACTACATGAGTTAAAATTTTATGAGAAAACAATCTTGCAGGGGTCTATATTTTTCTTATTTTTGATTTAGCTGCTGTGTTTTTCTTTTTTATTAAATCATTTAAAGTTGTTTTTTTAGCACTGCTAACCTCTATAATTTTGCTGTGTAATTAAGAGAAGGAATAACATAGGTGCCAATTTAAAACGGGGAAGAGGTACAGGTACTTGTAAAATGGTTTTCCCAAATTTTTTTTATATAAAAGTTTAGGTAAGTTAAATTTCGGGCTCACCATGGCTAGTACATGTCTCCGAGTTTGAAAGACACGTATAAAGATATTTATAGATTGTCTACTAATAAAGTCCTTATATTGGTAGAATTTGAACCCACAACCTTTTTTAATTATGAGCCAACCAATTTATCAAATGAATCAATTTTTAGTTTCCCAATTTGGTGAAATATATTAGACAAAAAAATCTTACAATAACGAACAAAGCTCGACATAGTTGGTTGATGGATCAGTCCATTGAACATAAAGTTTTGGGTTTTAACTAAGATGTGTGCATAGAAAAGGCTTTATTAAGAGAGAAAAAACTCACTTTAGTGATCTAATAGATGAAAGGTTTCTCATTAAAAAATATAATTTGACTCTTTAAAAAGATTGATGTAAAATACTTCAAAAAAAATATTATATATGAAAAATCATGTGTACTCTAAGCCTTATAAGTGATTATACTCTTCATCAAATAAAAAATGTGCTTGACATAGATGTGGATAGGGCTAAGCAATTGACTATATAGGCCGCCCGTCTGTTTATTGTTTCATAACCCATACCCGTCAAAAGCCCGCCCATGCCCATGACAAATGAGTTGGGTTAAACCCGTGTGGGTTGAAATGGGCATGGGCTGGTGCATCATTTTCAAAAATTGTATTTCTATCTCATTGTTTTGTTATTACTAATTTCTCAATATAAATTACTAAAAACACTAAAAATTATTAAAGCACCATAATCCTCATCATTCCTTATGAGATAATTTATTTAATAATTTAATTAATCCTTAATTAATAGTTGATAAAATCTTTAGAGTAACATCAATTTATAATATTATATATAGAATCATAGTTTACATATAAAAGCTCTATATCATGATCATGATTCTGATTTATGAAACATGATCATAATATATAATTATTGATTCATGAGATATATATAATTATATCATATAACTAGCTTGGAAATTTGTTCCTTAGAATTACATCGTCTCTTGTACTTAAATAAATATTATATATATTGGAAAAAAATATTATATATTTATACTTAAATAAATATTATATACATACAAATAAATGGGTGGGCATGGGCAACCCGAGGGTGTGCCCGTGACCCGTCCCGTTTAGTGCAAAAGCCCGCCCAATTAAGCCTGCCTGTTATGGGCCTTTATTGGGTGGGCCAAAATGAGTAATTTTTCATTGAGTATGGGTGGGCTCATTAAACTGTAGGTGACATGCTTATCTTTAGATGTGGCAATTTTAGTATAAACAAAACGAGAATTATTTGATTTATTATTGCTTCCACTTAGCCTTGTTATCATGGCCTAATTAATCCTTGATCTACATGTAATTACAAAAATACACTTTCTCCCTGGCAATTTTCTTATCTTTATTATAACAAAAAATCTTTGTGAATAATAAAAAATTGTATTATTCAAAAAATGGCCTTGATTGTTACGAGATATTGCTTTTTTTTAAAAAAAAAATCCTATTTTTTATTCAAAATTCGTCAACAAATTTGCAATCACTATGTCCGAAAACCCAAGTCATGCTTTATGCTTTAGATTTAATACAAGAAGTCTTTAAACAGTATAAATAACAAATTCATTATCAAATTTTAAACAATATGCGTAGAAAAATTATTCAATTCAAAAATATAAGAAAATTAATATGGTATTTTATCAAAATAGTGTCGTTAAAGTAGGTCAAGCTCGTTTAGGCCTCGAAAACTTGAAACTGCTGGACCAACTCCATACTGATAATCTATTGTTTCTATTTGATTTTCTTGTATCAATCTCTCTGTTTTTTTTTTTTTTTTTTTGAAGTTTAAACCGAAAACATAGCCCATGGATGAATGAATGAATCATAACCTCACGATTGTATCCAACGGACAACATGGCGACACGTCATCCACGCTGCCGCAAATAACAGAAGCGCGTTTGGAAGGCACCATTGAAGCTGTGTTCAATTACCCCACCGGGCAAAAGCTCCGGGCAAGACAAACCCTCCGTGCTCGTGCCTCATCTGCTTAGCCATGCATCATCTCCACCGTTTGCCTCCAGTTTCAAGGTATGCTTTTCCCATAATTGCTCAGTTTCTTCCACCTTCTTCAACTCTTATGCTTCCCTCTTTCTGTTATTCCCTCAATCCCAAGTTGTTTGCTCATTCCCAAACCTTAAATGCATTCAACATCGACGACACTGTCGCTTCATTCAATCGCTTACTCCATGTGCATCCCCCACCTTCCATCATCCGAATTACCAAGCAGTTAGGATCCATTGCTAAGGCCAAACAATATCGAATTGCGATTTCGTTGTTTGCACAAGCGGAGTTAAGGGGATTTACACCTTCTTTAATTACACTCAACATCTTGATCAATTGTTACTGCAATATTGGTCAGATGAATTCTGCTTTCTCGACAATGGCGAGGATTCTCAAGACGGGTCTTCAACCAGATAACATAACTTTGAATACGATATTAAAAGGGCTGTGTGTTAGTAACCAGGTTGGGGAAGCACTAGACTTTTACGATGACTTAATAGCTAAAGGGTTTCAATTGGATGGATATAGTTATGGAACCTTAATTAATGGACTGTGTAAGTCAGGGAAAATAAGGTCTGCCATTAAATTGGTCCATATGATGGGGAGGAAGGGAATCAAGCCAGATGTAGTTATGTACAATACTATCATTGATAGCCTTTGCAAATGTGGTCATGTCATTGAGGGGCACAAATTGTATTTAGCAATGATTGATCAGGGAATTGTGCCATGTATTATTACTTATACTTCCCTGATCCATGGCTATTGCATCATGGGAAAGTGGAAAGAAGCTACCCAATTGCTCAAGGAAATGGTATGGAAAACCATCAAGCCTGATGTTTATACATTTACTGCATTGATTGATGCTTTTTGTAAACAGAAGAGGATTATAGAAGCTCAAACTGTGTTTGCTAAGATAATAAAATGTGGGAAGAGACCGAATGTTGTGACTTACAATTCCTTAATGCATGGACACTGTCTGATGAATAATGTGAGAGAGTCAAAGGAAGTATTTAATAAGATGGTTCAAACTGGTTTAGTAGCTAATGTAGTTAGTTATACTATACTGATCAACGGATTTTGTAAGATTAAAATGGTTGATGCAGCTTTAGACCTCTTTAGAGAAATGCGTCTCAAAAGTTTGGTTCCTAATACAATAACCTATAATTCTCTTATTGATGGCTTGTGCAAATTAGGGAGAATGTCAGATGTGCGAGATCTTGTTGATGAGATGCATGAAAGTGGTTGTTCCCCTAATATAGTCACCTACAGTATTTTGTTAGATGCATTTTGCAAGAGTCAAAATCTTCATCAGGCGATTGCATTATTTAGGCAAATGGTTGCCCACAGAATTCAACCTAATGTGTGCACATACAGTATACTTATCGATGGCTTGTGCAAAGGCGGTAGACTAAATGATGCTCAAGAGATTTTTCAGTACCTTTTGGTCAGTGGCTATCGTCTAAATGTCTACACATATAACATTATGATCAGTGGGCTCTGTAGAAAAGGCTTGTTTGATGAAGCCATGACCTTGCTTCCAAAAATGAAAGTAAATGGCTGTCTCCCTGATTCAGTAACATATACAACACTTCTTCAAGCTCTTTTGGGAAAAAGCGAGAATGAGAAGGCTGAAAAACTGCTTCACGAAATGCTCGGTGGCGGCCTTGTAAAATGATAAAACAAGGTTGATGCGAATGTCACAATGTATGTTATGCTTGTATAAATCTTGATATTTGTCTTTGAGGGCTAGAAAGTTCTTGCTTCTTTCCAATTACAATTATTTGATTGTTCAGTGAAGTAAATGTTGTTGGAGAAATTTGTTCAAGCAATATATCTGACATATTTATTTTGACTATCTGTTTGTTAGTGAATCATATGTTTGGAACATGACTTTGTTCCTTCTTTTAAGCAGTTCATTCTGATGTTGACTCGTAACCTGTTGGGTACACCCTCTTTCAGCTCTTGAATTAGAGGTGCAGCTAAAATATAGTTTTGTTGGATTTGATAATTCCTTGCAGTTTCTTATGGACCGCATTAAAAGTTCATTTGGCTCTTTTTCAACCAAGAAAATTATTTTGGAGTGTAAGCATAAATAAAAGGTATATGAGTCTGTGTTATACAAATGTTAAAAGTTGAGTTTGCTTGAATGGTTTCCTAATGTTTGTTTCTTTTGTAAAACTGAATGGATATCCTCTTTTCCTTTTCTTTACTTTTTTTGTCCTAGTTCGAAGTCCTTTGGGAAAACTGCTACAAGAGAGGTCAGGTTAACTATCATGAATATGTGATGCTTGGATTCTTGCATCTCGTTGAATTATATAATTTGACATATAACAGAAAATAATTTTGTTAGCAGGTTTACCTGTTGTGCTTTCATTGCATTTCTAACTTTAGGCAAAACTGTATATAAAACATGTTTTCTTATTAGGAAATTGCTGGTGTTAATGTATTTCCCTTGCTTCTAGGATTGTTTGAGTTGAGGTTCTCAGCATCTTATTGGACTAGCTGCATTTGCTGTAACAACTGTATTCCGTAGTGCATTATTGTGATATTACAGAGTCATGAACTTTGATTTTCAATTCATGGCTTTTGTTCATGAGAACCTTTGAAGCCCATGGATCCAATGTGTCAAGCTGTAACCTTCTTCCAAATGAATCAGGGTCTTATCTATTTGAAAAATATTGAATATTATCGGATATCTTTGCATTTACATGTCTGATGCAGGTATCTCCATGGAGTTTCTATGGTTCATTCTATCTTAGATCCCACTCTCAGCCGTCTGGATTAAAAAGGTAAAGAGAAGATATGTTAATTGATGTTCAGTTTATGTCTTCCTTGACTCGTCTCCGATTCATATTGCTTGTCTCAGACTAACATCATTTTGGATTAAATGCTTTGAGGATCCACAGGAGCTAGCCTTGAAGAGATCGAAGTTCATCAATCCCTCTTCTTTCAGCTCTTCTAGTACAAGTGCCATTCCGCTAGATTTATGTTCCTTTGTTTGGTATGAAAATGAAAAAAAAAAAATTGAAGTGGACATCTTTAAAATTTGTGAGGTGGAAGATCGAGATGTTACTTTGCTGTAACTTGTGGCATTCTCTTTGTAGGAACCTATAGACCATAGTTCTTGTTCTTGTCTGTTAGTACCTTATAGTTTAATGATATCCTTTATTTGCAATTTTCGTTCACACTGTACTTTTGATCAATGATCACTGAATTTGGAAATGGAAATGCAGGAAGGAAGCCCAGCCCGAGAGTATTTCCTGCATTAAATAATTATCTGTATTTGAGCAGCGGAAAGTTTTCTTTTTTCTCAATAGTAGGGGTGTTTGGGATCGGAAAATGCGCCATTTCCGATCCCGATCCCGAGAAGGGTTCGGGAATGATTTTCATTCCCTATCCCGATAATCGGGAAATTTCGGGAATTCCCAATTCCCGATTTGCTTTTTAAAAAAAAAATCTCTATATTAAATTTTTTATTGTGTTTTCTTTAGTCTAGTATAAATATATAATTTGTCTAATATCATATTATACTAAATAAGTCTAATATAAATATATAATTAGTCCCATGCATACTTAAAGTTGTCGATTCAACTGCAAAAAGAATATAGACAAGAAAAAAAAAATAGAATTATTTAATAAATAATAAATTTATTTAAGTAAATAAACTAAAAGAATAGATATTACCTTAAGGGTGTTAGGGATTTTCACATTTTATTTTACATTTGGTCTTATTTTCTTAACTATTTTTAAAAAATATACATGTATATATACATTTTTTCGGGGTCGGGAAAAAGTCGGGATCGGGAAGTCCTATTCCCAATCCCGAATTTTTCCCGATCCCGAAATCACATTCCCGATCCCGAAATTAAATCCCGTCCCGATTTGCTCGGGATTGGGACGGAAAGGTCGGGACGGAAAATTGATGAACACCCCTACTCAATAGTGCTCAAGTGTTTCGAATGTTGCCAATGGCCTTATAAGTATTTTTTAAAATTAATTAAGCTAGTTATATATATATATAATATATATTTAAAAAAAATTGCTCATAAAGACCTCATTGGAAAATTATTTACAAATGGAACCTGAAAGCATTTAAGGGAAGGTCTTTTACATATGGGAAAAATTGTTTGAACACAAGGAAAAATCATACAGGGAAGATATATTGAACATAGGAAAAATTGTTTGAACATAAGGTCCCATTTAACAAGTAAATTTTCAATGAGGTATTTATAGACAATTTTCCCTTTTTTTAAATAATCCTTTAATAATTTGAATTGGAAAAAACATATTGATGGAAATGCTCTTTTGTATGTGCAGTAATAGTATCTTTTTAAAAAATTTATAAATTTTAAAAATAAAGTAGACTATAATTTCATATTTAAAATCAAAGTAACCTCTCAACTAACTCTTATTTTAAAATCATAAAAACGTAATAAACAACTTTATTATTCAGTACAATGATAATAAAACAATACATGGTAGACAAATATTTCTCCACATGTTAATGTATGACTGCTCAAACTGATTTGTTGGCATTACCGGATGCTGGTTATCAACATATGAAGTTATGAACCAAGTATTATGAGCGTGTTGGCTCATTATTAATCGTTAACAATTAGATCATGATTATTCTCATATAAAAATGTTCCTAATTTCTAATTGTAATTCATGAGTATAACATTATAGGTGGACAACAAATAAAAGAAGTCAATTTTTTACTAAAAGGCTGTAGTTTAAAGTGATAAACAATCTTACTTTATAAAGAAAATAACACAAGTTTAAATCTCAAAAAACATATTTATTAGAAGTTACGAAAACCCTTAGGCTCTGTTTGGTTTGAGGGGAATGGAGGGGAATGAGAGGGAGGGGAGGGATTTTGCTCCCCTCCCCTTGATTGGTAAGGTTAAAAATATAGGAGGGGAGGGGAAATTTTTTAAAATTTTCCCCTCCCTCCCCTTAAAACCTCTCCCCCCCAAATTGGGGGGATTTGGAGAGGAAGGCAATAATTTGACATAACATGACTATTTTATCCATGATATCTTTTTAATATTCCCCTGCTACCCTTCTTTACTTCAGAACCACACGACCTCTCTCACCTTCATTCAACTCCTCTGACGCCGGCAGACCCACCTTCCATAACATCATCCTACATCTGCAATAAAACACACAAGATCTATAGATGCTTCTCCAAATCTGCCACATGGCTGTTCGTGTGAAGGTTGGAGCTTGTAAACTCATGTTGCTACTACTCTCTCCTCCCTATGCTTTGCAACAGTGTCTTGAAGGTTGGAGCATGTGAACGTTTTTTTTTAATATACTGTGAGAGATGATATGGGTATTTACATCAATATATATATATATATATTAAAATGTAATTAGAATTCATATTTTAAAGATATATGGAATATATATATATATAGCAGATTCACCTGGCCAAAAAATAGAGGAACTAGATTCACATGATTCTTCATATATTTTTTATTAAATTTATAATTATATTTATTAAACATTTTTTAGTTTAAAAAACAGTTTAAATAAAATAAGGATAAAGTTGTCCATATAAAAATATTTTCCCTCCCCTTCCCTCTTAAACCAAACAAGGTAACATTAAAATCCCTCACCTTCCCTCCCTTTTAATCAATCCAAATGAGGTAATATTAAAATCCCTCTCCTCCCTTCCCATCCCCTTTCCTCCATTAAAATCCTTCCCTTCTCCTTCCCTTCGTTAAACCAAACAGACCCTTACGTGCTCTAAGCTTAAAGCTTTAAAAGGGTTATACCTTTATTATTTTTTTTGAACAATGGTTATACCCTTAATCAAATAAAAATAAAATGATGTCCATTTTAAAAATTTTTTTTTTTAAAAAAAAGCGCACCTGAACTAAAGGATCAAAATAAGATTGGATCCGACGGACAGCGTTACGACACGTCAAACGTGGGGCTGAAAATAGATAGAAACGGCGCGTTTGGAGAATGCCGTGAAGCAGCGTTCCATTACCCAATCAGGCAAACAGCTGCGGGAAAGAAAAACCCTTTAATCCTCATCGACTTCGATTCGAAGCTGTCGGAGTTCGCTGTGCACTTGCCTCGCCTGCTTAGACATGTATTATCTCCACCTTATGCTTCCAGTTTCAAGGTATGCATTTCCCATTGCTCACTTTTTTCCACCTTCTTCGTCTCTCTTGCTTCCCTCTTTCTGTTATTCCCTCAATCCCAAGCTCTTTGCTCATTCCCAAACCTTAAATGCTATCAACATCGACGACACCGTCGCTGCATTCACTCGCTTGCTACATATGCATCCCCGGCCTTCCATCATTCAAATTAACAAGATTTTAGGTTCAATTGCCAAGACTAAACAATATCGAATTGGGATTTCATTGTTTGCACAAGCTGAGTTCAAGGGGTTTACACCTGATTTAGTTACACTGAGCATCTTGATAAACTGTTACTGTAATATAGGTCAGACGAATTTTGCTTTCTCAACATTGGGGAGGATTCTCAAGATGGGTCTTCAACCTGACACGATAACTTTGAATACAATATTAAAAGGGCTCTGTGTTAGTGACAAGGTTGGGGAAGCACTAGACTTTTACGATGACTTAATAGCTAAAGGATTTCAATTGGATGGATATAGTTATGGAACCTTAACCAATGGACTGTGTAAATCAGGGAAAATAAGGTCTGCCATTAAATTGGTCCATATGATGGGGAGGAAGGGAATCAAGCCAGATGTAGTTATGTACAATACTATCATTGATAGCCTTTGCAAATGTGGTCATGTCATTGAGGGGCACAAATTGTATTTAGCAATGATTGATCAAGGAATTGTGCCATGTATTATTACTTATACTTCCCTGATCCATGGCTATTGCATCGTGGGAAAGTGGAAAGAAGCTACCAAGTTACTCCATGAAATGGCATTGAAAAGCATCCAACCAAATGTTTATACATTTACTGTATTGATTGATGCTTTTTGTAAACAGAAGAGGATTGTTGAAGCTCAAACTGTGTTGGCTAAGATGATGAAATGTGGGAAGAGACCGAATGTTGTGACTTACAGTTCTTTAATGGAGGGATACTGTCTGATGAATAATGTGAGAGAGTCAAAGGAAGTATTCAATAAGATGGTTCAAACTGGTTTAGTAGCTAATGTAGTTAGTTATAATATACTGATAAATGGATTTTGCAAGATTAAAATGGTCGATGCAGCTTTAGGTCTCCTTAGAGAAATGCATGGCAAAAGCTTGGTTCCTGATACAATAACTTATAGTTCTCTTATTGATGGCTTGTGCAAATCAGGGAGAATGTCAGATGTACAAGATCTTGTTTATGAGATGCAAGAAAGTGGTCATGCCCCTGATATAGTCACCTACAGTATATTGTTGGATGCATTTTGCAAAAGTCGAAATCTTGATAAAGGGATTGCATTGTTTAGACAAATGGTTGCCCAGAAAATTCAACCTAATGTGTACACATACACCATACTTATTGATGGCTTGTGCAAAGGTGGTAGACTAAATGATGCTCAAGAGATTTTTCAGTATCTTTTGGTCAGTGACTATCGTCTAGATGTCTACACATATAACATTATGATCAATGGGCTCTGTAGAAAAGGCTTGTTTGATGAAGCCATGGCCTTGCTTCCAAAAATGAAAGTAAATGGCTGTCTCCCTAATTCAGTATCATATACAACACTTCTTCAAGCTCTTTTGGGAAAAAACGAGAATGAGAAGGCTGAAAAACTGCTTCACGAAATGCTCGGTGGTGGCCTTGTAAAATGATAAAATAAGGTTGATACTAATGTCACAATATATGTTATGCTTGTATAAATCTTGATATTTGTCTGAGGGCTAGCAAGTTCTTGCTTCTTTCCAATTACAATTATTTGATTGTTCAGTGAAGTAAATGTTGTTGGAGAAATTTGTTCAAGCAAAATATCTGACACATTTATTTTGACTATCTGTTTGTTAGTGAATCATATGTTTTGAACATGACTTTGTTCCTTCTTTTGAGTAGTTCATTCTAATTTTGACTCATAACCTGTTGGGTACACCCTCTTTCAGCTCTTGAATTAGAGGTGCAGCTAAAATATAGTTTTGTTGGATTTGATAATTCCTTGCAGTTTCTTATGGACCACATTGAAAGTTCATTTGGCTCTTTTTTAACCAAGAAAACCAATGTCCAAAATTATTTTGGAATGTAAGCATAAATAAAAGGTATATGAGTCTGTGTTAGACAAATGTTAAAAGTTGAGTTTGCTTCAATGGTTTCCTAATTTTTGTTTCTTTTGTAAAACTGAATGGATATCCTTTTTTCCTTTCCTTTTCTTTTTTTTGTCCTAGTTCAAAGTCCTTTGGGATACCTGCGACAAGAGAGGTCAGGTTAACTATCATGTGTGATGCTTGGATCCTTGGATCCTTGCATCTCCTTGAATTATATAATTTGACATATAACAGAAAATAATTTGGTAGCAGGTTTACCTGTTGTGCTTTCATTGCATTTCTAACTTTAGGCAAAACTGTGTATGGAACATGTTTTCTTACAGGGAAATTGCCGGTGTTAATGTATTTCCCTTGCTTCTAGGATTGTTTGGATTGAGGTTCTCAGCATCTTATTGGACTAGCTGCGTTTGCTTTAACAAGTGTATTCTGTAGTGCATTATTGTGATATTACAGAGTCATGAACTTTGATTTTCAATATATGGCTTTTGTCCATGAAAATCTTTGAAGCCCATGGATCCAATGTGTCAAGCTGTAACCTTCCAAATGAATCGGGTTTTTATCTATTTGCAAAATATTGAATATTATCGGATATCATTGCATTTACATGTCTGATGCAGGTATCTCCTTGGAGTTTCTCTGGCACATTCTTAGATCCCACCCTCAGCCATCTGGATTAAAGAGAGAAGAAATGTTAATTGCTGTTTAGTTTATCATATCACCTCAATCAGCACCTCAGTTTCATATTGTTTGTCTCAGACAACATTATTTTTTATTAAAAGCTTTGAGGACCCTCAGGAACTAGCTTTGAAGAGAAAGTTCATCTATCCCTCTTCTTTTAGCTCTTGTAGTACAAGTGCCATTGTGCTTGATTTATGTTCCCTTGTTAATCTTTTTGCTAGGTTTTCATGTAATTTCTGATCAGTCTGTTAATTTTCCTTATTCAGGCTTACCTGCCTAACCAAGAGCTAGTTTCTTTACATTGTAATGCAATTTTATTTATTTAATAGTGATTATTTTTATCTAAAAGGGTGTCTCCAATTGGTTGAAAACTCAGCATTAGCTGGGGAAGGGAGAAGCAAACGACCTCTGCAAGTGTAAGGTATTCTCTCGGGTCCTTAATGTAAAATATATTTACCTAATTTGATTAGATTAAAGAAATTAGTTAAATTAGTTCATACGACATGTTTTTCTTATAAAACACCATAATCATGTTCATTAATGCCCTCCATCTCTCTCTTAATTGATTATTATTGTAATTAATTTTTATTGAGGGAGCATTAATAGGAATAAATTAAAAAAAAAAAGATTGATAAATATGAAATATTAGATCTTATATTTAGGATAAAAAATAACTCCCTAATCAGCTCCTACATTAAGGACCGGAGGGAGTAATCTAAATGTGACAGATTCGATGTTTTACTATCATCAATATGAAGAAAATCTTAACTTCCATGTGTTTGGTATGAAAATGAAAGACAATTTGGACTCGACATCTTTGGAAACTTGTCGGTGGAAGATTGAGATGTTGCTTTAATGTACCTTGTGGCATTTTCTTTGGTGGAACCTATAGAGTTATTGTTCTAGTTTTGTAATTAGATTAGAGTCATATGATTACCTTTATTTCACATTTTTGTTCACTATACTACTGATCAATCATCATTGCCCTTGAAGCCATTCACTTTGAAGGGAGAAATGCTTAGCTTAAATTAAGATCAGAGGCATCTGTTCTAATTTCTAATGGAAAATTTCTAATTTCTAATGGAAAATATCTATAGTTTTATATTTCCAGTAGGGCCACAAGTATTTAAAAATAAATGAATCTTTTCATTTTCTAAAATAAGCAGTTGCTCCTTGGAATAATTTTCCCCCCTAAAAACTTGATATTCTTTAAAATTTTCTTAAAAAAATAGCCATTTAAAATATACATATGAAACTATTTTCCAATAAAAAATGTTTTATTCTCTTAACATGCAACAATCTGCTGATTTGCTTTTTAACGACAGGAGTTAAAATTTTATGAGAAAACAATCTTGCAGTTGTCTATATTTTTCTTATTTTTGATTTAGCTTGTTTGTTTTTCTTTTTTAATTAAATCATTTAAAGTTGGTTTTTTTAGCACTGTTAACCTCTATAATTTTGCTGTGTAATTGGAGAAGTATAGGTAGTTGTAAAATGGTTTTCCCAATCTTTTTATATAAAAGTTTAGGTAAGTTGGATCCCGTGTTAATCATGGTCAGTGCATGCCTTTGGGTTCAAAAAGCACTTACAAAGATATTTATAGATTACCCTTAAATAAAGTTCTCATATCAGGGGAATTTGAACCCATAACCTTTTCTGATTATGAGCCAACCAATTTATCAAATGAACCAAATTTTGTTGGTTTGGTTTTCCCAATTTTGCGAAATATATACTAGACAAAATGATCTTACAATAACTAACAAAGCTTGGCATAGTTGGTTGATGGATGGATCCTTAAATATAAAGTTCTGGGTTTGAACCAAGTTGTATGCATAGAAAAGGCTTTATTGAGAGAGATAAAACTCACATTTTTTTTATAGTAAATGATATTTTACAAACATATCAGAAGCTATCCTCCTGAGTCAACATGCAATCTCATCTTGTTTACATCAGTAATTAAAAAGGTGGTAATAGCATCAGGGGGCGAATCGGTGATATGAAGATCAATCGCCATTTTCAAAGCTTCTTTTGTCATAGCGTCTGCAACTGTGTTAACATCTCGAGTGCAATGTGAAATTTCCACTTTCCAATCTTTGTCCATAAGCGTGTGAACCTCCACAATAAGTTGAAAATCAGGGTGTTCCTGAGATACCTTACCCTGAATTAGATCCATGACTTCACTACGATCAAACTCAATCAGGATTTGTCTGTATCATCTATCCCATGCAATTTTAAGTCCCCATAAAACACCTCAAGCTTCTGCAGATACTATCGTTCCTTGCCCAATCTGGTACATAAACCCCATCAAAAACTCACCATTGTGATCTCGCAAAACACCTCCACAAGTGCAAGTCCCTAAGTTGTCATTCCTAGATCCATCAATATTAATCTTCACCCACCCAAGTGGTGGTGGCATCCAATGGGGCTGATTCCTTTCTTTATTCGGATTTCGAAGCAGTCTTGTATTACCCCATGTTAAGCAGACATGAGCATGAGCTAATATGGCCTGTTTACTCCAAGTATTATTATTAAAGCATCGGTCATTGCGAGCCAACCAGATATACCGGCATAATACTGTAAACCAAAGACGAAACTCGAATCTCTGTATTACGTCTTTTCTCCTCGCACACCATGTAAGCCAATCATTTCTCTCCAACATGCCAAAAACTAGATCACGTCAATCCGACGTTAAGAATCCATTCCATAATTCAAAAGTGATTGGACAATCCCGCAAAACGTGAAGTATTGACTCTCGTGAGTTATGTCATATATCACAAGTACCTGTAGGATGACTACCACGATGGTGACGCACCATGTTTGTCATTAGTCGACCATGAAAGCACATCTACAAGAAAATACGGTACATTTGAGGGACTTTTAATTTCCAAACACATCTCCACCAGTACTTAGTGTGAGGTTGTGGGGTGCCCACCAGGTATTTGTAAGCGGATTTGATGGAGAAAATTCCATCAGAAGACCATCTCCATATTGGAAAATCCTCCCCATTTAATTGACTGATATTAACGCATGCAATAGCTGTACATACTTGTCTTGGAAGCAGGTGATTAAACTTGCTCATATCCCACTGTCCGGATGAAGTGATACAATCAGCTACTCTCCATTCAGTAGCATCTCTAGGCAGTTCTTGGATTGCCAAACTCTGAAGCTTGTCCAAATGTAGTACCTATATGTCATTCCAGAAAGAAGTGTTCTGCCCATTGGTAACTCTCCATGTTAAACTATCTTTGATCCTGTCCCAACAGTTACGAATACCCCTCCACGTACTAGACTCTGACCGGCGCTTCTCAACTGTAGGAATAATATCATTGCCGGCTTTATATTTTTCTCGCAAAAACCTGACCCAGAGCGAATCTCTTCTATTAATCATACTCCATCTAAGCTTCATCATGAAAGCCTGGTTCTAGTAACGAGCCAATCTAAGACTTAGGCCTCCATCCTCCTTACGTGCTCACACGAGGTCCCAGGAGACTAGATGAGGTTTTCTGCTGGCTGAGCTACTACCCCAGAGGAAGTTACGACAAGATTTGTCAATTTCATCACAAATCCCCAAAGGAAGAGGCACCGTCTGCATAGCATAAGATGGCATAGTCGACATAACAGACGACACAAGAGTATGTCTGGCGGCCATTGATAACATGTTAGACTTCCAATTGGCCAGGCGAGCATCTATCTTATTCAGAAGAAAACTATATGTTGCCTTTAAACTCCGTTCATGTAATATAGGCATTCCCATATATTTTCCCAGATTCGACGTTGGAGTAAAATTCAAAAACTCGTTGATTTCTTTGCATTTGATATGATTCACGTTCTTTGAGAAATAAATTCTTGACTTTCCAGCATTCACTTTCTGGCCCGAAATGTCACAGAAGTCATCCAGGATAGCCTTAATAACCCCTGCGTGATCTAGACTGCTTTTGCAAACAAAATGAGATCATCAGCAAAAAAAGAGAGAGAGACAGGAGTGCCTTGTTTGGAGAGCCTAAACGGTTGCCAAACACCCTCTTTTACTGTTGTTTGGATAAGATGCCCCAATCTTTCCATCATGATAACAACAAGATACAGCGATATTGGCTTACCTTGTCTAACCCCTCTGGAAGGGCAAAACATATTAGTAGCCTCTCCATTCTAAAGCAATTGCAAATGAGACGTCGACATACAAGGTTGAATAACTTTAAGAAGATATTCAGGAATCTTGAGTTCTCTTAGACAGTTGTAGACAAAATTCCATCTAACATGATTATAAGCCTTCTCTAAATCAATCTTAATGGCCATGAAAACCTTTTTCCTTTTAAGGACTTCATAGAGTGAATGATCTCCTGCACAAGGATAACATTATCTAAACTCTGATGCCCTTTAACAAAATTACACTATTCGGGGCTATCATCAAAGGCATGATTACCTTAGGTCTGTTTGATATATCCTTCGTACAATCTTGTACACAACATTACAAAGACTTATAGGACGAAAATCACGAAATGTCTCTAGATGGTCCACCTTCAGTATGAGTACAATCTAAGTCCCATTGATTTGTCGTATCCAAATCAGATCATTAAAAACTCTTTTAACTAATTCAATCACTGACGGTCCCACGGTTTCCCATTAATTTTGGTAAAATAACGGATTGAATCCATTTGGCCCTGCTACTTTCAACAGCCCCATATCAAACAAAGCTCTTTTAATCTCTTGATCTTCAACCAATCTTCCCAGAATATGTAGATTTACATCGTTAATTTCAAGATAAGTGCATCCGAATACCAAAGATCCATTATAATTATGGATTTCCGTATACAAATTTTCAAAGAAATGGCTTCCCGATCTTATAATTTTCGCTTCATTATATGTCCATTCTCCATATTCAAGCTTCAATGCTTCAATTGTATTCCTTCTTCGTCTGCCATTAGCCACTCAATGGAAGTATTTAGTATTATGATTTCCATCCACATACCAATTTGCCCGAGAGTACTAAAGCCACATGACTTCTTCTCGTGCCAAGAGCTTCTCAAGCTCTCCCCATAACTCCCCTCATAACTTTTCAAGGTGCTCCGAGATACCTACCAAAACCATCTTTGCATTAATCCCATCTAATCTTCGATATAACCTATATTTCATATAGGATATATTGCCGAAAACCTCTTTATTTCATAACCTCAAGTCCTCAGTAAATTGTTTAATGGATCTGCACCAGTCATCATCCACCCCCCAGTGTGAATGAACAAAATTCTTGAATTCATCATGCATAACCCAGGGGGCGAAAAATCTAAAAGGATTTCGATTCTTTGCCGTAAGAACATGAGATTCAGTATCAACCAACACCAGACAATGATCGGATTTAAAATTTGGCAAATGTGTTACTGTGGCATTAGGATTATTTATAAACCAGCAGTTATTTACCAAGGCTCTGTCTATTCTGCTCTAGCTAGTCAAATTGCCCCGTGTAAATTGAGGTCCATTAAAACCAATATCAAGTAACTCGCTACTTAAAAGCCAATTCCGAAATGACCTATCAATACCATTATTCCTCCTTTGATTCTTACTCCAGCGTTCCTCGGGACGTGAAACAGCATTGAAATCACCAATCACAACCCAGCCTCCAATAGTCAATTGCTGAATATCCTCAAGAGTATGCCACAGTTGGCGTCTAATAACCATATTTGGGTGCCCAGTGACCACTCATCCCTGGTGCCTTTATTAAGTAAATAAATTAACTTCATTTCTGGCAACAACATCACTAAGTAACCTTTGAAAGGAGGCACCACCGACACCCCGAGTATTCCAATTCATAATAATCATTAAAAAATTAATAAAAGAGAAGAAGAGCACAAACAAACCAGGCATTATTGAGACATATGTCCCTGTTGCACATCCTCAATACCATGCATCACCATGTCATCAACACCTCAAAGTGGATTAAGTTGAGTTGCAAAAGTCTCTCCTCCTTCTGCACCTGGGTCAATAGGGTTGGAGGCTTCTAGGGGAATAGCGGGGGAACTGGAATCTATTTTCATAACATTCTTTTTTATTCCTGACCCCACTTTCCCACTTAAATTACAAGACGTTCCAGCTTCTCGTGTTTTTCCCATACTCAAGATTCCTTAGGAAGGTCCCTCCTCAAACCATTTCTTCTTAGCTACTTTGATCCCATGTGTTTTATTCAACTTATTTAACACTCGAGGGAAGAAAAAAAATTGGGAAAATTCATTTAGGTCCCAGGTAAGAGAAAATACGATAAAATGATCCCTTAAAATATCAAAATTGTATTTAAGTTCCATAGAACTTTTTTGCAATAAATTTTAATTGTCAAATATCCTTAGACTTGTCAATAAACATCCAAGGACTTATCAGTATAAGCGCCCATGGATTTGGCAATAAACACTTCTGAACTTGTTAGTGGATGCGCATGGACTTGTCAATGAAATTGGAATTCATTGTAAAAAAATCTCAAGGGATTTAAATTCAATTTTAAAATTTCAAGAGACCATTTTATCACATTTTCTCTTATCCGACACCTAAATGCATTTTTCCCAAAAAAATAAAGTAGCCCAGAACCCCAAATCAATTAGAGGCACAGAAGGTAGACTCAAGGAAACCCAAGTGATGGTCCAACCTCAGTCCAAAAAAAAAGAGTCATGGTCCAACCTTTAATGAATGGGAAAATGGCACTAAGATCCTAAATAAGGAAAATAATATAAGCAAAGTCCTATAGTTTTTTAATAATAAATTAAAGTGCAGCCATTAACAATTGTAAGATCTATCATTGTTGATGGCAAAAAGATAAAAAAAAGGTAAGATCTATCATTGATAAATTATGAGACTTTTCAGATATTATTTTTTTTAATAGTGACCTCAACATCATTTTTTCTTAATGAATTAGATTGGGAGGGGTAAAAAAGAAGACTACAACTCATGGTCAATAATTCTGAGAGTACTTGCTTGCCCAGAAGGGTCTCGTTTACAAAGTCGGAGATCAGCACCAAAGTGATAGCGAAAGAAAATGAAGGCGAATTCAAAGAAACTCTCCAGGCAATTTAGGAAGATATTTTTTTTTTTCTCCTGGACATGAAGGGGAAGTGAATGACACAAAATGAAGAACTCAAAATTCCAGATGAGTTATTATATAGGAGTATTATGGTCTTTTAACAACATCAAAAAAATCTCTAATTACATCTCTTGGCCTGATTAAGAATTTATTAAAAGTGCAAGTTGAAATTTGGATTTTGGTATTTCAACTGAATTTAATTAGGGTTTTTTCAAACTAAAATGGGTGGAATTTTGATGCTTATAATATCTCTCTCTGTATATATATATAGTTTTAATATTTAAAATCAAAACAAGGATATTTAAAACAGAACACAGAAGGGAGCAAATTGTACAGATCTATTTCCTCCACTCCTTTATATTTGTGAATTTTAGAATAAAGCGAAAATTCCAAAAGGGAGAATCCTAATTAAATTCGCTTGAAATAACACTTAAACCTTAAAATCTCAAATGAGTCTTGTTATTATAAGAATATAGGTATTAAATGTAATAGCATACAATTGATAACTCATTTTAGTAAAAAAAATCCCTTATTTAGGATTTCAAAATTCAAGTGGTATTTTTTTATCTTTGTCCCTATAATTTAACTCTTTAAAGTTATTGGTGTAAATCACTTTGAAAAATTCTAAAGACGAGAAGATAAATACAATTTGGCAAGGACATGGCCTCAACTGGCACATCTTCGAAAAATGTAACTTAATTAATTTTAGGTAAGGTTGATTCGTGTATTTTTTCAGTCTTTAATATAAGACATATTTATCTAATTTGATTAGATTAAAAAAATTGGTTAAGTTAGTTGATATGATATGTATTTTCTAAAACATCATAGTCACTTTCCGTAATTCCTTCCTTCCCCCTTCTCCTTGATTATTGTTGAAAGATCGTCCATAGGGGTGAATTAGAAAAAGATTGACAAATATAAAAATTATGCCTTATAAAGATCAAAATCAATTTCCTAAATATATCTTATATTAATGATAAGAGGAGTAATATATTTGGTTTATTGGTTAGAAATCTCAAAGGCAATTAAAAACACTAGCCATGTGTGCAAATAATGCCACTAGACTTGGAAAACAAAAGGTTACCCCTATAATAGTTGAAGCAACTTAAGTTTTGATGTGCTCCCTTCAATTTTAAATATAGAAGTTAGATAACTAATTTGTAAATATTTATTACATAAATAATTTATAAATATTAAAAAACTTAATTAAACTAGTTATATATAAAAAAATATAATTTTTTTAAATAATCCTTTAATAATTTACATTAGAAAAAGCATATTAATGGAAATCCTCTTTAGTATGTGCAGTAATAGATATATTTTAAGAAAAAAAAATATAAACTTCAAAAATAAAATAGAATGTAATTTCAAAATTAAAATCAAAGTAATCTCTCAATTAACTCCTATTTTAAAATCATAGAGAAGTAATAGACAACGTTATTATTCGGTACAATAATATTAATACAATACATGGAAGATAAATATTTCTCCTCATACTAGTGTATGACTGCTCAAACTGATTTGTTGCCATTACCAGATGCTGGTTATCAACATATGAACCAAGTATTACGAGCGTGTTGGCTCATAATTAATCGATAACAGTTAGATCATGATTAATAACCTTCTCATATAAAAATGTTCCTAGTTTCTAATTGTAATTCATGAGCAGAACAGTATACGTGGACAACAAATAAAAGAAGTCAATTTTTTATTAAAGACAGTTGGTTGAAGTGGTAAAGTGATAAACAATCTCACCTTGTAAGGAGGATAACACAAGCTTAAGTGCATGTTTAGGTTAGTGTTCAAGAACCACGTTCACGTAAGTCGAGATAAAACTTCTTTTACATACTTACCTCGAATATCGTAAATCACGTTATAAAAGCAATTTCTACCGCTAGATCAAATAGATACTAAATCTCAAAAAGCATATTTGTTAAAAGTTATAGAAAACCCTTTGTGCTCTAAGTTTAAATTTTTAGAAGGGTTATACCCTTAATTTTTTTTTGAACAATGGTTATACCCTTAATCAAATAAAAATAAAATGAAGTCAAATTTTTTTTTTTAAAAAAAAAAAGCACACCTGAACTAACAGATCAAAATAAGATTGGATACGACGGACAACGTTACGACACGTCATCCATGCTGCAGCAAATAAAGAGAAACGGCGGGTTTGGAGGATGCCGTGAAGCTGCGGTCAAATTACCCAATCAGGCAAACAGCTCTGGGAAAGAAAAACCCTGGAATCCTTATCGACTTCGATTAGAAGCTGTTGGAGTTCGCTGTGCACTTGCCTCGCCTGCTTAGCCATGTATTATCTCTACCTTATGCGTCCAGTTTCAAGGTATGCATTTCCCGTTGCTCACTTTCTTCCACCTTCTTCGTCTCTCATGCTTCCCTCTTTCTATTATTCCCTCAATCCCAAGTTCTTTGCTCATTACCATGCCTTAAATGCATTCAACATCGACGATACCGTCGCTTCATTCAACCGCTTACTCCATATGCGTCCCCCACCTTCCATTATCCAAATTAACAGGATTTTAGGATCCATTGCCAAGACTAAACACAATCGAATTGCGATCTCATTGTTTGCACAAGCGGAGTTAAAGGGATTTACACCTTCTTTAATTACACTCAACATCTTGATCAATTGTTACTGCAATATTGGTCAGATGAATTCTGCTTTCTCGACATTGGGGAGGATTCTCAAGATGGGTCTTCGACCAGATACGATAACTTTGACTACGACATCAAAAGGGCTCTGTGTTAGTAACAAGGTTGGGGAAGCGCTAGACTTTTACGATGACTTAACTGCTAAAGGATTTCAATTTAATGAAATTAGTTATGGCATCCTGATCAGTGGACTGTGTAAATTAGGAAAAATAAGGTCTACCATTAAATTGGTCCATCTGATGAAAAAGAAGGGAATGAAGCCTAATGTAGTCATGTACAATACTATCATAGATAGCCTTTGCAAATGTGGACAAGTCATTCAGGCTCATGAATTGTATTTAACAATGATTGATCAAGGAATTATGCCATGTATTATTACTTATACTTCCCTGATCCATGGCTATTGCATCATGGGAAAGTGGAAAGAAGCTACCCAATTGCTCCATGAAATGTCATTGAAAAACATCCAACCAAATGTTTATACATTTACTGTATTGATTGATGCCTTTTGTAAACAGAAGAGGATTGTTGAAGCTCAAACTGTGTTGGCTAAGATGATGAAACTTGGTGAGAGACCAAATGTTGTAACGTATAATTCTTTAATGGATGGTTACTGTCTGACGAATAATGTGAGTGAGTCAAAGGAAGTATTCAATAAGATGGTTCAAAGGGGTTTCGTACCTGATGTAGTTAGTTATAATATACTGATAAATGGATTTTACAAGATTAAAATGGTCAATACAGCTTTAGATCTCCTTAGAGAAATGCATGGCAAAAGCTTGGTTCCTGATACAATAACTTATAGTTCTCTTGTTGATGGCTTGTGCAAATAAGGGAGAATGTCAGATACACAAGATCTTGTTCATGATATGCAAGAAAGTGGTCAGACCCCTGATATAGTCACCTACAGTATATTGTTGGATGCATTTTGCAAAAGTCAAAATCTTGATCAAGGGATTGCATTGTTTAGACAAATGGTTGCCCAGAAAATTCAACCTAATGTGTACACATACACCATACTTATTGATGGCTTGTGTAAAGGTGGTAAACTACATGATGCTCGAGAGATTTTTCAATACCTTTTGGTCAATGGGTATCGTCTAAATGGCCACACATACAACATTATGATCAGTGGACTTTGTAGAAAAGGCTTTTTTGATAAAGCTATGTCCTTGCTTCCAAAAATGAGAGCAAATGGCATTCCCCCTGATCCTGTATCATACAGAACACTTCTTCAAGCTCTTTTAGAAAAAAGCAAGAGTGAGAAGGCTGAAAAACTTCTTCACGAAATGATTGGTGGTGGCCTTGTAAAATGATAAAATATGGCTGGATGCACTAGTCCTAATGTATATTATAGTCGTGTAAAATGTAAATGTTGGACTTTGCCTTTATGGGCTAGGAATTTCTTGCTTCTTTCCAATTAAAATTGTTTAACTATTCAGTGAAGTAAATGCTTTTGGAGAAATTTGTTCAAGCAATATTTCTGACACAGTAATTTTGCCTATCTGTTTGTTAGTGAATAATATGTTTTGAACATGACTTTGTTCCTTCTTCTAAGTAGTTCATTCTGATTTTGATTTATAACCTGTTGGGTACAAGCTGTTTATTCTCTTGAATTAGAGTTGCGGCTAAAATATAGTTTTCTTGGATTTTGATATTTCCTTGCAGTATTTTACGGACCACATTAAAAGTTCATTTGGCTCTTTCACAATCAAGAAAATCAACATCTAAAATTATTTTGGAGTGTAAGTATAAATAAAAGGAATATGAGTCTGTGTTGTACTACTGTTAAAAGTTAAATTTGCTTGAGCGGTTTTCAAATGTTTGTTTCTTTTGGTAAACTGAATGCGTGTCTTTGTTTTTTTTTTTTTGTAGGTCTTAGTTCACTTCAAAGTCCTTTGGGGTGCCTGCTCCCGGAGAAGGTCGGGTTAACTATCATGAATATATGATGCTTGGGTCCTTGCATCTCCTTGAATTATATAATTTGTTGCAAAAGAGAAAATAGTTTTGTTAGGAGGTTTACCTGTTGTAAAAGAGAAAATAGTTTTGTCAGGAAATTGTGTGTGTTATTATTTTATTTTCACTGCTTCTAGGATGGTTTGGGTTGAGGTTCCCAGCATATTAATTGAATTGCTGCATTTGCTTTTACACCTATAGTCCGTAAAGCATTATTGGGAAATTACATAGTCATGAACTTTGATTTTCAATTTATAGTTTTTGTCCAAGAAGACCTTTGAAGCCCTTGGACCCAATGTGGCTGGCTACAACCTTCTTCCAAATGAAGCTGATTTATCGGATATTATTTCATTTACATGTCTGATGCAGGAGTCTCCATGGAGTTTCTCTGGTTCATTTTAAAATACTTAAAATGGTAAAGAGAAGAAGTGTTAGCTTCTATTTAGTTTATATCTTCCTTGACTCATCTCCGATTCAAGGGTTTAAGTGTTTTAAATCATATCATCTCATCCAGCAACTGATCAGTTTCATATTTGCTTGTCTCAGAGTAACATTATTTTGGATTAAAAGCTTTGAGGATCCAAAAGGAGGTAGCCTTGAAGAGAAAGTTCATCTATCCCTCTTCTTTCAGCTCTTGTAGTACAAGAGCCATTCTGCTTGATTTATGTTCCCTTGTTACTCTTTTAGCTAGTTGCCATGTTTGTAATTTCTTATCAGTCTGTTAATTTTCCTTATTCAGACTTGAGTGCCTAGCCAAGAGCTAGTTTCGTTTCATTTGTAATGTCATTTTATATATTTAATAGTGATCTTTTTTATCTATAAAAAGAAGGGGTCTCCATGAAGTTGAAAACTCTTGGCATTAGCTGAGGAAGAAAGAAGCAGACACCCCCTGCTACTGTAAAGTAATCTAAATGTGACAGATTCGATTATTTACTATCATCAATATGAAGAAAATCTTAACTTCGATGTGTTTGGTATGAAAATGAAAGACAATGTGAAGTTGACTTCTTTAGAAACTTGGGGGGTGAAAGATTAAGATGTCACTTTGCTGTAACTGGTGGCATTTTCTTTGGTGGAGCCTATAGAGTTCCTGTTCTAGTTTTGTAATTACATTAGAGTCATATGATAACCTTTATTAGGCATTTTTTTTGTTCACACTATACCACTGATCAATTATCATTTACCTTGAAGCCATCCACTTTGAAGGGGGGAAGTTTAGCTTAAATTAAGACCAGAGGCATCTGTTCTAATTTCTAATGAAAAATATCTACATTATTATATTTTCAATAGTGCCTTGAGTATTTTAAATGTAATTGAATCTTTTCATTTTCTAAAATAAGTGGTTGCTTCTTGAAATAATTTTTTTCTTAAAATGTGATATTCTTGAAGTTTTTTAAAAGATATATATCCATTTATAATATACTTATGAAACTATTTTCAATAAAAAAGTTACATTCTCTTAATATGTAACAATATGATGATTTTCTTTTTAACCATAGCAGTTTAAATTTTAGAGGGGAAAGCATTTTGCAGGTGTTTGTATTTTTCTTCAATTTTTAATTTTGCACCTACATGTTTTTGTCTTTTAATTAAATCATTTAAATTTGCTCTGTCAGTACTACTAGCATATATAACGTTACTCTGTGTAGTTAAGAGGAAATATGCATATATGCTACATTAAAATTGGGAAAGAACTATAGATTCTTATATTTTGTGTAATATATACCAAATAAAATGATTTTAAAATAACCAAAGGTCCTATAATCTAGTGATATGAATGCTCTCCTATAAGTAGAAGGTCACATGTTCAACCCCACTTACTATAATTCAGACTATTAGTGTCTACCCTGTAACTCCAAAAAAAAAAAAAGATCTTACAATGACCAACCAAGCCAAGCATAGTTAGTTGATGGATCGATTCTTTGAACATGAAGTTTTGGGTTTGAACGAATATGAGTACATGGAAATAATTTTATTGGGAGAGGCAAACCCACTTTAATGATATAATAGACGAAATGTTTCTCATAAAAAATGGAGGACGGTTTGATTCTTTAAAAAATATTGATGTAAAACACTTAAAAAAATCTTTTATATGAGAAAATAAATATAATTTGACAAAAACGTGGTCTAAACTTGCACATCTTCAAAAAAATATAAGTTAATTAACTTTTAGGAAAGATTAATTAGAGTAATATATTTGGTTTATCGGTTAAAAAGCTCAAAGACAATCAAAACACTTTCCCTGTGTGTGAATTGTTGGAGAGTTAGAATGTATAACTTAATTAAATCTGCAACTATTTTTAGTGTGCGTTTGGAATGGCTTATTTTTGTCCAAAACGGGCTTATAATTCGTGATTCACGGTATACGAGGTAAGTATGTGAGAGGAGTTTTTTCTCGGCTTGCGTAATAAGTGCGTTTTTACTGTGCAAAAAGCTTAAACAAACACGCACTTAACCCCTTTCAAAATTTATTTGTATTTAGGTCCAAAAACCGGAGGTGGTAATTATTTGGATTGCTGAGTAAAATTTCTCGCGCAGTTGTCGCAAGCAAGCGTGAGGAAACCAGGAAACGCCTAGAAAGTAGAAACCCACTTCTCTGGGTCTCGTTCGATTTCATCCCTCCTAGTTCGGCGTCGTCGTGCCTCATCTCCACAACCATGCATCGTCTTCATCTATGGTGTCCGATTTCAAGGTATGCATTCCGTAAAACTGCTCCGTTCCTTCCACCTTCTGCGTCTCTCATGCTTCCCTCTTGGCATTTCTTTGCAC
The DNA here is from genome assembly GCA_963855925.1 of Inga laurina. Lineage (NCBI taxonomy): Eukaryota > Viridiplantae > Streptophyta > Magnoliopsida > Fabales > Fabaceae > Inga > Inga laurina. Next base: position 10,290,248 of record OY979702.1, read on the forward strand.
ATTCCCAAACCTCACTTGTTAATCACATCGCCGACACCGTCGCTTCATTCGATCGCTTACTCCATATGCATCCCCCACCTCACATAATCAAAATTAACAAGATTTTAGGATCAATTGCGAAGGCGAAACACTATCGAATTGCCATCTCATTGTTTTCTCAAGCGGAGTTCAAGGGATTCACACCAGATTTAGTTACACTGAGTATCTTGATCAATTGTTACTGCCATTTGGGTCAGTTGAAATCTGCTTTCTCAATATTGGGAAGGATTCTCAAGATGGATCTTCGCCCAAATACCATAACCTTGACTACTTTACTAAAAGGACTCTGTATTAGTAACAAGGTTGGGGAAGCACTAGACTTGTATGATGACTTAACCACTAAAGGATTTCAATTCAATGAATTTAGTTATGGAACCCTGATCAATGGACTATGTAAAATAGGAAAAACAGCGTCTGCATTTAAATTGGTCCAAATGATGGAGAGGAAGGGAATTAAATCTAATGTAGTCATATATAGCACCATCATTGATGGCCTTTGCAAGCTTGGAAATGTCAATGAGGCCCATGAATTGTGTTCTGAAATGACTCATCAAGGAATGCTTCCCTCGTTAGTCACTTATAATTCTCTAATCCATGGTTATAGCCGCATCGGACAGTTGAAAGAAGCTACCAAATTGTTCCATGAAATGACATTGAAAGACATGTACACCTATACTATATTCATTGATGCACTTTGTAAAGAAGGAAGGATTATAGAAGCTCAAACTGTGTTTGCTAAGATGATGAAATGTGGGAAGAGACCGAATGTTGTGACTTACAATTCTTTAATGGAGGGATACTGTCTAATGAATAATGTGAGAGAGTCAAAGGAAGTATTCAATAAGATGGTTCAAAGTGGTTTAGTAACTAATGTAGTTAGTTATACTATACTGATCAACGGATTTTGTAAGATTAAAATGGTTGATGCAGCTTTGGACCTCTTTAGAGAAATGCGTCACAAAAGTTTGGTTGCTAATACAATAACCTATAATTCTCTTATTGATGGCTTGTGCAAAGCCGGGAGAATGTCAGATGTGCGAGATCTTGTTGATGAGATGCATGAAAGTGGTTGTTCCCCTGATATAGTCACCTACAGTATTTTGTTAGATGCATTTTGCAAGAGTCGAAATCTTCATCAGGCGATTGCATTATTTAGGCAAATGGTTGCCCACAGAATTCAACCTGATGTGTGCACATACAGTATACTTATCGATGGCTTGTGCAAAGGTGGTAGACTAAATGATGCTCAAGAGATTTTTCAATATCTTTTGGTCAGTGACTATCGTCTAGATGTCTACACATATAACATTATGATCAATGGGCTCTGTAGAAAAGGCTTGTTTGATGAAGCCATGGCCTTGCTTCCAAAAATGAGAGCAAATGGCATTCCCCCTGATCCTGTATCATACAGAACACTTCTTCTATCTCTTTTAGAAAAAAGCAAGAATGAGAAGGCTGAAAAACTGCTTCACGAAATGCTCGGTGGCGGCCTTGTAAATTGATAAAATAAGGTTGATACTAATGTCACAATATATGTTATGCTTGTATAAATCTTGATATTTGTCTGAGGGCTAGCAAGTTCTTGCTTCTTTCCAATTACAATTATTTGATTGTTGAGTGAAGTAAATGTTGTTGGAGAAATTTGTTCAAGCAATATATCTGACACATTTATTTTGACTATCTGTTTGTTAGTGAATCATATGTTTTGAACATGACTTTGTTCCTTCTTTTAAGTAGTTCATTCTAATTTTGACTCATAACCTGTTGGGTACACCCTCTTTCAGCTCTTGAATTAGAGGTGCAGCTAAAATATAGTTTTGTTGGATTTGATAATTCCTTGCAGTTTCTTATGGACCACATTAAAAGTTCATTTGGCTCTTTTTTAACCAAGAAAACCAATGTCCAAAATTATTTTGGAGTGTAAGCATAAATAAAAGGTATATGAGTCTGTGTTAGACAAATGTTAAAAGTTGAGTTTGCTTCAATGGTTTCCTAATGTTTGTTTCTTTTGTAAAACTGAATGGATATCCTTTTTTCCTTTCCTTTTCTTTTTTTGTCCTAGCTCGAAGTCCTTTGGGATACCTGCTACAAGAGAGGTCAGGTTAACTATCATGAATATGTGATGCTTGGATCCTTGCATCTCCTTGAATTATATAATTTGACATATAATAGAAAATAATTTTGTTAGCAGGTTTACCTGTTGTGCTTTCATTTTATTTCTAACTTTAGGCAAAACTGTGTATAAAACATGTTTTCTTATAGGGAAATTGCCGGTGTTAATATATTTCCCTTGCTTCTAGGATTGTTTGGGTTGAGGTTCTCAGCATCTTATTGGACTAGCTGCATTTGCTGTAACAACTGTATTCCGTAGTGCATTATTGTGATATTATAGAGTCATGAACTTTGATTTTCAATTCATGGCTTTTGTTCATGAAAACCTTTGAAGCCCATGGATCCAATGTGTCTAGCTTTAACCTTCTTCCAAATGAATCAGTTTTTTATCTATTTGCAAAATATTGAATATTATCGGATATCATTGCATTTAGATGTCTGATGCAGGTATCTCCATGAGTTTCTCTGGCACATTCTATCGTAGATCCCAGCCTCAGCCATCTGGATTAAAAAGGTAAAGAGAAGAAATGTTAATTGCTGTTTAGTTTATCATATCATCTCAATTAGCACCTCAGTTTCATATTGTTTGTCTCAGACAACATTATTTTTTATTAAAAGCTTTGAGGACCCGCAGGAACTAGCCTTGAAGAATGTTCATATATCCCTCTTCTTTCAGCTCTTGTAGTACAAGTGCCATTGTGCTTGATTTATGTTCACTTGTTAATCTTTTTGCTAGGTTTTCATGTAATTTCTGATCAGTCTATTAATTTTCCTTATTCAGACTTACCTGCCTAACCAAGAGCTAGTTTCTTTACATTGTAATGCAATTTTGTTTATTTAATAGTGATTATTTTTATCTATAAAAAAAGGTGTCTCCAATTGGTTGAAAACTCTTAGCATTAGCTGAGGAAGAGAGAAGCAGACGACCTCTGCAAGTGTAAAGTACTCCCTTGGGTCGTTAATGTAAATTCTATTTACCTAATTTGATTAGATTAAATAAATTATTTAAATTAGTTAATACGACATGTTTTTTCATAAAACACCATAATCATGTTCATTAATGCCTTCCATCTCTCTTTTAATTGATTATTATTGTGGAAGCATTAATAAGGATAATTTAGAAAAAGATTAATAAATATGAGATATAGGTCTTATATTTAGGATCAAGAATAACTCCCTAATCAGCTCCTATATTAAGGATTGGAGGGAGTAATATAAATGTGACGGTTTTGATGTTTTACTATCATCAATATGAAGAAAATCTTAACTGCCATGTGTTTGGTATGAAAATGAAAGACAATTAGAAGTTGACATCTTTGGAAACTTGTGGGTGGAAGATTGAGATGTTGCTTTAATGTTCCTTGTGGCATTTTCTTTGGTGGAACCTATAGAGTTATTGTTCTAGTTTTGTAATTAGATTAGAGTCATATGATTACCTTTATTTTGCATTTTTGTTCACTATACTACTGATCAATCATCATTGCCCTTGAAGCCATCCACTTTAAAGGGGGAAATGCTTAGCTTAATACCGGAGGCATCTGTTCTAATTTCTAATGGAAAATATCTACAGTGTTATATTTTCAGTAGGGCCTTAAGTATTTAGATGTAAATGAATCTTTTCATTTTCTAAAATAAGTAGTTGCTTCTTGGAATATTTTTTTTACCCTAAAAATTTGATAATTCTTTAACATTTTCTTAAAAAATGACCATTTAAAATATACATATGAAACTATTTTTCAATAAAAAATGTTTTATTCTCTTAACATGTAACAATCTGCTGATTTGCTTTTTAACTACAGGAGTTAAAATTTTATGAGAAAACAATCTTGCAGGTGTCTATATTTTTCTTATTTTTGATTTAGCTTTTGTGTTTTTCTTTTTTAATTAAATAATTTAAAGTTGGTTTTTTAGCACTGTTAACCTCTCTAATTTCGCTGTGTAAATAAGAGAAAGAATCACATAGGTACCAAATTAAAATGGAGAAGAAGTTTAGGTAGTTGTAAAATGGTTTTCCCAATTTTTTTATATAAAAGTTTAGATGAGTTGGATTTTGGGTTTATCAAGGTTAGTGCATGCCTCCAGGCTCAAAAAACACTTACAAAGACATCTATAGATTGCTCATTAATAAATTCCTCACATCAGTGGAATTTGAACTTATAACCTTTTTTGATTATATGCCAACCAATTTACCAAGTGAATCAATTTTTATTGGTTTGGTTTTCCCAATTTTGTGAAATATATACCAAACAGAATGATCTTACAATAATTAACAAAGCCCGGTATAGTTGATTGATGGATGAGCCCTTTAAATATTTGTTCTGGGTTTGAATCAAGCCGTGTGCTTGGAAAAAGCTTTATTGAGAGAGATAAAACTCACTTTAGTGATCTAATAGATGAAAGGTTTCTCATAAAAAAAATGGAGTATAATTTGACTCTTTAAAAATATTGATGTAAAATGCTTCAAAGAAAATATTATATATGGAAAATCATTTGCGCTTTAAATCTAAGTAAGGGATTATACTCTTCATCAAATAAAAAAATTCTTAACATAGATGTGGCAATTTCATTATAAACAAAACGATAATTATTTGAATTATTATTGCTTCCAACAAGCCTTGTTATTAGGGCCTAATTAATCCTTGACCCACATGTAATTAAAAGGAATCTATTTTCTCCCTGGCAATTTTATTTTATCTTCATTATAACAAACAATCTCTGCGAATAATAAGCAACTTTATTACACAAAAAATGGCCTAGTTTGGTATGATATATTGAATTTAAAAAAAACCCTATTTTTTATTCAAAATTCATCAACAAATTTGCAATCACTATGTCCCAAGATCCAAGCCATGCTTTAAATTTAATACAAGAAGTCATTTGATCAAATTACAAAAAACAAAAATAAATAACAAATTCATTATCATAATTTAAACAATATACATAGAAAAATTATTCAATTCAAAAATAAAAAAAAATTAATATGGTAGTTTTATAAAAAATAAAGCAATTAAAGTAGGTCAAGCTGGTCGGGCCAACTTGTTTAGGCCTTGAAAATTGCTAGGGGCTGGGTTTTGGATTTTGATCTTTAAATTGCATATGAGCCTAAACAACTAGCCCAACTTATCTTCCATCTCTAATTAAAAAGTATAAGAAATAGATAACATAAAAAAAGGGAGAATTACAAAGGGGTCCCATGGAAGCAAATATACGAAGAAATGGTCCCGAGAAAATCTGAAATTACCCTCAAGTCCCAAGGGATCATTTTGTAATAAAATCTTAATGAGAAATGTCAGAAACACCCATTGAAGAAGGACAAAAAACAGAGACTGAGCTTCAGCTTATTTTCCTCATTCTTTTCCCCATTCGAAATCAAAACCTATCAGAAGCATTCGGCCATATCTGTGAAACCCGACAGAAGCATTCGGCCATATCAGAAGCATTCTTTTCCCCATTCGAAATCGAAACCTATCAGAAGCATTCGGCCATTCGACAGCAGCTTCTTTTCCCCATTCGAAATCGAAACCTATCAGAAGGTGTGCGATGAAAGGGAAAAAACGGAGACACACCGGGCTTCTTTTCTTCATTCGAAATAAGCTTCTCCTCCTCATTGTTTTCGGCATTCGAAATCAGGTTCTTTTCCTTCTTTTCCTCATTCGAAATCAGAACGCATTCCTTGTCTAATTTGTGAAACCCGAGACTCGATGATGTGCGACAGAAGGCAGCAGCGACTGCGACGGTATTGGTAGGATATCTCCGGTGTAGTTCAGGCGCGGTCGGCCGAGTAAACGAACTCCGATCTTCCCTCTTCCGTGGTTGGGCTCCGACGAGCGGCATTGTGAAAATGGGTAAGCTTCTACAAGATGTGGATGCAAATAGATGTTAGACCCAAGTATAAATTCCCTTTTTCAGCGACCTCATTCACAAAATGTGGTTTTTAATTTGTGACCTAATTGCTTAGCAAGTTAGAGGCATAAAACTAGTTTCTTGTGTAGGATATATATATATATATATATATATATATATATATATATATATATATATATGAAAGACAAAGTTCTCCTTCAGTAAGCATTCAAGCATATCTTTGAATCTGTTTAAATTTTTCATTATGTGTGCTTATCTGTTAATACCGCTGCTGTTCCCCTGTCCTCTTTTCTATATTTGTTTATTTATTTATTTTTATCAGAATCGTGATGGACTTGGAGTGTATGATAGATCCATTACTAAGAACATGCCGAATCAGTCTGATGTATATTATCTTTCTTTCTCTTTTTTATCATATAATATGTGTGTGTGTGTGTGTGTGTGTGCGCGTGTCTGTAAAGGCTCCTTCGTTCTTCGAGAAAGCTTCTGCAGTATGTGTCTATATATTATAGTGGGCCTTAGATAATACACTACTTGAACTTTAAAGTTTTCATCAAAAAAATTTTGGCAAATAGTTTAATTAGTATGCACTATGCAGATGCCCAAGCAAGATATTTCTGAGTGAAGAATAATGGGGCCTGAAAATAGATCTTTTTATTATACTTTCTGTGAATTATAAAAGTAATGCATTGCTGGTGCATGAGCCTGAAGAATAATGGGGCTCAATAGTCAATCTTTTAATTATACTTGCTGTGAAGTATGAAAGTTTGCTGGTGCAAGAGCCTGAAAATAATGGGGCTTGAAATCCATATTTTTATTATACTCACTGTGAAGTATAAAGCTAATGCGTTGCAGGTGCATGAGCCAGGAAAGATCTAATTAATATTCCAAAACGAGTATGTTATCTCTCAATAGCCTCAAATCAATTGTTTGTTTTTTTTTTTTGTTTGCAGGGAGAACAGTCAACCCATGTAGAAGAGTTGATGAAAAAGTTTGAACCAACACTTCCAAAGGTTCTCTGCCTAATACTCTGGTGTTTAGTTCTTTTATTTCTATTTGATGAATTAAATTTATAGCTAATACTTGTCCAGTATTATTGATGAGCAGTCAACCTATTTCTGCATAAATAAAAGTAAAACATGGATATTAACCACTTGTCCTAGCATTAATGGATCCTTCTAAGCTTCTGCTGTTTAAATTTCCTTTATTAATTAATTAACGAAATTTTCACAGAAGGAAAAAGGAAAAAGAAAAGGAAGATACAACATTCTTCTTGAACAAAGCAACACATTAAAAACACTGAGAGTTTTTATATGCTTGTTTGATGAAAGCCATAGAGAGGATATAAAAACAATGTTGTTTCAGCAACAGAAAGGACAAGATTTTATGTAAGAAACTTGCCTTTTACTCTTACCATAACTTCTGAACTTGATATAAAAGACATTGATTCAGGTGCTAAGAAAACACAGATTTCCCATGAGCACAAAATATTTTATACTATGGATGTAACAATTTATTGGGTGATGTTATAATAAGTGAGATTTTATTGGGTGATGTTATAAACGTAAAGTTTAATGCATCAAAATTCAAAGGAATTTTCTTGTTTTATGCCTACTTCTTGCATTTGTCTTCGTTGTAAATCTTTCCAGTAACAACTCTGGCTCTTTTTCTGTATTTGTCTTTTATTTTCATTTCTGTTAAATACGCTCTAATGAGTTACTATCTGTGTTGCCTGGACTGAATAATTGAATGGTGGTGAAGTTGGAAATAGTTCATAGACTTAAGAGTTACTATTTGTGTTATGAGGACTGATTCGTTGTCTATTAAGTTCAGTTTTCTTAAATATGGTAATAAGTTAATATATGTTATATTTATTTGTCCCTATCCAACTGTTAATCAATTGTGTTATATTTCAGTTGTTTGTATAGCTTAATGAGTTGTGAACATAGAGGCATGATGAGGAAAAAGTCTGTGTGATTTGTTAGAAGTACTCAATTGGTCTACATTAGCTTATTCATTAGTGATCATATATTGTATGTTTTCAATTTCCTTCTCTTTGCGCCTCAATATTCTGTCAATCTCATTCGACGTGTTGTCCCTTTTGTTGAGAATTATTTGAATCTCTGCTACCATCTCCTCTCCCTCCTGTAATTTCTTTTCCCATCCTTGTAAGTCCTCTGTATGCTTAGATAATGTCCTGTCATGCATTCTTTTAGGTGGTCTATTTTGTTAATATTATTATCATGTTGCCAAGTTTTATCTAATTATTTGGTGTCAGGATATTTTGTAACTGTCTCAAGTTTTGTTACTTGTGAACCACCACTCAACTATTATTTGGCCCAAAAAAAACCTCCTATCCTTATCTAAAGTTGGGAGGTTGTCATTATAAGGAGGCTACAAAGGCTGCTGCTGAACGTCCACAAGGAATATTTGAAGCTACTTAAGTTGTCTCTAACTTTGAGGTTTGGTTTATTGAATTATAAATTTACATATCACACAGCTGAAAAGTTTCAGCAATTGAATCTTTATGACATTACTTGCACCAATGTTCTTGTTTTGTCTGCATTTTTTTAATCATTTTGTAAACATTAGTAATCAGCAATTATAAGGCATAGTTTGTGTTTCCAACTAGTTAATTCCTCTCTACTTTGACATTATTTGCACCAATGTTGTGTTCCTTGTCTTATATTTCAAAGTTTGAGTGGTCGTTGTTTTCGGACATGGATTGATTAAATTCTACATCTAAATATTATGGTTTGCCATGTTTGGTCTTGTAAATAAAGTTTTGCTCATATGATAAGATTTGGGGGAAATCCCAAAATTTTCTTTGGCTATGTGTGTGGTTTATGAAAAATTCTGAATCTGATGGGCCTCTCTTTACTGCATATGTTAAATTTCTTAGTAGATCTATGTTAAATGTTTAGCAGCATATAATTTAACAGTGAAGTGCAGTAAGTCTTTGTATAAACGTATGACCTATTTTTCATTAACCATGTCTAGGAAAGGAAGATGGAAACACTTGGTTCTGGCAAAACCAAACAACCAACAAACAATCCCACAGGAACAAGGCCAGCCAGCTTTTCTGGGTATACTCTATTCACGGAAGAGTTTTTCATCCAGAAGGAGAACAAGCAGAAGGGAAAGGTGAAGGACAAAGAGAAGACAAAGGTGAATAAAGTCCACAATTTTCAAAAGTCAAACCTAGAGGTGAGGGAGGCTTGGAATGCATTAAGTGAAGAGAAGAGAAAAGAATATGGTAAACAGGCTGAAAAATTAAGAGGCCCTAGCAAAGGGAAAACTATGTCGTTCTATTTTTGACACGATGCGCACCAAAACAGTTTATGGCTGTGTGCAAAAACATGAAGTCCAGACCCGACGCCATGAAAAGGCTGAAGAATATTGGGTTTGACAAGCTGGTGCATATTTGTTGCCCACAAATAAACCGTCACATCTGCGCGGAGTTCATGCGATGTTTTGACCCTCCGACGAACCAAATCTCATTTCGAGGGCAGACGTGTGAGTTAAAGCCTAAGATGTGTACCAATTACTTGGGCTGCCTAATGGTGGGGTAGATATTCAAGTACATGTGAACGAGGAAGATCGGATATTCAAGGACCTTAGGAGCGTATACAGAAATCTAAAATACCAACAAATAGGGGATTTGTTGATGGGTACTTTAGATGAAAATTTTGAGTTCCTCTTTGTCATTTTCGCCTTAGGAACCTTATTGTCTCCAAGTGCGAGTATTTATGTTAGTGACCGTGTCTTAAAGTTGATGACACTAACAAAAGATGCACTTGGTCAGTTCAATTGGTCATCCTTCATTCTAAATGAACTTTGTGCTGCAATTGGGGATTTCCAGAAGGAGTTGAGGAAAGGGAACACTAAAGGCAGAAAAACTGTTGGAGGTTGTATATACTTCCTCATGGTACGTGTCTATGTTGTCTTTATTTTCTGCAGTTGGAAACGTCAATGTATAATTGCTAATTGTGATGCACATGTCATGCAAATATTTTGCCTACAACATTTTCCTCTGGCCAATCTGAAAGCAAGTAAAGATAAAGATGTCATCCTTTACTGGAATGAGGAAAGGGTGAGGAGCAGAGTTCAACTAGAGAAATCAAGTAAAAAAGGGCTTCTTTATAGTGTCGGGCAGGGGGATGGCCCTTCATCTAGATCATTTAATCCTGAAACAATGCTAACACACCCGATAATTATGCCTATTTAAATATGTACACTGTTGTAGATTGCATTTCAGTTAGCTTGGTAATGCCTTAATTAGAAAATGTGATCAGTATGTTAATGTTATAGGAATTGCAGCGGGCATACACTAGGTTGGTTGGCATTATTGGCAATGAGCTCCTTGCGCTTCAAAATAGGTTGTTGCATGGAAACAACAACGACGTCGACGAGGAGAAGGACGATGAAGATGAAGAAGAAGATGCAACAATCTACAAGCCATCAAGTTCAACGATTTTTGAGAAGGATGATGACAAGGCAGCTGAAGAGGAAGAAAATGAAGATGATAAGGATGAGGAGGCATACACAAAAGGAGAGGAGGATGAATCAGAATGTGAAGACAAAGGTCCCGATGATAAGGAGGATGATGAAGACGATGAACATCATGATGCCATCATTGATGTTGACGCACATGATGGAGGTGAACCAGCAAAAGAAGAATTCCAGCAGCATGAACTTGGAGAAAACCAGCAAGAAGGGAGTGATGTGGAAGTGAGAAGGTCTAAAAGGATCATAACTCCTAGTTGGGTTGTCAAATCTCCATGGATAGATGCAACCAGAAAGTCTAAGGGGAAGAGAAAAGTAGACGAGAAGGATAGTTTATTTCAATTATGCACAACGCGGTGTAATGACGAAGAGGGCGACGAGTAAGGACGTAGTAATACGTTGCAATTGTATTACATTGCTGTTATAGTAATAATTACATTTTTTTTGTTTCTTTTATTTCAGGGAGTTCGTGGCGATGCATGATGACTTCCTCACAAGGAGGGAACTCCAGTGTCTAAGACCAAGAGCATGGATAAATGATAGGGTATGCAACTGGAACTAAGTTATGTGTTATCGCTTTGCTGTCATATTTCCGTTGCGTAACTTTTTCATGTCATTGCTGCAGTTAATGACGATGGTCGCAGAGACCTTTATTGCTGATCAACAACAAAAGGAGGGTAGAGTAACAAGACATATATTTACTGCCGATTTCACGTGAAAACTTGTTGCTAACCCATTTAGATGGTCTTTGCCTGAGCATGAAACACAAATCCTCCCCAAGTATGTGGGATATAACATTGGGGATTGTGATTTCATGTTTGCCCCATGTGTTTGGCATGATCACTGGTTTTGTTATGTTGTTGACACCAAAGCCATGCACTGCTATGCCCTTGACTCATTGGTTGACATACGGACATTTGCTAGGAGGCAGCAGGAATTGGAAGAGGGGTGTAAACCAATAGAGCCAAAGAAGAAGAGGGGGAAGCGTAAAGGAGAGATTAATCCAAAGGAACACATGGCACAAGTAGTTGTATGGAATTTTGTCACATGACACCTCGCACTCTATTTACATTTATATCTGGTACTGATATTGTATTTCTTGTTTCAGCGGAATTGCTTATTCCAAATTCTGCGAAGAGTGAAGCCAAAACTATTTGCCGATGAGAATAAAGTTAAGCCGGGTTTCACATGGGCAAAAGTACATGTACAACATGACACGTGAGTTGCCTCTGTGGTTTTGGTTCATAGTTTTACATTATATGAAAAATGACTGTGATGGTTTGTTACCTGTTAATGTGTTTGTGCAGAGATTCTTATGGTGTGCATGTATTATCATGGCTACAGATGTGGGACGGCACTGAGCAAGGGGAAGACGGCTACACTATGCTGTACTATACCGCCGAAGAGCTCCACGAAATGAAGGTCGGGTTCTTGTGGTGGCTCGTTACCCATCCGCTCAACAAACACGTAGACAAGGTTATGTCTTTGGTTCGAGGCATGCATAAGAAGAGCAGAACCAATTAGGTAATCATTGAACCTCTTTGTCAGCTCCGATCCATGTTAATGTTCTTATAATGCATGCACAAATTCCATTTCGAGGTTATGTTCATTATTTTTTTGTGGAAGATTTTTTTTTACTCATTTGGTTCATGGTTTTGAAATCTGGATTTGAACATATTAAATTATTGTTCATTCCCTTCCATTCTGATCTATGATGATTTTACATAGTGGCTACTGGCAAATTATTTTAGTTTTGCAGTTTTCATTCCCTTTGTATGTTTTATTTTTCATGTTGAGGTCTTATTTTGGTGAGATTTTTTGGCTGGTGCATTGCCAATTCAAATAAACTTCAATTATAATGTGTCTGAGAATTGTATTAGCAATACATGCTTTCGGTGTTGGCGAGTCTCTGCTTTACATATCTGATAGTATGCATTGAATTATATTTCAGCAGGCACAAATGCATTTGACTCCAGTTCTGGATGACTGATTCTTCTCCTCTCACTGACAACTGATATAGCAAAGAAAGCTCCATTTGAAGTGCTCCGTCTGGCCTTGTCCATTGTACCTGAGAGGAATATGTGACTTTTAAACAAGACATCCCTTGGGCAGAAGTTAGCAATCACCTCTCTGAAGAACATGCCTTGTTATTTGGAGCTACAATCATTAACATTAACCTTTGTAGTCTTGTTCATTTTGCCATACTAAATGCTAAAGCTACTTGTTTATGTACACAAAGAAGCTAATTGTTTATGTAGTGAAAGGAAAAAGAAGCTTTGTAATGTTTTTCTCTGTAATGGTCGTGTCCTAGTATGATGTAGAAACTTTGTAGCCTTTTTGAATTGGCAATTTATGTACACAAAGAAGCTACTTGTTTATGCAGTGAAAGGAAAACGAAGCTTTGTAATGTTTCTCTCTGTAATGGTAGCGTCCTAGTATGTTGTTCAAACTTTGTAGCCTTGTTGAAATTCTAGTTTATGAAATGAAGAACAACGTGATTGGGCTAAGTGCCGTCACACAAGAGAATTCAATGCTTATGCACGTTTTTTATTGTCTCAGCAGCTTTTCTTCAATTAGTACCATATCGTACTGCATCACTTGCCATCGGCCCAACCCATTGCGTGAGTGTAATTTAATTTCCCAAACCTAGGTTTCACATCGTAAGTCTTAAAGGTAAACCAAACACACACTCACACTCACTTGACAATTCATAACAGCATAAGTGTGTTAACAACTCGAGGGGCTCCACTGAGAACTTTAGGGGCCTTCACTGACAACTAAATGGGCGTTCATTAACAACTCTATGGGCCTTCACTGACAATTAAAGGGGTGTTCATTAACAACTCTAGGGGCCTTCACTGACAACTGAATGGGCGTTCATTAACAACTCTAGGGGCCTTGACTGACAACTGAAGGGGCGTTCATTAACAACTCTAGGGGCCTTCACTGACAACTAAAACTGACAACTGAAGGGGCATTCATTAACAACTCTAGGGGCCTTGACTGACAACTAAAGGGGCATTCACTGACAACTGAAGGGGCCTAATTAACAACTGACGGGGCCTCCACTGACAACTAAAGGAGCGTTCATTAACAACTCTAGGGGCGTTGACTGACAACCTCAGGGGCCTTAATTGACAACTGAAGGGGTATTCACTGACAACTGAAGGGGCCTCATTAACAACTGACGGGGCCTCCACTGACAATTGAAGGGGCCATCAGTGACAACTAAAGGGGCCTTTACTGACAACTCTAGGGGCCTTCACTGACAACTAAATAGGCGTTCATTAACAACTCTAGGGGCCTTCACTGACAACTGAAGGGGCGTTCATTAACAACTCTAGGGGCCTTCACTGACAACTGAAGGGGCATTCACTGACAACTGGAGGGGCCTCGTTAACAACTGAAAGGGCCTCTACTGACAACTGAAGGGGCCTTCACTGACAACTCTAGGGGCCTTCACTGACAACTAAAGGGGCGTTCATTAACAACTCTAGGGGCCTTCACTGACAACCCCAGGGGCATTCACTGACAACTCAACGAGCCTTCACTGACAACTCTAAGGGCCTTCACTGACAACTAAAGGGGCGTTCATTAACAACTCTAGGGGCCTTCACTGACAACCTCAGGGGCATTCACTGACAACTCAACGGGCCTTCACTGACAACTCTAAGGGCCTTCACTGACAACTTAAGGGGCGTTGATTAACAACTCTAGGGGCCTTCACTGACAACCTCAGGGGCATTCACTGACAACTTTAGGGGCGTTCAGTAACAACTGAATGGGCCTCCACTGACAACTGAAGGGGCCATCAGTGACAACTAAAGGGGCCTTCACTGACAACTCTAGGGGCCTTCACTGACAACTAAATGGGCGTTCATTAACAACTAAAGGGGCGTTCACTGACAACTAAAGGGGCGTTCACTGACAACTCTAGGGGCCTTCACTGACAACTCAAGGGGCGTTGATTAACAACTCCATGGGCATACACTGACAACTGCATGGGCCTAGAATAACAACTTGACGTCCCTTCGTTGACAACAAAATTTACATCAGCTTCAAACATTCAAAACATGACAGTGGTTTACACAAATGTCAACATTACTGCATAAATATATATTAACAACTCTATGGGCATACACTGACAACTCCATGAGCCTAGAATAACAACTTGACGTCCCTTCGTTGACAACAAAATTTACAGCAGCTTCAAACATTCAAAACATGACAGTGGTTTACACAAATGTCAACATTACTGCATAAATATATATTAACAACTTCATGGGCATACACTGACAACTCCATGGGCCTAGAATAACAACTTGACGTCCCTTCGTTGACAAAAAAATTTACATCAGCTTCAAACATTCAAAACAGGATAGTGGTTTACACAAATGTCAACATTACTGCATAAGTATATATTAACAACTCCATAGGCATACACTGATAACTTTAGGAGCATACATTGACAACATAATTTACAACTCATTACAACCTTCCATAAATGAAAGTGGGATACCAAGCCATATTATATCCAACCTTCATATCCAACCTTCATTTACAGCTGAAAATGCATGCACAAGTAACAAAAAAGTGACATACCATTGCTATATAACTAGTATGGACTTGTATCTATTCATATTTACACAAATACTATGACATGCACTTTCCAAAAATCATAAGAACCAAAACGAGCATGATTTATCAGCTTGGATTAGGATTTCTATCTGTTCTAGAGTTCCTATACTAGTTTTGTAATTACATTAAAGTCATATGATAACCTTTATTAGGCATTTTTTTGTTCACACTATACCACTGATCAATTATCATTGACCTTGAAGCCATCCACTTTGAAGGGGGAAAGTTTAGCTTAAATTAAGACCAGAGGCATCTGTTCTAATTTCTAATGAAAAATATCTACATTATTATATTTTCAATAGTGCCTTAAGTATTTTAAATGTAGTTGAATCTTTTCATTTTCTAAAATAAGTGGTTGCTTCGTGGAATAAATTTTTTCTTAAAATTTGATATTCTTGAATTTTTTTAAAAAAATATATATCCATTTATAACATATATATGAAACTATTTTCAATAAAAAAGTTATATTCTCTTAATATGTAACAATATGCTGATTTTCTTTTTAACCATAGCAGTTTAAATTTTAGGGGGGAAAGCATTTTGCAGGTGTTTGTATTTTTCTTCAATTTTTAATTTTGCACCTACATGTTTTTGTCTTTTAATTAAATCATTTAAATTTGCTCTGTCAGTACTATTAGCCTATATAATGTTACTCTTTGTAGTTAGGAGGAAAAATATGCATATATGCTACATTAAAATTGGGAAAGAATTATAGTTTCTTATAAAATAGTTTTCCCAATTTTGTGTAATATATACCAAATAAAATGATCTTACAATAACCAAAGGTCCTGTAGCCTAATGGTAGGAATGCTTCCCTATAAGTGGGAGGTCACATGTTCAACCCCGCTTGTTGTAATTCAGGCTGTTAGTGTCTGCCCTATAACTCAAAAAAAAAAATCTTACAATAATCAACAAAGCCAAGCATAGTTAGTCGATGGATCGTTCCTTTGAACATGAAGTCCTAGATTTGAACGAATATATGTAGAGTCGGGAAATCAGGCCGAGCCTGTCTGGCCGGCCTGTTTAGGCACAAGCCCATCAAGGGTCGGACTTATAATTTAGAGCCTCCAGAAGGAGGTGGGTTTAAAAGGGCTGGCCCTTTTAAACTCGTTTAATATTTTTTTTAAATAATTAAATAAGGCCATAAGGGTAACTGGACAGGGCAGTGGGCAGATTTAATAACCTAACCCTCAGACAGTCAGACACTCTCACACTCTACTTAGACCTCACACATCGATAATATTTGTGTTTTGTTTTGGTTTGGACAGTCTTAATGTTTGTGTTTTGTTAAAACATCGATAATGTTTGATGTTTTAACTTAGTTTTGATAATATTTATGTTTAAAATTAAGTATTTTAGTTTTCGAGCATATAAGAATATAAAAGGTGTTAAATGGGCCCAAGCCCATGGGCCAACTAAACGGGTTAGGCCCAACAATTCTATATTTTTTCAAGCTTCTCTTCTTAATTTTCTTTTGGTCTACCTATATTTTTTGTCAGCAGACTCCAAGTTTAAATTTGTCCTTGAACATTTATTAGATTTGTGCTTCGATGCTTGATTTTTCTGTTTCATGAAGTTTGCTTGGATTGTACTTAGATCTTAGTATTTGTGTTTGTTATTAAATATGGATAATATTTGATATTTTAATTTAATTTTGATGATACTTATGTTTTAAATTAGGTGTTTTAGTCTTCAGACGCATAAGAAGCAAAAAATGTTAAGCGGGCCTGAACCCACCAGCCGGCCCGTTAAGGACCCTTGCCCATCAGGCCATTTTCCCAACTGTAAATATATGTGCATGGAATTGACTTTATTAGGAGAGGCCACAACCCACGTTAGTGATCTAATGGATGAAAGGTTTCTCATACAAAATGGAGTATGGTATGATTCTTTAAAAAATATTGATGTAAAACACTTAGCAAAATCCTTTATATGAGAAAATAAATATAATTTGACAAGGATGTGGCCTAAACGTGCACATCTTCAAAAAATATAAGTTAATTAACTTTTAGGAAAGATTGATTAGAGTAATATATTTGGTTTGTTGGTTAAAAGCTCAAAGACAATCAAAACACTTTTCTCTGTGTGTGAATTGTTGGAGGGTTAGAATTTATTACTTAATTAAACCATTATGTTCTGAAAATAGAGGGTTTAATATAAGATTTAGAGGGGTGAATGAGAGTTAAATCCTCACTTAAAGGAGGAGGTTAATATAGGTACATAAGCCACCAAGAAATATTGAGGTTTAGTCATTCCTTCCAAGAATAAAGAATTTATTGTATTTATTAATAATCTTTGTAAATAAGATTTGTTTATTTTCATTGTTGTTTGGTATGTTAATCCATTTAAATAAGAATCATCATCAGAGACTAAAATGTCCATCAGCAACTTTCGATGGAGAATTTGCGGTTGGTTTTGCAAGAATATTTGCCATAGTTTTGTTCACTAAATTTTTAACACACTCAATTATATTTTTCCCATTCTATCTCAACAAATAAGGGTACATCAAGAAAAAAATTTACAACTATTGGTTTTAACTAATTTTTTAATCTACTTGATTTTGGTTAGTTTTAATTTTAACTTACTTACAACAATATTAATTTAGGACCAAAACCCGGCATTATTAATTTATTTGGATTGCAGAGTATAATTTCTCACGCAGATGTCGCAAGCGCGAGGAAATCAGGAAACACCTAGAAACCCACTTCTCTGCGTCTCCTTCGATTTGATCCTCTCCAAGTTCGGCGTCGCTGCGCCTCATCTCCACAACCATGCATCGCCTTCATCTATTGTGTCCAATTTCAAGGTATGCATTCCGTAAAACTGCTCCGTTCCTTCCACCTTCTGCGTCTCTCATGCTTCCCTCTTCGCATTTCTTTGCGCATTCCCAAACCTCACTTGTAAATCACATCGACGACACCGTCGCTTCATTCAATCGCTTACTCCATATGCATCCCCCACCTCACATAATCAAAATTAACAAGATTTTAGGATCAATTGCGAAGGCTAAACACTATCGAATTGTCATCTCATTGTTTGCTCAAGCGGAGTTCAAGGGATTCACACCTGATTTAGTTACACTGAGTATCTTGATCAATTGTTACTGCCATTTGGGTCAGTTGAATTCTGCTTTCTCAATACTGGGAAGGATTCTCAAGATGGATCTTCGACCAGATACCATAACCTTGAATACTTTACTAAAAGGACTCTGTATTAGTAACAAGGTTGGGGAAGCGCTAGACTTTTATGATGACTTAACCGCTAAAGGATTTCAATTCGATGAACTTAGTTATGGCACCCTGGTCAATGGACTTTGTAAAATAGGAAAAACAACGTCTGCTTTTAAATTGGTCCAAATGATGGAGAGGAAGGGAATTAAATCTGATGTAGTCATATATAACACCATCATTGATGGCCTTTGCAAGCTTGGAAATGTCAATGAGGCCCATGAATTGTGTTCTGAAATGACTCATCGAGGAATGCTTCCCTCGTTAGTCACTTATAACTCTCTAATCCATGGTTATTGCAGCATGAGACAGTTGAAAGAAGCTACCAAATTGTTCCATGAAATGACATTGAAAGACATTTATACCTATAATATATTCATTGATGCACTTTGTAAAGAAGGAAGGATTATAGAAGCTCAAACTGTGTTGGCTAAGATGATGAAATGTGGTGAGAGACCAAATGTTGTAACTTACAATTCCTTAATGCATGGACACTGTATGATGAATAATGTGAGAGAGTCAAAGGAAGTATTCAATAAGATGGTTCAAAGTGGTTTAGTAGCTAATGTAGTTAGTTACAATATACTGATCAACGGATTTTGTAAGATTAAAATGGTTGATGCAGCTTTGGACCTCTTTAGAGAAATGCGTCACAAAAGTTTGGTTGCTAATACAATAACCTATAATTCTCTTATTGATGGCTTGTGCAAAGCCGGGAGAATGTCAAATGTGCGAGATCTTGTTGATGAGATGCATGAAAGTGGTCGTTCCCCTGATATAGTCACCTACAGTATTTTGTTAGATGCATTTTGCAAAAGTCTAAATCTTAATCAGGCGATTGCATTATTTAGGCAAATGGTTGCCCACAGAATTCAACCTAATGTGTGCACATACAATATACTTATCGATGGCTTGTGCAAAGGTGGTAGACTAAATGATGCTCGAGAGATTTTTCAGTACCTTTTGGTCAGCGACTATCGTCTAGATGTCTACACATATAACATTATGATCAATGGGCTCTGTAGAAAAGGCTTGTTTGATGAAGCCATGACCTTGCTTCCAAAAATGAAAGTAAATGGCTGTCTCCCTGATTCTGTATCATATAGAACACTTCTTCAAGCTCTTTTGGGAAAAAGCGAGAATGAGAAGGCTGAAAAACTGCTTCACAAAATGCTCGGTGGCGGCCTTGTAAAATGATAAAACAAGGTTGATGCGAATGTCACAATGTATGTTATGCTTGTATAAATCTTGATATTTGTCTTTGAGGGCTAGAAAGTTCTTGCTTCTTTCCAATTACAATTATTTGATTGTTGAGTGAAGTAAATGTTGTTGGAGAAATTTGTTCAAGCAATATATCTGACACATTTATTTTGACTATCTGTTTGTTAGTGAATCATATGTTTGGAACATGACTTTGTTCCTTCTTTTAACCAGTTCATTCAGATTTTGACTCATAACCTGTTGGGTACACCCTCTTTCAGCTCTTGAATTAGAGGTGCAGCTAAAATATAGTTTTGTTGGATTTGATAATTCCTTGCAGTTTCTTATGGACCACATTAAAAGTTCATTTGGCTCTTTTTCAACCAAGAAAATTATTTTAGAGTGTAAGCATAAATAAAAGGTATATGAGTCTGTGTTATACAAATGTTAAAAGTTGAGTTTGCTTGAATGGTTTCCTAATGTTTGTTTCTTTTGTAAAACTGAATGGATATCCTCTTTTCCTTTTCTTTACTTTTTTTGTCCTAGTTCGAAGTCCTTTGGGATAACTGCTACAAGAGAGGTCAGGTTAACTATCATGAGTATGTGATGCTTGGATTCTTGCATCTCCTTGAATTATATAATTTGACATATAATAGAAAATAATTTTGTTAGCAGGTTTACCTGTTGTGCTTTCATTGCATTTCTAACTTTAGGCAAAACTGTGTATAAAACATGTTTTCTTATTAGGAAATTGCTGGTGTTAATGTATTTCCCTTGCTTCTAGGATTGTTTGAGTTGAGGTTCTCAGCATCTTATTGGACTAGCTGCATTTGCTGTAACAATTGTATTCCGTAGTGCATTATTGTGATATTACAGATTCATGAACTTTGATTTTCAATTCATGGCTTTTGTTCATGAAAACCTTTGAAGCCCATGGATCCAATGTGTCAAGCTGTAACCTTCTTCCAAATGAATCAGGGTCTTATCTATTTGAAAAATATTGAATATTATCGGATATCTTTGCATTTACATGTCTGATGCAGGTATCTCCATGGAGTTTCTCTGGTTCATTCTATCTTAGATCCCACTCTCAGCCGTCTGGATTAAAAAGGTAAAGAGAAGATATGTTAATTGATGTTCAGTTTTTGTCTTCCTTGACTCGTCTCCGATTCATATTGCTTGTCTCAGACTAACATTATTTTGGATTAAATGTTTTGAGGATCCACAGGAGCTAGCCTTGAAGAGATCGAAGTTCATCAATCCCTCTTCTTTCAGCTCTTCTAGTACAAGTGCCATTCCGCTAGATTTATGTTCCTTTGTTTGGTATGAAAATGAAAAAAAAGAAAAAATTGAAGTGGACATCTTTAAAATTTGTGAGGTGGAAGATCGAGATGTTACTTTGCTGTAACTTGTGGCATTTTCTTTGAAGGAACCTATAGACCATAGATCTTGTTCTAGTCTGTTAGTACATTATAGTTTAATGATATCCTTTATTTGCCATTTTCGTTCACACTATACTTCTGATCAATGATCATTGACTTTGGAAATGGAAATGCAGGAAGGAAGCCCAGCCCGAGAGTATTTCCTGCATTAAATAGTTATCTGTCTTGACTCTTGAGCCGCGGAAAGTTCTCTCTCTCTCTCTCTGTTTTTTTTTTTAAAATAGTGCCGTAAGTGTTTTGAATGTTGCTAATGGTCTTGTAGCCTAGTGATATGAGAATTCTCTTTTGAGTGGGAGGTCACGGGTTTAACCCTGCCTATAACCTCATGCCAATAGTGTGTGACCCTTTCATTCAAAAAAGGAAAGTATTTTGAATGTTAATGAATTTCTTAATTTTATTTTTTTTTAAAAAAATTAAAGGGACAAATACTAACAACATGAGGTTAAGTTTACATTTGGGATCTCGAATCGTGACTTCTCATATGTAGGGGAATTTTCATACCATAAGGTATGAAATGATTTTATAAATAAAATGATTTTATGACCATTGACAATCTTTTCATTTTCTAAATAAAATGATTTTATAAAATCCATCAAGTGTTGTGATTGGAGTAGAAGTCTTTAAAATATAGGAAAGTTTTCTTCTGCAAAAAGTAAATGAAAATTGAGGTATACTTGAGGGAAAAATTTGCTTGAGCGGTTTCCAAATGTTTGTTTCTTTTGGTAAACTGAATGCGTGTCTTTGTTTTTTTTTGTAGGTCTTAGTTCACTTCAAAGTCCTTTGGGGTGCCTGCTCCCGGAGAAGGTCGGGTTAACTATCATGAATATATGATGGTTGGGTCCTTGCATCTCCTTGAATTATATAATTTGTTGCAAAAGAGAAAATAGTTTTGTTAGGAGGTTTACCTGTTGTAAAAGAGAAAATAGTTTTGTCAGGAAATTGTGTGTTATTATTTTATTTTCACTGCTTCTAGGATGGTTTGGGTTGAGGTTCCCAGCATATTATTGGAATTGCTGCATTTGCTTTTACACCTATAGTCCGTAAAGCTTTATTGGGAAATTACATAGTCATGAACTTTGATTTTCAATTTATAGTTTTTGTCCAAGAAGACCTTTGAAGCCCTTGGACCCAATGTGGCTGGCTACAACCTTCTTCCAAATGAAGCTGATTTATCGGATATTATTTCATTTACATGTCTGATGCAGGAGTCTCCATGGAGTTTCTCTGGTTCATTTTAAAATACTTAAAATGGTAAAGAGAAGAAGGGTTAGCTTCTATTTAGTTTATATCTTCCTTGACTCATCACCGATACAAGGGTTTAAATGTTTTAAATCATATCATCTCATCCAGCAACTGATCAGTTTCATATTTGCTTGTCTCAGAGTAACATTATTTTGGATTAAAAGCTTTGAGGATCCAAAAGGAGGTAGCCTTGAAGAGAAATTCATCTATCCCTCTTCTTTCAGCTCTTGTAGTACAAGTGCCATTCTGCTTGATTTATGTTCCCTTGTTACTCTTTTAGCTAGTTCTCATGTTTGTAATTTCTTTTCAGTCTGTTAATTTTCCTTGTTCAAACTTGAGTGCCTAACCTAGAGCTGGTTTCGTTTCATTTGTAATGTCATTTTATATATTTAATAGTGATCTTTTTTATCTATAAAAAGAAGGGGTCTCCATGAAGTTGAAAACTCTTGGCATCAGCTGAGGAAGAAAGAAGCAGACAGCCCCTGCTACTGTAAAGTAATCTAAATGTGACGGATTCCATTTTTTACTGTCATCAATATGAAGAAAATCTTAACTTCGATGTGTTTGGTATGAAAATGAAAGACAATGTGAAGTTGACTTCTTTGGAAACTTGGGGGTGAAAGATTAAGATGTTACTTTGCTGTAACTGGTGGCATTTTCTTTGGTGGAGCCTATAGAGTTCCTGTTCTAGTTTTGTAATTACATTAGAGTCATATGATAACCTTTATTAGGCATTTTTTTGTTCACACTATACCACTAAACAATTATCATTGACCTTGAAGCCATCCACTTTGAAGGGGGGAAGTTTAGCTTAAATTAAGACCAGAGGCATCTGTTCTAATTTCTAATGAAAAATATCTACATTATTATATTTTCAATAGTGCCTTAAGTATTTTAAATGTAGTTGAATCTTTTCATTTTCTAAAATAAGCGGTTGCTTTGTGGAGTAAATTTTTTCTTAAAATTTGATATTCTTGAATTTTTTTAAAAAAAAATATATCCATTTATAACATATATATGAAACTATTTTCAATAAAAAAGTTATATTCTCTTAATATGTAACAATATGCTGATTTTCTTTTTAACCATAGGAGTTTAAATTTTAGGGGGGAAAGCATTTTGCAGGTGTTTGTATTTTTCTTCAATTTTTAATTTTGCACCTACATGTTTTTGTCTTTTAATTAAATCATTTAAATTTGCTCTGTCAGTACTATTAGCCTATATAACGTTACTCTTTGTAGTTAGGAGGAAAAATATGCATATATGCTACATTAAAATTGGGAAAGAATTATAGTTTCTTATAAAATAGTTTTCCCAATTTTGTGTAATATATACCAAATAAAATGATCTTACAATAACCAAAGGTCCTGTAGCCTAATGGTATGAATGCTTCCCTATAAGTGGGAGGTCACATGTTCAACCCCGCTTGTTGTAACTCAGGCTGTTAGTGTCTGCCCTATAACTCAAAAAAAAAAATCTTACAATAATCAACAAAGCCAAGCATAGTTAGTCGATGGATCGTTCCTTTGAACATGAAGTCCTAGATTTGAATGAATATATGTAGAGTTGGGAAATCAGGCCGAGCCTGTCTGGCCGGCCTGTTTAGGCACTAGCCCGTCAAGGGCCGGACTTATAATTTAGAGCCTCCAAAAGGAGGTGGGCTTAAAAGGGCTGGCCCTTTTAAACCCATTTAATATTTTTTTTTAAATAATTAAATAAGGCCATAAGGGTAACGGGACAGGGCAGTGGGCAGATTTAATAACCTAACCCTCAGACAGTCAGACGCTCTCACACTCTACTTAGACCTCACACATCGATAATGTTTGTGTTTTGTTTTGGACAGTCTTAATGTTTGTGTTTTATTAAAACATCGATAATGTTTGATGTTTTAACTTAGTTTTGATAATATTTATGTTTAAAATTAAGTATTTTAGTTTTTGAGCATATAAGAATATAAAATGTGTTAAATGGGCCCAAGCCCATGGGCCAACTAAACGGGTTGGACCCAACAATTCTATATTTTTTTAAGCTTCTCTTCTTAATTTTCTTTTGGCATATCTATATCTTTTGTCAACAGACTCCAAGTTTAAATTTATCCTTGAACATTTATTAGATTTGTGCTTCGATGCTTGATTTTTCTGTTTCATGAAGTTTGCTTGGATTGTACTTAGATCTTAGTATTTGTGTTTGTTATTAAATATGGATAATATTTGATATTTTAATTTAATTTTGATGATACTTATGTTTTAAATTAGGTGTTTTAGTCTTCAGACGCATAAGAAGCAAAAAAAGTTAAGCGGGCCCGAACCCGCCAGCTGGCCCGTTAAGGACCCGGCCCATCAGGCCATTTTCCCAACTGTAAATATATGTGAATGGAAATGACTTTATTAGGAGAGGCCAGAGGCCAAAACCGACGTTAGTGATCTAATAGATGAAAGGTTTCTCATACAAAATGGAGTATGATATGATTCTTTAAAAAATATTGATGTAAAACACTTAGCAAAATCCTTTATATGAGAAAATAAATATAATTTGACAAGGACGTGGCCTAAACGTGCACATCTTCAAAAAATATAAGTTAATTAACTTTTAGGAAAGATAGATTAGAGTAATATATTTGGTTTGTTGGTTAAAAGCTCAAAGACAATCAAAACACTTTTCTCTGTGTGTGAATTGTTGGAGAGTTAGAATTTATTACTTAATTAAATCATTAGGTTTTGAAAATAGAGGGTTTAGTATAAGATTTAGAGGAGTGAATGAGAGTTAAATCCTCACTTAAAGGAGGAGGTTAATATAGGTACATAAGCCACCAAGAAATCTTTGAGGTTTAGTCATTCCTTCCAAGAATAAAGAATTTATCGTATTTATTAATAATCTTTGTAAATAAGATTTGTTTATTTTCATTATTGTTTGGTATGTTAATCCATTTAAATAAGAATCATCATCAGAGACTAAAATGTCCATCAGCAACTTTCGATGAAGAATTTGCGGTTGGTTTTGCAAGAATATTTGCCATAGTTTTGTTCACTAAATTTTTAACACACTCAATTATATTTTTCCCATTCTATCTCAATAAATAAGGGTACATCAAGAAAAAAAATTTATAACTATTGGTTTTAACTAATTTTTTAATCTACTTGATTTTGGTTAGTTTTAAGGGAGAATTGCTGATAAATACCTTTTTGGCAAATTAATTACTGAATGCTACCATTGCACATAACGGAAGATGTTTTGCACATAACGGAAGATTGCTTGCACATTTATACGGAAGATTTTTGCATACATGGAAGATGATTTGCATAAAACGGAAGATCGTTTACACACACGGAAGATCCCTTACACGCTTGGTAACAATCAACAATTAATTTGCTTCCAAAATATTTTTCAGCAATTCTCCCTAGTTTTTAATTTTAACTTACTTACAACAATATTAATTTAGGACCAAAACCCGGCATTATTAATTTATTTGGATTGCAGAGTATAATTTCTCACGCAGATGTCGCAAGCGCGAGGAAATCAGGAAACACCTAGAAACCCACTTCTCTGCGTCTCCTTCGATTTGATCCTCTCCAAGTTCGGCGTCGCTGCGCCTCATCTCCACAACCATGCATCGCCTTCATCTATTGTGTCCAATTTCAAGGTATGCATTCCGTAAAACTGCTCCGTTCCTTCCACCTTCTGCGTCTCTCATGCTTCCCTCTTCGCATTTCTTTGCGCATTCCCAAACCTCACTTGTAAATCACATCGACGACACCGTCACTTCATTCAATTGCTTACTCCATATGCATCCCCCACCTCACATAATCAAAATTAACAAGATTTTAGGATCAATTGCGAAGGCTAAACACTATCGAATTGTCATCTCATTGTTTGCTCAAGCGGAGTTCAAGGGATTCACACCTGATTTAGTTACACTGAGTATCTTGATCAATTGTTACTGCCATTTGGGTCAGTTGAATTCTGCTTTCTCAATACTGGGAAGGATTCTCAAGATGGATCTTCGACCAGATACCATAACCTTGAATACTTTACTAAAAGGACTCTGTATTAGTAACAAGGTTGGGGAAGCGCTAGACTTTTATGATGACTTAACCGCTAAAGGATTTCAATTCAATGAACTTAGTTATGGCACCCTCATCAATGGACTTTGTAAAATAGGAAAAACAACGTCTGCTTTTAAATTGGTCCAAATGATGGAGAGGAAGGGAATTAAATCTGATGTAGTCATATATAACACCATCATTGATGGCCTTTGCAAGCTTGGAAATGTCAATGAGGCCCATGAATTGTGTTCTGAAATGACTCATCGAGGAATACTTCCCTCGTTAGTCACTTATAACTCTCTAATCCATGGTTATTGCAGCATCGGACAGTTTAAAGAAGCTACCAAATTGTTCCATGAAATGACATTGAAAGACATATATACCTATACTATATTCATTGATGCACTGTGTAAAGAAGGAAGGATTATAGAAGCTCAAACTATGTTTGCTAAGATGATAAAATGTGGGAAGAGACCGGATGTTGTGACTTACAATTCTTTAATGGAGGGATACTGTCTGATGAAAAATGTGAGAGAGTCAAAGGAAGTATTCAATAAGATGGTTCAAAGTGGTTTAGTAGCTGATGTAGTTAGTTATACTATACTGATCAACGGATTTTGTAAGATTAAAATGGTTGATGCAGCTTTGGACCTCTTTAGAGAAATGCGTCACAAAAGTTTGGTTGCTAATACAATAACCTATAATTCTCTTATTGATGGCTTGTGCAAAGCCGGGAGAATGTCAAATGTGCGAGATCTTGTTGATGAGATGCATGAAAGTGGTTGTTCCCCTAATATAGTCACCTACAGTATTTTGTTAGATGCATTTTGCAAGAGTCAAAATCTTCATCAGGCGATTGCATTATTTAGGCAAATGGTTGCCCACAGAATTCAACCTAATGTGTGCACATACAGTATACTTATCGATGGTTTGTGTAAAGGCGGTAGACTAAATGATGCTCAAGAGATTTTTCAGTACCTTTTGGTCAGTGGCTATCGTCTAAATGTCTACACATATAACATTATGATCAGTGGGCTCTGTAGAAAAGGCTTGTTTGATGAAGCCATGACCTTGCTTCCAAAAATGAAAGTAAATGGCTGTCTCCCTGATTCAGTAACATATAGAACACTTCTTGAAGCTCTTTTGGGAAAAAGCGAGAATGAGAAGGCTGCAAAACTGCTTCACGAAATGCTCGGTGGCGGCCTTGTAAAATGATAAAATAAGGTTGATGCGAATGTCACAATGTATGTTATACTTGTATAAATCTTGATATTTGTCTTTGAGGGCTAGCAAATTCTTGCTACTTTCCAATTGCAATTATTTGATTATTCAGTGAAGTAAATGTTGTTGGAGAAATTTGTTCAAGCAATATATCTTAAAAATTTATTTTGACTATCTGTTTGTTAGAGAAGCATATGTTTTGAACATGACTTTGTTCCTTCTTTTAAGTAGTTCATTCTGATTTTGACTCATAACCTGTTGGGTACACACTCTTTCAGCTCTCGAACTAGAGGTGCAGCTAAAATGTTGTTTTGTTGGATTTGATAATCCCTTGCAGTTTCTTATGGACCACATTAAAAGTTCATTTGGCTCTTTTACAACCAAGAAAACCAATGTCCAAAATTATTTTGGAGTGTAAGCATAAATAAAAGTTATAAGAGTCTGTGTTATACAAATGTTAAAAGTTGAGTTTGCTTGAATGGTTTCCTGATGTTTGTTTCTTTTGTAAAACTGAATGGATATCTTTTTTTCCTTTTCTTTCTTTTTTTGTCCTAGTTCGAAGTCCTTTGGGATACCTGCTACAAGAGAAGGTCAGCTTAACTATCATGTGTGATGCTTTGATCCTTGGATCCTTGCATCTCCTTGAATTATATAATTTGACATATAACAGAAAATAATTTGGTAGCAGGTTTACCGGTTGTGCTTTCATTGCATTTCTAACTTTAGGCAAAACTGTGTATAAAACATGTTTTCTTATTAGGAAATTGCTGGTGTTAATGTATTTCCCTTGCTTCTAGGATTGTTTGAGTTGAGGTTCTCAGCATCTTATTGGACTAGCTGCATTTGCTGTAACAACTGTATTCCGTAGTGCATTATTGTGATATTACAGAGTCATGAACTTTGATTTTCAATTCATGGCTTTTGTTCATGAAAACCTTTGAAGCTCATGGATCCTATGTGGCAAGCTGTAACCTTCTTCCAAATGAATCAGGGTCTTATCTATTTGAAAAATATTGAATATTATCGGATATCATTGCATTTACATGTCTGATGCAGGTATCTCCACGGAGTTTCTCTGGTTCATTCTATCTTAGATCCCACTCTCAGCCATCTGGATTGAAAAGGTAAAGAGAAGAAATGTTAATTGATGTTTAGTTTATGTCTTCCTTGACTCGTCTCCGATTCATATTGCTTGTCTCAGACTAACATCATTTTGGTTTAAATGCTTCGAGGATCCACAGGAGCTAGCCTTGAAGAGATCCAAGTTCATCTATCCCTCTTCTTTCAGCTCTTGTTCTAGTCTGTTAGTACATTATAGTTTAATGATATTCTTTATTTGCCATTTTCGTTCACACTATACTTCTGATCAATGATCATTGACTTTGGAAATGGAAATGCGGGAAGGAAGCCAGCCAGAGAGTATTTCCTGCATTAAATAGTTATCTGTATTTGAGCAGCGGAAAGTTTTCATTTTTTTTTTCAAATAGTGTCGTAAGTGTTTTGAATGTTGCTAATGATCTTGTAGCTTAGTGGTATGAGAGCTCCCTTTCAAGTAAGAGGTTATGAGTTCAACCTTGCTAATAACTTCATGCCAATAGTGTCTGACCCTTTGATTTAAAAAAGGAAAGTATTTTGAATGCGAATGAATTTCTTAATTTTCTTTTTTTTAAAAAAAAAAATTGAAGGGATAAATACTAACAACATGAAGTTGAGGTTACATGTGGGATCTCAAACGTTGACTTTTCATATATAGGGGAATTTTCATACCATAAGGTCATAAGACCATTGACAATCTTTTCATTTTCTAAATAAAATGATTTTATAAAATCCATCAAGTGTTGTGATTGGAGTAGAAGTCTTTAAAATAGTTTTCTTCTAAAAAATGTAAATGAAAATTGGGTATAATTTAGGAAAAAAGACCATAAAATAACACTTAAACTTTAAAATCTCAAATTAGTCTTGTTATTATAAGAATATAGGTATTAATATCATAGTATAACAATTGATAACTTGGTAGGAAATCACTTATTTGGAATTTTGAAATTTAAGTGGTATTTTTAGTCTTTTTCCTTATAATTTAACTCTTAAAAATTATTGATGTAAATCACTTTGAAAAATTCTAAATACGAGAAGATAAATATAATTTGGTAAGGACATGGCCTCAACTGGCACATCTTTGAAAAATGTAACTTAATTAATTTTAGGAAATGTTGATTCGAGTATTCCTCTGGTCTTTAATATAATATATATTTATCTAATTTGATTTAGATTAAGAAGTTGGTTAAGTTAGTTAATATGATATATATATTTTCTAAAACATCATAGTCAACTTTAGTAATTCCCTTATTCCTTCTCCTCTTTGATTATTGCTGAGAGAGCATTCATATAGATAAATTAGAAAAAGATTGACAAATATGAAAACTATGTTTTATATTTATGATCAAAATTAACTTCTTAAATATGTCTTATATTAAAGACAGGAGGAGTAATATATTTCGTTTATTGGTTAAAAATCTCAAAGGCAATTAAAAACACTAGCCATGTGTGCAAATAATGCCACTATACTTGGAAAACAAAAGGTTACCCTATAATAGTTGAAGCAGTTTAAGTTTTGATGTACTCCTTTCAATTTCAAATGTAGACGGTAAATAACTAATTTATAAATATTTATTACATAATTAATTTATAAATATTAAGAAAATCAATTAAGCTGGTTATATAAAAGAAATATATTATTTTTTTAAAATACTCCTTTAATAATTTGCATTAGAAAAAGCACATTGATGAAAACCCTCTTTAGTATGTGCAATAATAGGTATATTTTTTTTAAAAAAAAATATAAATTTCAATAATAAAATAGAATGCAATTTCACATTTATAATCAAAGTAACCTCTCAACTAACTCCTATTTTAAAATCATAAAAAAGTAATGAACAATTTTATTATTTGGTACAATAATATTAATTCAATACATGGTGATGGTAGATAAATATTTCTCCTCATATTAGTGTATGACTGCTCAAACTGATTTGTTGCCATTGCCGGATGCTGGTTATCAACATATGAACCAAGTTGACTCATAATTAATCAATAACAATTTGATCATGATTAATAACCTTCTCATATAAAAGTGTTCCTAATACCTGAACGAATGAATCAAAATAAGATTCGATCCGACGGACAACGTTGCGACACGTCATCCGTGCTGCTGCCAATAAATAGAAACGGCGCGTTTTGAGGATGACGTGGAGCAGCGTTCAATTGCCCAATCAGGCTAACAGCTCTGGGAAAGAAAAACCCTTGAATCCTTGTCGACTTCGATTCGAAGCTGTCGGAGTTCGCTGTGCCCTTGCCCCGCCTGCTTAGCCATGTATTATCTCCACCTTATGCTTCCAGTTTCAAGGTATGCATTTCCCATTGCTCACTTTCTTCCACCTTATTCGTCTTTCTATTATTCCCTCAATCCCAAGTTTTTTGCTCATTACCATACCTTAAATGCATTCAACATCGACGACACCGTCGCTTCATTCAATCGCTTACTCCATATGGGCCCCCCACCTGCCATCATCCAAATTAACAGGATTTTAGGATCCATTGCCAGGACTAAACACTATCGAATAGCGATCTCATTGTTTGCACAAGCGGAGTTAAAGGGATTTACACCTTCTTTAATTACACTGAACATCTTGATCAATTGTTACTGCAATATTGGTCAGATGAATTTTGCTTGCTCGACATTGGGGAGGATTCTCAAGATGGGTCTTCGACCAGATACGATAACTTTGAATACGATATTAAAAGGGCTCTGTGTTAGTGACAAGGTCGGGGAAGCACTAGACTTTTACGATGGGTTAACTGCTAAAGGATTTCAATTTAATGAAATTAGTTATGGCACCCTCATCAGTGGACTGTGTAAAGTAGGAAAAATAAGGTCTGCCATTAAATTGGTCCATCTGATGAAAAAGAAGGGAATGAAGCCTAATGTAGTCATGTACAATACTATCATAGATAGCCTTTGCAAATGTGGACAAGTCATTCAGGCGCATGAATTGTATTTAACAATGATTGATCAAGGAATTATGCCATGTATTATTACTTATACTTCCCTGATCCATGGCTATTGCATCATGGGAAAGTGGAAAGAAGCTACCAAGTTGCTCCATGAAATGTCATTGAAAAGCATCCAACCAAATGTTTATACATTTACTGTATTGATTGATGCTTTTTGTAAACAGAAGAGGATTGTTGAAGCTCAAACTGTGTTGGCTAAGATGATGAAACTTGGTGAGAGACCAAATGTTGTAACTTATAATTCTTTAATGGATGGTTACTGTATGATGAATAATGTGAGTAAGTCAAAGGAAGTATTCACTAAGATGGTTCAAAGTGGTTTAGTAGCTGATGTTGTTAGTTATAGCATATTGATCAATGGATTTTGTAAGATTAAAATGGTTGATGCAGCTTTAGATCTCTTAAGAGAAATGCGCCGCAAAAACTTGGTTCCTAATACAATAACATATAGTTCTCTTATCGATGGCTTGTGCAAATCAGGGAGAATTTCATATGTGCGTGATCTTATTCATGAGATGCAAGAAAGTGGTCATGCCCCTGATATAGTCACCTACAGTATATTGTTGGATGCATTTTGCAAAAGTCGAAATCTTGATAAAGGGATTGCATTGTTTAGACAAATGGTTGCCCAGAAAATTCAACCTAATGTGTACACATACACCATACTTATTGATGGCTTGTGCAAAGGCGGTAGACTAAATGATGCTCGAGAGATTTTTCAGTACCTTTTGGTTAGTGGCTATCGTCTAACTGTCTACACATATAACATTATGATCAGTGGGCTCTGTAGAAAAGGCTTGTTTGATGAAGCCATGACCTTGCTTCCAAAAATGAAAGTAAATGGCTGTCTCCCTGATTTAGTAACATATACAACACTTCTTCAAGCTCTTTTGGGAAAAAGCGAGAATGAGAAGGCTGAAAAACTGCTTCACGAAATGCTCGGTGGCGGCCTTGTAAAATGATAAAATATGGCTGGATGCACTAGTCCTAATATATATTATAGTTGTGTAAAATGTAAATGTTGAACTTTGCCTTTAAGGGCTAGCAATTTCTTGCTTCTTTCCATTTAAATTGTTTGACTATTCAGTGAAGTAAATGCTGTTGGAGAAATTTGTTCAAGCAATATTTCTGACACAATAATTTTGACTATCTGTTTGTTAGTGAATAATATGTTTTGAACATGACTTTGTTCCTTCTTTTAAGTAGTTCATTCTGATTTTGACTTATAACCTGTTGGGTACAAGCTGTTTCTTCTCTTGAATTAGAGTTGCGGCTAAAATATAGTTTTCTTGGATTTTGATATTTCCTTGCAGTATTTTACGGACCACATTAAAAGTTCATTTGGCTCTTTCACAATCAAGAAAATCAACATCTAAAATTATTTTGGAGTGTAGGCGTAAATAAAAGGTATATGAGTTTGTGTTGTACTAATGTTAAAAGTTAAATTTGCTTAAACGGTTTCCAAATGTTTGTTTCTTTTGGTAAACTGAATGCATGTCCCTTTTTTTTTTTTTTTTGTTTTAGTTCACCTCAAAGTCCTTCGGTGTGCCTGCTCTCAGAGAAGGTCAGGTTAACTATCATGAATATGTGATGCTTGGATCCTTGCATCTCCTTGAATTATATAATTTGTTGTAAAAGAGAAAATAGTTTGTTAGGAGGTTTACCTGTTGTAAAAGAGAAAATAGTTTTGTCAGGGAAATTGTGTGTGTTATTATTGTATTTTCACTGCTACTAGGATGGTTTGGGTTGAGGTTCCCAGCATCTGATTGAAATTGCTGCGTTTGCTTTTACACCTATAGTCCATAAAGCATTATTGGGAAATTTCAGAGTCATGAACTTTGATTTCCAATTTATGGTTTTTGTCCAAGAAGACCTTTGAAGCCCTTGGTCCCAATGTGGCTGGCTGCAACCTTCTTCCAAGTGAAGTCGATTTATCGGATATTATTTCATTTACATGTCTGATGCAGGAGTCTCCATGGAGTTTCTCTGGTTCATTCTCTCAGCAATTGTTGGACCATCTGGATTAAAAAGGTAAAGAAAAGAAGTGTTGGTTGCTGTTTAATAAACCAAAAGGTATATGGTCTTCAAAACAAGTTTCTTCTCAGAGGCGAAGTTGAAGCCTCGCGATGGACTTTTCTGGTTCAATAAACCTGAACTGTTGTTGTCCTTAATCCATTTCATTCTTTTCCAGGTTTGAAAACCTTTTCTTTACATGTCATGGAATGATTTTTCCTTTTCCTTTTTTTTTATTGAGATTTGTTGTTTTCAAACATCTTCTAATGGATGATGCATCTTGGTGTTACTCCTTGTAGAATGCATTTGAGTTGGCTTCATTCTTTTAATTCCTTAACCTTGTTAAGTTGTTAGAAAAAATAGAGTAAATTTTGAAAAGATATATTGTTACACTTAGACTGTCTAAATTTTTAAATTAAAAAAAACTAAAGTAAGAATCAAACTAATAAGCAGTTGAACTTTCAAGATCAGATGTCTACCTTACAGATATGAGGGGATCCATTTGTGGAAAAAATAGGGATAACAGAAACTGACTTTTTTTCCTGATTTAAATTTCTGTGTTCTACTAAAATGTCTGAAATGTTATGATTGCAGTGGCAGTTTGGGTACCGTTCCTGCTTTATTAGGAATCATCTCCATGTGTATTTAAGGCTGATCTTGGGGTATGTATAGATTTTGATTTATCATCTCAGAGTCAGTTTGTTTAACATAATAAAAAAAGTGATTGTTGGTTATATTAAACATGAGGGAGTTGTTGGGAGAAATCATATAGGTTTTGTTGGGGGGAAAAAATCTGTTTTCAACTTATTTTGATAATCTATTCCAAAAAGATTATCAACTCATGTTTAGCTTAAGGCTTCCCCATGCTCCCTACAACCTCCTCATGTTTAACTTGACTAAAATGAAGCCAATTTATTGGATATTATTTCATTTACATGTCTGATGCAGGAGTCTCCATGGAGTTTCTCTGGTTCATTCTCTCAGCAATTGTTGGACCATCTGGATTCAAATGGTAAAGAAAAGAAGTGTTGGTTGCTGTTTAGCTTATATCTTACTGGACTCGTCTCCGATTCGATGGTTTAAGTGGATTGAATCGTATCATCTCATCCTCACCTGATCAGTTTCATATTGCTTGTCTCGGACTAACATAATTTTGGATTAAAGGCTTTGAGGATCCAAAAGGAGGTAGCCTTGAAGAGAAAGTTCATCTATCCCTCTTCTTTCAGCTCTTGTAGTACAAGTGACATTCTGCTTGATTTATGTTCCCTTGTTACTCTTTAAGCTGGTTGTCATGTCTGTAATTTCTTATCAGTCTGTCAATTTTCCTTATTCAGACTTGAGTGCCTAGCCAAGAGCTAGTTTCTTTTCATTTGTAATGTGATTTTATATATTTAATAGTGATCTTTTTTATCTATAAAAAGAAGGGGTCTCCATGAAGTTGAAAACTCTTAGCATTAGCTGAGGAAGAAAGAAGCAGACAGTCCCTGCTAGTGTAAAGTAATCTAAATGTGACGGATTCGATTTTTTACTATCATCAATATGAAGAAAATCTTAACCTCGATGTGTTTGGTATGAAAATGAAAGACAATTTGAAGTTGACATCTTTGGAAACTTGTGGGTGAGAGATTGAGATGTTACTTTGCTGTAACTTGTGGCATTTTCTTTGGTGGAGCCTGTAGAGTTCCTGATCTAGTTTTGTCATTACATTAGAGTCATATGATAACCTTTATTAGGCATTTTTGTTCACACTATGCTACTGATCAATTATCATTGACCTTGAAGCCATCCACTTTGAAGGGGGGAAGTTTAGCTTAAATTAAGACCAGAGGCATATGTTCTAATTTCTAATGAAAAATATCTACATTATTATATTTTCAATAGTGCCTTAAGTATTTTAAATGAAATTGAATCTTTTCATTTTCTAAAATAAGCGGTTGCTTCTTGAAATAATTTTTTTCTTAAAATGTGATATTCTTGAAGTTTTTTAAAAGATATATATCCATTTATAATATACTTATGAGACTATTTTCAATAAAAAAGTCACATTCTCTTAATATGTAACAATATGATGATTTTCTTTTTAACTATAGCAGTTTAAATTTTAGGGGGGAAAGCATTTTGCAGGTGTTTGTATTTCTATTCAATGTTTAATTTTGTACCTACATGTTTTTTTCTTTTAATTAAATGATTTAAATTTGCTCTATCAGTACTATTAGCCTATAAAACGTTACTCTGTGTAGTTAAGCGGAAAAAAATGCATCGATGCTAAATTAAAATCGGGAAAGAAGTATAGATTCTTATATTTTGTGTAATATATACCAAATAAAATGATTTTAAAATAACTAAAGGTCTTATAGTCTAGTGATATGAATGCTCTCCTATAAGTAGGAGGTTACATGTTCAACCCCACTTACTATAATTCAGGCTATTAGCGTCTACCCTGTAACTCCAAAAAAAAAAAAAATGATCTTACAATAACCAACCAAGCCAAGCATAGTTAGTTGATGGATCGATTCTTTGAACATGAAGTCCTGGGTTTGAACGAATATGATCACATGGAAATGACTTTATTGGGAGAGGCAAACCCACTTTAGTGATATAATAGACGAAAGGTTTCTCATAAAAAATGGAGTACGGTTTGATTCTTTAAAAAATATTGATGTAAAACATTTAAAAAAAATATTTTATATGAGAAAATAAATATAATTTGACAAGAACGTGGCCTAAACTTGTACATCTTCAAAAAATATAAGTTAATTAACTTTTAGAAAAGATTAATTAGAGTAATATATTTGGTTTATCAGCTAAAAACTTAAAGACAATCAAAACACTTTCTCTGTGTGTGAATTGTTGGAGAGTTAGAATGTATGACTTAGTTAAACCATTAGGTTCTGAAAATAGAGGGTTTAGTATATTATTTAGAGGAGTGAATAAGAGACAAATCATCACTCGAACTCGAAGGAGGAAGTTAACATTGGTACATAAGCCACTAAGAAATCTTGAGATTTAGTCATTACTTCCAAAAATAAAGAATTCATTGTATTGATTAATAATCTTTATAAATAAGATTTGTTTATTTTCATTGTTGTTCGGCATGTTAATCAATTTAAATAAGAATCACCATCGGAGACTAAAATGTCCATCATCAACTCTTGATGGAGAATTTGCGGTTGGTTTTTGCAAAAATATTTGCCATAGTTTTGTTCACTAAATTATTAACACGCTCAATTTTATTTTTCCCATTCTATATTTCTATCTCAATAAATAACGGTACATCAAGAAAAGTATTTACAACTATTGATTTTAACTAATTTTTTAATCTATTTGATTTTAGTTAGTTTTAATTTTAAAAATTACACACAACAATATTATTTCAGAACCAAAACCCGGCAATATTAAATTTATTTGGATTTCAGAGTAAAATTTCTCAGAGATGTCGCAGGCGTGAGGAAACGTCTAGAAACCTACTTCTTTGCGTTTGATTCGTTTTTTTCCACAAAAGCCGGCGTTGGTAATTATTTAGGGTGTGTTTGGAACAGCGGTTGGAAAAATGGAGTTTGTCCATTTAACTTTTGGTAGTCTTGTTTTTGGTAAAAGCCCGATTGTGTAATGTGATTTATGTTTGGATTGGCGATTGAAAAAATTGAGTTTGTCAATTTAGCTTTTACAATCTTGTTTGGATTAGCTTAAGCATAAGTGATTTTAGAGAGAATAGTAAGAAAGAAATTAAATTTGAAATTGAAAAAAAAAATTTATAAAAGTTAAAGTTGGGAAAATTGGAATTTAAAATTAACACAATTTGTCCAAAAATATATTACATAACAAATTTAAAGTTGGGATTGACTTAAGCACAATTGACTTTTGTGATAATAGTAAGAGAGAGTGGATGGAAAAATATTTTAAAGGGTTAAAAATACAAAAAAATATTTTAAAATAATTTTTGGAATTGAAAACGTACATTAAAGATAAAATTGCAATCAGTCTGATAACACACTGAGTACAGTTGAAAAAATATTTTAAGGGTTACAAGCACCAAATAATAGTTGAAATTAATTTTTGTAGCAGAAAAAGTACATTGAGGTTAAAATTGCAATAAGTCTGATGGTACACTGGACACAACTGAAAAAATATTTTAACCATTCTCACTCTCTCCAAAAGTTAAATCAGTAAAAGCTAAGAAATGGAGCTTATGACAAAAATTATTAAGATAGAATTAAGCTCGATTGCTCACCGGGAAACTAAGCACTGCAATTTTTTTTTTCAGTTGGCCTATTGAACTTATTAGCTCAAACCAGCGTTTGGGGCTCAAACACACCCCCCCCCCCCCCCAAACAAACACACAGGAAGTCAGGAAACGCCTAGAAAGTAGAAACCCACTTCTCTGCGTCTCCTTCGATTTGATCCTCTCCAAGTTCAGCGTCGTCGTGCCTCATCTCCACAACCATGCATCGTTTTCATCTATTGT
This sequence comes from Inga laurina, assembly GCA_963855925.1. NCBI lineage: Eukaryota > Viridiplantae > Streptophyta > Magnoliopsida > Fabales > Fabaceae > Inga > Inga laurina. The sequence goes on from OY979702.1 coordinate 10,328,331, forward strand.
GTCCAATTTCAAGGTATGCATTCGGTAAAACTGCTCCGTTCCTTCCATCTTCTGCGTCTCTCATGCTTCCCTCTTCGCATTTCTTTGCGCATTCCCAAACCTCACTTGTAAATCACATCGACGACACCGTCGCTTCATTCAATCGCTTACTCCATATGCATCCCCCACCTCACATAATCAAAATTAACAAGATTTTAGGATCAATTGCGAAGGCTAAACACTATCGAATTGCCATCTCATTGTTTGCTCAAGCGGAGTTCAAGGGATTCACTCCTGATTTAGTTACACTGAATATCTTGATCAATTGTTACTGCCATTTGGGTCAGTTGAATTCTGCTTTCTCAACATTGGGAAGGATTCTCAGGATGGATCTTCGACCAGATACCATAACCTTGAATACTTTACTAAAAGGACTCTGTATTAGTAACATGGTTGGGGAAGCGCTAGACTTTTATGATGACTTAACCACTAAAGGATTTCAATTCGATGAACTTAGTTATGGAACCCTGATCAATGGACTTTGTAAAATAGGAAAAACAACGTCTGCATTTAAATTGGTCCAAATGATGGAGAGGAAGGGAATTAAATATGATGTAGTCATATATAACACCATCATTGATGGCCTTTGCAAGCTTGGAAATGTCAATGAGGCTCATGAATTGTGTTCTGAAATGACTCATCGAGGAATGCTTCCCTCGTTAGTCACTTATAACTCTCTAATCCATGGTTATTGCAGCATGGGACAGTTGAAAGAAGCTACCAAATTGTTCCATGAAATGACATTGAAAGACATTTATACCTATACTATATTCATTGATGCACTTTGTAAAGAAGGAAGGATTATAGAAGCTCAAACTGTGTTTGCTAAGATGATGAAATGTGGGAAGAGACCGGATGTTGTGACTTACAATTCCTTAATGCATGGACACTGTCTGATGAATAATGTGAGAGAGTCAAAGGAGGTATTCAATAAGATGGTTCAAAGTGGTTTAGTAGCTAATGTAGTTAGTTATACTATACTGATCAACGGATTTTGTAAGATTAAAATGGTTGATGCAGCTTTAGACCTCTTTAGAGAAATGCGTCGCAAAAGTTTGGTTCCTAATACAATAGCCTATAATTCTCTTATTGATGGCTTGTGCAAATCAGGGAGAATGTCAGATGTGCGAGATCTTGTTGATGAGATGCATGAAAGTGGTCGTTCCCCTGATATAGTCACCTACAATATTTTGTTAGATGCATTTTGCAAAAGTCGAAATCTTAATCAGGCGATTGCATTATTTAGGCAAATGGTTGCCCACAGAATTCAACCTAATGTGCGCACATACAATATACTTATCGATGGCTTGTGCAAAGGTGGTAGACTAAATGATGCTCGAGAGGTTTTTCAGTATCTTTTGGTCAGTGGCTATCGTCTAAATGTCTGCACATATAACATTATGATCAATGGGCTCTGTAGAAAAGGCTTGTTTGATGAAGCCATGACCTTGCTTCCAAAAATGAAAGTAAATGGCTGTCTCCCTGATTCAGTATCATATACAACACTTCTTCAAGCTCTTTTGGGAAATAGCGAGAATGAGAAGGCTGAAAAACTGCTTCACGAAATGCTTGGTGGTGGCTTTGTAAAATGATAAAACAAGGTTGATACTTATGTCACAATGTATGTTATGCTTGTATAAATCTTGATATTTGTCTTTGAGGGCTAGAAAGTTCTTGCTTCTTTCCAATTACAATTATTTGATTGTTCAGTGAAGTAAATGTTGTTGGAGAAATTTGTTCAAGCAATATATCTGACACATTTATTTTGACTATTTGTTTGTTAGTGAATCATATGTTTGGAACATGACTTTGTTCCTTCTTTTAAGCAGTTCATTCTGATTTTGACTCATAACCTGTTGGGTACACCCTCTTTCAGCTCTTGAATTAGAGGTGCAGCTAAAATATAGTTTTGTTGGATTTGATAATTCCTTGTAGTTTCTTATGGACCACATTAAAAGTTCATTTGGCTCTTTTTCAACCAAGAAAATTATTTTGGAGTGTAAGCATAAATAAAAGGTATATGAGTCTGTGTTATACAAATGTTAAAAGTTGAGTTTGCTTGAATGGTTTCCTAATGTTTGTTTCTTTTGTAAAATATCCTTTTTTTTCCTTTTCTTTACTTTTTTTGCCCTAGTTCGAAGTCCTTTGGGATAACTGCTACAAGAGAGGTCGGGTTAACTATCATGAATATGTGATTCTTGGATTCTTGCATCTCCTTGAATTATATAATTTGACATATAATAGAAAATAATTTTGTTAGCAGGTTTACCTGTTGTGCTTTCATTGCATTTCTAACTTTAGGCAAAACTGTGTATAAAACATGTTTTCTTATTAGGAAATTGCTGGTGTTAATGTATTTCCCTTGCTTCTAGGATTGTTTGAGTTGAGGTTCTCAGCATCTTATTGGACTAGCTGCATTTGCTGTAACAACTGTTTTCCGTAGTGCATTATTGTGATATTACAGAGTCATGAACTTTGATTTACATGTCTGAAGCCCATGGATCAGACATCAATTCATGGCTTTTGTTCATGAAAACCTTTGAAGCCCATGGATCCAATGTGTCAAGCTGTAACCTTCTTCCAAATGAATCAGGGTCTTATCTATTTGAAAAATATTGAATATTATCGGATATCATTGCATTTACATGTCTGATGCAGGTATCTCCATGGAGTTTCTCTGGTTCATTCTATCTTAGATCCCACTCTCAGCCGTCTGGATTAAAAAGTTAAAGAGAAGATATGTTAATTGATGTTCAGTTTATGTCTTCCTTGACTCGTCTCCGATTCATATTGCTTGTCTCAGACTAACATCATTTTGGATTAAATGCTTTGAGGATCCACAGGAGCTAGCCTTGAAGAGATCGAAGTTCATTAATCCCTCTTCTTTCAGCTCTTCTAGTACAAGTGCCATTCCGCTAGATTTATGTTCCTTTGTTTGGTTTGAAAATGGAAAAAAAAAAAAAAATTGAAGTGGACATCTTTAAAATTTGTGAGGTGGAAGATCGAGATGTTACTTTGCTGTAACTTGTGGCATTTTCTTTAAAGGAACCTATAGACCATAGATCTTGTTCTAGTCTGTTAGTACATTATAGTTTAATGATATCCTTTATTTGCCATTTTCGTTCACACTATACTTCTGATCAATGATCATTGACTTTGGAAATGGAAATGCAGGAAGGAAGCCCAGCCCGAGAGTATTTCCTGCATTAAATAGTTATCTGTACTTAAGCCGCGGAAAGTTCTCTCTCTCTCTCTCTCTCTCTCTCTCTCTCTCTTTTTCTTTTTTTTCAAATAGTGCCGTAAGTGTTTTGAATGTTGCTAATGACCTTGTAACCTAGTCGTATGAGAATTTCCTTTTGAGTGGGAGGTCACGGGTTCAACCGTCCCTATAACCTCATGCTAATAGTGTTTGACCCTTTCATTCAAAAAAGGAAAGTATTTTGAATGTTAATGAATTTCTTAATTTTATTTTATTTTTAAAAAAATTAAAGGGACAAATACTAACAACATGAGGTTGAGGTTACATTTAGGAACTCAAATTGTGACTTCTCATATGTAGGGGAATTTTCATACCATAAGGTATGAAATGATTTTATGACCATTGACAATCTTTTCATTTTCTAAATAAAATGATTTTATAAAATCCATCAAGTGTTGTGATTGGAGTAGAAGTCTTTAAAATATAGGGAAGTTTCTTTCTACAAAAAGTAAATGAAAATTGGGGTATAATTTAGGGGAAAAGATAAGAAAATAACACTTAAACTTTAAAAATCCAAATCAGTCTTGTTATTACAAGAATATAGGTATTAAATAAAATAGTATAGCAATTGATATATTAATAGGAAATCACTTATTTAAGATTTTGAAATTTAAGTGGTATTTTTTTTGTCTTTTTCCCTATAATTTAACTCTTTGAAATTATTGATGTAAATCACTTTGTTCTAAATACAAGAAGATAAATATAATTCGGTAAGGACATGGCCTCAACTGGCACATCTCCGGAAAATGTAACTTAATTACTTTTAGGAAAGGTTAATTTGAGTACTTCTTTGATCTTTAATATAAGGCGTATTTATCTAATTTGATTAGATTAAGAAAGTTGATTAAGTTAATTGATATGATATGTATTTTCTAAAACATTATAATCATCTTCCATAATTCCTTTCTTCCCCCTCCTCCTTAATTATTGTTGAGAGAGCATTCATATGGATAAATTAGAAAAAGATTGACAAATATGAAAATTATATCTTATATTTAGGATCAAGATCAACTTCTCAAATATGTCTTATATTAAATACCGGAGGAGTAATATATTTGGTTTATTGGTTAAAAATCTCAAAGGCAATTAAAAACACTCGCCATGTGTGCAAATAATGCCACTATACTAGGAAAACAAATGGTTACCCCTATAATAGTTGAAGCAATTTAAGTTTTGATGTACTCCTTTCAATTTCAAATTTCAAATGCAGACGATGGATAACTAATTTATAAATATTAATAAAATCAATTAAGTTAGTTATATATAAGAAATATATTATTTTTTTTAAATACTCCTTTAGTAATTTGCATTAGAAAAAACTTATTGATGGAAACCCTCTTTGGTATGTGCAATAATAGGCATATTTTTTTTTACAAAAATATATATAAATTTCAAAAATAAAATAAAATGTAATTTCACATTTAAAATCAAAGTAACCTCTCAACTAAATCTTATTTTAAAATCATAGAAAAGTAAAAAAACAACTTTATTATTCTGTACAATAATATTAATACAATATATGGTAGATAAATATTTCTCCTCATATTAGTGTATGACTGCTCAAACTGATTTGTTGCCATTACCGGATGCTGGTTATCAACATATGAACCAAGTATTACGAGCCTGTTGACTCATATAATTAATCAATAACAATTTGATCATGATTAATAACCTTCTCATATAAAAGTGTTCCTAATACTTGAACGAATGGATAAAAATAAGATTCGATCCTACGGACAACATTACGACACGTCATCCATGCGGCTGCAAATAAATAGAAACGGCGCGTTTTGAGGATGCCGTGAAGCAGCGGACAATTACCCAATCAGGCTAACAGCTCTGGGAAAGAAAAACCCTTGAATCCTTATCGACTTCGATTCGAAGCTGGCGGAGTTCGCTGTGCACTTGCCTCGCCAGCTTAGCCATGTTTTATATCCACCTTATGCGTCCAGTTTCAAGGTATGCATTTCCCATTGCTCACTTTCTTCCACCTTCTTCGTCTTTCTATTATTCCCTCAATCCCAAGTTCTTTGCTCATTACCGTACCTTAAATGCATTCAACATCGACGACACCGTCGCTTCATTCAATCGCTTACTCCATATGCGCCCCCCACCTCCCATCATCCAAATTAACAGGATTTTAGGATCCATTGCCAGGACTAAACACTATCGAATAGCGATCTCATTGTTTGCACAAGCGGAGTTAAAGGGATTTACACCTTCTTTAATTACACTGAACATCTTGATCAATTGTTACTGCAATATTGGTCAGATGAATTTTGCATGCTCGACATTGGGGAGGATTCTCAAGATGGGTCTTCGACCAGATACGATAACTTTGAATACGATATTAAAAGGGCTTTGTGTTAGTGACAAGGTTGGGGAAGCATTAGACTTTTATGATGACTTCACTGCTAAAGGATTTCAATTTAATGAAATTAGTTATGGCACCCTGATCAGTGGACTGTGTAAAGTAGGAAAAATAAGGTCTGCCATTAAATTGGTCCATCTGATGAAAAAGAAGGGAATGAAGCCTAATGTAGTCATGTACAATATTATCATAGATTGCTTTTGCAAATGTGGACAAGTCATTCAGGCGCATGAATTGTATTTAACAATGATTGATCAAGGAATTATGCCGTGTATTATTACTTATACTTCGCTGATCCGTGGCTATTGCATCATGGGAAAGTGGAAAGAAGCTACCAAGTTGCTCCATGAAATGTCATTGAAAAGCATCCAACCAGATGTTTATACATTTACAGTATTGATTGACGCTTTTTGTAAACAGAAGAGGATTGTTGAAGCTCAAACTGTGTTGGCTAAGATGATGAAATGTGGTGAGAGACCAAATGTTGTAACTTACACTTCTTTAATGGATGGATACTGTGTGATGAATAATTTGAGTGAGTCAAAGGAAGTATTCAATAAGATGATTCAAAGTGGTTTAGTAGCTCATGTTGTTAGTTATAGCATATTGATCAACGGATTTTGTAAGATTAAAATGGTCGATGCGGCTTTAGATCTCTTTAGAGAAATGCGCCGCAAAAGCTTGGTTCCTAATATAATAACATATACTTCTCTTATCGATGGCTTGTGCAAATCAGGGAGAATGTCGTCTGTGCGAGATCTTGTTCATGAGATGCAAGAAAGTGGCGAGGCCCCTACTATATTCACTTATAATATTTTGTTAGATGCATTTTGCAAAAGTCGAAATCTTGATCAAGGGATTGCATTGTTTAGACAAATAGTTGCCCAGAAAATTCAACCTAATGTGTACACATACAATATACTTATTGATGGCTTGTGTAAAGGTGGTAAACTACATGATGCTCGAGAGATTTTTCAATATCTTTTGGCCTGTGGCTATCGTCTGGATGTCTACACATATAACATCATGATCAATGGGCTTTGCAGAAAAGGCTTGTTTGATGAAGCTATGACCTTGCTTCCAAAAATGAGAGCAAATGGCATTCCCCCTGATCCTGTATCATACAGAACACTTCTTCTATCTCTTTTAGAAAAAAGCAAGAATGAGAAGGCTGAAAAACTTATTCACGAAATGATTGGTGGTGGCCTTGTAAAATGATAAAATACGGTTGATACAGTAGTCACAATTTTTCTGTACTTGTATAAATGTTGAAATCTGTCTTTGAGGCCTAGCAAATTCTTGTTTCTTTCCAATTAAAGTTGTTGGATGGTTCAATGACCGAAATGGTGTTGAGGAAATATTGTTCAAGCCATATGTTTGACTATGCATTTGTTTCTAGTGAAATTTTTTTGTTATAAGAATGACTTTGTTCCTTCTTGCTTCATAGTTCATTCATTCAGAATTTGATTTATGAATTTTGGGGTGCATCTCAGGTTCTGTACTTGTACTAGTATTTGAGTGATCTGACTTGGAAGTATAATATAGTTCTATTGTATTTCATAAAGTGGGTTGATAGTTCCTTGCAGTATATTGTGGACATCATAAAAAGTTATTAAGGCTGTTCTACAATTAAGAAACTCAATTCGTAACTTAATTGTTGGAATATTTATTTTGACTGTGTTCATGCCAATTATTTGACGTATTTATTTCGCCTTTGTGTTTGTTTCTGGTGAATCATCTTTCTTGATCGTGACTTTGTTCCTTCTTCTTTTATAGTTTATTCAGAATTTGATCTATTAACTCTCGGTTCTGCTCTTGAATTAGAATTTGAATGATCTGAATTGCAGGTACAATATAGTTTTCTCTTTCGTTCGGTAAAGTGAGTTCATAATTCCTTGTAGGATATAGTGAACATCAAAAAAATTTAATTAGGCTGTTTTACAACCATGGAACTCAATGTCTGAACTTATTTTTGGAGTACAAGCATAAATTAAAGGGACATGCGTCTGTATTATACTCTGATGTTGGAGTTGAACTTGCTTGAATGGTTTCCAAATGTTTGTTTCTTTTGGCAAACTGAATAAATATCCTCTCTGTTTTTTATGGGTCTTATTTCAAAGTCCTTTGGGACACCTCTTGGAGAAGGTGGGGTTAACTATAATGAACATGTGCTTCACGCTTCTTTAATCTATAAATTGACATATAATAGAAAATAATTTTGTTAGCATGTTTGCCTGTTGTTCTTCTTGTTCATTGCGCTTATAACTTCAGGCAAACGATGTTTTTTTACAGGGAAATTGCTGGTTCAATTGTACTTCTCTTGCTACTAAGGTTGGTTTGGATTGAGGTTTTCAGCATCTTATTGGCATAGCAGCATTTGCTTATACAACTGCTGTTCATAATGCATTGTTGGGAAATCTAAAGAGTCAAGAACTTTGATTCTCAATTGATAATCTTGAGGTTTGAAATTCAGTTAGAGTGTCCAGAAACAGCGTTGTGGAAGCTCTTGTGACTTTATGGTTTTGTCCATCAAGACTCTTGGAGGCCTATGGACCAAATGTGGCAGGTTGTGGAAGAAGGTATTTATTTTAGCTTAATTGTGAAAGGAAGTGAGGTTTTTTTTTTTTTGAAAAACATTTGAGACTATCAGGTATTATTGCCTCATATACATAGAATACAAGTGACTAAGCTCATATATCTAAAAATTTGTTTGTTGATAGAGCACAATGACAATGACGTCATGTGATTTTTGCAGCCAACCCACCTAACGGAATAAAGATTGCTGCTGCTGCTGCATAATTAAAACGTGTGGTGCAGTTACCTCCAAGGATGTCACAACTTTGGGCACTTGTAGAGGAAAAATAGTAATAGACTGCCTCTGCAAGTGTAAATTAATGCTTGAAGGTGATGGCTTTGATCTTTTTTTTTTTTTTTTTTTTTTTTTTCATAATAGCTCTTGTTCCGATATGCAATTAATTATTGTCTTACGACAACCTTCATATGAGCTTAAGAGCTCATGATATTATTCGATGATTCAATACATAGATTACAATGAGTATTTATAGAAATATATAGAATGTGAAAGGAAAAACATGGGAACGTGAAAACAGAGACAGCGCCGAGATTCGCCGAGATTGAAGGAAATGGGAGAAGGACTTTCGGTGTTGGTGAGAAGGATTTTCGGTGTTGGTCAACAATGTCAGGCCACCACACCGAAAGCCTTCCTGACTTTTAACACTCCCCCTCAAGCTGGAGAATATATATCGATCATTCCCAGCTTGCATCAAAATCCTTCAAACTTGGTTCTGCTTAGTGGTTTTGTCATGATATCAGCAATTTGGTCATCAGATCGTATGTGGGATAATCTCATAATTCCTGCTTCAATCTTTTCTTTAATGAAGTGTCTGTCTATCTCAACATGTTTTGTCCTATCATGATAGACTGGATTTTTTACCATTTCAATGCTAGCTTTGTTGTCACACCACACTTGCATTGATCCCTCATGTGGAATTCCTAATTCCTTCAGTAACCTGATGATCCAAAGTCCTTCACGTACTCCATTGTTAACAGCTCTTAGTTCTGCTTCTGCACTGCTTGTTGACACCACAGTTTGTTTCTTACTTCTCCATGTAACCAGATTTCCCCACACATGTGCAATATCCTGAGATTGATCTTCTATTTTCCCTGTCTCTTGCATGGTCTGCATCAGTGTAGATTTTAATATCTTTGACCGTGCCTTTCTTGAAGAAGATCCCTCTTCCAGGATTAAGCTTTAAATAGCTTAGGATTCTGTACACAGCCGCCATATGTTCTTCTTGTGGTTGATGCATGAATTGACTTGTTATTCCAATTGCATAGCTAATATCTGGACGCGTGTGAGTCAAGTATATGAGTTTCCCGACAAGTCTTCTATATCGTTCTGGATTGACTGGGACACCATTTGGTTTGATTCTTAGGTGACAAGCTTCTTCCATTGGTGTTCCTTCAGGTTGTGCCCCTAACATTCCTGTTTCATGCAACAAATCTAGGGTATACTTCCGCTGAGATACATTGATACCCTCTTTAGTTCTTGCCACTTCCATGCCTAAAAAATACCTCATTTGTCCAAGATCTTTCACTTGGAACTCAGTTGACAAATTTTGTTTTAGTTTAGCAATGGATCTTTCATCGTTTCCTGTAATGACTATGTCATCCACGTAGACAATCAAGATCGTGACTTTGTCATTAACACGTTTAATGAACAATGTGTCATCTGCTTGTCCCTGAGTGTACCCAAGTCTTTTCATTGTGTTGGTAAATCTGCCAAACCACGCCCTAGGTGACTGTTTAAGCCCGTACAGTGATTTGTTGAGTTTACATACAGAGTTGTTAGGAGCTGAAATTCCATCTGGAATCTCCATGTATACTTCTTCCTCTAAGTCCCCATTCAGAAATGCATTTTTCACATCCAGTTGGTGCAACGACCAATCCAAGTTAGCTGCTATCGATAGTAGCACTTGAATGGTATTAAGCTTCGCTACCGGAGCAAATGTCTCCTGATAATCAATTCCATATGTCTGGGTATATCCTTTTGCAACAAGTCTAGCCTTGTATTTGTTGATTGTGCTATCAGGATTGAATTTGGGGTAAATATCCACCTGCATCCTACTGGTTTCTTTCCTTCAGGAAGAGTTGTAATCTCCCATGTTTTATTTTCCTTAAGTGCCCCCAATTCTTCTTTTGCAGCTTGTTTCCAATTTTGATCAATCATGGCTTGTTGAAATGTGTTTGGAATTTTCATCTGTGCACTATTCATAACAAAGCTTTGCATTTTTGCAGACAGATTACCGTATGAAACAAAACGTTGAATTGGATGTTGAGTACAAGATCTTACCCCTTTTCTCAATGCAATAGGCCAACCAAATTCTTCAGGATTTAATCCCGAATTAGAGTCATGGTTATTCTTTTGAATGGGAGAGATAGTTCTACCATTGTTTGGTTCATCTTGATCTTGTAGTCTGGATTCTTCATCTCGTTGAGTTTCAGTATCCACCCCTGAATTGATCTCAGCATTTGTTTCCAGTTCATTAGGGGTGGGTTCAGGTTGAAGTGGAAGATGTTCTGATTCCTGATCAAGCTAGGTAGGAGTAACTTGGCTTGTGAAAGGTATGGAGTCAATGATGGGTATAGGATTAGGTTGTGGTGGTGATGATTCAGGTCTATCCAGGATTAGCCATTCAATGTCAGTGTAGGACTCCCCCTGAATGGGTAATCTAGGGTAATATGCTTCTCCTTCCGAGAAGACTGTATCTTTGGAGATAATTAGCTTCTTGGAAGTAGGACAGTAGCATTTGTACCCTTTTTGAGTATGAGAGTAACCAAGAAAGAGACATTTGTCAGCACGAGTACCAAGTTTGTTTCCATCATTTTTGTGAACATAGACAACACAACCAAATACCTTAGGAGATAATGAAGTGATGATTGAGCAATTGGGAAAATTTTCTAGTAGTTTTTGGATAGGGGTGTCATATTTGAGAACTTTGGAAGGCAAGCGATTAATGAGATAAGTTGCAGTGAGTACAGCATCACCCCAAAAGATGTTAGGAACATTTTGTTCCATTAGTAAGGTTCGGGTTACTTCCAACAAGTGACGGTTCTTTCGCTCGGCTACTCCATTTTGTTGAGGAGTGTATGGGCAGGAGGTTTGGTGATGAATTCCTTGTTGGTCAAGAAATTCGCTAAACATGTTGCTCATTTATTCCTTGGCATTGTCACTTCGTAATACCTTAATGGACACATTAAATTGGGTGCGTACAAAGGTATAGAAGTTTTGAAAGATCTTGGCTACTTCAGATTTGTCTTTCATTAAATAAACCCATGTGGTTCTAGTGTGATCATCTATGAAAGTAACGAACCATCTAGCATTAGTGAGGGTTTTTATTCGTGCAAGGCCCCAAATGTCACTATGGATTAGTGTGAATGGCGAGGAAGGTTTGTAGGGTTGTTTGGGATAAGAAGATCTGGTCTGTTTTGCAATTTGGCAAGTTTCACAATGAAAAGGAACAGAATTTTTATTGAATAAATGTGGAAACAAATGCTTCATATAATCAATACTAGGGTGGCTCGAACGACAATGCCACAAGTTTACATCATGATTTTGTGAGTGAGAGCTAACCAGTGCTCTTCTTGCCTTCCTTGCATCTCCAGATCTCAAGTTTGACTCTTCCAGGTAGAACAGTCCATCCCATTCTCTAGAAATTCCAATCTTCTTCCTCGATTTTCAATCCTGAAAAATGCACACATCGTTATCAAACATGACTCGGCACAATCGACCCTTAGTTAATTTACTCACAGATATAAGATTGACAGTGAGTGCAGGTACAAATAGGACATTGTGAATTTTCAGGGAATTAGAGAGAATGACTGTGCCAATTCCTTCAACCATAGTGTATAGGCCGTTAGCAACTTTGACTTTAAGATTCTCATGAATTAATTCAAGAGTTGAAAACAGTGTGCGATTACCAGTCATGTGATCAGTTGCTCCTAAATCAATAATCCAAGCATTCTCACTAGCTCGTACAGTATTTAGAGCTATAATAGAGTTACCTGATTGTACAAGGTTGATGCCTGGTGTAGAGTTAGACTTATTTTGTCTGTCTAGCATCCTGCGGAATATCTGCAGTTCCTCTTTAGTCAGAGAATGATTATCCTCAGCTTCTGACTCAGTAGCAGAGATATGGTTTTGTTTGTTACTTCCTGGTTTTCCGTGAAGCTTCCAGCACTCTTCTTTGGTGTGGCCCTTCTTCTTGCAATAACTACACCATTTGTTTCTTCATTCATCTGGTGGTCGTTTTGCCGCCAAGGTTGTCCTTTCAATTGAGCTCGAACTACCTTGGTTTGTTGCCAGGGCTGACCTTTCAATTGGGCCTAAGCTACCCTGATTCAAGAGCTTTCGGCTTTCTTCGAACTGCACATGGTTGACAACATCAAAGAGATGCGGTAAAGGCTTTAGGCCCATTATTCTGCCCCGTATCTCCTCAAATGAGTCATTTAGTCCAAGGAGAAAATCATAGACTCGTCCTTCTTCGACTATTTTCTTGTATAAATGAGCATCTTCCACATTTTTCCATGGATGTACTTCAAACAGGTCCTGTTGTTGCCAGAGTTTGATCAACGCGTTATAGTAATCAGTGACGGTCAGAGTACCTTGTCTCAAATCTCGAAGTTGGCGCTTCAAATGGATCAAGGCTGCAGTATTATCAAGAGAGGAATGGTTCGTCTGGCTGCATCCCAAATTTCTTTTGCAGTAGTTGCGAGGAGATATCCTTCGCTGATGTCATCAGTCATAGAGTTGCACAACCAACTCATAACTTGATTGTTCTCAGCAAACCATGTATCAAAATGAGTGTCATTAGGGGCAGGCTGGGATGCTCCTCTATTGATATACTTCTCTTTTCGCTTGCCTCGAAGATACCTTAGCACGGTTTGGGACCATTGGAGGTAGTTTCGCCCATTGAACCTGTGGTTAGTAGCCATAATCTGACTATCAGAGAGTTCTGGGGCCGTCACCGTTTTGCTAGTGGTAGAGGATTGAGATGGAGAAGCATCCTGAGTTTCGGGATTTGTACCGGTCATTAGTGCTATTGGAGTGGCTCCAAGATTTGTAGGAAAAGAGCCAAAATGAGGAGGAAATTCAGAAGGATTCATTCTGGCTGAAAAATGGTCGCCAGAGCTGCTGCAGACGACGGCGCGTGGGGTTCACGCGCCGTTGGTTCTGTCGGCGCGTGGGATTCATGCGCCGTTGGTTCTGTCGGCGCGTGGTCTTCACGCGCTGCTCAGAACGCCGTGATCCTCCAGGGATGTGCCGATCGGCACCTCCTGCTTCCTCCTGGACGGGCGGTGTGCTCTAACGCGCCGCCATTTGGGAGATCGGAGCACACCGTCCGCCCCTTGTTTCTGTCTCTCTCTCGTCGCTCACTGCTCTCTCTCGTTGCTCACTGCCGGATTGGTTAAGCTCGGCTCTGATACCATATGAGCTTAAGAGCTCATGATATTATTCAATGATTCAATACATAGATTACAATGAGTATTTATAGAAATATATAGAATGTGAAAGGAAAAACATGGGAACGTGAAAACAGAGACAGCGCCGAGATTCGCCGAGATTGAAGGAAATGGGAGAAGGACTTTCGGTGTTGGTCAACAATGTCAGGCCACCACACCGAAAGCCTTCCTGACTTCTAACACTTCACATGATATTTTGTTCATTTTATACCACTGATCATTAACTTTGAATGGGAAATGCAGGAAGGAAGCTGCGCTTAGAGCATTTCCGGCATCAAATATATTTCTCCCATAGTGCTTCAAGTATTTCAAATGCTTGGGAATCGCATTCATTTTCTAAAGGGGTAAGGTGAAATTTTGTCCCGGAAGTAATCACTCATGAATGTTAGGTATCCTGAAGTTTTTTTAGGAGCAATTTTATCCTAAACGTAACCAAAGCATAGTAATTTTGCCGCTTGGTGTTAAAAATGTGAACAGTTAACATTAGTATTTTATTAGTCAACGTTAGTTTTTTAATAGTTAGGATGAATTTGCTGCATTTTCAACACTTTCGGACAAAATTACTCCTTGAAAAACTTCGAGATACTCAGCACTCATAAGTTGTTACTTTTGAAATAAAATTATGGCTTAACCCTTTTTTTACACAAGTAATTGCTTCATCAAATAACAAATTTCTTTAAATCTGATGTTTTTGAATATTTAAAAATATATTTATAGTACACATAGGAAAATAAATGACATTAACTAATCATGACCTGTTTTTCAGGGGAAAAAATTATATCCCTCTCTGTGTGTGTGTTTTTTTTTGTACGAGTATATTTATATTTGATTCCCTTGTTATACTGTATATATTGCCCAAACTGTGCTAATTTGCTGTTTAACAATGAGGTTGAATTTTCATATAAAATAGACTAAATAAAAGTTTCATAATATATCCACCAATTGTCATGTTTTTACTTTTTACTACAAGTCTATAAAATGGATGAATATTTTCTGTTAAATAAGGACATGAAAATTGGAGCTTTTTTTTTTTTTTTTTTGGCTCACAAAAGAATATGGGCACAATTGAACTTTTTAAAAGTATGAGTAAAAAACAATTTAAAAAACACTATGAAAGTAGATAAATATAATTTAGGATCAAACATTTAGCTAATCTGCCTTTTGGACAGTTTCAAATGCAAATATATATATATATATATATATATGCGTTTGTAATGCATGGACGTAAGTAGATAGGCACATTTTGGAAGTATAATAAGGTTGCTATAGAGAAGAGAATCCACCCTTAATATTAGAGCGCTCAATACTCGTAAAATAAAAGGGTTACGATGAAGTATTTTCTCAAGTGTTTTTTTTTAAAGGTAATTTGTGGTGCGTCCAGTACTCTAAAGTTTCGTTTTTAGATGTGTTTAAACTCTAAAGTGTTTTGTAGCACCTTCGCCCTTGAAATATTAATTTTTTAAAAGAAAATTTTTCCCATAAAGTATTTTTTATGAGGAATTTAAAAACTTTTAAAAAATCTTTTAAATGAAGATACATCTAGTACCCTAAAGTATTTTTTATTATCAACTTTAAGGTATTGGACATACTTGAAAAAAATACTTTAGGACATTGAATACACTTATAAAAATATTTTGGGGTGTAAGACGCTGCTTAACCCAAAATAAAATTGGAGAACAACCATTAAACTTTAACCCTTTAATTGATTTATTAAACTTATAGTGAAATACAAGTAAATCCTTTTACACATTACTCTTTATAATGTCTATGATGGATCCTTTGGGATTTGCTTAGTTGGAAAGAAGGGGACAGAAAATTCTTGATTTTAATGAAAAAATTGAGCGGAATAAATTTTCTCTCCAATCCAAATTACTGTCCTACTATAGAATGGTATATGTTATACTACTCGTATATTCTAAGAATAAAACAAATAAATTTTGTATAAAATTCTTGATTATATAATTACTCAAGATTGGATCCAGCCGACAAGATTCCCTTGTTTGGTATGAAAATGAAAAAAAAAAAAAAAAAATTGAAGTGGACATCTTTAAAACTTGTGAGGTGGAAGATCGAGATGTTACTTTACTGTAACTTGTGGCATTTTCTTTGAAGGAACCTATAGACTATAGTTCTTGTTCTAGTCTGTTAGTACATTATGGTTTAATGATATCCTTTATTTGGCATTTTCATTTACCTGTTGATTGGCTTTGGAAATGGAAATGCAGGAAGGAAACCCAGCCCAAGAGTATTTCCTGCATTAAATAGTTATCTGTATTTGAGCAACAGAAAGTTTTCTTTTTTTTCAATAGTGCCATAAGTATTTCAAATGTTGCCAATGGCCTTGTAGCCTAGTGGCATGAGAACTCCTCTTTGAATAGGAGGTCACGGGTTCGATCTTGCTTGTAATCTCATACTGATAGTGTCTGACCCTTTAATTCTAGTACAAGTGCCATTCCAGCTTTCACAATATACTGTCAAAACGGGTTGTGGAGTAAATCTGATCTAAGGAGGCCGCTATTAATTGCTAAAAGCTCACACATGACAGGTTTTGAAACTAAGATAAATTTATCAAAGTTCAAAACAAACCTGCTCTGGAGTGAGGTTGAAAAGTCTATCTCCGATAGTATGAGATGTTTGGCATCTGATAAATACCATCACAACTTACTGTGGATTCTCCGGCAGGAGCTGGCAGTTTTTCACATAACTGTCAATCATTAAAGGCAGTTCTCAGTCAAAGCACCGCCTAAAGCTATAATAATGCAGCTTGGGCTTCTACAAAGGTTTATTTTAAAAATATAACCTGATTTATATAGTGGATTACTTTTTCCTTGGTTGCCTTTCGTTTCAGTTGATTCTGGATCCAAACTACAATCATCTCACATAAAGAGCACATATTATTGTCTCTAGCTGATGCACCCTCTCTTTCTATTGTTTCAGTCACCATCTCAATCCCATTGCTGCAGAGTATTAGGAGCATCAGTAAATGAACTCTCTCTCTCTCTAGATATATATATATATATATATATAAGCTCCTATTCTGATACTGGATAGCTTTGATCTTCAAATAAGTAAGTAGATAGGGAAGCAAAAAGTAAGACCATGAAATGTAAAGATCATAAGAAAAACATTAGCTTCCTAACCTCTTAGATTGTTCCCTAGATGTGCATAAACCAAGATGAGAACATCTTCAATTCTTTAATGATCGGATTCTGTGTGGTGAATAATGTGAGTGAGTCAAGGAAAGTATTCGATAAGATGGTTCAAAATGGTGTGGTAGCTAATGTAGTTACTTATACTATACTGGTCAATGGATTTTGTAAGATTAAGATGGTAACTGCAGCTTTAGATCTCTTAAGAGAAATGCGTCACAAAAGTTTGGTTCCTAATGTGATAACTTAGGGTTAAGGAGCAAATTTACCAACGAAGTTTTGTCTGAGGAGCATCTGGCACAAATATGTTTTAGAAGGGGCAAAAATACCAATGAATAATTAAAAAGGGGCATCCAGCACAAAAACCGTTAAATCCGTACTAATGGCTTTAAATTATAAGAGAAGAAAACCTTAACGGCGTTAGTACGGATTTAACGGTTTTTGTGCTGGATGCCCCTTTTTAATTGTTCATTGGTATTTTTGCCCCTTCTAAAACATATTTATGCTAGACGCTCCTCTGACAAAACCTCATTGGTAAATTTGCTCCTTAACCCAATAACTTATAGCTCTCTTAGTGATGGCTAGTGCGAATCAGGGAGAATGTCAGATGGGTGATATCTTGTTTATGAGATGCAAGAAAGTGGTCAAGCCCTTGATATAGTCCCCTATTGTATTTTGTTAGATGCATTTTGCAAAAGTCATAATCTTGATCAAGGAATTGCATTATTTAGGCAAATGGTGGCCCAGGGAATTCAACCTAATTTGTACACATACAATATACTTATTGATGGCTTGTGCAAAGGTGGTAGACTACATGATGCGTGAGAAATTTTTCAGTACCTTTTGGCCAATGGCTATCATCTAAATGTCTACACATATAACATTATGATCCATGGGCTTTGCAGAAAGGCTTGTTTGATGAAGCTATGACCTTGCTTTCAAACATGAAAGCAAATGGCTGTCTCCCTGATTCAGTAACATGCAGAACACTTCTTCAAGCTCTTGTAGAAAAAAGCAAGAATGAGAAGGCTGAAAAACTTAATTCACGAAATGATTGGTGGTGGCCTTGTAAAATGATAAAATAAGGTTGATACAGTGTCACAATTTTTGCTATACTTGTATAAATGTTGAAATCTGTCTTCCGGGGCTAGCAAATTCTCGTTTCTTTCCAATTAAAGTTGTTGGATGGTTCAATGACCTAAATGGTGTCGAGGAAATATTGTTCACGCCATATGTTTGACTATGCATTTGTTTCGAGTGAAAATGTTTTGTTCTGAGCTCGACTTTGGGATGCATCTCAGGTTCTGTTCTTGTACTAGAATTTGAGTGATCTGACTTGCAGCTATAATATAGTTTCATGTATTTCATAAAGGGGGTTGATAACTCCTTGCAGTATATTGTGGACATCATAAAAAGTTAATACGGCTGTTTTACTATTGAGAACTCAATGTCTGAACTTTGCTTTTTGGAATATTTATTTTGACTATGTGTTCATGCCATATGTTTGACATATTTATTGGAATAGCAGCATTTGCTTATACAACTGAAGTCCGTAATGCATTGTTAGGAAATCATAAAGTCAAGAACTTCGATTCTCAATTGATAATCCTAAGGTTACAAATTCTGTTTAGTGTCCAGAAATAGTGTTGTTGAAGCTCTTATGACTTTATGATTTTGTCCATGAAGGCCCTTGATGCCTGTGGACCTAATGTGGCAGGTTGTAACCTTCTTCCAAGTGAAGTAGGTATTTTTTTAGCTTAATTATTAAAGGAAGTGTTTTTTTGTTAAAAAAAAATTATTTGAAAACCTTTGAGATTATCAGATATTATTGCATCATATACATGTCTGATGCAGTTGCCTCCAAGGACGTCACAACTTTTGGCACTTGCTGAGGAAGAAAGAAGCGGCCTGCCTCTTCAAGTGTAAAGTGATGCTTAAAGGTGACAGATTTGATGTTATATTCCAATAGTTGTTGTTCCATCATGCAATTAATTATTGTCTTATGATAATCTTTATATGACATTTTGTTTTTATTATTCTACTGATTATTAACTTTGAATGGAAAGGGCAGGAAGGAGGCCTAGTCTAAGAGGATTTCCGGCATCAAATCTTGTTTGTATTTGATGGGGGAAGAAGTTTAGCTTTAAGCCTTTAGATAAAGACGAGAGCATGTGGCCTTATTTATAATGTAAAATCTTTAGAGGAGCCAGTGGCCTTTACTCTTTTATTTTAGGGGGAGGTTATTTGTGTTTTATGTTTTATTATTTGTATTGTGTTAATTGTTTCAAGTGTTCGGTATTGGTTACATTACTGCCTATGAATAAGACAAGGTAGTTATTTTCTAGTTTTGTGACAGGCTATGAATAGAATTTTTTTTTTTTTTTTTAATACATGGATGCAATTAAGCACAAGCTCTGTCCAGATTTACAATCCGCATACTGTCTTTCTGCAAGAAAGGCTCCATCTCCATGAAGCTGCCGTGAAACCTATGTAAGCCCGGCATCTGCGATAGAGAAGTCTTGGCCCAGGAAGTCTGCTGCCTCATTTGCATCTTGGGATACATGAATAACATCAACTCTCCAATCACGGGCCAACCAGTTCCTAACTTCGGAGATCAGTTGGACGTCAATATGCGAATCAGCACAACCAGTAGAGAGAATGTTCACCACTTCAAGCGAATCACTCTCCAAAATGATGCAACGTTCTCCAATTTCCCAAGCCAACTTGAGCCCCAGTAATCATGACCACATTTCGGCTGAGAAACTATCACCACCATGAGAACTATAAAAGAAACCAGCAATGCTCCTCCCCTTCGAATCTGGCAGCAGACACCCATACCCAATTGTAGCAACTGATTCAGAGAACGCGCTGTCCACATTTAGCTTAACACTCCCAGGAATCGGAGGCATCCATCTATGGGTGGTCATGACATAAAAAGCTTCCTGGACCCGTATCCCTCGCAGTTTATGGTAGGTTTCATAGAGAGAAGTTAAACATGCCATAGACTGGAGAAATATTGATCTGTTAGCCAAAATACGATGCTAAAAAATGTGTGTTCCATGTTTTCCAGAGCAACCAGCATGAAGCAGCAAAAACATTCGGCCATCCCAGTTCATATTCTGAAGCTTTATTTGACAGATTGAAAGTGACCCATTCATGTAGGTTAGCTTTAAAGAATCGTCTAGCAAAAACGAGCCGGCGCCACCTGCCTCCAGTAGTCCCTGGCTTCACCACAACCCCTAAGAACAAAGAGACATGTCTCCACTAGGGTGCTACACAGATCACAGGCACTGGTTGGAGAGATATTTCTTCTAAAATGTGCCTCATTCATTAGCAACCAGTTATGATATAACAACCACATAAAGGTCTTACACCGCTGTGGTACCATAAGCTTCCATGCTTACTCCACGTGCTATCTAGAGTTCCTTGAGAATTGATTAAACCATCATAGGCAAATTTAACGGTAAATGTTCCGTCCCTTGTGCCCTTCCATCGGACCTCCGTATTATCCATACTCCTAATCATATTCAATTCAGTAGCTTCCCATGCTGATTTAATTCTTGACCAAATATTCGAGCCCTTTTTCCTAATATCAATATTAGGAATCAAATCGCTTCCACAATTATATTTGCTCTGTATTACTTGCACCCATAAAGCATCACGCCGCTTAATTAAACTCCAACCCGATTTTCATGTGAAATGCTTGACTTTGTTTGTCCACATGTCGCAACGCCAAACCTCCTCTAGATTTACTCTTGCATACATTATCCCATGCCACAGGGTGAAGCTTCTTCCTTGCTACTGTGGAACCCCACACAAAATCCCTGTTGCAACCCCAAACCTCCTCTAGATTTACTCTTGCATACATTATCCCATGCCATAGGGTGAAGCTTCTTCCTTGCTACTGTGAAACCCCACACAAAATCCCTGTTGCACTTTTCCAACTCCGCACATGTGTTAGGAGGAAGCAAAGCAATTTGCATGAGTATTTATGTTTGATGGGAAAAAGTTTAGCTTTAAGTTTAAGCATTTGGTTAAGACCTGAGCAATGCATGTGGCCTTATATATTTATATTTATATTATAATGTAAAATCTGTACATTATGATTTATTTTTCCAACAGTGTTCAAGTATTTTAAATGCTAATGAATCTTGTGCATTTTCTAAATTAATTGCTTCGTCAAATAGCATTTTTATTTGAATTTGCTGTTTTTGAATATTTGAAAATATATTTGTAGTCTACATATAAAGAATAAATGAAATTAACTAATTCTGACAAAATCATTACCTATCTTTTAAGGAAAAAAATTAGGAAAAATTACAATGAGGTATCAAAAGGGATTTAATTTCTAAAAAGTCATTGACAAATGAGCAATATAAATATGTAGTTATTTCCTATAATAGAACTTGTCAATGCATATTTCTTAGTTGTTATTAGACTTTTGGGTGATTAATTATTTCTTTAGAACGTTATAGTAATTCCAAAAAAAAATTATGCTGGTTTGGTTTTTGGTGCGAATATATTTATATTTGATTTACTTGATGTTGTGTGTGTGTGTGTGTGTGTGGCACAAAACTATGATAATTTGCTGTTTGACAGTGAGGTTGCATTGTTATATAAAATGGACTAAATAAAAAGTTCATGTTATCCGTCAATTGTCATGTTTTTAGTCCAAGTCCATGACATGTATGATTTTTTTCAGACATGAAAATTTGAGCGTAGTGTTTTTTTTTTTCCTGAAAAAAAAAATGAACATAATTAAACTCTTCTAAAATGTGGGTGTAAAATACTTTAGAAAAACGGTTCTCTCTCTACTCCAATCTATTCTTTAATATAAAATATATTTATTTTATTTGATCATATTAAGGCCTCTAGCTAAGTTTATTAATATGATATATTTTTCTAAAATATCCTAATAAATTAGAACATATTGACAAATATAGGAAATACCACAACCGGTCCATTATACAAGACTATTGAATTTTTTTAAAAAAAATTAAAGAAGTTAAATAAATTACTTTAAAGTATTTATATTTATCTTTTTATATCAAAATAATTTTTCTAATTTATAAACTAATATATAATCAAATAATATACAACATATTCTATAATTAATTGACTTATTTAACTTCTTTAATCTTTCTAAAAAAATTCATAAGAATCTTATACTAAGGATCAGGGGTGTGTCTTATATTTAGTATTAAAATCAATTCTTTAATTATGTGTCTATTAAGGAGTATAAATTATGTGTTACCAGTGGCACAGTGGTCACCTACATGGCTTTAGGCCACTCCCCCCTCCCCACTTTACCGGTTCGATCCTTGCCATTGTGTAATCCAAAAAAAGAGTATAAATTCACATGGACTGATGGGCACATGTAAATAGACTTATCTAATAAGGTTATCTTAGAAAAGAGAATGTATCTTTCTTTGTTTTTTTTTTTTTTTTTTTGTGCCATGAAAAGAGAATGTATCCACTCGTAACGTAGGTTGCTCAATGCATGGCAAAATAAAATTTACTCATCCGGTTCTAAATATAAGATAAAGATTATTTTCTTTAGAGAGATTAATGAAATGAAATAAATTACTTAATTGTATCATTTGTTATGTATCTTTAAATTATATATCAGTTTATTAGTCAAGCTAATTTGTTTGGAGAAAAAAATATAAATATAAATACTCTAAACTAATTTAATTAACTTCCTTAATTTCTCCAAAAAAGTCAACTTTACCTTATATTTAGGACTGATGTAATATATTTTTTACGGAAATTATCCACAAAATTTTTTCATCTATAATCCGTTGGTAAATTTGCCAATGGAATTTTAATTAGTAGTTTGTTGGTAATTACAAGCAGAAAAAATTCTGTTGGTAATTTGATTTTTTTATAGCGACAGATGAAACTTATATTTAAATACTAATAAATCCTTTTTTTGATTAAAAAAATTGCACTGAGGTCCCATGCTAAGAAAAATATTACTAAAAGGTCATTTGAAATATCCAATTTGCAAGCAAATCTTGTGAGAGTTTTGGGTAATATAATCAAAATGTCAAAAAGATCCAGGTGCTCTAAATGTCAGCTATTTCACCTATCAACAAGGTATTAAAACCCGGACCGGGTATTGAACCGGTCGGGGTATTGGGTTAAGGGTTAGTGGGTCAGATCGGGACCAAACCTGAGCTAAACCGGGGCCAAACCGGTGAGAAATTGAAGATTTTAGGCTTATTAGTATGAAATTCTAAAGGAAAAATAAAAAAAAAAATTTAAAAATTGGAACCCCGACCAAACCGGGAACTGGACTGGTCCACTAGCTTGTTCGCCGGTTTCCGGGCCGGACCGGCCGGTCTGATCCGGGTTCAAGAACATGGCCTTTCAATGGTCACCCATGGACTTGTCAATGGTTTTTTCCATTGATAAATCCATGTGCCTGCTTTGACAGGTGAGGCAATTGACACTAACAGTACTTCGGTCTTTTGATAGTTCTAGTATATTACCCAAAAGTCCTACGGATTTACTTGTAAGCGAGCATTTCCTCTCCCGCGAGTTGCGCAGGGAGCAATACTTCCATCTACATTTTTCCTTCATTAATCAATTCCACATTCATTAACATGATTAGTTTAATTTGACTATCAACACATGCAGCCAACATCAATAAATACGTTTAAGATATAGTTTCATTATGTGGAACATATATGTAATTGTACAACAAAAAAAAAAAAATCAAACATGGGGGTTTCTAAAAATCTCCTTGTATACTATATTTGTTGTAGTTCTTTGACCATCATTTCCATTGCTTGGCACATATATCTTCAACCCATCAATGCTTCTAACTCTAGATAGTGCAGGTGGCCTTGTACTAATTTGAGTTATGGGAGACAACAAAATTAGCAATGAAGTCTTCCCTTCAACTAAATCTTGGCGGAGTGTTTCATTGGAATTCTTGGTCATGATATTTTCTTGGATCTTAGTTCTATGCTCAACAATGAAAAAGCAGCATACATTTTGATGAACAAAAATTCAATAATTAACCATTGACTTACCTCTACATCAAGTAAGATCATGGTAGTACAGAATAATTCTGAAGGGGAAGCCTTTTGAAATGACCGCAGTTTCATTGTGTTATCTCACACTGAAACAGAGAAGGTAAAACTGGAAGATGATGGCTATTTGGTGGACATGCTGAGTCTGACCAGTAGTATTATAGAGGGGTAGAAATTTTGAATTTGGATGTTGGCGGTTAAAAATTCATAACTTTCATATTGATACTCATAACTAAATCTCCTCTTTCTTTGATCAAGAAGCAGTGGGATAATAACTGTCATGAGATCATTAAATAATGGTAATAGTACTAATATTAGTATTAGTATTAGGATAACTTTCCCATATTGTGGTTATCATTAAGACATAGAATTATAAAGTATGTATGTTTTGACACACATTGTATGAGATATCGGATGTGGTTAAAATTATCTATTGTACTTGCAATTAACCTTTATACTCTAAAAGGAGGCAGAGTCCAAGTAATGAGGGATAAGGTAAGTAGTGTGTAAAGCAAAAAGTGGTGGAAATTTGACAGTGTATCGAGCCTCACAATAGCAGCATACATTGGGGCATGTTAGGTATGAAAAACAACAATACTATACAGGTATGCATGTTGTAGAGTAGTGACAGAGAAGCAGCACCAAATAAGTAAAAGTCAGCGCTGCTAGAAAAACAAGAAAATGCAAGAACTGCTTTGAACAAAGAGAATGATGAACTTGATGAATATAAACATTGTGCAATGTTTCAATAGGTATAGTCCTTTTCACTTAACAATTACCTTTGACAACTTTTTAAAAGGACATATTTGTTTGGAAGCTATAACATGAACGATGTTTGAAATGAAGGAGGAAAGCTTAAAGCATGAAAGAATATCCTGTTATTTCATATCATAGCCAAAAAGTAAGTATGACAGCCTAGTAATCCTCTAGATTGAGCTTACAAAACATAGGTATATTATTAAAAGTTTATTGATGCAATAGGAAGGGCATTACTGAGTCTCCATAAATATTGTTAATCTGCATCAGAGTCAAAAAGCTATTTAAGACAACCTACATGCATGCAACGCACTATGGATCAAACATGTGTACTGGTTGAGGCGGATGTAATGTATCAACTATATAAAATCAATTAACATTTGAGTATGAATTTGATAGCAACCAAATGATGAGTAAAAAAATAGAGCTTCCCAATGTACATTCTTTATTTAGTATTGCGCTCAAAGCCAAAGCTAGGCTGCATCTTTGGACCAAAAAAAATAAGAAATAAAAATGTGGATATAGACGATCTTATCAGTTCTTCCCTTGGCTATTGGCACTCTCTGATGTTATACCTACTCCAGCTATTGTCTCCAAGGAGCTTCGCTGCTGATTCCAAGAATGCGCGAGGCCAACTACATTAAACTCTGTCTACAACTTAAGAGCCCCCTAAGTAGAGAAACTTGAACCTATAGCAAACTCTTAAGGTAAGTGTTTATACTTCACCCTATGGTTAACAACCAGAACGTTTATACAGAAAAATACATAAGCATGAAAGAAAAAATAAATAGTCAAGCATTATGTTATGTAGCAAACCTTTATCTCAAACCTGAATATGTTTTGTAAGGATTCGCCCAATTAAGATTTGAATTACTATTGATGTTTACACGTGTATCATTTATCTACACATACAACTTCTTGTAGTGTCCAAATTGCATCAACAACATTTTGAAGATTACAAACTTTAAAGACTTCTCTGTTACATATATTAGAAAATATGTGGGTATAAATAATATGTAAAAGCCGCTACTATTTTGAAAAAGAAGAAACAAAATGCCTAAAAGCACAATATATAATCATGCTAATTCTTCTTCTAGGATGTAGAAATGAAAAAAGATTGAAAGCTCGTCAGATTCGAGCAACAATATATTTTATTATTATTAATTTTTTCTGAATTCAATGGCTGAAGGTTGAAAAGGGCATGGAGAATTTTAAAACTTAAAGCATCAAATTCTCATCAGTTTCAATCGTAAAAAGAAAATGAATAACAATAAATCTACTGAAGTTTATCTTCCCAAAAATGTACTGAAGTAAGTCAAAACAACATTTAGAAATTGACTACATACTACCAGTTGCATAAGCATTATGTGAAGGAAAACAGAACCTACCCTAGAATAATTTCTCACCAACCACTTTTGCCTTTTCACTATAAGAAATTTCTATAGTACCATAGCATCATGTCAAGTGACTTATAGAGTAATCGAAGTTGTACCGTTAGATTTTATTGTCCTGGAATACATTATTCTCAAGTACAAACACCAAAACTTCAATATGGTAGAAATTTTCTGAACTTCTGTCAAACCAATCATTTATGGTCATCACATGGGTATAAGTTAAAAACAGTACTAAGCTACAGGGCAAGAATCATCCCCAAATACCCAAGACTCTCAAAATTTTCGGGCAAGAGATCAATCAAAGACATGCGAGAAAGGTAATAAATGTTAGCCAAAAGAACCCAAATGTCATATAAGCTAATTTTATTCGAATCAACTTGCCAGCATGACGAAGATGAGTTCAAGAATGAAACCCAGATGGACACAAACACATTCAGCCCAAATAATTCAAAAACAGAAAAGGATAAATCAAAAAGGGATTGCCAATATAATGACTTCTAGATACGTGGTAGAATAAAAATAGAGGTTCCTTGTGTTCCTAAGGCATTGTGATTCCTCCCATTCACTCTATGGTGCTATTTCTTTCCTTCATTTCTCGTAATCTATCTCCCTCTTGATTTGTTTCCTTTTTTCAATTGAACCCTTCTTACAACTGAGGCAGCAACTATGGGTGTGACTTGAGCTAAGATAAAATGTGAACTTTGAAATTCAAATTTAGATATAAAAAAAAGCGGGGCAAAAATAGTAATGGATGTGCCTGCAATGGAAGCCTTTCATTATGCGCCGCGTGCGTGCATGCCTCTAGTGTTAGCTTCTGACAGTCCAACAATCCACAGATCTGTTCGCGTTCGTCTTCTGATATCCATGGGTGTGCCTGCAAGCAATGAAAGAGAAGTGAATTTTTTTTGTCTCAAAGATGTTTGTGAAAATGACAAATAGAAAATCACAATAGTTTTAGCCAAAGGAAAAATCCACATGAAAATTGGTCAGTCCTTGTTGCTACCTTGAGATAAATCACTCTGGCACAGTAGAGACTAGAGACCATCGTCGAAGAGTCTGGCTTGTTCGGGGAGAGAGTGAGCGTCGTCGCAGAACCTTTCTGGTTTGAGATTTACGTCGAAAGCTAGCTCAGAAAGATAGCAGTCGATTTGTTTACCCACATGTGTCAATGTCGGTGACCTGCCATCGATTGTAGCAGCATCGTTTATTTCTTCTAAACCCTCTAAGAAATTACCTAACATTCTCTCGACACAATCAACTCCATATTACATCATTCAAATATGAGTAGTTCGGTATAAGGAGGTCGTCCAGTGTAGCTTCTTCTAACTGTGAACCTATCTTCTTCTGCAATGCATCTCTGCAAACTTCAGATGCATAACATATATTCGCTGCTCACAATAATCCGAACAGAATCCTTGTCTCTGTGGAGGATTTGGAACTGCTCTTTAATGGAAGATTTAGTATAACAGTCTCCAACAACTCTTTCTGCTGAGCCTCTGAAACTTTTGTCGAAGATGAGGTTAACGACTTTTGATTCGACCTTGATACACCAGGAATATGTTTCTTTGTATAATAGAGAGGACAACTCTCTATTATCTCTAGTCTTATATCCATCTTTTTCATGGAAAATATGAGTTCATTGAAAATAGGAAAACTCAAGCGTGCCAGATCCTCAAGCCATGAGTCTCCTCTTGCAACGCCTCTGCTCACGCCCTCTCTTCTTTCACCAGTCTCAATCGCATTTCACAAGATCTGCTTTGAGTCAGAATTTTGATTTATTGCATGGTTGGCTTCGGTGTCACTCAGCGGCCAACCAATCAATGCCAGATCTGCAACAAAGCGCTAAAAGCAATGGGAATCGCCTAATGAACGATGTAATTGTTAGGATCGGTAGGCACAGCGGAAGAATTTTAAAAATTTTCACCGATCATAATCAAGGATCTATCAACGACGTTTAAACCAAGTTGGAAGGATTCATACCTTTTTTATGCTTCAGAGTTTTCACGATCTCTAGGAGCCAACACGGCAGGTCTGCTCTCTTTACCGGTATCCACACGAATGCTCTCCAACCGAAACTGCGTGCTAGCGTCTCTAATGTCTCCTAGGGTTTCACTTGCGGCTCTCAATTCTCATTTGCATATGAATATATCTGCTCTATCAAGTTTATAACCTATGAGGGCTATTTTCAAATTTCAAAATTAATCATCATTAATTTTGAAATTAATTAAAAATTAATTATCTTGATGGGCTAATTAAATAAATTCAGTTTAAATTAAATCTGTCTAACAGTTTTAATTTAACCTATTTATTTAATCCAAATAAATAGCCATTAGATTTCATTTATCTTCATAAATTAAATCTGAGATACTATATCTCTATCATGTTAGTTATTAAATTTAATATATCTTAATAAATTAAATTTAAAACTAACACAATATAATAATATCATATAATATATATATATATATATAAGATATATATTTCGAAAAAATATATATCTATATAATATTATTAATGAATTTTATATTTATATATATAAATATAAAATTCATCCACCCTAAATTAAACATTATCTCGTGTTGGGTCATTCTTGTGTGCGACCTTGTAGGCCCATATGAAGTTGGCAGTGGGTCAATAACTAGACTAACCCAAAAGTCGCAAGCGGCCTCTAGCAAGACATTACGACTACCAAATTCATATGAGGATCGTTATCACGATGCAACCTGTCATACAACCATGCCACATCCCTTTTGTCACACGATATATCGATCAAGGATAAGGCATGGATAATGTCATCCTCTTGTTCCTGACCATTACTTTCTCGATTCCTGAGTAGCCTGATAACAGAGACAGAAACTCCTTTCATCATAGTATGGCCATACATTTATTAGACTCACTCATCGAGGGGCCCAGTAATATCTCTCTACTAATGTGAGGGACAAATTCCATCTTAATCATTCATATTCCTCTTCATGAAAAACCACTAAGCCCGATCGTAGCCTTTATTGTGAGATCCTCTCCTTAATAATAATATAATATTAACTTATCTTTAAGAATTACTCATTTCATCATTTTTTTTTAAAAGAAAGAAAGATTACCATGGTAGAAAAGAGTTCAAGTAACTATTTGCAAAGTCTACCATGGTAATAAAGGATTTAAGTCATTACCATGGTAGAAAAGAATTCAAGTAACTATTTGGAAACTCTACCATGGTAATAAAAGATTTAAGTCATTACCATGGTAGAAAAGAGTTCAAGTAACTTATTTGAAAACTCTACCATGGTAATAAAAGATTTAAGTCCCTACAGTTGCCATATCAAACATTTCCATTTCAAAACCAAGGTCACCCAACTTTATAAGATAAACAGAGTACGAAGAGGAATTTAGAGTTTACAAAATAAGGTCCCTAATAAGTGGCAATGTACATTCATTCAACACATAATAAACTACAAGAGGCTGTACAGATATATATAGAAATATATCTATGCCTCAGGAGCTCCTCCCGACATTCCAGTAAGGGAATTATCACCTGAAAAATGTTAAATTAACGGGGTGAGACAAAAGCCTCAGTAACCAGCTATCCGACTCATTACACATGCTAACATGTGTTCATGAGGTGCTAAGTGGAACAATTTATATAACAATTTATAAAAATTCAATATCATAAATTTCTTATTACAATTCCCATTGCCTCCCATCAATCCAACCGAACCGCCTTATTTCCACGCGACTAGACCCATGGGCTAAGTTACTAACCATGTGACTGGCCACTCAAAAAGCTTACCGGTCACGCGATGAGGATCGGCCAAACCCTCAAAACACGTGCCCCGGACCATGGGTCTTTCGGTGTCGCAGCCCCTCATTGAAACTGGTGGGGCAGTCCCTCATTGAAACTGGTGGGACAATAAACAGCCAACCATCGTGCACCAATGGAGGCTATACCACGTGGTAAAATAACATACTCCATCTTATCCCAAACCCATTATCACAATAATTTATCAATAATTATTTCAATGGGATTTTCCCGAATATATACATAATTTTCTCATTTCAAATCATAAAATTCCACAAAGCTATTTTATATCAAAATACTTCACAATATAATGAAAACTTTCTCAATCATAATAAACCTTTACTCATTGGAGTAAATATCAAAATACTCACAAACAGCATATCAACACAGATAATAAGTGGAAAGTGGTTACCTTTCGCCAAAGCAAAATTATAATCACAAGCTTCTAATCCAAGAGCTCAAATATACGCCAAAAATCAATCTACAATAATCAATTTATAAAATGGCTAAATTATAAATCATCATCCTAAAAAAAATCTAAACCGATTAAAACCTCAAGAATACCTCTAATAATCCAAATAAATTATTTAACCTAAATTTAATCGGTTAAAAAGCCTAATATAGAATTATTCATAGATTAGTTATGTAAAGATTTCATTATAAAATTATATGCTAATTAAGTAACAAAAGTAACTTGATTAAAATTAACTATTAATTATCCTCTACATTCCTGCAGCATCATGTTAACAAAACTCAAATTTATCCAAAATCATAATCTGAAAATTTTCTCTAATCATCATAAAATTATTACCATAAGAAAGAGAAAATTATTTAGAATATTTCTATAAAAATAATTCTGAGATAAGAAGTAATATTGAGTACCTTATCGATCTCCAAAGATATGAGAATACTCCTACTAATGCTTCACTCAACACTTTTCTTCACACCTGAGGTGTGAGGAGTGAAGACGGGGGAGTGGGGGTATTTATAGTACTCCCTGCCCCTTGAAACTGCGGATGCCTTCCGCAGTTTCTTTTAATTGATTGTGGGCGGCCCACAATCAATGTTGAAAACTGGGGGAGGCATTCCCCCCAGTTTTCAACGTTGTGGGCGCTGTTGGCGCCCACAACTTTTATTTTATTTTATATATATATATATATATATTTTTTTTTTTTGAATAATATATATATATATATTATTTTATTATTTTATAATATTTATTTATTTATTATTATTTTTTAAATATATATATATATATATTTTTTTTTTTTAAACATTTTTTTTTAATTAAATCCCTCTTTTCTTTTTATTCAAAATTTACTATTAATTTCATAATTATTTCTAAATTATAATTATATAAAAATTAGGATGTTACAATTCTCCCCACCTAAATAGAATTTTGTCCCCAAAATTCGATTTAAATAATGTACAAGAATACAAGCAGAATACAATAATTCAAAATAAACAAGCATAATCGCAACTTTAAGCAAACAAGTTAGGAAAATCACGACGCATTCTTTCTTCAGTCTCCCAAGTCACATCTCCAGGTGTCATACCCTTCCAAAAGACTTTCACCAATCGGATGGTCTTTTTCCGCAGTTGTTTGTTTTGGACATCTAAAATCCTCTCTGGTTCTGCTATATAAGTTAAGTTTTCTCTCAACTCAACTTCCTCAGGCTTAATGACATGAGACGGATCTGGACGATACTTCTTCAATTGTGATACGTGGAATACGTTGTGCACATTAGACAAGTGCGGAGGTAAGGCGATTCGATAAGCTACTGACCCAATCCGCTCCAAAATCTCGTATGGTCCAATGAATCGGGGAGTCAACTTCTTTGCTTTAATAGACCTTCCAATGCCCGTTATGGGTGAAACCTTTAGGAAAACATGATCTCCTTCATTAAATTCCAATGGTCTCCTTCGACGATCCGCATAACTCTTCTGTCGGCTCTGAGCTGTCAACAATTTCTGTCGTATCATTTCAATCTTTCGTGAAGTTTGGTCCACCAAATCTGGTCCAATAATAGTTCTTTCACTCAATTCGGTCCAACACAATGGCGATCTACACCTCCGACCATATAAAGCCTCGAAAGGTGCCATTTGAATACTGGAATGGTAGCTATTATTATATGCAAATTCTGCCAATGGCAAGTGCTTATCCCAACTACCTGGGCGCTCGATGGCGCATGCTCTCAACATGTCTTCGAGTGTCTGAATAGTTCTCTCGGTTTGACCATCTGTTTGAGGATGATAAGCGGTACTGTACTTTAACTTTGTCCCCATGGCCTCTTGCAGGGATTTCCAAAAGTTTGAAGTGAACCTTGGATCACGATCCGATATGATACTTTCTGGCACTCCATGCATACGAACAATCTCTTTAATGTACAGCTCAGCCAATTTCTCTAACGAGTAGTCCACTCTGATTGGTAGAAAGTGTGCTGACTTGGTTAATCGGTCTACGATCACCCAAATAGCATTGTAAGTGTTCCGAATTTGTGGTAGACCTGTAATAAAGTCCATAGAAATGCTATCCCATTTCCATTTAGGGATATCTAGGTTCTGGAGTAGTCCTGAGGGTTTCTGGTGCTCGATCTTGACTTTTTGACACGTCAAACACTTCAGGACAAATTCGGTTACATCTCTTTTCATCTTTGGCCACCAATACTGTTGCTTCAAGTCATTATACATCTTGGTGATTCCTGGATGCATAGCGTACCTGCTCCGATGAGCTTCTTCAAAAGTGGTTTTCTTGATTTCATCGTTGTTGGGAACACAAATTTTCTTCTTGTATCTCAAGATATCTGTATTCCCAATATCATAATCTAAAACATTATCATGTTCCAGTTCTTCTCGAATTCTTTTTAGCTGATCATCTTTCATCTGGGCGTCTCTCAGGTCCTGATAAAATCCATATTCACCAAGGACTGCATTTAAAGTAGCCCTTCTTGGATCTGGGACTACATGGATATCTCTTAATCCATTTAGCCAACTTTGTTCTTCTAAGCTCATTTGAAACAAGTGTATTGACTTTCGACTTAAAGCATCTGCAACCACGTTAGCCTTGCCAGGATGATACTTTAACTCGAAGTCATAATCCTTCAGGAATTCCATCCATCGACGTTGTCTGTTATTCAACTCCTTCTGATCAACAAGATACTTCAGACTCTTATGGTCACTGAATACTTCGAATTGAGACCCATACAAATAATGCCTCCAAATCTTCAGAGCAAACACCACAGCTGCCAATTCTAAGTCATGAGTTGGGTAATTCTCCTCATGAGGTCTCAATTGTCTAGAAGCATATGCAACGACTTTGCCTTCTTGCATCAACACGCAACCCAGCCCCTTAAAGGAAGCGTCCGTGTACACTATGTATGGACAACAAGGATCAGGAAGGGTAAGGACAGGGGCTGTAGTCAACTTCACCTTCAACTCTTGAAAAGTAGCTTCACACTTATCAGTCCATATATACGGTCGATCTTTCTTGGTCAACTTGGTAAGAGGCATGGCAATTTGAGAGAATCCTTTAATGAATCTCCTGTAGTAGCCAGCCAATCCTAAAAAGCTTCTTACTTCAGTCACCGACTTTGGGGCTTCCCATTTCAACACGGCATCTACTTTACTAGGATCAACGGCTACCCCTTCAGCTGACACCACGTGGCCAAGGAAATTCACTTCCTTAAGCCAAAACTCACACTTACTCAATTTAGCGTACAGCTGGTGATCCCTCAATATAC
Organism: Inga laurina; assembly: GCA_963855925.1. Lineage (NCBI taxonomy): Eukaryota > Viridiplantae > Streptophyta > Magnoliopsida > Fabales > Fabaceae > Inga > Inga laurina. The sequence continues at coordinate 10,361,915 of OY979702.1, forward strand.
GCAATGCAATATGTAAATGCTCTCGATGCTCCTCCTCATTCTTAGAATAAATGAGAATATCGTCAATAAAGACAATAATGAATCGATCTAAGTATGGCATAAAAATCCGGTTCATATAATCCATGAAGACGGCTGGAGCATTGGTTAACCCGAAAGGCATAACCAAAAACTCATAATGCCCATAGCGAGTCCGGAAAGCAGTCTTTGAGATGTCCTCAGCCTTAACTCTAAGCTGGTGGTAACCCGATCTTAAGTCGATCTTAGAGAACACTACGGCTCCCTTAAGCTGATCTAGTAAATCATCAATCCTAGGTAATGGATATTTATTCTTAATTGTGACCTTATTCAGCTGTCTATAGTCAATGCACAACCTCATACTTCCATCCTTCTTTTTGACAAACAACACTGGTGAACCCCAGGGAGAGACACTTGGTCGAATGAAGCCTTTCTCGAGCAACTCTTCTAGTTGTTTCTTCAATTCTGCCAACTCTGATGGTGACATCCGATAAGGGGCCTTAGAAATTGGGGTTGTACTTGGCACTAAATCAATGGTGAACTCGACCTCTCGCTCCGGAGGCAGTCCAGATATCTCTTCTGGAAATACCTCAGGATATTCTTTTACTACATTGATATGATCGATCCCAACTTCTCTATCCACATTGATAGAGAAGAAAACTATATAGGCTTGACAACCTTTTCTGATACACTTATCTGCTCGAGATGTTAACAACAACATCAGGACTATAGGGGCTTCTACGGATATGCTATTCATGGCGTAAGTGGCCACCTTCTTCTTACAATGAAGTATGGCATCATTGTCCACTAGCCAATCCATACCGATAATAGCATCTATGCCTTTTAGTGGCAGACATACTAAATTCACTATGGAATCTCGGTTTTCAAACCGAAGGGTGATACCCACACAAGCATGTGCGGTCATATCAACAGCTCTAAAGATAGTCTCCAAACTCTCGATCCAGGCTTCAACCTTCAGTGGATCTAAATCTCTATGAAACTTTTCTGGATCATGATGATGAACATCTTTCCACACCTTATTAATAGCTAATTCCTCAGGATTGGGTTGTGATGATCCCTCACCCCCAACATTCTTCCTATGACCTTCATAATTAGTTCGTTTTTCCGTGATGCTTTTATACTAGGTTCAGGAGCCTCATGATCTTTTGGCTTGGGAATGCTCCCTTCTTCTCTTATCTTCTTTTAAAGATCTCCCTCAAACTATTGAAATCGTGCATCGATAGCTATCAATAATTTATCTAAAAGAGTCTCGTTTTCCTGAGACAACTGTGGTTCAACATTTTTTGGAAGTGGGTCAACGTTGGAGACAGTTTTTCTTGTATTAACCATTTTCTCCCCACCTAAGGATGAAACCCTATAATAATTAGGATACAACCTATAGCAATACAAAAACACAGGGAGGTTATGTGTGAAAGAATATATTGCCACTAAAGCTCTGATACCAAGTTGTGAGATCCTCTCCTTAATAATAATATAATATTAACTTATCTTTAAGAATTACTCATTTCATCATTTTTTTTTAAAAGAAAGAAAGATTACCATGGTAGAAAAGAGTTCAAGTAACTATTTGCAAAGTCTACCATGGTAATAAAGGATTTAAGTCATTACCATGGTAGAAAAGAATTCAAGTAACTATTTGGAAACTCTACCATGGTAATAAAAGATTTAAGTCATTACCATGGTAGAAAAGAGTTCAAGTAACTTATTTGAAAACTCTACCATGGTAATAAAAGATTTAAGTCCCTACAGTTGCCATATCAAACATTTCCATTTCAAAACCAAGGTCACCCAACTTTATAAGATAAACAGAGTACGAAGAGGAATTTAGAGTTTACAAAATAAGGTCCCTAATAAGTGGCAATGTACATTCATTCAACACATAATAAACTACAAGAGGCTGTACAGATATATATAGAAATATATCTATGCCTCAGGAGCTCCTCCCGACATTCCAGTAAGGGAATTATCACCTGAAAAATGTTAAATTAACGGGGTGAGACAAAAGCCTCAGTAACCAGCTATCCGACTCATTACACATGCTAACATGTGTTCATGAGGTGCTAAGTGGAACAATTTATATAACAATTTATAAAAATTCAATATCATAAATTTCTTATTACAATTCCCATTGCCTCCCATCAATCCAACCGAACCGCCTTATTTCCACGCGACTAGACCCATGGGCTAAGTTACTAACCATGTGACTGGCCACTCAAAAAGCTTACCGGTCACGCGATGAGGATCGGCCAAACCCTCAAAACACGTGCCCCGGACCATGGGTCTTTCGGTGTCGCAGCCCCTCATTGAAACTGGTGGGGCAGTCCCTCATTGAAACTGGTGGGACAATAAACAGCCAACCATCGTGCACCAATGGAGGCTATACCACGTGGTAAAATAACATACTCCATCTTATCCCAAACCCATTATCACAATAATTTATCAATAATTATTTCAATGGGATTTTCCCGAATATATACATAATTTTCTCATTTCAAATCATAAAATTCCACAAAGCTATTTTATATCAAAATACTTCACAATATAATGAAAACTTTCTCAATCATAATAAACCTTTACTCATTGGAGTAAATATCAAAATACTCACAAACAGCATATCAACACAGATAATAAGTGGAAAGTGGTTACCTTTCGCCAAAGCAAAATTATAATCACAAGCTTCTAATCCAAGAGCTCAAATATACGCCAAAAATCAATCTACAATAATCAATTTATAAAATGGCTAAATTATAAATCATCATCCTAAAAAAAATCTAAACCGATTAAAACCTCAAGAATACCTCTAATAATCCAAATAAATTATTTAACCTAAATTTAATCGGTTAAAAAGCCTAATATAGAATTATTCATAGATTAGTTATGTAAAGATTTCATTATAAAATTATATGCTAATTAAGTAACAAAAGTAACTTGATTAAAATTAACTATTAATTATCCTCTACATTCCTGCAGCATCATGTTAACAAAACTCAAATTTATCCAAAATCATAATCTGAAAATTTTCTCTAATCATCATAAAATTATTACCATAAGAAAGAGAAAATTATTTAGAATATTTCTATAAAAATAATTCTGAGATAAGAAGTAATATTGAGTACCTTATCGATCTCCAAAGATATGAGAATACTCCTACTAATGCTTCACTCAACACTTTTCTTCACACCTGAGGTGTGAGGAGTGAAGACGGGGGAGTGGGGGTATTTATAGTACTCCCTGCCCCTTGAAACTGCGGATGCCTTCCGCAGTTTCTTTTAATTGATTGTGGGCGGCCCACAATCAATGTTGAAAACTGGGGGAGGCATTCCCCCCAGTTTTCAACGTTGTGGGCGCTGTTGGCGCCCACAACTTTTATTTTATTTTATATATATATATATATATATATATATTTTTTTTTTGAATAATATATATATATATATTATTTTATTATTTTATAATATTTATTTATTTATTATTATTTTTTAAATATATATATATATATATATTTTTTTTTTAAACATTTTTTTTTAATTAAATCCCTCTTTTCTTTTTATTCAAAATTTACTATTAATTTCATAATTATTTCTAAATTATAATTATATAAAAATTAGGATGTTACATTTATCATCACCCGGTCAAAAGTGACTTTTGACTAGTTCAAAGCTTAGCAACTCTCATGTAGGAATCCATGATAACCTCAGGTCTAAGGGCATTGTGACGTGGTTATACATGAGAAAAGCTTATGACTTGATCAATGTAGCTTTCTCATAGTGGGTCGGTCCAGCACCTTGTACTCTTACAAGTGCCTGAGACTCTGATTCGTATCTCCATATCTTATCAAAGTCATACTGATCTTGTTTCATCTCTGCTCCCGCATAGATGACCGACCAGGGACATTTTAAGACAATCTTTATGAATTATCCAAGGATACAATTATCACAGTTAACATGCAAATAATATGATAACAGAATGGAGAAATTTCATTAAAATAATAATGTTCAAAGTACAATGATTGGCCCTTAGGGCACAATTTCCAACAGTAATATGGAGGGATATAGGTTCAGATGCAAAGGCCCCTAATGTGAAGCACATAAGCAATTGGAAGATGCTAGTTTGGGCGGGAGGTTTCAAATTGAATTTGAATTTGAATTTTTGAAATACCTCATGTAATATCCCGACTTGTGATTAGAGCTAATTACAATTTTAATGATGTAATTATTGTTAATCTTGTTACAAACATGTTGTAAGCAGTGTTAAAGTTTATATCGGAGTATAGTGATGATTTGGCAAGGGTTATGATAATCAGGGGCGAAATTGGTAAATTTACCAATCGACTGGTCAGTTACCGAAGAGAAAACTCCTTAGTAATTAAGATCCATGGCTAGGATTGAAAGAACAAGAGGTGAAATCCTATGTATGCAAGTTCTTATGAAATCATGGTAGAAAGATGAGATGATGCCAAGTGGCAAACTATGGACCATGGGATTGAAGTCAAAGATTCAACCCATTTCTCTTCCCTCCCACTCTTAGAGTCGGCTGTGTGCATGGGAGTGAGAGGAAAATCTGCTTCTTCATTAATATCTCACTTTCTCTCTCCATTCTCTCCATTCGGTGCAGCTAGGCAAGAAAGAGAAAGAAAGGGCTTGAATTCTAGGTAAGTATTTGGCTTCAAATGCTTATCTTATATTCATTAAGGTTGTTCATGGTGTTGAGGGCTTTCTTGCCATGGTTTTAGAATTTTCATTGGTGGTATTTGAAGGATTGTGAAGTTTGAGAAGTTGAGGAATCAATGTTTTGATTTCAGCAAGCTTAAGAGGTAAACATTTAATGTATTTTGATAAAATTGTTTTGGCCATTGGTTTGGTTTTAGTAAATTCTGGATTTTGCCCTGATTTTTTGTGGTTTTAGAAGATATGAATTAAGTGATGTAATGTGGTGAAATAGATGTCAAATAATGTATAGGAGTTAATGGTTTTCGTTTGGATTTGAAAGAGGGAGTTTGGTAAATGTGGATTTGGGAGATTTTGTAACTTAGAGATGAGAATGTGTTGTTTGAGAGAAATTTGGTTGTTTTGGGTTTACACAATGGGTTCTTTGTGTTAAAATATGTGAGAATGAGTTGTGGTATAAGTCTTAGGGCCATTGGTAGTAAATTGGTCAATTCTGAAAAACCATATCAGTTGCTGCGATTTGGCATCTGATAGGTATCACTCGAGTGAGGGAGGATCTCACTCGAGCACGATATGAATTTCTGGAAATTTTGGTTGAGTCTTTAGGCAGAAACCGCTAGCACACTTCCTAGCTTGCGAGTGAAATATGATCCTGCTCAAGTGCGCATGGGCATGCTCGAGTGAGGTCTTGCCTGGAAGTGGTCTGTGCTCTCGGGCAAACACTCTTGGTGTTGCACTTCCTGGTGCTCAAGTGCACTTAGGGTCATTACTCGAGTACAGCCTCTTGTGCTCGAGTGACTGTGAGAGATATTTTGAGGATTTGCTCTCGGGCAAACACTTTCTATGTTTCACTCGCTGGGACTCAAGCACAACTGAGGGCATCACTTGAGTGAGGTGGTTGTCACTCGAGTGAGGCAGCCCAAAAGTGATGTTTTGCATCCGAAAAAAGGTATCCTCTGGGTAGGTTCTTCCAACCTTTGGGGATATGTTTAGTGTAACACCTCAATCAAATAGCCAAATACTTAACCATAGTAATTCAAATATCATCAATAAGGATGTTCAACATCCAAACTATTAAAATACAAATTAGTTTAAATAAAGCCCAAGTCATAGTGTTAAATCAAATCCTCAAAAATATTTCCTCAAAAGAAATTAAAATGCGGAAGTCTTAGGGTCATGGCAATATAAATGACATAACATGAGCCCTAGGAGCACAAAAGAGCCTCCAAGGCTCACTCCATAGGTGCCTTCCCTTGCTCCCTACTAGAACAGTCACCTGAAAATGTTAATATATATAGGGATGAGATTTCATGTCTCAGTAACTACTGAAAGTTTCTACCGTACACAAGCAAAACTCATATGATAAAAAGGAACTGATTACATATATATTCATATATACCATAATTCTCATACAAGACAAAAACAAGTTTAATCACTATTATATCAATCTGTATTTTTATCACAACATGTAATATACAATTATACCATATGCAATATGTAAGATGCAACCTCCCTTATATCACCGTCCATCCTTATTCCGCTAACTAGAGCCATAGGCTAACACATAGTCCAACAGAAACCCATCCATTTGATTGGATTGTCCCAAGCTCACCAGTTCTTAAGATACACCCGGCCAAAGATGTAGAGCTTAAGTCTGGACTATGGCTCCCCTCCTTAAAAGAATACAACTAAGGAGGTGTCATATGTCCCACAGCTCCAATGAAATCCCGGCCAAAGGAAAACATGGAAGGAGGGGCCCTGACAAGTACCATCCACTGTGCACCGAGTGATGGCATACCACGTGGTAAAAGATCTCAACATACAAATTCCTCCTCACTCTAACCCATCACAGATGCAACCGCCATGACAGTGATAAATAAAATATCATTAAAAGATAAAGTACAATAATTCATGCTTCCATTTATATCAAATATAATCACATATTCAAACATGCTAAAAATGAAATAATAATCCAATAATAAATTAATTATCATTAAATTATTAATTATATGAATATAATGAGTTATATAGAAATTTACTTGTAACACTACTTATTTGAAAATTTATAATACAAACATATATACATAGAGTTCAGTCCATTTTTCTTTAAAAAAAATGTCATTCAAAAATCATACATTATTCACAAGTATATGGAAGAATATTCAGAGTTACCTGCTACTCCCTATCTCACAGGTAATCATACAAAAAGCTACTCCAAAACTCTCAATAAGAATCTACAAAATTAAACAAACAAGCATCTATTAGTACATTAATTAAAACTATTCTAAAGCCTTAAATCTACCCTCTATGACTAATATTATACACACCCAAGCTTCTATGGATTCCATTGTTTTACTTAGATATAGTATTATTCGGAATTTTTTTTACAGCAGGAAACATATTTTAAATATTTAAAAGTTATATATATACATATACCTATTTACACCCAAATGTGAGTTGTGGGGTTTATGTGCAAAATAAGATAAAATTTTATAAATAGACTAAACCGTACATTCAAATCAGATGAGACTTGTTAGTTGAAACGAAAGAGTGTGTGTGTGTGTGTGTGTGTGTGGTGCACCCACCCATTTGTTGGGTAAAAGGTTGGGGTGGTGAAGAAATAAAAAAAAAAATCCTACCCATAGAAAATAGACAAGATAAAATTTTATAAATAGACTAAACCGTACATTCAAATCAGATGAGACTTGTTAGTTGAAACGAAAGTAAGTGTGTGTATGTGTGTGTGTGTGTGGTGCACCCACCCATTTGTTGGGTAAAAGGTTGGGGTGGTGAAGAAATAAAAAAAAATCCTACCCATAGAAAATAGACAAAATAAAAGAGATTGAGGAAAATATATACACACACCACAAGAAAAGACGTTGGGGTGGTGAAGAAATAAAAAAAAAAATCCTACCCATAGAAAATAGACAAAATAAAAGAGATTGAGGAAAATATATACACACACACCACAAGAAAAGACGTAAGAGGATTAGGTCTTGTAGGTATACAGTATACACTCACACACTCAATGCTTTGATTGATGGAAAACGTGGGGTAAAAGGGTTCACAAAAAGGTGGAGTAAATAAATGCTCACACACACTATACATATGGAAAAGTGGAATCAGGATAATGGTGCATACAAAGGTGGGAAATGTGGTTTCTTTTCTTCTTTTTTTTTTTCCGAGATTATATTTAAATAGACTCCTGGATAGTAACGAAGTGACAGTAAGAGAGAAAAATAACAACAGGACGCAGTTTAAAAATCTTAAATAAAGGAAAGAAGAAAAAACAAGTAAATGTCAATTGAAGGACATGTATCAGATCAGACCCGCATAGACACAAGGAAACGAAATATGAACAGTAAATGAAGAAGAGAGTGAACCTGGGACTAGCAGCGGCGCTTAGGGTTTCTTTTTGAGAGCAAGAGATGGGGTATTTATAGGAAAGAGGATTTAGGGTTTCTCTTATTAAAATAATATTTTTTTAAAAAAATAATAATAATGTTAGTAATATTTTGACAGATTTTTTTTAATATTATTTATTCTAATATTAAGATATATTTACATATACATACCCATATATTTAAGTAATTATTTTAAAAAGGTATTTTATTTCATAGAGATTTTTTTTTTTGAACTTGATACTTCTTTTTAAAGTATTAATTTATTATATACTCTTGACTAATTAAAACTTAAACTACAACTAACTCTTAAGTGTTAACAAAAATTGGGATGTTACATTTAGGCCTATTATAGCCACCTAAAGAGTCTAAATGATAACCAACATAAAGCATTACAAAATTTGGAAACTTGGAAAAGAGATTGACCTATTGTCCCTATTTTGGTTTATAGGATTTGATATATGCCGTCCTCGTGAACCTACTGAGCCAGCAAATGACAGGAAGGATCAAGGTAGTAACTTTACTTTTGTACCATATGTGATGCATTGTATGTGTGTATTATCATTGATTTGTGATAAATTCGTATGCTGCAACATTGTAAATATGTGTAAGCACCGTCATTCCGATTGTCTCTGAGTAGCTAACAACAATTTGGGTAAAGGTTGTGTGCCTTCCCGACGGAGAAAGGGGATGAGGATGAGGTGTGACTTTGGGATTATGTGAAAAGCCGAAAGGCTATTTGTGAAGGCCGACGGGCCATTTGTGAAAGCCGGATAGCTATATGAGCTATAAGGCTATGTGTATGCACTGCCACGCCAATAGTCCCCGAGTAGCTAACAACGGTTCGGGTTAGGACAGTGTGCCTTCCCGGCGAAGAAAGGGGATGAGGGTGGAGTGTGATTTGTACTACTGCTGCTGTTTGATGATTTGCTTACATGTTGTGTGCTTATGTGTGGTATAAATGTTTTGTTACTACTGGGATTCTCTGGAATCTCACTCTTTCCTTAAACTAACCTTTCAGACAGGGCGAGTGACTCTAAGGAGAAGCGCGCGACTTGGAGTGGTTAGAACCCCGTAGGGACATTTTCTTTTGGGATACGTTGGTTAATCATGTTGGACAGAGATCTTGTAAATTATTTTTGGGTTGTAATTATTAGTTGAATATAGCTGTGTAATCCCCTTTATGGGATTTATAACCCCTTTTAGTGAATGAATGGAACCCGGGGGTTGCCGGGATTTTTGGTTATATACTCTAATATGTATAAATGTAAGTTAGCTGCTCAGGTGATTATATTCGATAATGAAACTTGAGACCGGAACGGAAAAGAAGTTTTCAAAAATTTTGCAAAGTCCTTACTACCCCGATGGGTGTTTTAATGAGTTTTAAACTATCTGACGGTCTCTAACCCTTTTTTACTATGTGTTATTGAATCTTAATTATGCTAATTAAGGTAGGGGGTTACACCTCACGTTTTTGAATTGGCACCAAAAGGATATTCTGGCGGAGGAGGGAATAAATTATTAGTGAGAATTCCTTGTGAACAGTGTTCGGTGGAAGAGTTTTATATTATATATTGATGATTTGAAATTTTAAGGGATTTTTTAGTAATATTTTCCTAACTTGAGACCTTAATGCAATTTTTCCTTCTTAATTGCAACAAATTGATAAAACTTCTTACATTTTACACATTACTCTATAATTTCTCTTCAAACCCGTTCATTATACCCAACAAAAGTAGGATTAGGGGTAATTTTGTCCGTTTTCTGTGACAATTTTATTCCAAAAATATTAAAAAGGAGTTTTTTTTTGTGAAATCTCTATTCCATTAATACCTCCAAAAACACCACAAATACAAGAAACATAAACTACTACTATCCCTCATCGCCAATCGTATCGTGATAAGAAGGTTATTATAGTTAATTTTAATCATTAATTAATCAAATATTTTAGGCTGTTATTGACATCATTGTTATTAAGGAATAGATTTATTTCAGAAATTTTAAATCAAACTTTAAAAAAATTGAAACAAATGAAAAATAGATTTCAACAGTAAATTTACATCTTAATAAAAATGATATATATAATTCATAGTCTGTCAATTATTAAAATTAATTAGAATAATGGTAAGATAAATTTGCTCCCCCTTTACAGCTATGGAACAAACTAAAAACTTCATTGCCAAAATTACTGCTTGCGACAACTTCTTACCCAAAAGGCCAAAACTGTCCCTTAATTTATAAAAAAAAAAACACTGCGGGAGAAAAACCCTTGAATCAGTTGAACGTTTCTTCTCTGCATCTCCCTTGGTTCGACGCTGCCGGAGTTCGCCGTGATCGTGCCTCACCTGCTTAGCCATGCATTATCTCAACCTTTTGTGCTCAGTTACAAGGTATGCATTGCCCAAAATTGCTCACCTTCTTCCACCTTCTTCGTCTCTCTTGCTTCCCTCTTTCTGTTACTCCCTCAATCACAAGTTCTTTGTTCATTCCCAAACCTTAAATGTAATCAACATCGACGACGCCGTCACTTCATTCAATCGCTTACTCCATATGCGTCCCCCACCTTCCATCATCGAAATTAACAAGGTTCTGGGATCCATTGCCAAGACTAGAAACCATCGAATTGCTATGTCATTGTTTACTCAAGCGGAGTTCAAGGGATTCATACCTGATTTATGTACGCTGAACATCTTGATCAATTGTTTTTTCCATGTGGGTCAGAGGAATTCTGCTTTCTCAACATTGGGAAGGATTCTCAAGATGGGTCTTCAACCAGATACCATAACCTTGACTACTTTGTTAAAAGGACTCTGTGTCAGTAACAAGGTTGGGGAAGCACTTGATTTTTACGATGACTTATATGCTAAAGGATTTCAATTCAATGGATATAGTTATGGAACCCTGGTCAATGGACTGTGTAAAGTAGGGAAAATAAGATCTGCCATTAAATTGGTCCATATGATGGAGAGGAAGGGAATTAAGCCTGATGTAGTCATATACAATACCATCATAGATAGCCTTTGCAAATGTGGACATGTCATTGAGGGCCATGAATTGTATTTAACAATGATTGATCACGGAATTCTACCATCCATTATTACTTATAATTCCTTAATCCATGGCTATTGCAGCACGGGACAATGGAAGGAAGCTACCCAATTGCTCCATGAAATGGAATTGAAAAGCATCCAACCAAGTGTTTATACATTTACTGTATTTATTGATGCATTTTGTAAAGAAAGGAGGATGGTTGAAGCTCAAACTGTGTTGGCTAAGATGATGAAATTTGGTGAGAGACCAAATGTTGTAACCTACAATTCCTTAATGGATGGATATTGTATGTTGAATAATGTGAGTGAGTCAAAGGAAGTATTCAATAAGATGGTTCAAAGTGGTTTAGTAGCTGATGTAGTTAGTTATAGTACACTCATCAACGGATTTTGTAAGATTAAAATGGTTGATGCAGCTTTATACCTCTTTCGAGAAATGCATCACAAAAGCTTGGTTCCTAATACAATAACTTACAATTCTCTTATTGATGGCTTGTGCAAATTAGGGAGAATGTCAGATGTGCGAGATCTTGTTGATGAGATGCATGAAAGTGGTCATGCCCCTGATATAGTCACCTACAATATTTTGTTAGATGCATTTTGCAGAAGTCAAAATCTTAATCAGGCGATTGCATTATTTAGGCAAATGGTTGCCCATAGAATTCAACCTGATGTGTACTCTTACAATATTTTGTTAGATGCATTTTGCAAAAGTCAAAATCTTAATCAGGCGATTACATTATTTAGGCAAATGGTTGCCCATAGAATTCAACCTGATGTGTACACATACAATATACTTATTGATGGCTTGTGCAAAGGTGGTAAACTAAATGATGCTCGAGAGATTTTTCAGTTCCTTTTGGTTAGTGGCTATCGTCTAGATGTCTACACATATAACATTATGATCTATGGGCTCTGTAGAAAAGGCTTGTTTGATGAAGCCATGACCTTGCTTCCAAAAATGAAAGCAAATGGCTGTCCCCCTGATTCAGTAACATGCAGAACACTTCTTCAAGCTCTTTTAGAAAAAAGTGAGAATAAGAAGGCTGAAAAACTTCTTCACGAAGTGATCGGTGGTGGTCTTTAAAAATGATAAAATAAGGTTGATACTATTGTCACAATGTATGTTATACTTGTATAAATCTTGATATTTGTCTTACAGGGCTAGCAAATTCTTGTTTCTTTCCGGTTAAAGTTGTTGGATGGTTCAATGACCTAAATGGTATAGAAGAAATCTTGTTCAAACCTTATGTTTGACATATTTATTCTGGCTATGCGTTTGTTTCTAGTGATATTTTTTTTTTTTTGGTTTTGAACATGACTTTGTTCCTTCTTCCTTCATAGTTCGTTCATTTAGAATTTGATTTATGAACTTTGAGGTGCATCTCAGGTTCTACTCTTGAATTAGAATTCGAGCTATCTGACTTGCAGCTATAATATAGTTTTCTTGTATTTCATAAAATGAGTTGATAATTCCGTGTTGTATATTGTGGACATCAAAAAAAGTTTATTAGGCTGTTTTACAACCAAGAAACTCAATGTGTGAACCTAATTTTTGGACTATCTATTTCGCCTTTGTGTGTGTGTGTTTTTTTTTCTGGTGAATAATCTGTCTTGAACGTGACTCTGCTCCTTCTTTTTATAGTTTATTCAGAATTTGATTCTCTTGGTTCTGCTCTTGAATTGGAATTTGAGTGATCTGAATTGCAGCTATTCTATATCTTTCTTGTATTTCATAATGTGAGTTGATAACTCCTTGCAGTATATTTTGGACATCATAAAAAGTTAATTAGGCTGTCTTACAACCAAGAAACTCTATTTGCACTTATTTTTGGAGTACAAGCATAAATTAAAGGGATACGCTTCTGGATCATACAAATGTTAGAGTTGAACTTACTTGAATTGTTTCCAAATGTTTGTTTTTCTTGGAAAACTGAATAAATATCTTCTTCTTATTGTTTTTTTGTCTGATTTCAGACTGAATAAATTAAAGGGACTTGATCTTTTTTGCCAATAGTTTTTGTTCCAGCATGCAATTAATTATTGTCTTACGATAACCTTTTCATGACATTTTGTTCATACTATACTACTGATCATTAACTTTGAATGGGGATGCAGGAAGGAAGTTGAGCCTATGAGCATTTCGGCATCAAACAGAGTATTTGTGTTTGATGGGGGCGAAAAGTTTTGCTTTAAGTCTTTAATTAAGACCATAGATTCGGCTGTTTCTCCATCAAGATAACCGACCTTAATTCGCCTAATTCTGAATGCTGGTTTAAAACCAGTCTCTATCATCTTCACCAAGATGAAAATATTCAGCTATTGTAGGGCATTATGACACTCGTAAATTTCTATCTGGCACAAAAGAAACATTGCTCTGCTTGAAGGTAGAATCTGTCATCCTTATTCTATTATTCAGGAGATCCTTGGCTCTTCCAACTAAAGTCTCAGAATGTCCATTCTTCCCATTCGAAGCTTCATTTAGATAATCTGTCCACTGAAGGCTGGAGCATCAATATTGCAAAGGAAAAGAGACAAGTTTTGCCTTTGTCATGCATTCTTTTGTCTTTATGGGTCTCTTATTCAACAATTTCTAGGGAAAATCACATTAAAGTACCAGCCAAGGAAAATAATATCTGAAAAGTCTCATAACCTATCAATGACAGTCAAGGAAAATAATATCTGATTGACAAGTTATAAGACTTTTCATATATTATTTTCCTTGGCTGAGACCTTAGTGTGATTTTCCCCAATTCCTATGATCAAGGAAATCTGTAGAATCCAATTCTGTTTTTGCATTGTGTTTTTCAAGCGGCTTTATGCTGGATACTCAGTCACAACAACTCAACAACTTGGCGATTTTTTGCAAACTGTAGATGTTGCTTTCTTTTAATCTTTTTTATCTTCGTGTCTTTGTTCTTTTTCGTATTCAGTATTGTGACTATGTGGAATTTTTTTTTAATGATTAATATCATTTTGATTCCTTACCAAAACATGGCCTATTCTCCAAGCTCATCACATCTGAAAATCATTTGCATGGAGAAGGAATTCATCCAGCTAAACAATGCCAAGCCTGAGTCAATTCATGTTTTCTAACAGGACGTTTATGCTGTGTTGTCTAATTTTTCTAGGATTTTGATTAGAAGAGGAAAGATATCACTCTTTTATAGGTGTTCTGATTTTTGTCTTTGCCCTTTTTTTACAACATTTCTATTTGCCCTTTTACCTTTGTTGTACTGTACTGTATGAGCTAAAGCCCTATGGATATGAATATCCAGAAGGATAAAGAAAGAGCAACTAGGCATACCCAAATGTAAGTGAAACTGTAGCGTCAAGCATGACGAACCAGGAGAACAAGAAGCATGCCAAGAGGAGTCATGCTCACGGACCAAAGCTCCTCGTTGAAAATAAAAAAACCAACTATACAGTAAACATATAGAACTAAACCATAATATGAAAATCCAAAAAACAAACGTATAGAACTAAACCATAATATGAAAACCCAAAAAAGTAAAGGATCATCAAATAAAAGAAGGACGGGATTTAGATGAGATAGGAAACCCAAGTTAGGCTTCTCACTCCCAATCCAACGCCCCAAAATCAGAGACTGCAAAAAGAACGAACAAGGAGATAGGAGTAAAACGGAAAAACCCATGAACCAAAAACCACATAAGATTAAAGAAGTTAAGAAGAAGGCTGAGAAGCGTCATACCACGCCAGAAAGCACTAAATGCCTGTTTGAGAAAGTCGTGAAAAAGCACGTTTACGTAAGTCGAGATAAAACTTCTCTTACAAATTTATCTTATATGCCGTAAATCATATTGGAAAAATAGCTTCTAACACTAATCCAAACAAACACTAAGAAAACACTGGAAAGTGCCATAACAGGCACCAAAAATCACCACACACACCCTCCTTTAGTTGAAAAAATGCAGGAGAACAAATTTTTCCTTCCATCCGTATTTGTCAAAATAATTAAAATTCCTCCCTTCTCTTTATTAAAACCTCTTTACTCCTATTATTTATTAGAAAATCCCTCTCATCGCTTTTGGTGTATGGAACCAAACACTAAGTTAATACAATATACGTTGTTCCCTAGAAGGGGGCATTGGAGTGGGTAAGAGCTCTCTGTGTCTGCACCTTTTTGCAAGTTGCAACACGAGGTGCTATCGTGGAGTCAAGTTATTTGGGAATGCAATCTGAATCGGGCCATAAATTTCGTCTATGATCAAACAAGTAACAAAAGATCATTACACAAACTTTACAAATTTAAACGGATTTATAAAAAAAATTTAAAATTATTTACCTAGAATTTAAAATTCAAAGAGAATCATTTACAAATTTAATGTATGGTATGGACTTTTTTTTTATAAGAAAATGTTAAATTACTTCTATTTTATGAACAGTTATTCATATTTTTTAAATAATCATTATTTACATATTGTCCCTCTTGTCTTTATTTCCAAAAATAATATACTTATTAGCTATTCTTACACAAATCTTTTTTACTTAAACAGTCTGATTAAAAAACTTAATCTAAGCTTACCTCTAGCTAAAAAATGTAAGGTAACCTTTATCATTCAAGAAAGTAAAAAATAAATAGGGTTAATATAACTTTTGGTCTTTGAAGTTTAAAATCGGTGGTTTTGATCTTATAGTTTGGACCATTTATAAACATTAGTCCTTTAAGTTTCAAAAGTATTTGTTGGGCTTTCTGACTGCGTTAAACCGTTCTAGATGGCACTAACGGCATTAATATATCCTATGTGGAGTGTTTAGTAGGATATCTAATGTGACACATGTAATATCTTATAATATATTGTTCGAAAAATATATGATGTGAAAAACGAAAATGTTTGAATAAGCCTCTGAATCTAACATCCATAATTCTTTGGATATGACTCAGGGCATAAAAGTCTTTTTAGAGACATTTGCTAATCTCATATCCCTCCTGATCTGATATGAGATTTTATATATTGGCAGCATCTATTTATCTTTTTTTCAATTTTAATTGTATTTTTCGGGGATTTTTCTAAATTAATAAGCTAAAAAATAAAAAATTACTTCAAAAAAAAAACTCGGGCAAAAAAAAAGAGAGAGAGGGAGAGCGGGGAAAGCCTTCGGCCGTCACCTGGTTTGTATCAGCAGCCGCTAGCAAGGAGTGTGTGAATCGAGGAATAGAGCAAAGAACAGAGCATATCAGGTTGGATCATGGGTCGCCGAGCTGTAGCGAAGTTGATCAGCTCGATTGCTTCACGCGCCAAATCATCTTCATCGCCGTCACTTCCTTCTTCTTCCCCTCAGATCCGCCATTTCACGTCGGCGCCACCCTCTCCTGCCGTTTTCGTTGACAAGACCACACGCGTCATCTGCCAAGGCATCACCGGCAAGAATGGCACTTTCCACACCGAGCAAGCCATCGAATACGGAACCAAGATGGTACCTTTTCCGGGATCTGTATTTCTTGTTTGCCTATGTCTGGTCAACTTTAACTATTTTCTTTCACTGGGATTTAATTCTGTGAACGATATGTTGCCTCTTGGTCGTGTCTGCTCAGCAAGCCGTTGATTTCTGTGGGAAATTTGATTATATATATCTATATTAAGATTCAGTTGCTCTACTATCTATTTACTTCGCTTACGTGCTAATTCTATTGCTAAAGGGGAAAAACAACTTGCCAAACGGATGAACATTGATTGAAATTGAAGCTACCCTTTTCTAAACAGGTTCTTGGATTGGGCTTTGATTGAATATACGTTCATATCAATTGGGATAATCGTTTGTAGTGAGTCGTGATTCCGAGCATGAATGCCTGATCGTTGAGTATGTGCATGGAAGGACATGACAACTGATATTTTGGGACCTTTTCGAACTACCCAATTACAACATAGGTTTACGCAGTAAAAACTAAAAAATGCGTTTTCTAGCATACCAGAAGAGCAACATAGGTCATGTGGACAACTTTTTATGATAAGAAGCATACGGTTTCATAACTATCAAACCTTATCTGGGAGAATTTTTATCTTTTTGGAAGGATTTGGGTGCGTACTATCATTACAATTATAAGACTTGAGGCCATTTCTGCACAAAATTTAATTTGGGTTCCTCTGTTTGTACTTCATGCCCTAACAACTGTTGGTACACATGGATTCATAATTGATGTGTGCATGTATTATGTTTTTCTGTTTGATACTTCTCTTGTATTTCTGTTTAGGTGACTCTTTTTATTTGATTGTTGGCTATGGGGTATTTTTCATTTTGATGTTATTTTGCTCAAATAGGTGGGCGGTGTAACACCAAAGAAGGGTGGAACTGAACACTTGGGACTTCCTGTGTTTAACACTGTTGCTGAAGCAAAAGCTGAAACAAAGGCAAATGCTTCAGTCATCTATGTTCCTCCACCATTTGCTGCAGCTGCCATTTTGGAGGCAGTAGAAGCTGAGTTGGATCTTGTTGTCTGTATCACTGAAGGAATTCCTCAGCATGATATGGTAATTCAATATGTACTACAGAATATGTTTGGGTTTTCATTTTACATGGCACTGCGACTCAATAACTTACAATTAATGTTCAACTTTGTTTGCTAGCTTATTTAGAACCAAAATTTTATATTCCTCAGCATGAATAGCTTGTCATTCATTTTTAATTCCTATCAGGTACTTTTATCCTATCCTACTTAGGACCCAAAATTTTCCATTTGGATTATTCCATTGCTTGCATATTATTTTGCGTATTAGTCTATCTATTCATGGAAAATTAGATTGCCAATGCATACCTTTCAGCTGACTTTGGAAACAATGATTATGTAATAAAGCCATTGAAAGCAGTATTGCAATCCACCTTTCAGCTGCATTGAAACAAACTTGAAGTTAACGTTTTCAATTTTCAGGTACGAGTGAAAGCTGCTCTTAATAGACAGTCCAAGACTCGTCTGATTGGACCAAACTGCCCTGGCATCATCAAGCCTGGTGAATGTAAAATTGGAATAATGCCAGGTTACATTCATAAACCTGGTCGTGTAGGAATTGTTTCTCGTTCTGGCACCTTGACATATGAAGCAGTAAGCTCTAGTTTTGAACTCTTGAAGACTGCAGTATGCTGATAAAACCTATATACATAGGATATATATAACAATGAAATCGATCTGCTTATTCAGGTTTTCCAAACGACTGCTGTTGGAGTTGGACAATCCACTTGTGTGGGCATAGGTGGAGATCCTTTTAATGGAACAAACTTTGTTGATTGTGTGGAGCGGTTCCTGGTAGATCCACAGACTGAAGGTACTTCATATTTTATTTTGTGTCTATAACATTCTTATGAGAAAGATGCAATTGACATGGCTGGGGAGCTGGGATTGCTGTAGTGGTAACACATTCTTATTTGAGTTTCAATATGGGAGAGGCAACCCTGGACCCATGCATGAGATGAGACTAACTTTCAGCGATGTGCCTTCTTTAACATTGGCTTATAGAGTCTCATTTTCGATTTTAAAGGGGAAACTGAAACAGTGATGTAATAGTATATGATTCAATTCGATAAATTATCTATAAGGTTTTTCATCGAGAGTACATCTCTAAAAAGTTTCAACTTTAAAAGAAACTGGTGATACGTATAGAATACCAACCATTTCTATAGTAACTGTGATGAAAGAGCTCAGTTTTGGGAATGCACTGACATCATTCTGTACCATAAGAATGCAGAAATTTGGACATGAAAAAAGAGCTCTTGTAAAGCAGATAAAGCGATGGGTAGGACACCCTCCCCCCAAAGGAGGATACAAAGTAGGATAATCACCCAAAAAAAAAAAGAAAAGAAAAGAACAAAGTAGGATACCTTAATTGGATGTGTAACATTGTAAGATGCTCACGCCCTCCTATCTGTATTGGTATTTTGGTGACTTTTTATTGTGCTAGCCTGTCCTTTTTGGTAGAGCCATAACCTTGGTGCTGTGTACAATTTGTAATTCTTGTTTCTTACCAAAGTACTTGTTTCCTATAAACAAGATGAACAAAATTTTGATGACCTGGAACATTGCTGACTCCTTGAAGTGATTGGCCAAAAGGTCATTAGGTGTTGGATGAAAATTTGACTGTGATGTCAAAAGTTGACTGAAAATATATTATGTCTGAAAGTTGAATGTTGATTTCACGGGAGCTAGGGAAATAGTAAGTAGGGAAGATCAATCAAACTTTGTCTAGCGATGTAGGTCCCTATCCTTCACGCTGGATTTCTTTAAAGGTAGGGGTGGGGTTAGAGGGTAGTCTTTTTAGAGTAGTTCTATGTTTTGTCTTTTCATTGAATAGGATTTCATGATTCATAATATGATCCTGTGCGCGTTATCATGTTACTATAACTTTGTTTTTTGCTTTCTTTTTTGTTCATCATGCTTGTATTCTTTTTTAATGTTTGTTGTTTCTTTGTGGAATTTAGGCATCGTTCTCATTGGAGAGATAGGTGGAACTGCAGAAGAAGATGCTGCTGCACTAATTAAGGTCTGCTTTCTATGTTTTGTCTGTGCATGGATTTCTGTCATTTAAATTCTTATAACATCTGCAAACTTAAAGTTTGTTTCCCTGTTTGTAAAAGGGCACATAAGTCTATTATTTGCATTACCCAGTGCGTCTGGAGAAAGGTTTTACTTTATTATTTGTTTGCTGGCAGAGGCTGCAATAAAACAGTAGCTGGGTGCTACTTGTGGCGTCACTTTTATATTATAATTTAGTTAGCTTATACATCACTTTTTTGTCTTTTTAAAAATCAGTAAATTATTTTTACTTCTTCATAATGCGCGTTGCCTGTTTTCCAACCCATAAATCATGTCATTTTCTTTAATCCTCTTGTTCAGTCAAGGTTTCTTCATTATGCGCATTGCCTGTTTTCCAACCCATAAACCACGTCATTTTCTTTAATCCTCTTGTTCATTCTAGGTTTCCTGTTTTTTATATATAGGTTTGTTGATGTTAAACAATAGTTACTCAAACACACTTCAACATTGCGTTTTGAGATCTTGATACTCTTTACTGAGTTTCACTGAGGTGAAGTGCTGTAAGATGTAATTTAATTAATATATGTTATATATAATGTAGCAAATGTTAAACAAGGGAAATCAAAGTTTTTTAGTTTTAGATAATTCTTGTTAGGTGAATAGTTTTAGATATTTAAATCTATGGTTGGATGGATAAAGCTATATATTGCATGTGACTCACGTAGGGGGTTATTCAAATCCACTTTTGAAAGGTTTAACTTCAAATCCCTGCTTTTAGCTTAAGACATTTTGGAAATGTGCGCCTCCATGTCAAGTGATTTTTTTTTTTTGCTTTTAAATTAAAATTCTTAGACTTCATCTATTTGTTCACACATGGCATGAAATATAACTTTTAATGCAAATTTTATTTCTGTAAATGGCTATTGTAGCAAAAATGATGCCAGGCTTCATAAAGGAGGGTTGTAGTTGACATACGGCCAACAAAATATGAAATATGTTGTGACTTGTGAAAGTAAATCCTTCTTCTTTCTTGGGGTATAAAATGTCAAATGTCCATTTGGTGTTCTTTGACACTAGGCATGCTTGATACCTTATTTTTTCAGATTAAGAAATAAGAATTAGTGCATGTCTACTAAAAAAAGAATTAGTGCATATGTTCACATGATTACCATGTTCTCTCCCCCTATGTTCTGAAAATAACTTCGAAGATTTTGAATGACTTACAGGAAAGTGGGACTGAGAAGCCTATTGTTGCATTTATAGCTGGATTAACAGCTCCCCCTGGCCGTCGTATGGGTCATGCTGGAGGTAAAATCGTTTGTCAAATTTTGAATCTGATGTCATCAGATAGAAAAACTATTTTAGGTTGTTGATTGTCATGATAGAGTTGGGGGGTATGCTTCTTCAGCCGACTTATTTTCTCCCTTTTCGTGTGTGTATGTCAATTTGTTTTCTGGGCCCAAGACTATACCAACACAAGTGATAATCAAGTTTTTAGTGGGACATGTTTGACTAATAATTATTTATTATTAATTCTTCGATGTTGGTTGCATCAAGCTATAAAACATCAATATGCAAATGAAAATCGTGACATGAGAAAATTTTGAGGTCACGGAATGCCAGAGATAGAGTTATTCATAATTAAATATGTGGGGATTGATTTATATGCATGAAAAATCGAACAAGTTTATGAAAAAGTTGCCAAAGGCCAACTACATTGAAAAACTGTTCTTGAATGGTCCTACTTCTGCAGTTATGTTTATCAAATACTAAGTAATGCTGAATACATGTTCTCATTATTATTATGGTTATTGAATCAAATGGTATTTTTGAAATTTATGTGTGCACGTATTCACTGTTCAGAGAGAGAGAGAGAGTGAGACTGAAATATAACTTTGTGTAGGATGTTCATTCCATCTTTACATCCATTATCTCTCTTTTTTCCTTCCATCCGTTGTTAGATACAACATACATGTGCATCTATTGTTGGTACTTCCTTGGGTCCTAGGCAGTAGGCACTTCTAACTATCCCACGGGAACTAAGAAAAGATAATTAAGTAATTGAAATGATCTGAAAATGAAAAATATTTGGATGTTGTCCCCTATTTAAAAGCATGAATCTGAAAAAAGACAAATTCTAGGAAGTTGGAAATAGGTATAATTTTTACCTTCATTTTGCTCTTTTCTGTACTGTGATTATCTCTATTTTTATTTGGTTCTGGTGGTGCAGCCATTGTATCAGGTGGCAAAGGTACTGCTCAGGACAAAATTAAGACTCTGAGAGAAGCTGGGGTAACCGTCGTGGAGTCGCCGGCTAAAATTGGAGCTGCCATTCTTGATGTTTTCAAGCAGAGGGGCTTGGTCCAATAGTTTCAGAAATTTGACACCACTCAATCTTTTTATAAAAAGTTCAAATCAAAAAGCTGAGAACGTTTGATTTCCATTTGATAAACTATTGGGATCACTCTTCCCCTTTTTGTTTGGAGTCTAATTCATTAAAGTGAAATAAAAGTAATTCAAGATTCTTCTTGTTTTTCTTCTGTGACTCTGTTTTGGAAACAGTAAACAGATGAATGTTTCACTGATTCACTGTGCTCTTAATTGCAGACTTTCTAATTGCTTTTTGGCTGCAAAGATTGAGCATTCAGTAGTGCAATTTGGAGCCCCTGTTTAGTTAAAAATTTCTTATAAATACCTGTTTGGAAATTTTATTGCTAATCAGTACTTGAATTCGAATACCGATTCTTGTGTCTGAAATCCTTCAAGGTATGTATACTTTTGGGAGAATTGTAAAAAAAGACCTCATTGACAATTTATTTGTTAAATGGGACCTGGGAAGATATCTTGCACATGAAGGGAAAATGTCTGCACACAGAGGGAGGATTTCTGCACACGTATAGGGAAGAATTTTGCACACAGGGAAGATTACCTGCACATCTGGGAAGATATTCTACACACGTGGAAGATAATCTGTACCCGAAGGTCCCATTTGGCAAATAAGTTACCAATGAGGGATTTTTTCACAATTTTCCTATACTTTTCGTGTATAAAAATGTACTAGTTACTTGAACGCGTTAAAATTTTGAGACATATTTAGGCACACTTTTCCTCTGTTTAGGTATAACGGCAATAATAATTCAAATTGGTATTATCCTGTACAATACCAGGGTAATAGAACCTGGTCCGGGAATCGGCCAGTAGATTGGTTCAGTCCGGTGATCTGGTCTGGTCCGGATTTTTTTTACAAAAAGGACACAATTTTTTTAATTTTTTTTCTTTAGAATTTCATATTAATAAGTCTAAAATTTTCAATTTTTCACCGGTTTAGTCTCAAGTTAGCTCCGGTTTGACTCTGATCAGATCCACTGATTCTTGACTCAATACCCCAGCCGGTTCAGTGACCGATTCAGGTTTAATTACCTCATACAATACATGGAATAAATACAAATTTAATATGGCAAATAAAAGTGATGAATAAATAATAATACAATTTAGAAACGAATTCTTCGTTTTAGCCAAAATTTAGAAATACATTCAAAACCATGGTAATCTCCTACAACACGATACCGGTGTGCCAATGTGGATGGAGAATTGTTGTCCTTTGTCAACGGAGGATTGTTATTTCTATCAATAATTATTGTCATTTTGAATATGACTAAACCTATGATTTCATGATCATATAAGATTTAAAAATGAGATGTACTTATTTTTTATCAAAACTTATACTTACTTATTAGAATTATTTTCCATATTTTTTTATTACATTGTACACTATTCAAAGTGAGATGTGTTATATTGCTATTTATAATTTTTCCAACTTATTAACAATATATTTTGTTATGAATTTTATATTCTATGTTAACATCGATTATTATATATAATGTAATGTAATTTAAAAAATTAGAAAAATGTGTGGGAAAAACATAGTCTCGTCAATCAATTGTGTTACTGTGTTAGAAAAAAGTGTAATTTTTAGATGCTATTGACTCATTCAATTAAAGCATAACACAAAGATAATTTGTTTGGCAAGAAAATGCCATATAGGATTGTATGATTTTTTTTTTTTCCAGAAATTTTTCTCTGTTGTACAAGTGAAAAGTACTTAAATATCACAGATCCATCAATTAAAAAAATAAAGAGCAAAAGGCTCCAGATTTTATTCATTTTAAAAATTTACACACACACAGAGGACCCTTTTTTTATAGGGAAAATCCCTATTAAATACCATTTGAAATAGCAAAACCCACAAAAATCCTTTATAACATCTAAAAGACAGAAAAGGGATGTGGGATGTATCAGGGATACTGAAGTGTTGTGCAAAATACCAAAATGCCCCTTTTTAAATTTGTTTCACATATAAGGTGGCTACTGTGGAAAAAGGCTAAAGAAAAAAAAAAATAAAGTGGAAGGGTGGTGTTTGTAGAGCAACGTTGAAGGTGAAGAACGAGGCGTCAATCAAGGTTGAATCGGACAAGTGTAAGTAATTTTCTGAGAAACATAATCTTTTTTAGATGAATCAGACTATAACCATCTTATCGTCATTATTTATGTTGGTGGGTATTGGGTGTGGTTCGGTGGGTCTGATCGT
The DNA here is from genome assembly GCA_963855925.1 of Inga laurina. Lineage (NCBI taxonomy): Eukaryota > Viridiplantae > Streptophyta > Magnoliopsida > Fabales > Fabaceae > Inga > Inga laurina. The sequence goes on from OY979702.1 coordinate 10,386,139, forward strand.
GCATGAATAGTAAATAGATGGGCAGTAACGTGGTGTATGGAAGCTAACTTATTTGGCATTGTCAATTAGGGCTATGAAATGACGATGGTGTTGCGATTGTAGGTTATTTATGGCAGTTTTGGTTGTGGGTAAGTGGATTTATAGGTTGAGTGGGACTAAAGGTTTGGACTTTACATAACTACGGCGACATCAATGGTGTGGATGTCTTGGGTCTTGCTAGCTGTGAGAAGGAGCATAATGAAGAGGTTATTAATTTGAAATAGGTAGCATTGAGTTGATGTGATGACTGACCGTTGAATAGGTGTAAGTGGAATGAATAATCTGTAATGAAGATGTCATAAGCATATCTGTACGTGCATGGTAGTTGCTGTCATTACCACATCTAGTTTGTTGTCAATGCCATTACAGGATTTATTATTACCATTACTAAATTTGTCATTAGCATTAACAATAACAATGAAGGCAATAACTCATTTTGTCAGGTAATAACCCGCATAACTTAATTGATGACAAGGAAAAATTGTTGCTCAATCGTTTGGCACATGTTGTAAGTTAGTGATTCTTGTCAAATCCATTACAGACTTTGTCAACACCTTTACTATTGTTGTGACTCCCAAAATGGATTCTGTTAAGAGCAGCAGCAAGTTAGTCAAATCGTTGAGAAATGTATGCTGTCATGACATGGGTGTGGAGTTGGAGGTTAAATACTTAGTAAAAGCTTAACTTTGTTATTAATTGCGAATAAAGTGATATTATCAAACATATTGATGAAGTAGTTAATGGTTCAAGAAGGTGTGTTGTGGGGAATTTTTTTAGTGATGAATTTTTATTGGTATGAGACTAACAATGTCATGAAATTTGAATTTTTTCTTGTAGGTTAGCATGCAAGATAACATCAAATATTCAAGCAACACCTTCTTCAAAGTCACTTGTATGTTTTCTCCACGTTGGGGGGGAGTTTGTAAGTAATGTTGAAGGTGAAGTTAAATATAGTGGCAGGAGTGTGAGGGTAAAATCAATGAAGAAGGGGATGACAATTGAAGAATCGAGGGTAATGATAGGAGAATGGTTTGGTGTAGGTGGGCATAAGTGTGATATTAAATACATTTTGAGTTTTGATGAAAAGATATTAGTGGATCTCATCGATGATTTTGAAATGGAAAACATGTTTCATTATAATGATAGTAGTGCACATGTGTATGTAGCATGTAAAGAAAGTGATAATGAAGGAAGGGCCATGGATGATACAGAAAGACAAGTGTCAATTTTTGTGGTTACAGAAAAAGTTATTTGCTATAGTGTTTTTGGTAATATGTGTTTATAACACTTGTTAATATCCATGCAGGGTTGATCAATTCTTGGGAGTTACGGAGCAAATATTGTACATTAATGAGACTGTGTGTTATGGAATGAATGATAAATTTGTACAAAATGAGTGCAATGCAATACCTCTTCTGAGCCTTCCATATGCAGTTGAAAGCGCACCAACACCGATGCCAAAGATGAACTATAAGAAGTAGATGGATTTGTTGGTAGGAGTAAATCAAACATTTGCACATGCGGCTAATTTCAAGAAGATGCTGCACAAGTTCAGTATTGTGCAGAAATTTGAGTACACATATGTGAAGAATTCTAGAGATTGTGTGTATGTTAAATGTAAGGTTGAAGATTGTCCATGGAGAATAATTGTGAGGGCAATTGGGAAGAGCACTCGTTTTGTATGTGTGATGAGATACACTAAAGAACATGTTCATACAGCCCAACACAATCTTGATGTGACACACGCTCGAAGTGCTAGCTTGACATCATCAATTATCATTGATAAGGTTAGAAATCACACAAACAAGCGTGCAAATGAAATAAGGAAGAATTTGGCTAGAGATTATGGAGTGCAATTAACACATATAAGCAAGCATATAGGGCAAAGGAAAAGGCTATGGAGGAAATTCATGGTAGACCTGAATAGACATACATGTTAATACCATGGATATGTGATCATTTAAAGCAAAGTGATGACAAAACTGTGGCTGAATGACTCGCTAGTGGGAGGAACACCTTTAAACATGTATTTATAGCCTACGACTGTTGTATAGAGGGGTTCATTGCTGGTGCTAGACCTGTATTGTACATTGATGGATCCCATTTAAGTGGACCATACAAGGGAACTCTATTGTCAGCTTCAGCGTTTGATGCAGACAATGAATTGTTGCCATTTGCCATCGGCCATCGCTATAGTGAAAGGAGAGACAATTGAAGACTAGACTTTGTTCTTTGATATGATTAAGAAGATATTAGATTCATTACAGATAACAATTGTATCATATCAACATAATGCGATAATCACTACTGTGTGAGGAGTATTCGGAGGTGAGAGGCATGCATACTGTTATAGGCACATTAAGGCAAACTTCAGTGCCCAAGTCCTTAAATTGAATAGAGGAAAGAGGAAGATAGGGGGCAAGGAAGGCAAAATGCATTGGACTTGCTTGATGTAATTGCATATGCAAGGCTTGACAGTGACTTCGAGACTGCAACGGAACACATGAGCTTTTCAATAAGGAAATATATGAGTGGTTGATCAACCATGGTGATATTAAAAGGTGAGCGATGAGTAAGTTCCCATTTAAACGTTGGGATAAAGTAATGACAAACCTTGCTGAGTCATTCAATGCTTGGATGGTAAAGGAAAGACTTTATAATATTGCCCAACTTATCCATGAGCATCATGACAAAGTAGTCAAAAAGATGTATGCAGCAAGCATGGGAATAAGTAAATGGAAAAATGGTATCGGGCCAAACATAGAACAAGAAGTGAAGGAAAATGTTAAAAGGGCTAAATACATGGATGTAGAAGCATATGAAGGTGGTAGGGTGAAAGTCCATACAACGACTGGATCACTAAAGGTTGAGCTGTACTTACACGAGTGCACATGTAGAGGATGGCAAATGTCAGGTATTCCTTGTCCTCACACTTGTACTGCCATAAAGGGAGCTTATAGAAATGTCTATAATTATGTTGATGAGTGCTTCAAGATTACATGCCAAGAAAAGATACATAGTAGAAGAATGATTCCAGTTGTCACAATAGACATGCCTCCAAATGACTACCGACTAGATAATATAGCAAGTTAACCGTTCCTGGCACCACCTAAGACTAATTGACCTCCTGGTAGGCCAAGATTTACAAGGAAAAAGTCACAATTCCAAAACAAGAAAGTATACCATTGCAGCTCATGCCATCAAGCAACTAATTTGGTGAATTGATTCAGAGAGCAACGAGAGTGAAAAGCAACTGGGTAGTTCCTCTTCTGCTTCGCCGGCCTTCCTTGCTTCGCCCTATCATTATATTTTTTCCTCTCCTCCTCACTCAAATTCCTCTATGCCTTTGTTCACTCCCTAAGCTTCTCAGTAAAATTTATCCTCTCCTTCCCCTTTTCAAACTCCCTTTGAAACAAAATGTAACCATTTCTCACATCTTTTCCTTGCATATCCACTTTATCATGGCCGTCAACCTCTTTACTCGTCATTAATCCGTGCTGTGATGATGCAAAAAATATCTACACTTGTTTACTGAGATGTTTGTTATTTTATATCCCCAACACAATAATCAAACAATACAACAGGAGGAAAATTAGCATCTTTACAAAGTTATAATATATGGCAAAAGATTTATTTTCATAAAATTAGTTAAAGTTGCAAAATTCCCTTCAAATTGCAAACATATATGTTGTGCACAACTTCACAAGCATACAAGAAGCATACAAGAAATTCATAGAGGATGCACTAAAATTCATCCAACTGTATTCAATAGCTAAATCAATTTATGCATAAGATTTTACCTAATTCTAACATACAGTATCAGAAACCATTCTTGTTTCATCAAACGTGTTAGCTAAATCAGATTTGCAGCAAAAGAGATAACTAAAAACTCATTAGTCTGAATAATAGTGTTCATTAGTTTAAATACCTAAAGGGAAATAGCCAAAATTCAATGTGTGGTAATGTACACAAAAGTGCAACTTTAAATTCTATGCATAAACTAATTTAGCTATTGGAGCAAATTTTAAAGCAACAAATAATGCAGTAGAAACGTACAACTCAAAGCAATAATAGATATGCATTTTTTTTCACTTGCAATCAAGTTTAACAATGACACAGATGCAGTAGGTAGGACAATTCACATTTAGCAAAGACAAAATGAACTATCTTGTGAAGAAATACTATTTTAAAGAATTAAGCAATGGTGTTACAATCTCAATGATGCAACTTCCCAAAATGTTCATTTTCAAACAAGCTAACAAATAAATTTTGATTCTTCAATTAACTCTCACACACACAGTCAATTAATTACAACAAGTCAATCTCTAATGAAGAAAGTACTTAATCCAACTAAATGTTGGGGGGAGTATTCACAAAAGTAGTGTGACAAACACAAGAGTATACAACCTCATGGCTAAACATGCAACAACAAAAAATTTAAGAAATTGTAAAAGCAAGTAAATCCCTAGTAACAAATTTCAAGATAACTTCAAAAGAGTATAAATTTCATACTTAGAACACTGCGACTTCAGCAAAATGAAGTTCAAACAAAAATTGTAAGTGTACAACTCAACTAAATTGCAGTAACTAAAAATTCTATTTTTGATGAACTCAATAGAGTGTAATCACAACACAAACAGCTCATTCAAGGTAAAGGGAAGTGAGGTCAAAGCTTTCTTAGTCACAAATGTTACAAATGTTTTTTCCCCACTAATAGCACACACTGCTAGTAAATTAGGATATCTTGTTTTCAGTATATACCAAGGTAATTCATATACCAAAACAATTCAGCTTATTAAACTACAACAACATATACAGAGCCTTTTGCTTCATGCAAAAGAAATAGGCAATATCTTGATAACAAATTATAATTGCATGACAAGGGACAGCTACAATAGCCTAACCTTTTCCTTTTATCTTAAATTTGTATATTGAGAATTATGGAAAACGGGTTATGTTCTCTATGTTATTACTTCTCTGAATGGCAAATACACCAACCTCAAACGTGCATTTGCTTCTTGTAATGCAGTTGATCCTAAAACAATGATTTTGAAGCAGAATTAAACATTCACCTTTTCATTTGTAATCCTACCAGCAAACAAAAAGTAAATCAGCCAAAATGATAATACGTACCTCTCCTCAACTATTTTTCTTTTCATCTTTCCTTCTTATTTTACCCTTTTCCCCTGAAGCCAAGTTAATCATTGCACTTCTTGACATCAATAAGAATTCCATATGACAGGCAAGTAGCAATAAAAAATAGACAAAATAAAGAAAGAACAAGCCACTATTTGTGGATGACAGGAGGTATTATGTTCTAATCATGCACCTCCAAAAAATATCCAGAAGAAAAACTTATATCCTGAGCCAAAAGCAACAGATGAGAGATAGTAAGGCAGAGATCCCTTAAATATGCAATAGCATTAGAAATGAAACAAGTTATTGATTACTGTTTTTTTTTTTAACTTCATTATAATTCATTCAGTGACACATATACATTACTACGGCCCCTTTAACTTAACTTCCACTCACTATGTGCACACATGCATCCCCCATTGTGTCTTGAAATTACGCTAAACATCATCCCCAATACTTTTGCTTTCAAGGAAATGTGGAAGATAATAAGCTACCTAATGCATTTACAACACTTGACTTAAATATTACTTGTCAACTCTTGTGAGAGTAATCAAATGGCCAGAATCAATTGGAAAAGCATAGAGATTGACATTAAATCCTCACAAATGATATACAATAAGGAGAAAATTCCATGACAAATTGATAATAAATTAAGTACATTACCTAATAATAGCCTGCAGTAAATTACTTAAACTAAGATTCTCATTACTGCATACAAACGTAAAATCTGGGTGCTAATGTTGATTCATAGTGCACAAGCACAATTGACAAAGAAAGGAAGTTTTTTTTTTTTTTTTACTAGGAAAATCATGGCAGAGATTCAAATCTTACCTGGACGAAGGATCAACAGACGGAGCAGACCTTGGATGAGCAACCCACAGAGCAGGCGGCGAAGGAGACGATGCTCAACAACAACAAGAGGAGTGAATGAGACGAGGGAAAGGGATTTCGAGCGGGAGAACTAGATAAAAAAAAAAACAGATTTGACAGGGATTGCGACTTACACGCACTAACCATCTGAAGAAAAGGAGCATCAGCTTCCAATAAGGAGGAGAAGGAAGCTCGGTTTCGAAGATTCCCTTTTTTGCTCACAACAACATCTGCAGATAAACACGAGGAGGAGCAGAAATCAAACACAAAGCTTAAACGGGCAAAGCAACAGCTGAAGATTCCCTCACCCACATCCACGTCGGCGGCAACAAAAGAGAACGGCACCCATAACCGACTCTGATTTGGAGATGACGGCGAGGCTAGGGCTCGATCTTCACTTCTGACCCTTCTAGGAGAACCCGTCTGAAGCTAACCGGTAACATCATCCTCACCGATTGAGTGTGTGTGTAATTGAGTAAAGAGGGGCATTTTGGTATTTTACATAACACTTCAGTATCTCTGATACATCTCATATCCCTTTTCTGTCTTTTAGATGTTATAAAGGATTTTTGTGGGTTTTGCTATTTCAAATGGTATTTAATAGGGATTTTTCCTTTTTTATACTTGAATATGCATTTTCCATTATAAAATAAAACACACAAATACAGAAGCTGTTATGAAATTTTTTCCCCAAAAAAAAAATCGTCATTTTATATTTGATTATTAATCCATTTCTTTAACTCCTATAACAATAATATTATACATATAGAAAATTCTATTTATATGTGTGAAATGTCAATACATCTTTATTTAAGACAATGAACTTAAATTTTTAACTTATAAACATTTGCAATTATATCTACAGAAATTGATCAGACAATGCAAGAATTATTATTTTATGTTAACTAATGCATATTAAATACAATTTCTTATATATTTGTGTTACAAATTTTAAAAGTGAATTATATATTAAAATCTTAATTCGATCGGGAAAAAACAATTACATCCACAAACAAACTTAGCTGCTGAGCCCAAAAAACTTCTACAAAAGAATTGACTTTACTGTAATTGGTTGAAGAGTCGTCTTGGATCATCGCACTTTTGGGTCTCTCTTTCAACTAGCTAAAAAACTGAACTTTAATCTAATCCCAGTTAGTTCTAGGGTTTTGAACCGCTGGTCTACATCCACAACCCATCTCACTGTTGACTCACCATTTTCCCGAAAAAATTTTCATGGAATATCCTGCATGGTAATCCCATCCCACACCTCCAACTAACATAGATCCTTACTTGATTTCTTATTCCAATTATGGCCGGGAAAGCTGAATCTTCGAACGGGACTGTAAAATCTGGATCGAACCAGAGCAGTCCAGCAGCAATGCAGGCGTCGGCATTTAAGGCCGATCTGTCGAACATCATTTCTTTGAAGAGCTTTAAGCTGAAAACCAAGCAGCAGGAGCTGTTGATCCGGGTTTCCATTCTGTTGCTCGTGTATGTTTTGGCTTTCATCACTCGGCTCTTCAGTGTTCTGCGGTACGAGTCCATGATCCATGAGTTTGATCCTTACTTTAATTACCGGACCACACTTTTCTTGACTGAGAAGGGTTTCTATGAGTTCTGGAACTGGTTTGATTCTGAGAGTTGGTATCCTCTGGGTCGTATCATTGGAGGCACTCTTTACCCGGGTCTGATGGTCACTGCCGCTTTGATTTACTGGGTTATGCGATTTCTGAGGTTTGCGGTTCACATCCGCGAGGTCTGTGTGTTAACAGCGCCGTTTTTCGCATCCAACACTACCGTGGTTGCTTATTTCTTTGGTAAAGAGATTTGGGATTCGGGTGCTGGTCTTGTTGCTGCGGCATTGATTGCTATTTGTCCTGGGTACATTTCTAGGTCGGTGGCTGGATCATATGATAATGAGGGTGTTGCCATTTTCGCCTTGTTGTTGACATTTTACCTGTTCGTGAAGGCGGTGAATACAGGGTCGCTTGCATGGTCTTTAGCTTCCGCTTTTGGGTACTTCTACATGGTTTCTGCTTGGGGTGGTTACGTGTTTATCATTAATCTGATCCCATTATATGTTCTGGTTCTTTTAATCACGGGAAGGTATTCCATGAGACTGTATGTTGCTTATAACTGCATGTATATTCTGGGAATGTTGCTTGCAATGCAAATTCGATTTGTTGGATTTCAGCACGTGCAATCTGGAGAGCATATGGCTGCTATGGGCGTGTTTTTCTTGATTCAGGTTTCCTTTTGTTCCTTTTTACTATTTCATTGCGTCGTTGAATTAGTTAGTAGGGTGAGGTGGGATTCAATTATATGATTTTTTTGGGGCGCCTTTGCCTTACTAGTTTTCACATTGGATTTTCTGTGCTTTCTTGACATCTGAGTCATTTGGCTTAACATGATTTCACTAAGACTCATTTTCTTTGCATTTGATGCACACCCTTTCCCTTAATTGTGATTTATATTTGCATACTAGTGAAAAAAAAGGTTTCTATTTACCACCATACATTGTCAAGGTTTTTTTATGTAGATATTGGCATTAATAAATCTGTTGATCTGTAGATTTACATAATTGTGTTAGGATGCGGAATTTCAAGCTCTAACATTGATTGCCTTGCAGGTATTTTACTTCTTGGATTGGGTAAGGCATTCTCTTGCCGATGCAAAATTGTTTCAGGCCTTTTTGAGGATCACTGTAACTACTGCAGTTAGCGTTGGTGCCATTGCTTTGGGAGTAGGCACAGCATCTGGTTATATTTCTCCATGGACAGGAAGGTTCTACTCCTTGCTTGATCCAACCTATGCTAAGGATCATATTCCAATCATTGCATCTGTCTCTGAGCATCAACCAACTGCTTGGTCATCTTTTATGTTTGATTTCCACATCCTGCTGTTTTTCTTTCCTGCTGGTCTCTACTTCTGCTTCAAGCGGCTGTCAGACGCAACAATTTTCATAGTCATGTATGGTCTCACTAGCATGTATTTTGCTGGTGTGATGGTTCGGTTAATTCTTGTCGCTACACCTGCTGTATGCCTGATTAGTGCTATTGCAGTTTCTGCCACTGTGAAGAATTTGGCTCAGCTGGTAAGGGCCAAGAGCAAAGCTGTTCAGAGTGGTTCTAGCAAAGGAACTAGTACTGCGAAAGGTTCTTCCAAGGTAAGATACTTCTGAGTAACTGGTAGAATGAAGGGTTTTAAAACAAATTGCATTTTAATGCTTTGATCATTTTCTTTTCTTCCTCATCTACAAACCTAAGTTTTCCTATGGTTGAATGCGTTCTAGTTTGGGGAGAATAGGATAGCAGTTCTTGATAATGTTTTCTTGGGTTATTGGATTACCATTAATACTGTGTTAATGTTGTTTCTAATCACTTTCTCACAACCCATTGGTGCTTGCTCCTTTCTCATAATTATGGGAAAGATTCATTAATCTGGACAATCATTTATTAGTGCACAACTATTCTTTTTATCCCCCCCCCCTAATTGTTGAAGTATAATCTAGCTGTATTTTTCTGTTATTTTGATATCGTTGGACATTATATTCACACAACTTGCATGATAGAGGTTATTGATATAATGGTGTTTCTGTACCTTAAACTGTGCTACGAACAACTTTTTTGTGAAATTTTCTTTTTTATATTTATGTGATGATGTGACATATCATTGCAATTTCTTAAAAACAGGGTTTGGTCGATCACTCCCAGCCTGTCCAAAGAAATGGTGCCATTGTGTTACTCCTTGGTGCCTTCTATCTGCTGAGCAGATATGCTACTCACTGTACCTGGGTCACATCAGAGGCTTACTCATCTCCCTCAATTGTCTTGGCTGCAAGGGGGGCCCATGGTAACAGGGTCATATTTGATGATTATCGTGAGGCGTACTATTGGCTTCGTCAAAATACTCCCCCAGATGCTAAGGTGATGTCATGGTGGGATTATGGTTACCAAATCACTGCCATGGGAAACAGAACTGTCATTGTTGACAACAACACCTGGAACAATACACACATAGCAACTGTTGGGCGTGCAATGTCTTCTTACGAGGATGAGGCTTATGAGATAATGCAATCACTTGATGTGGACTATGTTTTGGTTGTCTTTGGTGGTGTTACTGGTTATTCTTCTGATGATATAAATAAGTAAGACCTTCTGATACAATGCATTATAATTGGTTTGTTCATCAATTATATGTATATTACTTCATGCATGTCGATCTAGCAATTTCTTCATGAAAAAATTCTACTTAGACTTGTCTTGCAGCCACAACTGTCAACTATGATACAGGTGGGACCATTTGTGTTTGGCGTAAAATTTAAGTTCTGCAGCCTGATCTTATCCAGATGTGAATGCAAGAGTTATTTAAGTAGCATGACTCTATATTTATTCCTGTTGTCATCATTCCAAATTCAGGAGTTTATGTGACTTCTCAGACTGCCTCATTCTGTTGACATGCTTTTTAGTCTCTTTACGAAACTGTTATGACTGCTGGGCTTCAAACTTTTTATGATTCAAAATTTTTGGGACCTTCTTTCATTGAGTTTGTGCATATTCAGTTAGTTATATTTTTTGAAAAAATTATGAAAACCTGTGTATGTATCTTTGCACTGTGCGGTACAGCTTTTATAGCTCTTGGTGGTGATTGTTTCTTTAGAGCATACACAATTACATGTGGATTGTCTAATTGCTGACTTGTGCTGAGATTGGATAATGCATTTTTTAAAATATGTCTGTTGCTTTTCTTCATCTATTAAGATTTTCTAGTTATGCTTTGTTACTTTTCTTTTTGAATTACTTTTGTTCTTGATATCAACATCTCTTGCTTACCATCGAGTCTTTTTTCTGGTTGATATCATTTGGGTTTATGTTTTTTTCTTCCCAGTTTTATTGCTTCCGACACTTATTTTTTTATACTTATTCTTCATTATTTGTGTAGATTTCTGTGGATGGTGAGGATTGGTGGTGGTGTTTTCCCTGTAATAAAGGAACCTGACTACCTTGTCAATGGAGAGTATCGTGTAGATAAAGGGGCAGCTCCCAAGATGTTGAACTGTCTAATGTAAGTTTCTTAGCACTGCCACATGGTCTTGGCTTGATATATTTATAAATTTCAGTTAGTCTGGATGCATGCAAGTCTAATCTATGTTGGAATAAGCTTTTTCCTTTTATATATATATATATATATATAACATAAATGGTCTATCTTTGTCAGGTACAAGCTGTGTTATTATCGCTTTGGGGAGCTGACAACAGAATATGGCAGACCACCGGGGTATATTCTTTAACTTCATTGTCACTCACTATTTTAACATCCAACCTTGTACAGATTTCCGGCCCTAGCTGATGAGGCACCCCATAATTGTGCGTAAATTGAGGTGTAATGGACTACGTAGTTTCTGATGAGGGACAATTCATTTTCATATCCATGCATGTTTTCTTGAGCACAGATGTATTGCACTGTAGAAGGTTGGGAGTTAGATTAAGTATTATTGATTGAGCTAGTAGGATCCAAACTTCAGCATTAAACTATCTGAGATTTCATAACTTGATGCATCTTAAAACAATGTAATATAATCTCCACCTGTAAAATTGTTCTTTATACTCTTTCTGCTCAAACATTCTTCATGGGGTGCTCTAAAGTTATGTAAACCCTGTTTTATCTTTATACCTCTTGGGTTGGCAGGTTCGATCGTGCAAGAGGAGTTGAAATTGGAAACAAAGACATAAAGCTGGAGTATTTGGAAGAGGCATTCACCACACAGAATTGGATAGTTCGTATTTATAAAGTAAAACCACCTAAGAACAGGTGGTAAGTCTTGCCTGCGATTCCTCTTTAAAAATGGAAGAAGTCCAATGTAGTTTTCTCCGCGGGAACTTGTAGCATTTTAGTTAGCCTGAGAGCCCAAAACCTGCTGGCTATTTATAGATCATAGACTTTTTGTTCGCGTCTGCATTTGTAGAATTCAGCTCAAGTAATGTTGCGGAATCCTAACTTATCATTTTCATGCACATGTAGAATTCAGTTATCTAAATTTTCTGGAATCATTTTATCAAAGCTTCTTTTCGTTTGACACTGTTTGTATGTTGCACATTTCAACCTATTTTGATTCCTGAAGGGAAATTATACGCAAAAAAATTGCATTGTACCTTGAATGAATTGAATAACATTACATCATTTGATGAGCTTTTTGTCGATAAGCTAAAGCCATATTGCAGATCTCCCAGTACAGATCAAAACTCGGTCTGTAAACCTCTTACTACGCATATACCGTTTGAAATCCTAATCAACTGCTAGTCTGAAATGATGAATGAAGCTGGAGAAACAAATTACCATTCTCAACTCATTAGAAGATAGCAAACAATGTGCTTGATTAACCTACAATTTTTATACTTGATCAATGCCTTTATTTTCTTTATTAAAAATCCAACTAAAATTTTATTTTGATTCAAGCCTGCGTTCATTGTTCCAAATAATACCTTTATTTTCTTTATTAAAAATCCAACCAATGCCGGCGGAATAATTAGTCTGTCTCACATGAGTAATACAAGTCATATTCCAACATATTAATGGTCCTTGTCTATATATCATCATAATGTGCAGTGCTTACACAAAAGGTCTCCTGAGGGGAAAAAAATCACAATACAAACAGAACAATTCAACAAGAATGCCGCCATAAGGAAGAACTGAACAATATGAAACTCTTCAACCTGTAAACGAACTCTTATCCAAGGTGGAGCTGCCAATATACTATTGTACACTACTAGATACAAAACAGGAAGAGTCCTTTATTTGCCAAGCACATCTTTCCCGGTAGCAGTATCACTTTCTGGGAGGTCATTCGCACCTTGTTCTTCTGCGCCTGAAATAAATATATCCTAAGTGTGTAGTTTGCTATTCTCTTACCTTTCTGCTCTCAGGCTTGCTAGCCCAGAACATTTTATCTGTTAGCTTGGTGGTGTCAAAAAATAGATTGCATACAAGGATGGAAATGATTTGCCCTAGTCACGGGCCGCTTTGTTCCTGCGACCAGATATTGGGATGGGCAAACCATTGAACATAGGATTGGCAATGGCTGCACTTGAAAGAGCTTGCAAGTCTGTTTTCAAATTCCATTTTCCAGTTGGCCAGACTGAGGCTGAGTTGTTCTTTTCCTGATCTTCGAGGCTTGATGCACTTAATGATTTACGCACTCCTGAAATCACATCAGTTATTATAGATTCCCCAAGACCCATTTGAATTGAATCCAACCATCCTGACTTAGTCTCAGGAAACAACACTGCCCGGCTGGCTGATTTTGGTCTCGTGGCCAATCCCTTTCCACCACTACTTTCTTGTTTTAAAGGCCTGTCAGGAGTAACAGCACCATTATCAACTTCAGTCTTTTGACGTCTGCGAACAGGTTTCTCATCAGATTTATCGCTTCCCCCATCCTCAATCTCCGCATGATACTGAGATGCTCCCCCATCCCCAGTCAATAAATCACATTCAAAATTTCTTGACTTGTGATTTTGGTTTGATGGCATCTCTGAAATTGGTGAGGCTTTAGGGAGCCAGTCATCTCTGAGCCCATCTCCATTTGCAGATCTATAAACTGCCAATTCTGTTTCTTCATTTCGACCCCTTGGATTTGAAGATTTAATTCCATAGTATGCTTGTAGAGAAGCCATAGCTGAAGAAGTCTTCTGTCGGGGTACTTTCAGTCTGAAGGACGGGAAAGGCTCCTGTGTACCAGATTGGCCTGAATGCGGACATCTCTTTCCAGGCCTGGAATCTCTGCATTAAAATTTCAGCAAAATTTTCACCCAAAAAAAAAATCATTAAAATGAATTTCCCCAGTTCAGTATAGATTTCAGTCCAGAAAATTGATGATTAATTTTACACTATCTGAAACTAGAAAAGGTACATGGCTATCTGATGAACTATTACATCACCATAAGCAAAATTCAAAAAGTCCATTTTTCCTCGTCCTATATAATATGGAAAGCAAATAGAGTCATAAACAAAATTCATAGAAGCTCATTAAATTAGACCTAAAGTCAATCAAAATAAACTGTGGCAAGAATCTAGAGTAATGTAATATTGTTCAGGATGCCAGTAGGCAAAGAACGAGCTTGTGGAAAGGCAAACTAAAACTCTTTTATAGTTCCTGAGCTTCAGTGTACCACCAGGGAAAACATGATGGCCCACCTTTTTCTACACTATGCTAAGCATTTTAGCACCAATGATGATATATAGTCCAAAATCCAAAGAAAATCTGGCTGGTGAAATGCCAACATGACCTCTGAACTGTAAAAATACAAATTAATTTTAAAACCTCCTTGTAAAAGAATTAAATAAAAAGTGAGAAAAGATGGATTTGACCAACAAATTCTTATAGAAGCAGATTACAATGAGTGGATACTAAACTAGCGCTAAATTGAAAAATAAGGACAGAATGATTTCTTGCAAAACCAATAACCATATTGGGCACTGCCAAAATTTTCTCGACAAACAATTTTCTACTGCATATCAAAGGAAACATGTAAGAAATCAAAGTTATATTTATACCCTGAATTGGCAGGTTCATTGGGCGGACTAAGAGAGGGTGGATGTCTTCCTGGTAATGGTATCCGTAGAGTCTTCAACGCAAACATTTGAAGATCTGTGGCCAGTCCGTTCATCCTTTTGATATCAGCCACCTAAATTATTACAAGGAGTTGCCATCAAAAGGAAGACAAATCATTGTCTGATAATAGAGGGAAAGGAAAAGCGAAAAGCACCTAACCTATCAATAACATTATCAACATTTACAATTATATGAAAAACATGCATGTGTGCCTATTCTCCTTAAGTAGCGACATTTTGTGATCAGATACGCTAGTTGACGCATATGTCCATTTAAAAATATATAACTACTCTTACCCTAAACAACACAAGGTGAGAGTATTCTGAATACTAGTAAAAATAAGATTTTGACATCAGTGAAAGCGTGCAAGTGATTCTCAGACTTTCCACATTAATGTATGATCACCTCCATCCTACATCATATCTAAAAGGGAAGTGTCGCCTATACTTATGAACTGGTTAATGTGGCATCAACAATTAAATATTTGACAGTTACCAAAAAACAAATTGTCAGAGACAGCACGTATTCAATATGAATTGGACCCCGTCCATCCCAGCTGAAAGCCATATATAAAAGGGATTCGGATACATCGTCCTTCGCATTTCCCTTTTCTTCCACCTATACAACTGATTACATGTGAAAAACCTTCTTTCCTATTTTCATTTTCCCTTCCATAACTCGTTGCATCCATTACCAAGTATGTCATAGAAGGGGACGACAGCACATGGAGACAAATTATTAGTTGAGTTCTTTTAAAAGTTCAAGACCCATGTCGACCTTTTTCTTTCTCTATCAGCATCATCAAGCACTGGGAGAAAGTCGCAGAATTAGGGTGGTTCATCCATATCAGCTCATTACAAAGAAACCAAACCGCATAATTTCAATTGTTCCACAAAATTAGATTAAAAGACGAACATGTCATTTTTTAATAGTAATATAATATACCATAATAAACACAATATTTTTCCTCGTTTACAAATAAGGCATCGAACAAACCATTTGACTAGTCGCGACCTTTGAAGAAAAAGAAATTCACAAACACCCTCTTCAACAAAAACTAAGTAAATTAATTACACGGGGCTTCAAGAATGGTCAATCGAATGCCCAAAAAGAATCGTAAAACGATTTTGTACCTCGACGCCATACTTGATGGCCACACCGGCCAGAGTGTCCAATTTGGAAACCGGGTGCTCAATCCAATTGCGTCCATTACCTCCACCACCACTTCCATTCTGCAAATAATTAGATGGAGACATGTTCGCCAATCGATCACCACAAACCCTTCTTTCGCAGAATCCCGACCGCCGTTGCCCCTACCACAGACACCGACACCAAGATCAGCGGTGGTAAACCGGGAATCTCACATGCACAATCGTGTAAATGAACCGATAAGGGAAAGAGAAACGAATTGGGCACAGCACCAGAGAGGGAATATTGTTCGAATACAGAAATTAGGGCAAAAAAAGATTTGGCTTTTGATAGAGAAAAATAGAGTAAAAAGACGAATGAATGAAAGAATGCAGTGATATTTTGGTGAAGGAGAGGCCTCCTCCTATAAAACTTCAACAAGAATTTGACTTTATGGTGCCACCATTCCCTTCTACTTCAGTTATATGCATTGCGTTGGATTCTTCTTGCTCCTGCGCGGTCGCTCTGTAAAGTTGCAATTAAAAAATATAATATCATAATAATAATAGTCCAGTAACTTGTTAGGGACGGTTCTTTCACTTATTAATGAATGGTTATTCTTTTACTTATTATTGATTAGTTATAGAATTTTACTAATATTATTTTTATTATTTGGAACCTTGATGTCATTTTCTCAAAATATAAACCATGGATTATATACTCCATTCGGTTCTAAATATAAAATATAATTGAATTTTTTGAAAAGATTGAAAGGGTTAAATAAGTTACTTAATCATATTATATGTTATGTATTTTTAAATTATATATTAGTTTATGTGTTAGCCAAAATAATTTTAAAAAAAAAATAAATATAAATATTTTAAAATTATTAAATTAACATTTTTAATATCTCCAAAAAAAAAAATAGCTATATCTTATATATTTAAGATCAGAGAGAGTACTATTTAAGCCCCCAAATGTATCATTATTTATCATATGTCCAAAAATAAAAAATAAAAAGGCATCAAACGATAATTTAATTAAAAAAGGACCTGTAAGTTGAGTTCATAATAATTTTTCAGATTTGATGGCAAAAAAAAAAAGTTTTTTCTATTGTAAAAATACAATTTACAATAATACTAGTAAGTAAAATCTAAACATTCAATGTTAATTTATCAAGACCTCGAAAAAATGTTAATTTATCCAAAAAAAAACTAAAAACATCATTAACTTTTGTAAACAAACAAATATATCATCTTTATCGTCTTAATAAATATAATTAAATACTAGTACCGCATGACGGAACTCCATGATTCTGTTTTTTTCTCTTTTTTTTCTTTTTTATCAATCAAATCCATCATTCTGGTCAATCCCCACATTGATACGAATGTATAAAAATATAAGTCTAATAACCGTTCAAATATCACTTAAATTAGGTAAGTTTTTTTTGTTCAATCTTACCTCTCTATCTTTAATATAAAACTCAATTAATTAATTTAGAAAAATCAAATAAATTAAATAAATTACTTAACTATAACATACATTACTTGTTCTTTTTAAAATATTTATGTATATCATTAGATGGTATGTTAGTTTATAAATTATACAAATTAGTTTGGAGAAAAATGATAAATTAAAAACTTTAAAATAATTTATTTAGTTTATTTAATCTCCTCAAATTAATCAACTGAGCCTTATATTAAATATTAGAATACTATTAACGAATAACTTAGAAATTTAGAACATTGCATTTTTTTTTTATGAAATAACATTGCATCTATTTAAATATCACTGAAATTAGGTAAGTTTTCTGTTTAGCACTAATAAAGAAATTAGAAATTTAGAACACTGCATTAGAGTCTAGGTGCAATGCCCATAGTGTTGCTTGCGCCTTTAATATAAACAATACTATTACTTTCTCTGGCTTTTTAAATTGCAACTTATTTCTCAAAAACATCTTTATTTATGAAGTGTTTTTTGGCCTGAACTTTATTTATGAAGTATTTGAGTGTATGAAAGTGTGAATGAAACTAATCCATAATTAATCAGACAAAAATATGAAATGATACTAAATATTTTAACCTTAGAGTCTCTCAAAAATAGAAATATGTTATTTTTTGAAAAAATATATTTTCTATATAAGACGAAATAGTAGTTTATATTCCTAGCACCAAGTACTAACTAACACTATTAAATATAAAAATGGTGGGATTGGGGAGAAAAGTCAAATGAGTCATGCAGTCCCATTGAGGAGTGTGAGGATTCTTTTTTTTTTTTTTTTTTTGAGCCCCCGGATTCGGCTGCAATTATGAGCTCATGTGTGATGTATCTTTATGGCCCACAATTTTATAGTTTTATAGAAAAAAAAATATTTTTTTCCTGAAGCTGGCAAGGGCACGAGTTGGGTCAGAGCTTAATTAAAGTAATTAAATAGTGGATTAACGCGGTGAGAGATTTTGCATGACGGGACCACCGCACCGACACAGCGTCTAACAAACGAAACCTGCGTCCCTCAAATTTATGGACCCACCGACACTAATCAGTTTACAGAGTACCAAACATGTTTTATACTAAACTCCCTTCTTCCCGTTCATTCGGTGATTAGCTTATTTAGCTATGACATTTGAAAACCTAGAAAGTTTTTTGAAAAAAAAAAAAAATTGAAAGGTAACTTTGAATTTATGAAGCTTAAAGGATAACACGTATTCAAATCAAGGTAATTAAATCAGACCGGCCACCGAACCAGTCGGAGTACTGAGTCAAGGATTAGTGAGTCAGACCGGAGTCAAACCGGAGCTAAACTAGAACCGAACCGGTAAGGAAGTGAACTTGAACGATAATATTTTTTAAAATAATTTTGGAATTTGATAAATTTTTAGGATTAAATGATAATATTTTTTAGTGATTCTTTTGTTAATAGAAAGTAGACATCTCAAGCTTTTCATAGAGTAATAATATATAATTTTTTGAAATATGTAGAATTATATATGAATTTTTTAAAATAAAAAAAAATCTTAATAAATATTAAACCGGTCAGATCGGACCGGACCAGTTAGATAGCCGGTTCGACGGTTTTCATGGTCGAACCGACTAGTCCAATTCGGTTTTAACCACATCAATTCTAATAGACCATTTTAAGGGCAAATGCATTATTATGGATAGTGATTTCCGTTAAATACTTCATGTCATTCCAAAAGAAATAAGAACAAGTATTGGTAATGTTTGCATCAATTCTTCACACTTATGGGATGATTGCATCAATTTCCATTTAATTAGAAATATGAAATCGAGTTCACACTCCTCAAAAGTCAAAACAATGAAAACAAAAATTAGAGTAGTTCTGAAAATGGTCATTCGATGCGGTGACAAAAAATTAGGGGAATATACAGAAGGTGTTGCATATATAAAAATCTCAAACGAATTATTAATACGAAACTGCAATCATCCAATTCATTTTTGTTACACCATGGAGAATTTATGGTGGAATGAATTCTTTAATGATCATATGTGCTCCATGTTGCCACATGAAGAATACGAGTTTCTAAGTTGTAACTCAGTGTGTAAATCTACCGAAGAAGATGACAGTTTTGGCAACCTCTATACTGCTAAATTTCTTAACACAATCACATGCTCTAGTTTGCCACCAAATATACTCAAAATTGGTACACCTATAATGTTGTTGAGAAATATTAATCAAGCATCATATTTATACAATAGAACGCATATTCATATATCTAAGATAGGAAAAAAGTAATCAACAGGGGATTTTCATATCATTGGATCTTATCGTCTTCTTTACATGCAACTAACCTTAATTAAGTGTGTGTTTGGGATAGCTGTAGGAAAAATGATTTATTATAATTTTGATTTATTAAAAATGACTTAATAGAAAAGTCAGTTTTTGTAATGTGATTTATGTTTGGATGAGCGATTGAATAAGTGATTTTTCATAAGTCAAAACATGTTTTGATAAGCAATTGTATAATTGTTTTTTTAAAAAATAAAAACTTGTTTATGTTAGCGATTACATTAGTGCTTTTGTGTTAATTATAACAAAATAAGATATTTAAAATTAAAAATTAGTGGAAAAATTGAAGTTAAAAAATGTGATGCCAAAATATATAAGTTCACATAAAAATATTACATAACCAGATGGATTACCTTAATTATCCTTTTTTGATAATGTAATTATCCTTTTAAAGTCGTCATTTAAATTGGATTTATTTCTTAAGCAAAAAACAATTAATTATTCGTACTGACGGCTCATTATGATCAATTATTGTATTATTAAATTAAATTATAATATCTTGGTTGAATTTTTCCGCGGGTACTGAAAAGGGGATGAAATCCCCCAAATACACACACGCACGTTCCTTTATTTCCGTCCCAAACTTTTGAACCCAAAAAAAAATAATAATAAGCTGCAGTTTTTTTTCAAAAATAAGTTGGATGCTGGGACTTATTCAACAAGGTAGTGTTTGGCTTATCACTTTTTTGGAAAACGTTATGCCAAACAGGAAAAATGTAACCCATTTTTATTTAGACTTATTACCGGCTTATTTCAGCCCAATAAGTGATACCAAACACTACCTAAGAAGTCAAGAAAATTATGTGGAAGTGACTTTACAATTCAAAAGACTTTAGTATATTTTAGCCCTTAAATTAATTAATTAATTCACGAGCATGTTATGGAGTTGAATCTGTTGGGATATTATTGCCAAGTGACGAAGGGGACGATACGTATCCATTCTACAATTTTCACTCGTAAAACCTTGGAGGAAACGTACACAAAAAGTGGCAAGGTTGGTTCCCTGCAATTTAAGGCTTAAGATTCCTTCGTTTGTATACCATTGTGGACGCATCCATTAATCAGCCAAAACTAGTTAGGAAAGATTACATAAGGAAAGATTATATAGGAAAGATTGCTTAAACAAAGAAAAGATATATGACATACAAGCGAAGATCTTTTACACACAGGAAAGATTGTTTAAACACAAGGAAAGATCTTTTACACCTAGCGAAGATTGTTTGAACACAAGGGAAGATCATATAAGGGCAATATGATCATTTTACTTTCTATTTTATTTCTCTTAAATGACCTCGATACTTCATATCCCATTTAACAATTAATTGTGTTCAAACAACCTTCTCTATATGTAAAAGATCTTCCTTTATGCTCAAACAATCTTTCTTACATGCAAAAGATCTTCCCTTGTGTTTAAACAATCTTTAGACCCTATGTGCAAAAAGTCTCATTTGATAAATAAATTTCTAATTAGGTATTTATGAACAATTTCCCCTACTATATTCCGGTAACTACATATTGCATATACGGCCAACTATTTTTTGTTTCTACCAACAAATTCTAAATTCTCTCGCCACATTTTTTTTCAGCAGGGGAATTGCTAGCATTTTTTTGAAGTAATATTTAATAATTTAACTGAAAATTATAGTGATTCATAAAATCAACTGATCCCCTCCATGGGACAAAGGTGTAACATGATTGAACATACTCAACGACATCAAAAAAACAGCAAACAAACAAACTCAACTTACCAACCTTCTCAATAAAACATAATTATATAAAAACACCCTTTCTCCATGTAATAACTTAATTGAAAAGCTTGATACAATGATACATAATTGATAAGAGAATTACGTTCTCGGTCCTTCATAACCCATAAAAACTTATCTGATTTTGGCAGGCAACAGCAGGCTTCAGGGACGATATGATATGAGATCATTTGTTTAATTTAAAGCCGGTACAAAAATACTGGTAGAAGTTTTTAACATTATCAACATCATTAAAAATAAATGGACACGCATTAGGAATTGCAAAAGGAAAACATTTTTCAGATATTTATATATAGATTATTTGTTGTGTCCAATATGACCTAGTGGGGCCATAATAAGCTCCGCCACCAATATGAGCACTATGGCATAATGCCCAGCAAGAGAAGGCAGACGAAGGACAATACAAGATCAAATGCACCAAATTAAAGAAGTCCCAGAAGTTTCAATTATAATCCATCCCATAACGCGCATGAAAAAGGAATTTATAGATCATTCTAACTGTCAAAATGATGATGGGAAAGTTACCTATGTTTATTATGATTCAATATAACGCTTGCAACTCTTACCAACCGCTAGCAATTGATATTTAACATCCTTCCTATTAAACAATGCTGCAGATTTGAAACACTTTCCATACCTGCCAAAAGAGAAGGACCAAGTGAAAATCATCTCCAAATTATGGCGCCTTTGAGCAGTTATACCATAAAACATATTTTCACCGTATAGCTCATATACATCAGAAGGGCCGAAAAAAGGGAATAAAACAGTTTGAAAATAGCGGGCATGTGATTCCCGTATAGTTCAATGTTGAGAAGATGAGTCCTAAAATTTGACTATGATATTTGACATTTACAAGATCATTCACGTAGATTATGGAAACACACTAGGATATGAATTATGATGCAACCAGTGATGAAAGATGTCAATATGTCAAACATTCTGCAGAATAATAGTCATCGATCAGAACTCATCAACAGCAGATTCTTCACCAATTACAAAATCAGAATGGCTAATAATACCATAAAAAAATTGGGAAACAATCGGTACAAGGGGAATTGGAGCAGCAATCTACCAACCAAGAATATCTAAAGAAAAAGTAGTCTGAGTCACAACTAGCAAAGCAAATCCACTTTTCGAGCAAGGACAACTTTCAAGTTGGTCCGCCAAAGAAATACTTTAGACTTAATTATATGCCATATTGCGGCTTATTATCAATACCATCGCCTTTGTATGAAACTTCATCCAAGTTATTCAACTCAACTATTATCCTAAGGAATACAAGGAAGTCCAATTCACGGTTCTTAAAGGGATTAATTCCTCTATTGACACTGATCCAGCGGTGAGAAAGTTCATTACAAAGTTTAGACCACCCAATGCATTACTCTTACAATAGTTAGATATAGGCCTGAGAAGATTGCATATCTTGGCAGCCCAGTGCACAAAGCTCCTGCTAAGTGGGGTTTAAGACAGAATAAATGTACACAACCTTACCACAGAGGAGAGGCAGTTTCCAATATTTGAATCTGTGACCTTCAGGTCATATGGAGACAACCTTACTGTTGCTCCAAGACTACCTCTAAGAAGATTGCATAAAGATTGGAAAAAATACAGAAAAGAAAATGGTGATCTATTTTGAAATCCACATCTTGTAATCCAATGCTCAAGATACAAAAATCTCTTTAATCCTGAACATCAGTTGCAAGCTCATCAAGTTTGTATGTTTGGATTAGCTTTGGAAGAATAACTTTTACGATTTAAGAGGTAGTATAGGAGAGGATTTTTGTCTCGTCTTGCAGAAAAATGCTTTTGAAACCATGGCTATGTGATTTCTCAAACATGCACTTGAGATGAAACAAAATGACCCAAAGAGCCACATTAAACCCCCCCTAGATTTATTCTGGAAACAATCCAAGTAATCTCTGAGAACTATCTTCTGGATTTATCGAGACAATAGGTGAGTTTTTCATGTTCTTGCGTAACTTTATCTCCAGGAGTTCACAGTTAAAGGGAAGGCAAAAAGGGCTGGAGAGCATTCTTCTTCAGCACCAAAGTCCTGCCACCATAAATTTCAACACATATTTACAGATAAGATGCTTGAAATATAACTTGACAACATATGCCCCAGTTAGACACAAACTACCGTGATGGCTTCTATAATGAAGTTGAATATATAGGTAAAAAATGCCATCAACCACATATCTATAAAAGTTATAAAAAACCACACTGTTCATAATACAACTCATCCTGGCTCCATTTCCGCTCTAGTTTATAGAACTATCCTTGGTGGAAGACAACATATCTATAAAATTACCATCATATAAATCAGTACAAATGCAAAACTAGTTCATAAGAATTACTATGGGTGATAAGATACTCGTCCAAGTGCAATAAAGCATGTCAGGCTAAGTGCTCAGCTTGTTCATCCATCAAAACGACCATCCATGGTAAGTAAATATGTGTGCGCATGTGCAGACACCAGTAGTTACATAAAAATTTTGAGTAAATTTCAAGGTTGTCCGTGGAAAATCCAACATCTAAAGCTCCATCTCAAGTTCTCTTCATTGAGATTCATAGCAGTTGAGTGAAAATACTTCTATGAAACCTAGAAGGAAAATGCAAACACGAAAAGATAGTAGCATCTATAACTACATCCGCACATCTTTTGGTTGAAATAAAAATAAATAATGAAGTGAGAGATTAAAAACCTCTTGACGAACCTTGACTGGGCCTATAACGCTGACAGTTTATCAGCTTCAAACATCACAAACAGCCAATTCACTATTTAAAAAAATCAAATGATGTCTGATTGATTCAGAATTTGTACCAAGTCATACACCTCATGCCATGGACTTTATTTCACAAAGCACATGGATTGATAAAAAAGATAACTGTTGAAGTTTACTGCAGAACTCTATGCTCTATCACATGCTATGATTCCACAATTTAAGTTCGATGCGGTAAACTCCAGAAATGTATTATTCACAAGAGTAAAATCCAGCCAGATTGTAAGTCTAAGCTGAATCAGCTACAGGTTTCTGGGAAATAAGAACAAAACAAAACAAAACACACATGCTCCTAGCAGCTCACTTCAGGATTACTCTCAAAGACCTCTACAGAATTTATAAACCCTTCGATCAAGTAAGTTCCATGCAAGTCTCTCTTGCCTCTTTTTCTTTCACTTAAATCATTAGAGGTAATTGTACCCCAGACTTTTAATTCAACTGATTCTTGATCGAGCTACTTTTCTTCTACTTCCTCTGTTCCGAGGGTTCTCTTTCTCTCTTCTCAACTCTTCCGTTAAATCTCTGATTGGTTCTCGCATTTCCTGGGCCGTTTCTTCCATGCGCTTCATCTTTTCTATTATATCATCTGCAAATGTTGAACAGCTTTCCAGCTTCCTCTCCTCCATTCTACACATTGCAAATCTTCTTTTTTCTTCTTCCAGCTGAATCCCCATTTTGTTTCCCCCCTCTCGTACTGTACCACTATGATGCATAATGAAGGGGTCAGCTCCATTCTACACATTGCAAATCTTCTTTTGTCTTCTTCCAGCTGAATCCCCATTTTGTTTCCCCCCCTCGTATTGTACCACTATGATGCATAATGATGGGGTCAGCTCCAGAAAAACATTATTCAAAACAGTAAAATCCAGCCAGCATTGAGTCTAATGGGTTAAAGGTACAAACAGCAATAAAAACCACAAGAACAACACGATATTCCAGCATTTGAGAGGACAGAGTCTCTCAACACATTCACTCACTGGCTGCTTTCTTCTCATCCTTCTAACCCCCCCCCCAACACACAAAAATAAATAAATAAAATAAAAACCACTAGATGCCCCCACTTCCTCTCAGTCTAACATCTCACAACTCACGTCTCATAGCCCATTAGTTTAAGGGCCCGTCAAAGTTGCAGTCAGATGCGCAAGTTAGCAACCCGATTTGGCAAAAGTTAAAAACATGATGACAAACTATGAATTTTTTTTTTTTAAAAAAAAATCAAGTTCGCTGCAATTGCAGTTAAGTATGTTCAACAATATAGTCACCGGAAAAATGGTGTGGCAGTTTTTGGGGCTTGCCATTATATGCCTCTACAATACTGCTATTCATCAAACTCACAGTTCACAACAAACTATAAACTCCTTTTACATTCATCTTCATCTTCTTGTGGGCTATGCATGTTGAATAAAAACAACCAAACTCACATCCTTTGATTAGTCAGATGCAAGAGAGGCCAAAAAATTACCAGACAAACAGCTGCTCTTGTTGAGCTGATTGATGTTTATTTAACATTGGATGAAAACCACTATCTATGCAAACATCTGATTACACATGCCACATATTTTCCTCCGACTTCGATCAATGTGTTCCTCCACCCAAAAAGAATCACCATGATCAACCCGCTATTGCCGGTTCATCATCAATAAAGCATAAAAAACACAGTGAGGTATTACAACAATGCAGAGCAGATGTCTCATCTACATCATCTAATAGATGTTGGATGCTCAGGAACTGACTACTCCCTGACTAAGATGCCTCCTGACCAAAAAGATCAATTATCCATTATTTCTTAAAAGTGAGTTCCCCAATGCTCATAACCTCTGGCTAAGTATAGCCAACAAGTTTCCAATCAAACAGAGCTAGTCAGGTAGTTACATGGGTCAGGAGGTTCCAGCTACTAAAGAACAATCAAACAGCAAGTAAAATATGGAAAGCAAGAATAATAACTGCAAGATTCCAAAATCGAACTCACAGAGCACCTCAGTGCCTCTTGATCATATTACTTGTGAGTTGTGACACCAAAACAAAGATCGTGGTATGTTGCAAACATAAGTTTCAACCAATAAAACGAAAGAAAAGGAATCCAAACCAAAGAATAACACAAGGTTTCAAACTTACAGAAAAATTACTTGCAGGTCTTAATCGAGATCTTCTTGTCTGGTCTCCGACTCAAAATTCTGGTTTCCACTTCTTCCAGAATTTGATTCCCCACTATTATTTCCTCTGACGTTGGCGTTCCCAGTACTGCTCGTCTCGGCTATGGAAGCCAATTGCCTAAAAGGCCAAGGCAAAGAAACCCTAAACCTGCGTTCTCTCGGTGAGTCTTGACCAGATGCTGCACTACCGCCACCGCTGCCGCCGCCATTACCGCCTTCAGCAGAACCAGCGGACCCACCTTCCCTTGCAGATTGATTTTGATTCACCTGGGTAGAAGCCTCACGACGTTGCTCGTAGTCAGGATCATCCGTTGGTAACTCGAACCGGCAAACAGGGCAAGAATTATGCAATTCCAACCAAGGCAAAATGCAATCTGAATGATAGATATGTTTACATGGAATCTGCTTCACCTCTTCCGCAAGCTCAAATGTATCTTTACAAACGGCACACTGCGATGAATCCGAAGCCAGCAACTCTTCTGAAATCTTAATAGTAGGGAGGCCCTCAATGGCAGATTTCGAGGCTGGGGGAGTCCCATGTCGGTTAGGATCGTTCTCCGCAAGCTGTTGAATTAATTGCTCGAGGCCAGGTCCAAAAAAATAATCACCAAAATTGAGATTCGCGGGCAGACGGAAGGTTCCACTAGGGTCTCCAGAGTTCTCTATCACAAATTGAACATTAGCACCGCCGGCTCTCAGGGTTTGAAGATAGTTCTGAAGAAACGCCAAGGGGTTGAACGCATCATTTTCTCCGAACGGAGACGATCGATTAGGTCCACCGCCAAAAAGAGTGGAAAGATCGTCGAATATCGGCCCACCAGCACCACTGCCGCCGCCGGTTGAAGTGGTAGAGAATACTATAGGAAAGCCGGAACTGCCGCCTCCGCCAAACTCAGAGGAAAAAGAAAATAAGGGATGGGTAAAATTAGGGCTAGGATTATCGACTTCTTCAATGAAGCCGCCGTTGCAATTGGGACAAGCGAGATCAGCGGAAGATGAAGTCGTAATGGATACGGTGGCGTTGCACTGGTGGCAAAAATATAATTGAGAAGAAGCGCTGGAGGTAAACCCGCCGCCGTCGCCGCCGGCAGAAGACATATTTACCTGTTAGAAAGAGAATTAAAGAAAGATAAGAGAGGGGAAGACCGTAGCGCAAGGGAAGGATAGCTTGGTTGTAAAATAATGTGAGCATAAAAGCCAACGGTGGTGGGTAGTGGAGGGATGGTCGACTAGTCGCACGCTCCGATTTTCACGCGCCGCTATTGGTAGGTGTGCGACTCGGCGGTGACTTTTTTATTCAAGTACTTTTTCCATCAAGTCTCGCTCTCAACGGATGTGAATGTGCTTGGGAAGACTAAGAAAAAAACATTTTTTAACTTAAAACCACGGTGTGAGGAAAATATTGAGAACAATTTCAAAAAATTATATTGAAAATTGTAAAAGGATAATTCAATATATTAAAAATGAGAAAAGATAGATCAGTCGGGTGTCAGACGGGTAGAGGAATTTGAGATTTTGAAATTTCGGCCAAATGACGAAAATGCCCTTCAGTTCTCAATCAAAATAACAACATGGGAGTTGTTAATAGTGAATCCGAAGTTGTTAATTAAGAAATAAGTGTTGTTATTGGTCCTGAAACTTGTTAATTGTGAAATAAGAAATTGAAGTTGTTAATTTCGAATTCAGAGTTGTTAATTAAGATATGAGTGTTGTTATTGGCCCTGAAACTTGTTAAGTGTGAAAGAAGAAATTGGAGTTGTTAGTATCGAATTTGGAGTTGTTAATTAAAATATAGATGTTGTTATTGACCCTGAAACTTATAAAGTATGAAAGAAGAAATTGGAGTTGTTAATGTCAAATCAGGAGTTGTTACTTAAGATATAGGTGTTATTATTCCGAAGTGGAGGAAGAAGGTGGAGTCATTAATGTAGAGTACAGTGTTGTTAATAAAGAGAAAGGAGTTATTATTAGCCCTAAAACTTGTTAAGTGTGAAAGAAGAAATTGAAGTTGTTAATGTCGAATCTGGAGTTGTTAATTAAGAGATAGGTGTTGTTATTGGCTCTGAAACTTATAAAGTGTGAAAGAAGAAATTGGAGTTGTTAATGTCGAATCAGGAGTTGTTAATTAAGAGATAGGTGTTGTTATTAGCCCTGAAACTTGTTAATTATGAAAGAA
Source organism: Inga laurina (assembly GCA_963855925.1). Taxonomy (NCBI): domain Eukaryota; kingdom Viridiplantae; phylum Streptophyta; class Magnoliopsida; order Fabales; family Fabaceae; genus Inga; species Inga laurina. Next base: position 10,414,609 of record OY979702.1, read on the forward strand.
AAAATTGGAGTTGTTAATGTCGAATCCGGAGTTGTTAATTAAGATATAGGTGTTGTTATTGGCCCTGAAACTTGTTGATTATAAAAGAAGAAATTGGAGTTGTTAATGTCGAATCCGGAGTTGTTAATTAAGATATAGGTGTTGTTATTAGCCCTGAAACTTATTAATTGTAAAAGAAGAATTGCAGTTGTTAATGTCAAATCCGGAGTTGTTAATTACGAGGATCATGTTGTTATTTTGAAGTAGGGGGATAGAGGGCTGAAGGGCATTTTTGTCATTTGCCTGAGATATTAAAGCCCCAGATTCCTCTGTTCGTATGATACCCGACTGATCTGTCCTTTCCCATTTTCAAACCATGGTTTAGGAAAAAACTAAAATTTTTTTCCTGTTTTATCTTTCCTCTTTTTATCTCTTTCCCCATTTTCCCCTTTTTCTCTTTCCTTTTGCACTCTATCTATATTTTCATATTTTTCCTCTTTCCTCTTTCTCTCCCCATTTTCCCTTTTTTCTCTTTCCTTCCTATAATGACCTTTTCCGCATGAGTTTATTGCATGCCTTTATTTTTCGCAGTTGGACAATTTTTTAATTATACAATTTATTAATGTATATATATATTTGATCTATTTTTTTATATTATATAATTGACTAATGTTATAATTTTAATTTTGCAGACAAATTTATTTCATTTTTAGTATTTGTTATGAAATTTAATGTGAAATAATACATTAAATATAATTTTATTCTTTATATGTAATTATCACAAAAATTAATGTCCTTTTTAGTAAATCAATCATGAAAAAAGTGATTCTGATCATAATACCCAAACACTATCATTTTATCAAAATCACTTTTTTCTCAGAATCTATTCTGTAAAATCACTTTTACCACTTTTTCTCTAGAAGCTATTCTCCAAAAGCTAATCCAGATACATTCTAAAACTATCCAAACTTTTTTAATAAGTGCGTCCAACACTATAAATTTTTTTTGCACAAAAGTAATCATAAATTTTTAAAAATAAAGTAAAAGTGACACAACTATTAAAATCAAATAAAAGTCGTTTACTACACTATGAAAGTACCAAAATACCCCTAGTAAAAAAAAGTCTCCCTTCGAACCCTGATTCATCTTTAGCTTCATCATCATCGACCATCATGAACAACAAATCTCTCCAAATCATTGAGATTCATCACCAAATTCAACCACAACAAATTAAACCAGAAACAATCAAATCTTAATATATTGATTCATATCAAGTGAGTATTGAAAAAAAAATAGAGAAAGAATTAGCAAATTCCTTGACCAAAACAGGCATCTGCGTATAATAGTAAAGAAAATCATAGAGTTGGCATCAAGCATGGCTTTGAAGGGTTGAAATCTAACTTTACTTCTAATCTGAATGTAACCTTGCAGCAAACCCAAAAGACCCACTATTGAACTGATATGTTAAGGACAATTCGAAGAATGTTCAGAGTGAATATATAAAACATATGCCTTTAAACCTAGTCAAGAATCAATTTGTTTATGTGATTCACAGATCCATACTCTTCATACATGTTCATGAATGGCACTCCCTTGTGTCCCTATTACTCGATCAAACCCAGATAAGGTGATGATGATTGACGATGATGTAAACACAAAACCTTCAATCATCATATGCAACAACAAGGTGGCTGTTGGATGTGGAAGTTGGCTCTGGTAACAACAAACCTGAAGGAAGATATCATGGAGGTGAGGTTGAGAAAAAGAGGGAACGTATAGAGATAGGTGACACCGTCACCATCGCCAGAATCTGAGAAGAAATAGGGAGTTGAATGAAGGAAGGGAGGGTTTGAGAGAGGGGGGAAAGGATGGAGGGAAGGCATAAGGGGCAGGGTCAATAAAGATGTGACAATGGCCACCATCACAAGCTATGGATGATGCCACCGTAGCCAGAATCTGATAAGGGTGGAGGAGTTAAGTGAATGAATGGAGGGTTTGAGAGAGAGAGGGGGGACGGGGAAAGGGTAAGGGTAGGGAGGGAATTTAAAACATTTTATTTATTTTTATTTTTTAATATTATGCGGCCCACGAGAAATGATAACTTAGTTTACTAAATTTAATGGAAGTGTTGCTTTTGTCTCCTTTTTAAAAGTTTGTGGTTACTTTTACACATATAAAAAAGTTTATGGTGTTAGGTACACTTTTGGAAAAAGTTCGTAGGTATTTTTGCACATTTACCTTCTTTTAATAAGAAAGAAAGCAGTAAAGATTATTAATCTATAATACAAGAAAGAAAGAAGGAAAAGAAAATCTTCTAAATGAATCATCAAGGCTTACTCTCGCCTCTTTGCATGAAGTTGAAGAGGATTAAAGGAAAAGCTAAATTGTTAAAAAAACAATAAATTATATACTTTTTCTATGTTCAATAATAAATCATGGGTTAAAGGCCAAATTTACTCTGGAAGTATACACTGAGGGACAATTTTGTCTTGAAAGTTTTCCGAGAAGCAATTTTGCCCCGACCGTTATCCCTGTTAAGTTTGACCGTTAGTTGATCAAATATGCTGAGTTTGCAGTTCATGTGTCTTCCACGTCATTTTTGTTAAGGTTTAAATTTACCCTAGAAGTTTTCAAATCGTAGCAAGGTCGCCCTGATAGTTATCTAGGTTAAATTTGACTGTTAATTGACCAAATATGTTAAGCTAGCAGCGTGAACAACATTGAAGAAGAAAAAGTTACATATGGAGGAGGAGCTCACATTCGCCCGAGAGTAATAAAGAAAAAGTAGCTGAATATGTTGTAAATACTATTTGAGATTTTGAGAGTTGTACATATCAGATGAACATAGTTGTAAACATAACTTTAAGACTTGTAAAAGTAACTTTTTGTGTTGTAAAAGTAGCTGAATAAGTTGTAAACATTGCACAAGCACGCATTTTTTTTACACATTGTAAACGTAATAGAATTAAGTTGTAAAATTAACTGTATAAGTTGATAAATTAGCTCAAGAAGTTGTAAAATCAATGTTCGTGTTGGTCAACGTTCATCATCAAACAGTTGTTAAAATGACATCAACTGTTGTGAAAATATGCATATCCACTTGTAAACAAAAAAAACCGATTTGGTTACCTTGTTGTCTAAATATGTTTTTCCCTTCACCTGTGAAAAAACTTGATTAAATGACTAAAAAATATGTTGCACAAGCACGCATGATGTGTTGCCAATGTCCACAATTGGCAATCTTGCAAGTAAATCATTCTATACATACATGTTGTCAAACAAACTGATTATGTTGCCAAAATAACTCATGATGTTGTAAACTAACTATACATTAGTGCCTTTTGCTGCAAGAAGGCATTCCTACAAAATATCAACACAAGTACACTACAACTAGCCGTATCCATAAAAGATTATGTCAAATGCTGCACGTCTTTCTTCCTCTTCATTTGTTGACTTCCAGTGAGAAGGGACAACACCTTTTGAGTGTGTATGTTATGCTCATGTGTCACTAGCCACCATAAACAATCCGCATTTAGCTGCCGAATCTAATAATCAACAAGCTTAGGCATGGTATACCCCTCTTTGTCATGTGTAGAGCCATCTCAGCTATGTAACTATGACAGAACATGAACACCACATGAATCGTTGCAAAACAAATTGCCACATACTTAGTTCCAATATTATAACAACGGAATGGTTCAAAAAAAATAAAGTTCAGAGAGTTGGAGGAAAAAAAAAGCAGTACTAACATATTAGCCTGGATATGCACTTTTGGCCAATTAACTTCCTTTTCTATTTTTTGTCCTTTGTCATATACTTCGGGTTTAACTTGACGAAGTATGTTAACGATTCAATCTCTCTAGAAGTTGTACAAAAATTGTGTCATGTCACAAAACAACTATGACGACTGAACAAAAACCATTTCAGAAAGAAACACTTACACACTGCAATGTCAGCCGTTCTTTGGCTCGAAAATCTTCTTTTTGCTTTTTGCTCAATCTCTTGGGTTTTTTTTGGATGGTCAGCTGCTGAACGTGTATCTTCTTCTACCTTTTGTGCCCTTGCATATGTTAATTGGTTAACCAATGAGTCTAGCACATAGAAGCGCATTGTCTTCATCTCCAAAACGTAACAGAACCAATGATCCAGGCGCAATGTAGGAGCAAAAATCAAATCACAATCACCAATATTGTATCCAATATGTTCAGGAACGATCTCGCAGCATACGATTCCAATGACCAATTCTTTAGATTCGCTGCCATTTTTTGCATCATTTCTACGAAAAATATGTGTCTAGTCCCCGGCTTCTCTTGTGTACTTGATCTCCTACCGACGTCTTCGCAACCATGGACATAAACTATGCACCATTACAGAAAGGGTAAGTAATTCACAGAATTCAATTAACATAGTATGAATTTATTGTACAAATAACTTACCCCGTTACTAATCCACCCCCTTAGACGAAGACAATATAGTTCATCACGTGTCAAGAAATAATCATACATATCCACAAACCCCCTAATAGAGAAACAAATGCACAAAGTTAGTTTTTGTGATTCAACTCAATTGAGATTGAAGAAGTGTAATTACGTACTCCTACTCATCCTCTGCTGAATTAGATTGTGTAGTGCACATTTGATATAAACCTTCCTTATCTTCTCTTCTTACCCATTGTTGTCACCCAGGGAGAGGCAATAGTAGGTTTCTTAACCCTCGTAGATTTCCTCAATTGTGACTTTTGCTTTTCTTTTGATTCCACTTTCTCTTTATCTCCAATAGCATCTACACCTCCTAGTTCTTCCTCTGACCCTTCTACTTCATTTATATACTGCATTTCATCGTCTTCTCCTTTTCTTGTGTCACCCCCCTCATCTTCACTTGGTAATACAGGTTCTTCATCTTTACTTTCTGATAAAGATTTTACGTCTTCCACCTTCTCATCCCCTTCATTGATGTTTCTCCTGCCCAATAGCCTTACCTGAAGGGAAACGAGTTCCTGTTGCACCGTTGACACTACCCTTGACATAATTCGATCATATGTTCTCTTGATTTCCTGCAAATTAGACAGGACAAAAAAATTAATTCAATACTTTGGACTGAATGTGCGGCTGACATCAAATTTCACATCTTACCGGGTATGTTAGCATAGTTTGTTGATGCAATTTAGAAGAGGGAGATCCAACTACATTACTCCCAAAATGTAGCAACCCTTGGTTGCTTTCCTTCTCTATTTGTACCCTACTTTTGACATTGTTGTTATTCTAATATGCAATCGCAATGTCACTTGTAGAGGCGTGTAATTGGCCCAGGGGAAAATGTGGTAAGCAAAACACCTATATAGAAATTAAATAACAACTTACCAACAACAGATTTTAACATATAATGCAGCAATTTACAACTAATTAAACAAAGCCAACAAATGTTACATAAATAAAACTTGTATGTACCATTAGAAAATATATACATCCACCTACATTGATTCTGCCTGCATCTTTCCCTTTCATGACTTTTTTCTTGTATTGGACAAGTGAATTTGACAATTTATCCATCACCTTCAACACCCTATCACTCACTTTAATACCCACTACAGGACACAAGAGAGTTCCCAACGCATACATAACAAAGAGGAATTCAAATTCGGGATCCTCCTCTCTCTCAATTAGCCATTTTTCGATCGTCTTGTATAGCACTGTCCCGTACAACATCTTCAATTGTTCAAAACCTTCTTCTTCATTATTGACTTTTTCCTTAATGTCCCCCCTTACACGGTAATCCCATCAATTGTTGTACATCTTCTCGGCGGATGTTCAGTAACCTCCCTCGAATCGAAACATTGTTAGTTGGAGGGTTAAATGTAGATATAAACTAACCACATAAATCTCAAGGGATTTGTGAGTAGCATATGTTAACTAACTTGTCAAATTCAACTTTCTTTATCCGATCCATCCTATCTTCTCTATTCTTCAACTTTTGCACATTTTCATTAACTGATTAGGAGCACAGTAAGTTAAGAATGGAACCACATATTTTTTCCCTTTTGCCTCACTCCTTAAATTCTTCGCCCTCACCCTATATGCCTCCTTCTCCTCATCTTTCAATGCGTCCCAAACTTCTTTCATCGACTGTGTCTCCACTTTTAAATGCTTGCACTCCTCCTTCTTGTTCTTAAAATAGTCTTGTGTGAACAATATATACCCTGACACTTTTGTTACCCTCTCTCCTTCTCCATCTTTGCTTTCTTTGTTCTTCAGCATTTTCTGCTTAACCTTAATCTTACTTACTACTTTAATCACCCACCACAAAAAACATAAGACATTAACCAATCATTTGTACATAACGAACGGGTAATTTATGAAGTTAATTGCATTTCCATATCAGCAATACAAAGAAGAGAGTCATCTACACAATACATATATCAATCACTAATTCATATATATCAACAATGTAGCACAAGGGTATTTCACATGCTTCAAAATAAAGGCCATAAAGAAAACTTTCTTTTGAAACTCATCATACACAACATACATTTTTCCATATCAACAATTGCTAACTATTTTATACTGACAAATATCAATTCGTACATTGGTCTATGTTGTACCTAACGCCAAATTAACTTCCTATACTAACCATTCTTCTGCTGGAACCACTAAAAAACAATAATAAGCAACACAAACAACGGCATTAATAGAACATCTATTATCAACATTAACATACTTCAAATGTAGCAATTCTAGAGGAGCACATTATCAGCCCCATACCCATTGATTATGATCTGAAACCCAGTGCTAGAGGAGCACATTATCAGCAAACCATATTATAAAAGATTCCATGGCCTTTAACGTTACTCATAGACTAACATCTATAACCCCCCAAAACAACAACACTGATTCACCCATTACAGAGCAGCGACATGCAGACAAAGCAAAAATTAGAACACGAAAACCACCTTCTTTAACCAATGTATTTCTCTAAGTAAATTCCAAGAATCAATGATTTGCCCCAATCCCAAACTAGTGGCAACCTAAGAGATTAAAGGTGCCATTTCACAAAAAATAAAAAAACCACATTCAAGGCGTGCGGACGACTAACCGTGCGGCTTCGGAGGAGCAATGGACAGATGATGGGTGTTGGGAGGAGTGATGCAACTTACAGATTCAAAGGGACGCCAGATTCTTTACTGTAGGAAGACCGGCCGATGCTGGCGTTGTTGAGGAACAACGGATGCTTGGCTGGCGGACTGCGATGGACGCTTGGGGACAAAGTGGTGTTTCCAGTGGCGGACAGGTGAGTAACGCGTAAGAACCTACCTTTGGGAGGGAAACAACAGTTGGAAACGGTTGCTAATACCCTATAGGCTGAGGAGCAAAAGGAGGAATCCGCCCGAGGAGGGGCTCGCGTCTGATTAGCTAGTTGGTGAGGCAATAGCTTACCAAGGTGATGATCAGTAGCTAGTCGACGGCGAGTTGAACGGCAACGATGCGAGACGCAAAAGCAAAGCACCACGGACCGAGAAGCAGAGTGTGTGAATGGCGAGCTTTCAAACCTTGGATCCCTTTTTTGTTTCGAAATTGGACGCTCGAAAGTTTAAATTCCATGGGGGTTATTTTTGTAATTGCACATTAGGAATTCATGTCAGAAAAGTCCCTTGGGACTTTTCTGACCATTGACTTTTCAAAGGGACTTTTTTAGTATTTTTTCTATACCTTGGGACCTAGTTGTCATTTTCCCTACAATTTATCTTCACCAGGGTTACCATGTCCCTCTTATTTAGATGCATGCAATGTATATTTAATTATGTGTAACTGTCTTTTATTTTACACTAAAAAAATGTTGGCACCCAATGAAAATATGTCGTAATTTTTTGTTGAGAACCCCAATTAGAAAACTTCACAAACGTAGTATGATTTATAAGTCAAGAGACCCACCTTCCTAATTTTTATTAGGTGCAAATCTTTTCAAGAATCATATCTCAAAAGCTCCCTGTTTGAGTTGGGGAAGCAAGAACTTATTGGAAAAATTAAAATGTAGATCTAAAATTATCCAAGTGAAGTAAAAAGAAAAAGAAATTAAATATTAAAAAATTAGAAATGAATACTCAAAGAAGGCGTATTTTTTTAATTGCCAAACATGCAAGTTTGCGTGGGGATGGATATATTTTGTCAAATTAAAAAAAAATTAATATTATGGGTGGCAGCATCTAAATTGTCACACAATTTATTGGATTTTTCAACCTCTCTTAGTGTTATGCAGATCTTATTGACAATAACACCTAATGAAAAAATGAATAATTTGAATCGTGTACAAAGGATGTCCGTTCATAATAATTTTTTTCAAATGTTCGGATAGATATAGTCTTCTACTGCTAATCATAGCATATAGCCAAAGAGCATTTCTTCATACTTATTTTAATTTCCACGATTGACAGAAATCGGGGCCCACAAATCATCAATGAATATTCTAAACTATACTCACCGCTAAACGGTTGTTTCAATAGCCAAAATTTTCAATCTTAGATGATGGGTAATTCGAGACTAATGGCAAAGTGGAAGTGCAATGATGTATGTAGTTAAAGCATTCTAACAAATTGGTAGATTTGAACCTTATTCCTACATTATTCAATTAGGCACTCGCCATCTATTTTTATTGTTCAACTCTTTGACAATATAAAAAAAAAAAAAAAAACCAAAAGCTCTGCCCTCCTTTTCTATCTATCCAAGGGATGGAAGGGCAGAGGCCTTTAGTGTCCCCTCCAGTCAAGAATTAGGGCCTCACATTCAATAGCCAGAGTATGAGAATCATAGCATATATCTTTTTTTTTTTGCCCAGAATCATAGCATATATCTTGGATGCCTTTTTGATCGCACGCTTGATATACCTTGTATACATGACCAGTGTGAGTTATGGAAAACTTGATGAATAACCCAAAAATAAGCAGCTAGATGCACGTTTATCAATACAAAATAGCTTTTAAGATTGTTGGCGATAGCACCTAAAGTGTTACACAATTCATTGGATCTTCCAATTCCTCCTAGTGTTATGTAGATTCTATTGATAGCAGCATCTGCAGAGAAAATGAATAACCTGAGTCATGTCTAAGGACACTATCCTTAATAGTTATTTCGCAACTACCAGCATATAAGAAGCAGCACTCTCCTGAAAAAACAAATCCTTTTTACAAAAACACAATGAGTAGAACAACAAAATATAATAGAACTCATGCATAAAATATTGAAAATCGGAGGAAGAGAAGCGCTTGAAAGCTACAAAGCAGTGTACAACCATTGAGGCTTAGCTCATTTAATTCAAAATTTTATTTTCAAATTCCATAAAATTAGCCAATAATAAGAACTCAATATGCGGTTTAACTCCTGCATAGCTCAATCATCTTTTTAGCTCATTTAATTGTCCAAACTTACAAGTTTATTTTATACTTGGATTCTCTTACTCCTAATTAATACAGTGTTTATTTCATTTGACACACCCACAATTAAATTATAATTCCAACAGATTTCAACTAGAACCTTGATTCTAGATAAAAATTTGTTGTTCAATTGACGTAATGAATAGTCTAAGAAACTCCTCAAACATCATTTTGTCCAGTTTTTTTACTTTTTTCTTGGTTAATATTTTGAAATTTGTCGTCCTCCTTTTTTGTAACGTAATACTTTGAAATTTGTCAAATCTTCACTCATTCGGACCTCCCATCAATCATCAACAACGAACATAAGTTATGATATTAGGCAAAACAAACGTACACATCTACCTCATAGCTATACATATTAATTGACATTGGGCTGATTATTTTGCACATATGTAGATTATTTACTCTGATTTTAATAAATATCTAGCTATGTGTCTATCCTCTACAAATCTGTAATTTTATAGCAGGTACATTCTAAAATTTTAACTTAATTAATTTTTTAAATCAATGAAAAACTTTTAATCAGTAATAATTAATGGCAAGAGTTGACCAAAAAAATACACACAGAGAATTACAAGTGTAGACAACCACGGGCAATGTGGAAGAACGAAGAAACGGATGATTTGAGTCATGTCCGAAAATACTGTCCTATAGAGTTATTTCACGATCATCGGTAGAGAGGAATCGGTACTCCCCAGGATTAAACAGACCCTTCTTGAGCAAGTCAAGGCGGTAGAACTGACGGAATGTAATTGTAATCATAGTGAGAAAAGATTATGCAGAGCAAGAGATATCAGAAGAAGAGATCCTGAGCACTTTGTCTATACTACTTTTATAGGCACGGTTTATAGATAGCCAATTGACGTAAGATAGTTAGGACAACACGTCCTTTGAGACCAAACATACACCATAAAAAAGATAGGCCTATACGTTGACAACAGAGAGAACATTCGAGGAAGCGCCTGACCATTGACAACTTCCGGTCACGAGGGATTACAAACTTCAAACCCCAAAATATAGAGACTTTTCGGTAAACCCAAATAAATTATTATTATCTAAAAATAATATTTTCGGTGAGCAAAATATTTCCACAAAAAGTGTTGGTACTACGTATTTACTCGCGTGTAGGGGGAATCGTGGGATTTCCACTGCGTTTGCCTTTCGGTGGCCCATTGTTGTGCGTATAAGCCCACCACTCCTCTAAACCTCTTTATAAACCTAAAATAATGTAATAATATATATAGACTTATACTCTATCATTCTCAAACAATGTGAGATTAGTTTTTTTGACTCACATATAAATATATTTTACAACAACAATAACTAGCAATCGAATTCGAGTTCTCAGTTAGTTATTGAATTCAGGCCTGACTTGACTTTTATTATTGAATGAAATTTAAATTTTTTCACCCAACCCCCCCCCCCCCAAAAACACAATTCACATCACCGTTATCTCCTACTAAGCAGAAAATAAAATAAAATTAAATATTGAGTAAATAATTTTAAAGAATATATTAGTAAATGTAGGCTAAACTTATTTACAAGTAAAGAATATGAAATTATAAACTATTAGTGATTTCAAAAAAGAAACACACATTAAATTGTTGCGTGGCACTTTTTTTTTCCTCAAAATAAATATAATTTCATAGGATGAAAACATTTGGACCCAGAACTTTCTAGCGTATTACCATTCGTTGACAGCTTTGCTGATGTCCAAGCGCCGGCTTCAAGTCATCAGCGATTGATCCTTTGCAACTTGTATGGGGAAATGCCTATAACTTATATAATAATCATATAATAATAATCCTATTATTATTATTATTAAAAAGACTTTTAAGAGGACATGTATTTGTCCAAACTTTACCCTTAAAAAAAATATAAGGGAAAATGACACGTAGATCTCAAGGACCCAAGATAATTATAGTGAAGTCCCGCAGTAATAAAAAATCACTTAACATGTTGTAAAAATAGCTTAACAAATTATTATTTCTGATTTTTAGGATTTTACTGTAATTATCTTTGAGACCTGCAAATCATTTTTCCAAAATATAAAGTATTAATACAGGGCGAACCCAACCAGTCAGTGTGGGCAATTATTGTTTCACAATTTTTATATATTTGATTAAAAAATTATAAATATTATTTGTTAAAAAATATTTTTAAAATTTAGAAATACATTTAATTCAATATGAAAGGTATATTAAACATTGTTTTTTTTAACATCAATATCAACATTTGTACTATTAAAATATCCACAAGAGCATAATTCTTCTATGCTCGGTATTCATGTAATATTGATAAGGATATTAAAAAAAAAAACACGGTCATTTTGCACCTAGCAGTATCCTAATAGTTCAAAAATATAATAGCTAAAAATATATATATAAAAAATTATCAGTGAACTCATAAGAATTTATAATTATCAATCTGTAAAACAATATTTGCATAACATTAAATAACTAATTAATATTCTATTAACATATCAAATTTTTTTTGTATTATTTTCACATCTTTATATTCAAAAAGCACACGTTTCTCTTAAAAGAGGAGCCATAGGAGTATTAAGATTAGTCTCCCTAATTAGACAATAATAATTGAACTATTATATTTAGGTTCAAATATTAGTACCATCATGTTGATGATAAAAGACATAGTAATGCAAAGAGAATATAAAAAAAAGTTGCGAAAAATAAATGCGATTTGAGAAAAATATTAACACTAGTCTTTCTTCCAGAAAATAGTCAAACCCAAAACGATGGAATTTTACCATATATGCTAGCCAGATATATGCCCACCCACCTGGTTCAGAATTTAGATGCTTCAGGGTCAGTTTGGTTCGAAGGGAGGGGATTGAAGAGGAGGGAATGTAAGAAAAGAGTTATCTTATTTGATTTGATTAGTGGGGAGGAAGTGAAGGGTTTTTAATTATCTTTTGTTTAGTTTAAGATAGGATGAAAGAGGAGGATTGATAGCAATTTACCATTCTACCCTAATATATTTTGTTATATATTTTATTTATATGTTGTATAAATTAATTTACATCTTATATAACTAATATAGTAACATTTTTATTTATAATTAATATAATAATATATAAATTGATAAAAAAATATAATATATATTTGTTTTAAATTAATTGTATGATAATATATTTTTTTAATATTATTTTTTATTTATAATAACATATTTTCATTTTAATTTAATTTCATAATAATCTATTTTTAATATAAAAATATTTTTAAAAAAAATTTAATAAAAATAATATATTTTTCATTATAATAATATTTTTATTTAAAATTATATTAACATATTTTATACTTATAATATTTTTTATTTATGAAAGTTTATTTTTATTTTAAATCAATTTTATAATAATTCTTTCATTTGTAAAAATATAATTTTTTTAAAGCTTATATCATAATAATATTTTTTTAATGATAAAAAATATATTTTTATTCAAATTAATTTAATAATAATTTTTATTATTTACAACAGTATTTTTTTATTTGAATTTGTAATTTTGATGAGAACCAAAATAGAAGTGTTGGAGGAGAGGGGATCGAAATTTTGGGATCCCCTCAAAAATTTAAAACCAAATGAGGAGATGGGTTCTTTTTTCCTCCACTTCCACCCCCCTCCCCTCTAACCAAACATGCCCTAATTGTCTGTTGCAAATAATGTGTGGCATCATTATGAGCATACTTGACATAATTGTTCGATATGATTTTGTGAAAGATAAAAAAGAGAAAAAGGACACCTCCTTTGATATTATTCTAAAGGTACTAAATTCATAGAATAAGGAAGCATGTTAGGACAAAGTAAGGAATCAGTCAATTCATGAGAATTGCAAGACTCAACCATGATATATATGCTCTTTTTAATCCAACAAACATTGACTCCACTGCGTAATGCGCTGGATGCATGTAATTTTTAAAATTGTTAAAAACACAACCGCATGTAAGAGACAATCATGAAAAACACCCTTTGTTCAGGGATACATTGTTGATACTTCTGATAACAGGTTCAAACACTAAAGGAGTTATGAGTGATATACTCCAACGTTGCATATTGGAATCAAAATGTTTTAATATTAACTGGCCAAAATTTTAATATTTTAATATTAAATGAATAATTTTTATTTTTATTTTTATTTTAAAATATTTAATATTTAATATATCAATATCAAAAATTTTCTTTTGCAGTAATTAAATGAATAATTTTAATATTAACCTAATCAAACAATCGTTCCAAATGGTTAATCCATATTTTAAAAGCTACTGCTACATCGTATATTTTATGCTTCATGGTAAATAAGAATAAGTCAATCATTTTTACAAATCTTGAATCCTTCTGATTTTATTGTCTATGATGGGTTATTTTTATATAAGAACACTAAATCATTTATATATACAGTAAACTCTCACTTATGGCAATAAAAGGTTAGGATCATTTTTTATAGAAATAGAAAAGGCCATGAGTTTGTTACAATATATAGTTATAACATCCCTGAAAATCTTCAATTGCATTCTAAGTAAATAACTGAAAATCAGATAGAGCACTATTTCAAAACAGTTGACTATGCACTCCTATTCTACATAAAACTCAGCTGAAAAAAGCACAGCCACACAACATAATGTGGTCTCTATTTCACAAATTCAAATTAACTATGTTTGATTGAGTTCACATAGGCGTAATGACCTCAACCTTATCAACAGATAAAAAATGCAAATAATCAGAACCTACTTTTAGTGATACTATGAGGTAGAGAACTTTTATTCGTCTGATGTTTGAACTGCTGCACACTTGACCCTCATTGCTGGTTGATTGAACTGATTGTTGACAAGAAATCTCTAAAAACCTGCAATTGTGTCACAACAACAAACTAGTGACTAGGTAATATACCAAAAAAAAGTCCAACCTCCCAAGACCCAAAAGCTAAAACACAACCTTCTGGAGAGCCTCCAAGATAAACCAAAGGCACATGACATGATTATTTACTACAAAGATATTTCAAATCATATAGGCCAATTAACTAAACGACCTCACGGCTTGATAAATGACACACTTCCCTCCAGTTAACATGTTCTTAGACTGTCGGATTGTCATGAATTTTTCCTAAAAATGGTGACTCTACTCTATAACATGGTCTAACTTTGACCAACCTTTCCCCTCACATATAAAGTTTCGTAATAAAAACTCATATACGCAGAATAAAAAAAAACATATTCCATTTAAAGTGTTCCCCCCCTTTTATAAATCTAAGTGCCATTAATTATATTACTTGATTAAATTTCTACCACACACATAAAACTGAAGAATAGAGATCAAATGACCAAATTAAAAAACAAAGGTAACTTTCCACCCAAAAACGATACAAAGGCATAGCTATAGTAATAGTGTTCAAGTCAAACATGTCAAACTACATAGACCTACGAATTGATCTTCAAATATGGCAAATCTCCCAACAAAATATCATATTCAATAGGTTCTTCACTAGTGATTCACTAAAAAATTCAGTGGATAATGTAGGTTTTACATGTACTCTTTTAGTCATCAACAAACATGAAAAAATGTTGTGCAAGAGTGCAGCCACCAACTTCAACATCAAAAGATGTCATATCACAGAAGATATTATAAAAAATTATACAACATACAACACGCAATATCAGATTCTGAATCAACCATATCTACACCATCAGAATATAGACACATCGATAAGTTCCAAACTGCCATCAAGAAGAGGAACACAAAGTTTACACATCTGCTAAGTGACTTTTCCTAAATAAGAAAAATCTACAAAGATAGATCTTATTGAGCAGCAAACCATCTACAACTCATGAAATAAAATACTGGAGTGTAAGAAATTAAACAAAGTAACCAATCAAACCTATCATTTCACCATTACTTTCCCATATTGTAGTTGTCTTCTCATATAAGGCAAAGTGGATTGGTAAGTGTCTCTATGCAAGTTCACCATCCAAAAGCACAAGCCCAATCCAATTGAGCCCCACAAAATTACAGACCACCTCGAAAAATATCATCACATAGCTGGCTCATATATCCTCAAATATTTGAACTGGGTACTACAAAGTTTATCTGACAGGAACATAAGAAATCCAATGGTTAAATAACAGCAAACATCAGAGGTAAGTGACTCTTGCCATCATACTTGTCATGTAAGAAATACTATTCACAATTACACATGACTGTGAAGAAAAATTATATATTTTTTTTAATTGCCAAACACGCAAGTTTGCGTGGGGATGGATATATTTTGTCAAATTAAAAAAAAATAATATTATGGGTGGTAGCATCTAAATTGTCACACAATTTATTGGATTTTTCAACCTCTCTTAGTGTTATGCAGATCTTATTGACAATAACACCTAATGAAAAAATGAATAATTTGAATCGTGTACAAAGGATATCCGTTCATAATAATTTTTTTCAAATGTTCGGATAGATATAGTCTTCTACTGCTAATCATAGCATATAGCCGAAGAGCATTTCTTCATACTTATTTTAATTTCCACAATTGACAGAAATTGGGGCCCACAAATCATCAATGAATATTCTAAACTATACTCACCGCTAAACGGTTGTTTCAATAGCCAAATTTTCAATCTTATATTACGGGTAATTCGAGACTAATGGCAAAGGGGAAGTGCAATGATGTATGTAGCTAAGGCATTTTAACAGATAAGTAGACTTGAACCTTATTTCTATATTATTCGATCAGGCACTCGCCATCTATTTTTATTGTTCAACTCTTTGACAATATAAAAAAAACCAAAAGCTCTGCCCTCCCTCTCTATCTATCCAAGGGATGGAAGGGCAGAGGCCTTTAATGTCCCATCTAATCAAGAATTAGGGCCTCACATTCAATAATCAAAGTATGAGAATCATAGCATATATCTTGGATGCCTATTTGATTGCACGCTTGATATACCTTGCATACATGACTAGTGTGAGTTATGGAAAACTTGATGAATAACCCAAACATGAGCAGCTAGATGCACGTTTATCAATAGAAAATAGCTTTTAAGATTGTTGGTGATAGCACCTAAAGTGTTACACAATTCATTGGATCTTCCAATTCCTCCTAGTGTTATGTAGATTCTATTGGTAGTAGCATCTGCAGAGAAAATGAATAACCTGAGTCATGTCTAAGGACACTATCCTTAATAGTTATTTCGCAACTACCAGCACATAAGAAGCAGCACTCTCCTGAAAAAAACGAATCCTTCTTACAAAAATACAATGGGTAGAACAATAAAATATAATAAAACTCATGCATAAAATATTAAAAATCGGAGGAAGAGAAGCGCTTGAAAGCTACAAAGCAGTGTACAACCATTAAGGCTTAGCTCATTTAATTCAAAATTTTATTTTCAAATTCCATAAAATTAGCCAATAATAAGAACTCAATATGCGGTTTAACTCGCGCATAGCTCAATCCTCTTTTTAACCCATTTATTTGTCCAAACTCGCAAGTTTATTTTATGCTTGGATTCTCTTACTCCTAATTAATACAGTGTTTATTTCATTTGACACACCCACGATGAAATTATAATTCCAACAGATTTCAACTAGAACCTTGATTCTAGATAAAAATTTGTTGTTCAATTGACGTAATTAATAGTCTAGGAAATTCCTCAAACATCATTTTGTCGAGTTTTTTTACTTACTTTTGTCTTGGTTAATATTTTGAAATTTGTCGTCCTCCTTTTTTGTAACGTAATACTTTGAAATTTGTCAAATCTTCACTCATTCGGACCTCCCATCAATCATCAACAACGAACATAAGTTATGATATTAGGCAAAACAAACGTACGCATCTACCTCATAGCTATACATATTAATTGACATTGGGCTGATTATTAGCCACATATGTAGATTATTTACTCTGATTTTAATAAATATCTACCTATGTGTCTATTCTCTACAACTCTAATTTTATAGCAGGTACATTCTAAAATTTTAACTTAATTAATTTTTTAAATCAATGAAAAACTTTTAATCAGTAATAATTAATGGCAAGAGTTGACCAAAAAATACACACAGAGAATTACAAGTGGAGACAACCACAGGCAATATGGAAGAACGAAGAAACGGATGATCTGAGTCATATCCGAAAACATTGTTCTATAGAGTTATTCCACGATCATTGGCAGAGAGGAAGCGGTACTCTCCAAGATTAAAATAGACCCTTCTTGAGCAAGTCAAGGCGGCAGAACTGACAGAAGGTAATTGTAATCATAGAGAGAAAAGATTATGCAAAGGAGGAGATATCAGAAGAAGAGATCCTGAGCACTTTGTCTATACCACTTTTATAGGCACGGTCTATAGATAGCCAACGGATGTAAGATAGTCCAGACAACACATCCTTTGAGACCAAACATACACCATAAAAAAGATAGGCCTATACGTTGACAACAGAGAGAACATTCGAGGAAGCGCCTGACCGTTGACAACTTCCGGTCATGAAGGATTACAAACATCAAATCCCAAAATATAGAGATTTTTCGGTAAGCCTAAATAAATTATTATTATCTAAAAATAATATTTTCGGGGAGCAAAATATTTTCACAAAAAGTGTTGGTACTACGTATTTACTCGCGCGTAGGGGGAGTCGCCGGATTTCCACTATGTTTGTCTTTCGGTGGCTCATTGTTGTGCGTACAAACCCACCACTCCTCTAAACCTCTTTACAAACCTAAAATAATGTGATAATATATATAAACTTATACTCTATCATTCTCAAACAATGTGAGACTAGTTTTTTTTTACTCACATATAAATATATTTTACAACAACAATAACTAGCAATCGAATTCGAGTTCTCAGTTAGTCATTGAATTCAGGCCTGACTTGACTTTTATTATTGAATGAAATTTAAATTTTTTCACCCAACCTCCCCCCCCCCCAAAAAAAACACAATTCACATCACTGTTATTTCCTACTAAGTAGAAAATAAAATAAAATTAAATATTGAGTAAATAATTTTAAAGAATATATTAGTAAATGTAGGCTAAACTTATTTACAAGTAAAGAATATGAAATTATAAACTATTAGGGATTTCAAAAAAGAAACACACATTAAATTGTTGCGTGGCACTTTTTTTTTCCTCAAAATAAATATAATTTCATAGGATGAAAACATTTGGACCCAGAACTTTCTAGCGTATTACCATTCGTTGACAGCTTTGCTGATGTCCAAGCGCCGGCTTCAAGTCATCATCAGCGATTGATCCTTTGCAACTTGTATGGGGAAATGCCTATAACTTATATAATATATAGTTAGGATCATTTTTTACAGAAATAGAAAAGGCTATGAGTTGTTACAATATATAGTTATAACATCCTTGAAAATCTTCAATTGCATTCTAAGTAAATAATTGAAAATCAGATAAAGCACTATTTCAAAACAGTTGACTATGCACTCCTATTCTACATAAAACTCAGCTGAAAAGAGCACAGCCACACAGCATAAAGTGGTCTCTATTTCACAAATTCAAATTAACTATGTTTGATTGAGTTCACATAGGCTTAATGACCTCAACCTTATCAACAGATACAAAATGCAAATAATCAGAACCTGCTTTTAGTGATACTATGAGGTAGAGAACTTTTATTCATCTGATGTTTGAGCTGCTGCACACTTGACCCTCATTGCTAGTTGATTGAACTGATTGTTGACAAGAAATCTCTAAAAACCTGCAATCATGTCACAACAGCAAATTAGTGACCAGGTAATATACCAAAAAAGAGTCCAACCTCCCAAGACCCAAAAGCTAAAACACAACCGTCTTGAGAGCCTCCAAGATAAACCAAAGGCACATGACATGATTATCTACTATAAAGATATTTCAAATCATATAGGCCAATTAACTAAACAACCTCTCAGACTGATAAATGACACACTTCCCTTTGGTTAACATGTTTTTAGACTGTCGGATTGTCATGAATTTTTCCTAAAAATGGTGACTCTGCTCTATAACATGGTCTAACTTTGACCAACCTTTCCCCTCACATATAAAGTTTGGTAATAAAAACTCATATACACAGAACCAAAAAAAACATATTCCATTTAAAGTGTTCCCCCCTTTTATAAATCTGAGTGCCATTAGTTATATTAGTTAATTAAATTTCTACCACACACATAAAACTGGAGAATAGAGATCAAATGACCAAATTAAAAAGCAAAGGTAACTTTCCACCCAAAAATGATACAAAGGCATAGCTATAGTAATAGTGTTCAAGTCAAACATGTCAAACTACATAGACCTGTGAATTGATCTTCAAATATGGTAAATCTCCCAACAAAATTTCATATCCAATAGGTTCTTCACTAGTGATTCACTAAAAAATTCAATGGATAATGTAGGTTTTACATGTACTCTTTTAGTCATTAACCAACATGGAAAAATGTTGTGCAAGAGTGCATCCGCCAACTTCAACATCAAAAGATGTCATATCACAGAAGATATTATAAAAAATTATACAACATACAACACGCAATACCAGATTCTGAATCAACCATATCTACACCATCAGAATATAGACACATTGATAAGTTCCAAACTGCCAGCAAGAAGAGGAACACAAAGTTTACGCATCCGCTTAGTGACTTTTCCTAAATAAGAAAAATCTGCAAAGATAGACCTTATTGAGCAACAAACCATCTATAACTCTTGAAATAAAATACTAGAGTGTAAGAAATTAAACAAAATAACCAATCAAACCTATCATTTCACCATCACTTTCCCATATTGTGGTCGTCTTCTCATACAAGGCAAAGTAAATTGGTAAGTGTCTCTATGCAAGTTCACCATCCAAAAACACAAGCCCAATCCAATTGAGCCCCACAAAATTATAGACCACCTGGAAAAATATCATCACACAACTGGCTTATATATCCTCAAATATTTGAACTGGGTAATACAAAGTTTATCTGACAGGAACATAAGAAATCTAATGGTTAAATAACTGCAAATATCGGAGGTAAGTGACTCCTGCCATCATACTTGTCATGTAAGAAATACTATTCACAATTACACATGACTGTGAAGAAAAATTACATAAATCTCATACAGATAGGATCCTCAAATCTTTTACGCACATAAACCTCATGCCCATAATAAAAATTCAATTTTGGTGGAAGTGCAATTTCTATTCTTGCTAGACATTGTGCATTTGACATATTGATCATCTATAAATCATATTTAAGGAATCACCATAATGGTCAAACTAAACTGGAAATTAGTTTCTACAAAGTAAGAAATACATAATCTTTAACAAAAAGGAGCTAGAACTTGCTGAATATGTGGAAATATACCATTATAAAAATTATAGATATGAATGAAGTAAACTTTTATGTTTCATTTTGCACATGTTGATCTGCTTACAAAGATATAAACATGGATGGATTGCAATCCATCCATCAAAAAGTTTCAAAATTGTTTCAAAATGGCCACACAAGACCATCCAAAAAAGTCAAGATCAACGTTACAGAACCAACTCAACTAAAGCAATTACGTTAAAAACAAAATATGACCCATCTTGACCAGTTCTTCGGTATTACCATCAACCCCTTCTTGCCCTTGCAAGCAACTTTCTCCTCACTGGCATAATGTCATTAAAAGAGGGGTCCAATAAACCCTTGTTGCTGATGCGTAGTTGATCAAGAAAATCTCAACTGCAATGTGGGTAGAAACAACAACAAAGATCATTAAGGCATACAAACAAAAGACAACAACGTAAAATCTCAACCAAAGAAAGTGACACATAAGTTAATGAAAAACCGATCATGCCAAACCACTATATTATATAATTGTAATGAATAATCGATCAAAATTAGTTGTTCATTATAATTATGTCACCAATATGTTAAGAGTTTCGCCTTCACAATAATCAAGAAATTTCCATGCACCGAATCTATAAAAGTAAAAAAGATCAGAACCATTCCCATTATTTTTGACAAGATTAGTTTTTTAGAACTCTGTAATTTTAAAAAAGAAAAGATATCTTGAATTCTCAAGCACATGTACAATAATTCAATAGCCAAACATACTCAAGGAAGGAGACTTTTTTTTTAGGGTTTAAACTATTCAACTTTATGTAGGTAGCAATAGAAATCTTTCTGCACTCATATATAATATACACTAGATTGCCTACAACATAGTCATATGCAACTCCTATTTAGTGTGATTACTTCACCATGCGGAGGACTTCATGGTCTTATTCGTTCATATCTTTATAGTTTCCTTCAAAAAATAATAGGTATTGCAAGAATTGGAAGGATATACCAAATAGCATCCATTGAGAAACAAAGCATGAATAATTTAAAACGTAGGGCAGAGCAGAGAAGATAGAAAATCCAAATATATTAAC
The DNA here is from genome assembly GCA_963855925.1 of Inga laurina. Taxonomy (NCBI): domain Eukaryota; kingdom Viridiplantae; phylum Streptophyta; class Magnoliopsida; order Fabales; family Fabaceae; genus Inga; species Inga laurina. The sequence continues at coordinate 10,436,402 of OY979702.1, forward strand.
CTACTAGAAGAGAAAAAGAAAACAAATAATTTAAAAACATTTAGAAAGCAAAAAATCATTACTAAAATTTCCCCCAAAAAAACAATATTACCGAAAAAGTAGAAGCCGATCAAGATCTAAGGAGGAGAGAAGAGAACCTAGTTTCTGATCCAAACAGGCGGAGGAGAGGAGATTCCGGCACACCCACAGCGTCGGACTGAGACTTGCGTTCACACTGCTGACGGAGCCATTGACGGATTTTATCATGTTCTTGCATTCCTCCACAAAGTGATTCAACACTTGGTGGTACTTAGAGGCGGAGATGCAGGAATCAGAGAGAGAGAAGGGTGAAAGGAGGCAGAGATGCAGAATTGGCGAGAGAGAAGTGTGAAGGGATGCAGAGAGAAGTCGTATCCAGAAGAAAGAAGAATGACAGTTTCCAAAATTGGAGAGAAGGAGAGATAAAGGATGGGTGAGAGAATTTTGAAATTTAAACTCAAATTAGCAAATATATACGGCGGGACTTGAGGCAATTAAAGAACCCAAGCACAGAGCCATATGATGAAGTGGAGTTTTGACACGAAACCAACTATAAGTTGACACTGTTCATATAAATAGTGAAATGAGAGAAAAGCCACGGAAGAGGTTGGCTACTTCAGTATACAAATTTATTATATTAAGGGGATTTTACCAATAAAACTCCATCCTAAGGGTCCATCCATGACTTTCCAAGCATACCTGCTCTCTTCGAAAAATTTCACATTTCTTGTAATCATTACAAGTCTTTCTATCAAATATTTATACTGATAAATATTTGATAGAAACACTTGTAATGATTACAGAAAATATGAAAGTTTTCAAGAACACTTGTAGTGATAGCACATTTGTTGTAATACGTGATAGAACACATTTGTAATGATTACCAAAAAAAAAATGTCCAAGTTTTCACCTAGAACAATTGTAGTGATATAACACTTGTTAAAATAGGTGATAGAACACTTGTAGATAAAATGAATGCTACTGCCTCTATTATAAAAATAAGTGGGACATTTCAACTCTATGGTAAGATGATTACTAAAATGTGGAAAAAGATATGTACTCTATAATTGTCAAAATGTGAAATAAAGAAGGATCGTAAATCAAAATTTAAATCGTAAAGAAGAATATAATAAACATGTTTTATATCAGAACACAAACTTGAAGGGGAAATATAAAACATCAAGTCATCATCTCAAGATTCCCAAGTGAACTTTTTTGTATTGATTATCACAATCACCTTTAAGTATAAAGCTAGGAAATTTAGTTTAAACGAAAGGCAAAAAACGTTTGAAGGGAAGAGAAAGAAATGGAGGAAATCTCATATAAAACTACTTGAAATAGAGAAATTTTAAATCAAGTTGGTAAATTCAATAAAACCCTAATTAAATTATCGATCTAATTTAAGATTTTAAAATATGAGTGAAATAACTTTATTATCCTTTTCTTGTCTCCTCTCTTATCTTAGAAGGGTTTTAGTGCTTTCTAACTTATTTTTTTCGATAAGTGTGTATATATATAACAATCTTAATGTAGAATAAAATAAAATATGATTCGCTTGAATCAAATAATTTTTTTTGTTGTTTGGAAAGATCATCAAGAATAATTCAAGCCAAAAGAAAGGAAAGCATGACAAAACACAATTAAATGATTTTAGTTGAATATTGAGAATAGAAAATTTTATGTGTGACTTGAATTTTTTTGGATAAAAAGAAAATTAAACTATATTAATAAAAAAATCTTACCTGTGTGATATTGTATATCAAATATTTCATTCATAGAATTTAAAAAAAACGGTTCATTAACGTAAAAACCAAACTAAATATCACACATGTGACACGTGAAAATTGTGTGATTAATAAAGTTTGGTTTTATTTTTATTAACAAAAAAAATTTAAGTGTAGTTCTCCCAAAAATAAAATTTTTTATTGAAAATATTTAAATAAAAAACATTTAATTGATATTGGGGCTATGTTTTTTTTTATTCTTTGGTTTGAATTATTCGAGATAATTCTTTCAAAAAGTTCCTTTTATTTAAACAAATCATATTTTATTTTATCATATATACATGCATTTATTTAAAAACTAAGTTTTTTTTTTTTTGCCTTCTTATTTAAAAACTAAGTTACGGTCTTACAGAACGACAAAATTTTTTTAAGAGAGAAAATATGATAGAGGAGAGGAGAATATAATAAATTCATTTTATTTATATTTTAAAATCCTAAATTGGGTCATTAACTTAATTAAAATTTTTTTGAGTTTAACAACCTGATTTAGAATTGCTTTTTTTCAAGCAACTTTATATGAGATTTTCCTAAAGAAATGTAATATGGTTTGATAAGAAAATTTATGTTGGTTAAAGTTGAAAGTATATAATTGTAAGGTTGGTAGGAAAATATGGAAATGATGATATTGCCCTTAATGAGTATTTATTAATCAATTAGAAAAAAATAAATACAAATAATATATAATATACACATTATTAAATATTATATAAATATAATAATTACATGAATATTAATTAATATATAAATATGAAATTAATAAATATGACTATATTTTTGGTCCCTGTAGTATGTTAAACTCATCCATGTGTGTCTAACTACAAGTAATATATTGATCTTTTGATCCAAAAAAAAAAAAAAAAAGGAAAAAACCCATGAAATCCATTTTAAGTCAAAATGGATTTTTCTTTTGCTAGCGCAAAGGGGAGATTTTGCTAGCTAAAATCGATGAAGAAGACAAGTAAACTCTTAAGTTTTTTTTTTTGCTCAAAAGTAAACTCTAAGTTAACACGACAGAAAATGAAAATGACAAGAATGCTGCATCAATGGCGAGATACACAAATCACAATGTCCAAGTAGGAGGAGAAGACAGTGGCGCAACCCAAAAACATCCCTCCCTATTTCTACCATCAAAAGCTTCGAGGTAGAAAGAACTGAAAATCCAAAATGCACTGTTTATTACCTAATTTGACTAGCCACAATGCTACGTTGAGAATGGCAGACAAGTAATCAAGAGCACTACAAAAGAGGCGTGGCAATATGAGCCTTTTGAAGCTACAGTATATGTGCAGAGGGTGTCAAAAACGGAAATGGTCCCGGTTAAATGTCTGAACTTTTAAAAATATTATAATAAATTAATAATAATTAATAATTAAAATTAAGTAAAAACAAAATATATACTTTTTTATCAAAAATAAAAGTATGCTACTCAATAAGTTGAAGTTTTTGACGTAGCACAAAATCACAAACGACTCAAAGTTCAAGTTCAATGGGTACATGATTGAACCGATTGAAATATTGCAGGATTCATTAATAACATATTTAATGATCAAACTATGATTTAATTGTAGTTGAATTAGTTGTAATTAATTAAAGTAGCAATCTCATGGTTGATATATAAGATACCTTCTTGAAGGTTTTCATAATCATAAATATAAGTTAGAAGGTTACAAAAAGGGAAAACATACCATGGTCTCAATTGAAAAAATAATATTAGAAAAATCTTATAACTTATTAATGATAGTTCTTTTGTAACCCCTTATTTTAATAGTCTAATTTATAGTTTGAGAATGCGTCATTAAGTTGAAATAAAACCAGTAGTTAATTTAAAACTTTTCCAAAACCTGTTTAGTGCAATCTCATGTTCACATTTTGAATATAATTGGCATGTGCAGTTCAGTTTCATTTATATGTATCAGAGTGCAACCAAAATTTCCCGACAACGTTCGGGTTTCGTTTACTTACTAAAGGTTTTACAGGGCACATTGCCCATTTAAAGTTTCCCATACAGGGGATTACAATACACCATTCGTTATATACAATATGTACAACTACTCTCCAACAAAATATGACAACCAACTATCAAAATTAAAACTCCTAGCTAGAAGCTCTAATCGCCCTTCGTCACTTGCTTTTCCTTTGAACCACTTGCCCTTGTTGTAGGTTAGTCATTGGAAAGAACGAGATTCAAAAGAATCCCAGTAGTAACAATTCACTTATAACATGTACAATCACAAAGCATGTAAGCAAATCACAACAACAACAACACAACGGCATTTCTGCAACAGGTTTCGCTGCATTCACAACAATATATTTCACAACAGCATGTTTCACAACAGCACAACAACGGCATTTCACAACGGCAATGTTACATCACGACATATTAAATGAAATGACATACATGCAAGGCATCATACACAGAATAAGAGAAAGAGTCACTATCTTGTTCTTTCCGCTCATGCATTGGCACTGGTTTATCACGTGCAGGGCAAATGTCAAATCCTATAATTAGAATTTCAACGACATGTTATTACTTAATCCAATTCTTTAATTCAAACACTCAAGTTGGTTATCATTAGGGACATTTAATCAAATCAACTTAGGAGTTAAAGTGGTCAATTAACCTAAAAGACCAATTCCTAACCTCAAAGTTCAACAATACTACATTATGTCATTACATCTTCAATTTTCACATGAGGGACCAAATCTGCCAGAATTTTTTCCAGACTTTGAAAAATCATAACTAATTCTACAAAAATCAAAATGAGGTGATCCCAAGTCCTATGGAAAGCTATTGAAGTCCTTTTCATAGAAAAAATATGAATCATTAGTGGAAATCACCACACAATTCCAGAATTACACAAAATCCCACACTGCTCTAGAATTAAGTCCAGTTTCGACATCAAACTTTGGGCAACCAGAACTCCCAGCTCAAAAAACGAAATAACACAAATTATGTGTCCATTTTGAAGCTTGAAATGTGAAATTTAAGACTGAAAAATCTCATAATTTTTAGAGATCATTTGGTTATCCAAAAACACCATATAAGTAGAGTACCTCACTGGAATTCTGTTCAGCCTGAAAACTCAGATTTACATTTTGAGTTTCAATGACCCAAAATTCACAACCTAAGGCTATTTCCACATAATTTTTCATGTAGAACACAATGGTAACATTAAAATTAACAAATTCCCACTTGTTCTCCATGTCTTGTTTTGGCAGAAAATTCAAAATAAATTCCAACAATTACCAACTTCCAATTTCAGCATCAAACTTAAGTCAAATGGTTTCCAATCATCATAAACCACCAATAACATAACCAAAATATCATGAATTACCCAAACCCTTGTTTGGCCAAAATCAGGGTAGATTTACACATGCCAATATACTCATTCAACCAACACAACCAATAGCTCAAATTGATGCTAAAACTCACCTCCTGCTTCTCCTTAGCTCCTTTCTTTAGATGAGGTTAAGAAGGTGAAAATCTAAAATGAAACCCTTACCTTAAACTTGTTTCTTCACTTGTTCTTTTCGTGCTTCAGCTGGCCGACTTAGAGAATGAGAGAGAGAGAGAGAGAGTGAATAATAGTCATTTTTTCCCTTCCCTTATCACTTAAAAACCTGACCGAAAATTTGGACAAAAAGGAGAGGAAAATATGTGGTCCACATGTGTTCTTTCTTGGTGAAATCCTATGATAATTTCCAATATGTTTGGTTTGCTTTTTCTCTTTCCTACCTCTTCCTTACTTGGCCGACTTTACCTTAGATATTTGATGAAGAATTAATTGCTTTAACACATTCACTTTTCTTGCTTCTTCTTAGCCGTAATTATTGACAAGGAGGGAGGGGTTTGTTTGACTTATATCTTCTTCTTCATTTTGGTATGTCTCTGACCAACTACCTTCTTTTTTTGTCCCAACGTACCACATGAGCAAAAGGTGAGGGATTATTTGATGCAATTCTCTTTCTTTCTCTTCTTGGCTTCTTGACCGACTCCAAGCATAAATGTGAGGATATTTATTAAATCCTAGCCACTTTTGTTGACTCTAAATGTAAGAATATATCAATTAAATTCTCTTCCTTTCCTTTCTCAAAGCTTGAACGAAATATCGGAGCAAAAGAATACATATATATTATTTTAATCTTGCATAAGCACAGAGCAAGGAGGGAACAGTTTTCTTGTAGGAAAAAGAAAAGAGAGTGTGTTGACTTGGTCTTACACTTGATTTTGCATGTTCCTTGTGTCCACATAAGAGGAAAAGATAAGCAAATTGCTTTAATTATCTTCCTTATTACTTCTACTTTATAAGAGCAATCTTGACCCTTCATTTTGTGTCCCAAATCTTTCCTCAAGATCAAGTAACAATTAACTCTTGATCATGGCAAAATTAATTAGAGTGCCATTAAACCCTTTTATTTCACTATCTATTACATTTAACCCTTAATCATATTTTAGGATATTACATCTTTTATTTGTGATTAATAAGCTATGAGACTTTGTTGATATTATTTTTCTTATTTGGGGCCTTAGTGTCATTTTTCCTAAAAAGATAATAAATATAAGTTAGGAGTATTTTGTAAAAAGCCAATAACAATAGCATTAATTGGATTGTGTGGAAAAATTACGTAAGAAAGAACACATTAATTTTATTGGAGGGTAACATTAATATTGAAAAGTAGTAATAATGATATAAACCACTCTTAACAACTTTTTTAAATCCTGATGAAATAGTTAGAAATTGCTATCTTACGTTAAGAATCAGACTGAAAATATATTTTTAGGATATACTAATTATTTTAATATATATGTGTCTAAAAAATGGGTTAAAAATGAAAAAAAATGGTGACAAAATAGAATAAATAAAAGTATAAATAAGTATTTATTTTGTATGTCAAGAAAATAAAAATGAGATAATTATCGCAGGTGGCCAGGTGGGTAAGGTTGATGTACTCTTTTTTCCTTCACTGAGAAAAATCTGAGTGTCAGCTGCGAGTGGGGTGGATGGTTGAAAGATTGCAATAGAAGGCTGCCACAATTAAAGATCCCATAACAAAGGAGAAACTAATTTCTTGTATCCACACTATAATACCTTTACTTGCTACAGTAGCATTTTAGATTTATTGAATAGAAACAGTGAAAGTTAAAAGAGTGAAGAGAAACCTTTCTTTGCGTACTTTATAGAGGAACCAAACTCAGGGAATAAGGAAGCACAATGGGACAAGGTAAGGAATTAGTACTCAGGTCTTGAATATTGCAGGCTTCTGCCACCAAATTCTTCCCAATGTCATAAAAGTAGACATGAACAAACACCTTCATCAACAACACTCCATCTTTGAAGCTTAAAGGATCCATCCATGGGTTTTGGTGTGAAGCCACTCTTCTCAAAACATGGTTCTTCAAATTCCTAAAGAACTTGGGATTTTCCCTTTCAATATCTTCCAGTGATTTCCAAAACTTGAGCTCCCATTTAGCCTCATAGTAATCCTCAAGGTGCCACACATGGAGTCCATGTTCAGTTATCACGAGATAGCACAGAATTCCCTTCCATTCCCCAATACAAGCTTCATGTATGGCTTTGAACTCTTCAGATGGGATTGGTGTTGAAATCACCAAAGATAATTCCTTCTCAAGATCAAATGTGAGGATTTGATCGGCATCAGTGAGCCAATGTAACACATTCCCAATATAAATTCCTTGTTTCTTGATTGAACCATCATAATAACATATCTCATCAGATTTCTTCCATAAATTTGTTGTTGATGAGTATAATTCAAATGTGAAGTAGTGTGATAATTCAAATTTGTCTTCATCTTCATCTTCTTCACCCTCATTCTCTTTCTCAATCTCAACCTGCTGCAACCTTACTAAGTGGAATTTGGTAGAGTTGTTTATGGGGTCTTTATATGGGTCAAAAGTCAACACTATGCTTTCATGTTTGCTATAGTCAAGACAACTCAAGGAAAGCCATTCTTTATTTGTGGGGTTACAAATATAAAGAGTTGTCTTTGTAGGAGAAGAGAAGAAACTGCAACTGCGACAACAAACTAGGCCATTACATGAAGACAAGACAACAACATCTTCAGGGAGGAAACTGAACATTTTGTGGTGAATTGTGGCTTTTGATCTTGTGCCTTGATTATCATAATGACGATCAAGAGAGGTAATGTTCATATAGCTGATTTTTTTGATGTCTTCGTTGCTGCACCTGAATTTTTCTTGAAAAATAAAGCCTGACAAGGTTGGTTCTGTCTTTTCTAGATGAACTTTGATGAAGGAACGATTGTTAGAGATAATGTTGTACCATTCCTTAGAGATACACCTAAAACGAAGCAAGTTCTTTACTGGAACACGAGATAAAACATTAAAGAGGCTGTCAGTGTCCAATGACCCATGAAACTTCTTCATATCCTACAACAGCAAAGAAAATTGAAGCAGGTTCAATTCAACTACATTTTACACTAGGGTGCCAAAATCGGTTCAGTGCTAGTCTTTGAAAGAATTACAATGTCATTGCCAAGATTAAAGAAACAAGGGGGAGTTTCCAACTACAAGAGAAAGCAAAAGGATTACTAAAATGAGAAAAAGGAAAGGAACTTCAATTTATAAATTTGCTTAAATTCAATTTCTAAAAACGGTTTTCCCCTGTATAGTGGCAAATGAATTTCCAACTTAAGCAGTTATTTTCTAATTCCAACAAGGGTCTGCGAAACAGTTTTCTTCCACAATCCTCAATAAGAAGAAGTTTTAGTCATTATTTCAAGTGCAATGGGTCAACATAGTGCTAAATCAACCAACAACCACGATCATCAATGCGGAAATACATCTCTGGTCTTACTTATGTGATACACTTTGGGTTTTACTTTTATTTAGTTTTCGATATATAGACCTATGAACAGATAATCACAGATCACAGAAAGCAAAAACACAGCTTCATATGTGCCCAATTCCACCATTGTGCACACCCTACTATTATTGAGTTTTCACTCTTTCTAGCAAACCGAATAGGCATCAATTTCAGATTTAGTAAATGAGAAAAGGGCTGTTGATTCCTTCTCTTATAACCTTTCGTGTCAGCCAAATGAGAAAGGAAAAAAAAAAAAGAAAAAAAGAAATAGCTCACTATTTAGCTACTCTAGTACCTGTTCTTTGTCCATCAACAACCACGATTGACCGAAGCATCAATGCGAAAATACACATCTGTTCTTACATATGCTATACACTTTTGGTTTTACTTCTATTTAGTTATCAATCGACTTATGAACAGCTAATCACAGATCACACAAACCGAGAAACACAGCTTCATAGTTACCCAATTCCTCCATTGCCCCGACCGTATGCATGGAAACAAAGAATCAAAATAATGAGACATTACATTAATGCTTCCGCACTGTGACCCTCTCAAGCTCAAAGCTCCGAGTTTCGCTACTATTATTCTTTTTTCACTCTTTCTAGCAAACCAATAGATATCGATTTGAGATTTAGTAAATGAGAAAAAGGCAGGCGATTCTTTCTCTGGTAACCGTTCGTGCCAGCCAAATGAGGAAGGAAATAAAAGAAATGGTTCACTACTTCGCTACTCTAATACCTGAACTTAAAAGAAGAATTGTTAGAGCTCGCGCAAAAATAATTTGAAGAGAAAACAGAGAAACGAAAAATCAAAGCATATAGCTATGTGAAAGAAGATGTTCAGAAAAACAGGGATCACCTTCGTACGCATCGGAAAATATTGATGAAAAAGGTAAAAGGAATCGAGAGACTAGAGATTGAACCTGATGTTCTTGCTGCATTCTTGAGTTCGTCAACTATCTTCTTCCTCTTCTCTTTATCTCTCCCGCTAATTGTAGACTACCTTGCCTTCCTGAGATTCTGTTCAAAAGTATAAAAATCAAATGCCACTGAGCACACCTTCACTTAACGTCACATTCTCTTTTAAATCACTTGTTATTGCTAACAACCCAGATTCGTGTTTGAATATGAACACCGAAAAAATCAACAATGAAGCATTAATGCTCATCTCATCGGAAGAGCGTTCAAAGTAAGGTGAAATAAACAAAATAAAGCAGAGATTAAGAAACTTATCGATTTGAAGAACATAAGAACTTAAAAGAAGACTTGCTAGAGCTGGGGCAAAAAAAATCTGAAGAGGACAGAGTAACGGAAAACCAAAGCATGGAGCGGTATGGAAGAAGATATTCAGAAAGCAGGGATCACCAAAAGTTCGATCGTACTCATCGGAAAATATTGATGAAAAAGGAAAAAGGAATCGAGAGAGTAGAGCTTGAACCTGCTGTTCTTGTTGCATTCTTGAATTCGTTAACTATCTTCTTCCTCTTCTCTTTATCTTCCTCGCCCGCTAAATTAAAGACTACCTTGCCTTCCTGATATTTCTTTCAAGAGTATAAAAATCAAAGGAAAAAAAAGAACCACAAATCACATTTTCACTTATATTACATTCACTTTTACTCACTTGTTCTTGCTAATCAAACAGAGACTCGTTTCTGCGTATAAACGTCATAAAATTAACAATGAAGCATTAATGCTCAGCTCATCGGAAGATAGTGTTAGAAGTAAAGGTGGAAAAAAACAAAATAAAGCAGAGAATGAGAAATACAAAAGGAGTTGCTGGTTTGTTACCTTCGGCTCGCCACAACATGCAGTCCGAATTTGCAGAGCGTTAGTGGAAGAAGAGAGTACGGAAGAGCATCGTGGACAGTAGAATCCAAATCGACGTACTGGGTATTAATTTTTTTTTTTTTTTTGATGAATACGTACTGGGTATTAATGGTGTGAACAAAAAGCAAAGAAAATTTCAGTAGCTAATTTATCTAAATTTTTTAAAAAATCAATTAAATCAGTTATATTTGCTAAAATTATATGTTAATTATTTTTAAATATCACTTCTAATCATTTGCATAAGATGCTTATTTTAATGAGAAAATTTTAAAAAAGAAAATCATAAATTTAGGAGAGAAAGCAAAGTCAGGTTCAAGTAAACTTATTTAAGATGCCTTCATTACACTGTTTTATTAATTTTACGGATATTATTATTTTTAATCATCTTCATTTTGGGATTTTAAATATCAATCTTTAGGAGTTAAGGCGCTTTGATCATACCTTTTCTTTTCCAATTGCTTTGTTTGTCTTAAATTTGATGAAATTTAATTGATTTAAATGTGTGTTTTGTATTTTAATTACATGTTAAAAAATGTTTGTTTTTATTAATTGCTTTGCCTTGCTTTATTTATTTATTTATTTATTTAATTGTCATTTTAAATTTATACTTTGATTAAACTAATGATGTAGTCTCTCATAAAAATTTAGTGATTAAATCTATATTCAAATAATATAATATTATTTTAACCTCAAAATATTATCTTCTGTTTTTTGCCAGAAGCAAAATATTATATATCTTCGGTTACTGTTTGAAAGGGGTGCTGATGAGTTATTGTTTTCTTAAAGAGAGTTGATAATGAATAAGCTATCTGTAATAAAAACCTGTCAAGCTTTTCAATATATTTCAAAATTATAAAATGCATGTAGTTTTTTTTTTTGTCTAAATAAAAAGCATGAAGGTTAAAATATTTCTCTAGTTGTTACAAGCAAGGTATTAAAACCCAAACCGGGTATTGAACCTGTCGGGGTATTGGGTTAAGGGTCAATGGGTCAGATCAGGGCCAAACCGGTGAAAAATTAAAAATTTTAGACTTATAATATGAAATTCTAAAGGAAAAATTAATTTTTTTTTAAAAAATAGTAACCCAAACCGGACCGGGAATCGGACTGGCCGGTCCGATCGGGATTACATAACCCTGGTTACAAGCATCACACAGAGAGAGATAACCTGCATAGTTTTAAAAGTTGAACAAACCAACTATTAGAATTAAAGAATGAAAGAATTTTAAGAACACTACTGCATGTCAGGTGGGGGGCAAAATCCTGCATAGGAAATACTAAAAATAATCTGTTAACTTTTTCTCCCTGTTGTTTATGAATAGCTTAATTTCAACTAGGGTGAAAAATTAGAAGACTAAAAGGACAAATTAAAATGTCCAACTTGTCTTTATAAGAATACCTTTCTATACTAAGTAATAACAAGATGCCTTTAATCAGGGAAGCGAGATAATAATTGAATTGATATGATGGAATTTTAGAATATAAATCTAAGATATTTATTTGATAAGGTTAAAAGGGCAAAAAAGTGAGGCAGTTGCCCCCTATATTGAAATCACGATTGGAACTCTTATTTCAACCGTGATCTTTTATGTGCCCGTTAAGATTGTGTTTGTTTGGTTTAACGTTTGGAGGCAGTAATCGGACTTAAATAGTGATTAATTAAGATTGAACAGTATTTGGATCTATATGGGTGTTTGTTTCAGCGATTGGATTTAAGGTGAAAAAAGTCATAAGTTGGAAAAAGCCACAAGCCTCAAAATGAAGTTTATTGGAGCTTATGTGCCTGTGTGTGTATAAAAAAATATTGATAGGAGTATTTTCATATTTTTGGAGATCAATGAGGTACTCAAAATCACTTCTAATCACAAAACTTCTTTTATGTAAAATGTTCTAAATAAGTTTCTATTTCTTTATATAGTAATCTTCTGCTAACTAGATAATACTTTGGGATAAGAGTTTAGGCAAGTTTTGAGTTTTGTTAATATATGACTGTAGAAATGTAGAGAATAATTAATAATTAATTTTAATCAATTTAGATTTATTATTTAGTTTTTTTATGATTTTATAATCAATTTTTTTTTTTATAAAAATGTCATAAATTAATTTCTATATAGTGTTTTTACCCATTAAATTTAGTTTAAATAATTTATTTGGATTATTGGAGGTATTTTTGATGTTTTAATCGGTTTATTTTGTTAGATTTTGAGTTATGTGAAAATATGAGTTAGGATTTAATATTTAAATTGGAGTTTGATATAATTTATAAAATTTAAATTTGAGGTGCACAATAGAAAAGACCTTTGGAGTGTACCAATTTAAATTAAAGTTTGATATAATTTTATTTAAAATTGTACCATTGCCAAATTTTCAAATTTAATTTTTGAGAAAATTGTGAAAAAATCCCTTCGTGTGTAAATATCTTCCCAGGTCCCATTTGACAATTAAGTTGCCAATGAGGGCTTTTTTCACAATTATACCTTCATTTTTTCATTTTTCATAATATTTTCAATTTTTTTCTCTTAATTAATATAAAAGTCACTTATGCAAAAGTCAAACCAAATATCATTCACTTTTACATAAGTTACTTTAAGTTACTTATCCAATCGCTAATCCAAACACTCATCATTTTACCCAATCTAACTTTTTTCCAATCTTAAGATTCCATAAGTTTAAAATTAGTTACTTATCCAATCGCCAAAACAAACACACCCATTAGCGGTGGAGAAGTGACTTTTTTAACCATCTGACTTTTGAAAAAGTAAGGTAGGATTAAAAGTGAAAATGTAAATGTGATTTGTGTTTGGATTAGCGGTGACAGAAGTGACTTTTTTTCTAACCTTGAACCTGTTTGGATTAGAATTTGAAAATCCCGTTTACATGCAAAATGACTGAAAAGAGCATAGATGCTATTGAATACTCTTTGTGTGTGTGTGTGTATTATTTGTATATATTGATATACTTGAAGTGAGAAAACATAAACAAAATTTGATTAAAAAAACTTAAATTATTATTTAAAAAAATATACACCAAAGTACTTCACTAAAGAAAAATATAGTAATCCTCAAACTTGAATGATAATAATTAAACATCTCTTTGGGATTTGCAATTAATTGTAATTAATTATAATTAAGGGAAAATGGTCATAAATTTGTAAATTATTCATACAAATGTTTTCTTGGACTTTTAATGCTACAATTGTGCTTAATCTTACATTTCAGGTGTTTTGGAAGGAAATGAGAGATTTTGGGGTTTTAGAATTAATATTTCGAGATTGGGGAAAACTACAGAAAGGGCCTCACAATTTCTAAAGATTACAAGAATGTGAAGAAAAGTATATAGGAAAAATCACAGCAAATACCCATGTGTTCAGGAAATTTTATTTGAGCCCTAAAATATTTTTAAAAATTTGTACTTTAGTCCCCACTCAAAACTTTTCAGATTTCAAGTAGGTCCCTGGTCAAAACTTGCGTTTTGACCAGGACCTAGGCCTCTATGCTTTTACTTCTTCAGCTAAGGGCCTTTCAAAATGGAGGGAGCAACAGTTGAGTGGAGCGTCGTAGACCCATCATTATTGCATCACCATCATCGTTGCTGGCGGCGTCCACCTCCACCATGAACGGAGCTCAGACACAGATCCGACACTGAGAGGGAGTGGACTGTCGCAGCACTGTGAACTTTGAAGACGAGAGGGAAGAAAACACAGCCACTGATCATCAGTTTCACCACCAACACCGTGTCTTCTCTTCTCTACCTCCATCGGAATACCACCAGTACCACCTCTGGCGGAAGCTCAGATTCGAACAAACCCACAGCTCAGAGATGGCATTTTGCATGCGTGAATGTCGAACAAAACCAACGAGTTTGATGGAAGGGAGATAATAGAAGTGCTGTGGGGAAAAAAGCTGTGCGATGGAGCTTAAAAAAAAAAAAGCTACGATAGAAGGAGAAGTGCAGTGATTGCTGAAGCTTTGCCAAACGGTTCCAATTCCTTTGATGAGCTTTTTTTATGCCAAACGCGTAGTAACCCATGGGCACCGCTTTGCCAAACAGACCCTATTTATGTGAAAGATGTTTTATGTTGGTTTGAGCAAACGTGTTTATGATAAGAAATTCCAAACAAACACACACTCTTCCTCCTTATTCTTAATATAATACCTATTTAAATAATTTGATTATATTAAGGAAGTTAGTTAATAAAAAGGATAGATGTAAGTAACTTATCCCTGTAAGTGGAAATGTTATTTTCAGGATTTGAACTTGTGACCTCTAAGTCACATGGCAGTAACTTTACCGCTACGTTAAGGCTCACCCTCTCAAGGAAATTAGTTAATATGACATGTATTTTTTAAAACATCTCGGTCATCTTCTTTAATTCCCTTGTTTCCTCTAAACCTTGATTATTGTGGAGGAACCATCGATAGAGGTAAATTAGAAGAAAATTGACAAGTATGAAAAATAAATTTTATATTTAAAACTAATATCAACTTCCTAAATAGGTCTTGCATCAAGGACTGAAAAAGAGTATAGGTTGACAACTTGAATTTGAATTTGGATGACAGCAATAATAGGTAGTTATATTTGAAAATACACAACTAAAATTAATATTTTCACATTAAATCAATAGCTCACACTCACACAGTAACTTTTTTTAATATATATTTTATATTTACTTTTCTTAAATACAATTATGTAATGAGAAATTAAAGGGAACATTCTAACTAAATAATATTTGAATTTAGAAAACTTTAAAAAGTTTGTTGATACATGAAAAGGATAAATAGGTCTCAAAATACTAATTTAGAATTTTGAAATGTTGTGTTATCAACATGCCCCTCAAGTTTCTTTTTTTAAAAAGGAAGTGCCGGCAGGCCTCTGGCGGCCAACTGTCACAGTTCCGGTGATAACTTGAGTAATGAAATTGATTCCCTGAGTATATGGATTGACTATTTGAGCTTCATTAGCCTTGTTCAACATCTTGACAAGTTGACTAAAAGTAATCACAATTTGAGTATAGCGATTGATAACTTATGCTTCAAATGTTGCAAATTGCTACACTCAAGTTGCCATTGTTTTATTCAACTTGCCAATGACGTTTAATAGAATTTATGGAGTTCAAGTAATCAATCTCATTAATCAAGTTTGGCAGCTCAGGTGGCAGCGACTGAGGAGTTTTGGCGCTCGTGTGGGTTCTTTCTCTTTATAGAAAAAAAAAAACTTGAGGCATCTTTTGCAAAAGCACAATAATTCAAAATTCAAGATTAGTTCCATGAGAGCTATATGTTATTTCTATATGTTAATAGATTTTTTAAGATTTTCTTAATTCAAATGGTATTTATACGTCTTTTTCTTGATATTAAACCTTTAAATATTTAAAGTACAATCCCTTTGGCAAAAGGAAAAAATAAAAAAAGTAATTCTTATAAGTTTTATGGACTACAATTTTACTGCATGACGAATTATCAACTAGCGGGGATAGCTCAGTTGGGAGAGCGTCAGACTGAAGATCTGAAGGTCGCGTGTTCGATCCACGCTCACCGCATTATCTCAAATTTTTGTTATTTTTGACCTTCTTTCTCCGATCTCCGTCGACTTCTGCATAAAGGTGATGGCTTCTAGGGGAGCGAGCAATGTCCTATCAAGGGCCAATAGGATAAGGACGAAGTTACAGACTGCACTGGAAGCCACAGTTTTGGAGGTAGAAGACGTTTCGTACCAGCATGCGGGTCATGCTGCCATGAAAGGAACCTCCGCTCAGGAGACCCACTTCAACCTCAAGATCGTCTCTCCCAAATTCGACGGCCAGAGTCTCGTGAAACGGCACCGTATGGTCTACGACTTGCTCGCCGATGAGCTTCAATCTGGATTGCACGCCCTCTCTATTGTCGCCAAAACGCCTCAGGAAACCTCTGGCAATGAAGCCATATCAAGTTCTTACTTTGAACAGTGAGTTGTTGAAAATTGGAATCTTTTGATTCCGTTTTCTGATGACCTATTTGATTAGGATATGACAGATTTCATGCCACGTGCTTCTAGTATTCAACAATCACCTGATAAACGAACGATCTGGTTTGCAATGTTCTTACTTATACGATAGTTTTAGACCTGAGTCTGTACTGTAGTGTCTCCGTTTTTGATTTAGTCTATCATTTTGGGAAGTCTTGTGAACAAGAACAACCCTTTCTTGGTTTTTTTTGTCAGTTTGGATGTTTTCATTAGCGATTTTTGATGTGTTGTCTGATTTCATTTTGCTCTGAATTAACCTCACAGTTATTAGCTTTTCATTGAAATGAATTATCATGTCCAAGTTGACTCATCTTTCTGTTGAATTATGCCTCAAATGATCAATCATACTTAACTCAGCTCTGCATTTCTCTTTAGGTATTTAACTCTTTAACTTAGCTCAGCTGTCCTAATTGTCTATAATGTGACTAGTTTACATTTTTCTTTTGGATTATGGTTTGGTATACTAGCCTTTCAAGTCTTCTGTAAGGATTGAGGGAAGGGAGAACATTTCTTAAGGAAATAGAATTCTTGCATTTTACAATTTACTTTCCAATTTTTACTCATATCTGGCAACACTTTGATGTTGTAAATTTTTTATTATAGTATGTGCCATTGTATTTGGTTCCAAACTTGTGTGTCTGTCAATGTTTCTGGATAACCTATGTTTTCTATACAACATTTTCATCTGGCTTCCATGATCTTGGTTTTCCGCTTCTTTGTCTTCCCTTCAAATGCTTTATTAGTTTAGTATGAGTTCTTTGTAACCGTTCCTTGGAGCTTTCATGGTCTTCAAATATGCAAGGAGCTGCATGAATCTCCAGGGAGTGTGAAAAGTACAGGAATATTGTATCAGAGTGGCTGAATAGTGAACTATCTGGTTTAAATCTAATTTGCTTTAAATCTTAGAATATTAAGGTTCTGTTCTGTTTCCAAGAAAGAATGAAAAAAAGAATAACAATGATAGCAAAATTGGGATCTGAGAATTGAGAACTTGATAGGGTCTCATGAGGAAACATAGAGGTAAAGCATTGGATCCCCTATGCTTTAGAATGAGCTTTAGCAGTCCATAAGTCTATTGAGGCAAAAAAAAAAAAAAAAAACAAAAAAACAAAAACCACAGAGAATATAGCCAAGAGAGATTTATTTTTGCAGTGATGTTTCAGTCGACCATGGTTGTTGATTGATTAAGCAGTATTTTGACTTGTTGAGATTTATTTTGCTTAAGTTGTATAGTTGAGGGTTGGTAAAAGATTATGCTACGGTGTAGAAGGTCTTCATTCAAACATGTGGCAACAAAAATAGAGAGTACTAAGTATCAATGATGTGAAGCTTTCCGAATTAGTTAGGGCAGCAATGAGTGTCGCTACCAACAAAAGTATGAGATTGATTGCAAAATTGGACAAGCAATGAAATGAAAGGTGAAGATATTAGTGGAGAAAGAAGCATCATATCTCGACCCCCCTGTCTCATGGTTTCACCTTCACCGCCTTTAGAAGCAAAAAAGGGGTCACCAAATCCAGCTTCATGTAGGTGCAATTTCAGAACATGCTTTGTGTCTTATTCAAACCAAATCGGTACTACTTAACAAGGGATAGAATCATCAAAACTTGCCACTCTGTCGAACGATTTTTGGCAATGAAAGAGTTGTGTTCAAGAAAAGCTCAACTCTTAAAGAAAAATGTGTATTTAAATACTGATATATGCAGACCTGCATACTCAAGCTGGCTACTGCCCATGATATCAAGTTTTTACTTTAAACAGTGAGTGTTTGAAATTGGAATATTTTGATTCCTTTTTTTAATGACCAATTTGATTAGGATATGACAGATTTCAACAGTCACCTGATAAACAAATGATCTGGTTTCCGATAGTCTTACTGTTACATAGTTGTAGAACTGAGTCTTTACTGTAGTGTCTCCTATGTTTGATTTCGTTTGTCATTGTAATATTTTGGGAAGTATAGTTCAAAGTAGCAGGAAACGTTGAAATCTTATGAACAAGAAATATCCTTCCTTCCTTTCTTTCTTTGTTTTCCCCCCCTCCATTTTGGATGTTTCCATTAGCAATTTTTTTTTGTTCTCTGATTTCAATTTGTTCAGAATTAATCAAGCAGTTATTAGTTTTTCTTTGAAATGAATTATTAGGGCCAAGTTGACTCCACTTTCTTTTGGATTATGCCTTAAATTAGCAATCAAACTTAACTCAGCTGTCCTAACTGTCTATCATGTTACCAGTTTACATTCTGACCTAAACAAGAATGCCAAAACTATGGAATTCTTTCTTCAGCTGAGGTTTGGTTTGGTACCCTTTCAAGTTGTAAGAATTGAGGGAAGGGAGTACATTTCTTAAGGGTGTGTTTGGTTTGAGGGGAGGGGATGATAGGGGTGATAAATTACAATTTTGGATTGGAGAAACCCAAAATTTACTCTCTCATTCCTTTTAAATTTTGATTTCATGCCCAAAATTTAAATACCTTCAGTTCAAAAAGGTAATTTAACCCCTCACCCTTCCCCTCCCTCCCCTCAAACCAAACACACCCTAAAGGCTTGTTTGGTATGAGGGGAGGGGAGGAAAAGTGGTTGGAGGAAAAAAATTTTTGAGATGGATTTGAAAAAATGAAAGACGTGGGGTATGAAGTTTTTAATTAAGTATTCTTACTCTTTAATCTTACATATTATCTATATCAAAATTTTGTAATCCCACTTTTCCAATTTTCTTAAATTCAACTCATAAAAATTTCCCTTTCCCCTCTTCCCTTTCAAATCCCTCACACCAAACAGACCCTAAGAAAATCAAATTCTTACATTTTACAATTTACTTTCCAAGGTGTAGTCTTATCTAACAACATTGTAATATTGTAATTTTTTTATGGAAAAGGTCAAGTTTGTTTAGTCAAGTATGTCCATTACTCCAATCATATGTTCCCACGTGTATTAGTGTGCCCCATCTGCATTTAACCCCAAAATCATGTTAAACACCATTAGTTCTTGGACTGGGCACCATCAATGGTTCTTCTTCTTCTCTGGCAATCACCTCTCCTACCGTCGGTCAACGCCTTCTTCTCCAGCAAGCAACCCCTCTCGCCGTTCATCTCCACCTTCTTCTCTAGCCAATGGCGAGCATCCACTTGCTTTTGTCATCTTAGATGGAAGACCTGAAAAAAGAGGCTGTTGAGAACCCTCTAGATTCATCTTCTTCGTTAGCAACGGCCAACGGACGCGGCGACAGGGATTTAGTGGCATGAGCAAATTTTGTTTATTCAGATCACACTACCTTATATTTCCTTCTCTTTGGCCGATCATAACCTAAAATGACGCCCTAATTCTCTTTTAATTGAAAAAAAAAATGCTTTTTCAGACTTTCCAAACGGTGGTTTAACGGGATTTTTGGATTTTAGGAGTTAAATGCTGATGGGGCAAAATAATGCACGTGGCAAAATATTATTGGAGTAATGGACATAATTGACCTAATAAATCTAACCTAAGTATGGTCCTTTTTTTATTACTATAACATTGGTGCTTCTGTATTGTATTTCAAACTTGTGTGTCTGTCAATATTTCTGGATAACCTCTGTTTTTTAAACAACATTTCATCCGGCTTCCCATTTCTGTGTCTCCCCTTCAATTTTTTTTTTTGTTTTTTTGTATGAGTTCTTGTAATCATTCCTTCATGGTTTTACAAATATACAAGGGTCTGTTTGAATCTCCTGGGAGAGTGAAAAGTGCAGGAATATATTGTATCAGAGTAGTTGAATAGTGAACTATTTTCTTTCATTTCCCTCTTCATTTGTTTAAACCTCTGATAAGAGAAGTTATATGGGAAAGACTCGCTTGTCCTTTCCTCATTAGCTATATATCTCATAGTATTAAGGTTCTGTTTGGTTCGTAAGAAAGAATTAAAAAAAGAATAATAATGATTGCAAAATTGGGAGCAGAGAATTGAGAACTTGACAGGGTTTCGTGAGGAAGTGTAGAGGTAAAGCATTAGGTCCATACAATGCTTTAGCGGGAGTTAACGGGAAAGGAAAATTTGTTTTAAGTTGGATTTAAAAAAAAAAAAAAATTAGAAAAATGAGGTTAAAATTTTTAATTAGTTTTTCTTATTCTTTTATTATACATATCTTTCTTATTAAAATTTTATAACTCCATTTTTCCAATTTTTAAAAATCCAATCTATAAAATTTTTCTCTTGCCTCCTTTCCCCCTAAATTTCTCATACTAAACAACCCATTCGAGTGATTGAAGCTTTATCTGTTCATTTGGAGCAAAAGAATACCAGAGAGAGAGCCAAAATTAATGTAGATAAGAAGATATTTACTTTTCCTAAGTTGTATTGTTGAGTGTTATGGAAGGGAATTATTTCCTAGATCCTGGTTGGAATATAGGACAAAACGGTTTATAGAATTTGAATGGGAAAATGAAACTTTTTGGTCTCTCAAATATGTCGCAATTATCCAGTTAGCCCCATAAGTTTAATCTTTATTAATCAAATCTCTGGAGTTTTCTTATCCCAATTAAATCAACCTTAGTAATTTTTTAGACCCTTATTTAAATTAGGGAATGTTTGCTGAAGTTGGCTGCAAAACTTTAAGAACTAATTCCTTTCATGTGAACTTTAAGAATTTATTCTCACACGCACATTTATATGAAAATTTTTATTGCCATTTGTTATTATTTGAAAATAATTACATTTTCAATCTTCGTCAATTTGGATTTGAATGAAGAGAAAGCAAGCAACCTTAACAAAATATCATAATAGCTTCCTTTTTCATACCTTTAGCTTATATTTTAAGTTAAAAATTTTAACCTCACCCTATTAAAATAAATTAATTAAATTAAGTATGTTGCTTGTTAGTTTTTCTTAAACACTGAACTCATGTGTTATCATATCTTGTTTATTTATTGTCTACATTTAGATTTTATATAATGTGAGATATTTTTTTCTTCACACGTTATCTGGTTAGCCAAGTTGAATTTGTTGTAGATGTCTATAAGGTCTTTGAAAGGGTTAAACGTGAACACTGGCGTTGGGTCAAAGTGCTTGTGCTGGTGTCATTAAGGGAGAGGATGGTCAGTGGATATGTGGTTACATGTGCAAACTAACTCAAGTGCCTCCTGTGGTGGCGGAAATTATAGCCATTATCCAGGGGCTTCAGATTTGCTGGAATAGGAATTTAAAAAGAGTCTTAATCCGCACTGATTGTCTCCAGGCTGTATCTTTTCTCACTAGGGGCTGTGATATTAATCACCCCTTCTGAGAGGTCATTGAGGATGCGAAACTATGGTTGGTCAGAGACTGGCGGGTTCTTATTGATCATGTTTACAGGGAGCAGAATACCCTTGCGGATCACTTTGCGAGTTTAGCGCACAGCATCTCGGGAAATTTTGTTCTCCTTGATTACCCACCTCCTTCATTTGGTGAGGCGGTCGGTGATAAGGGTTGAAGGAGTCTAAGGTTTTTAGTTTATTTTTGTTTTGAAGTGACCTTTTGAAGGTTTACTGTATCTCAGTATCTCATTCAAAAAAAAAAAAAAAACTTCCAAATTTGTCAAAATATGGAAAATCCAAAGCCAAATAACTACGGTCGGTAGGATGGCATATATAAAAGTTTGTTTTCATAGAAGTCATGAAAGGGTCAAGTGCCAGCACAAAACTTCCAAATCTATCAAAATTTGGACAATCCAAAGCAATCCATTGTTTGTTAGTAGGATTGCATATATAAAAGTTTGTTTTCCAAGCTACAAGATGAATTACAGATTTTGGTCTTCTATTGTGATTATCATAATGATGATTTAAAAAAGCAATGTTCTTAATAACACTAACCTTAAAGGTCTTCAACATCAAACATTTTCTCTTAAAAAATGAAGGATCATGGGACTAACTTTATATTCTCTAACTTCTACCAAAAGTGAGGAAGTCATCAAAAGTGAGAAAATTACTAATATTAGCATGGTTATATATAAATGTGCAAGGTTTGATACCAAAAGAGAGGATGTCATTAAAAGTGAGGAAATCACTAATATCAGCCTGCAAATATAAGACACCCTAAAAATGTAAATTCCTAGGATATTCTCCATCACTACATGGTTATAAAGGCAATTTACTTTTGAACTTGTCAATAATTTCGTCCTCGAACCTCTTCAAAAGGGATGAGATACGAACCGTGTAAAGTTTGATACCAGAAGTGAAAATGCCATTAAAAGCGATCATATTACCAATATCAGCCTACCAACGTAAGACACTCTTAATAAAGTCAATCTACTTTTCATCTTTCTCATGATTTTTTCCCAATGAGTATATTTCAAAATATGTGCTACTTTAACCATCTAATTATCGTTGGTTATATATATATATATATATATTATATGCATATATGTATATCAATTTCAATTATGCCCTCAATTAAGTGGTAAACCTATGTATCCAAATATTACCCCTCTTGTGAACATTTTTTAGAAAAAGTAAGGAAACTAAATAAATTGCATTAAAATGTTTATATTTATTGTTTCCTCAAACTAATTGACCTCACTTATAAATTGATATATGATATAGGTTATGATCAATTATTTTATTTAACTCCTTAATTTCTCTGAAAAAATTAACTGAGATAGTAAATCATATTGCCATTAACGAAGATTCAAACTTTTTTTAAGTGAAAACGAAGACTCCAACCCAAATTCAAAATTGTTCACCAAATACAGTGGAAGGCTTTAGTGGAGGAGAATAATGGCGGAAAATGAAAGCATATTACAGACATGCCGGCCATAGCAAGTGGATATACATATACATATACATATATATATATATATTTCGCTTTCATGGCTTATAAAAGTTTGTGTGGAAGTGAGAACTTGCCTTTCCTTTGGCTAAAACATACTAGAAGCAAATGAGAACATAAGCTTGCTCAAGGGCGATCCTGACGCCATTAATAACTATAGCCAGATCGAAATAAGATCTCAACAGTTCGCTGCTTTTCTGTTTTATGACCCTCCTAATAAAGGTGACGAAACAAAGGAAGATGATTAGTATGTGAATTCGCAAGTTTAACCGAATTTATAGTTAACACGAGTTTAAGAGTAACTCCTCACAATTTTGTAAGCTAGAAACGGAAAATAATAAACTCGAAGAGTTAACTCGTGAGTTTGACAACAATGACCAAAATCAAAACAGGAGAAGAATAATAACAAAAGTATCTGATGAAAACCACACACTCATCAAGGGAGGGGAAGTAAAGTTTCGGTATATGCTATTGCACGCCTCCAATATGTGCAAGGTATAAAATAAGGCCTCCAATATGTTCGATGTTCCACAAGTTGTCCTTTGTAATTCAGTTTCGCTAGTCCTTCGCCCAAAAGATACTTTCCAAGATAAGTTGTAACGAATTCATCATCACCTTCTTTGTAGATTACTAAAGAAGGAATGATATAACTAGTACCACACTGATGATTACGAGATACAGATATCAACTTAGTCCAAGACGAACTCACTCCATATTCTCTCATCACCCATACTTGTATTTCTTGGGGTGTTTCATCACCACTAGTTAAGGCAAGGGTTTCAGCAGTTAAAGCAAGGAAACCACCTTCATGTACTCCCAACTCTGCAAATTGAAATTTTCTACAACTTGGGGGAGGTACTTTTCGTAAATCCTTTGTTGTTATATCAAATGCAATAACTTCTGGTAATCCAAGAGTATAAGCTATGAAATGAATAGCTCCATTGAACATTGTGCCAAGGCTTGGAAACGGTGTTCTACAATTGTGATTATTGAGATCAAGTTTTTCCCAAGAATTGGTTCTCACAGAGAGAACCTCAAAAACCCTATTAGGTTTTGTATGAAGATAATAATTGTAAAATGAGAGGCCAATGAAGTAGTCATCAATAGACTCATCATAACAAAAGGCAAACGGAGTTGGAATTTTTTTGTATTGCGGAGAGAGTGAGATTTGTTTGTAAGAACCAGTGACAGGATTCCACATAAAGAGATCTTTTTGTTTTACGAGGATCAACACTATCCCTCGGCAAGAACCAAAGATACGAACATTGGTGTTTGGTTCGAGAGGGGGAAAATTGAGGTTTATAGTGTCAGAATCATCGTGAAGGGATGTGTTAATATCTATGGAGCTCCATTGAGGACAAGTTGTGAGGAGGATTCGATTGGGGTGTTGGGAATAAGTAGATAGTTGAAGATGCAACTTGGCGAAATTAGGGTTTGAGATTCTTGAGCACCATGACTTGGACACACACTTCAAACACAAGAGAGATTTAATGGGCAAGCGTAGAAGGATTTCCACTTTCAATTCTTCAGGAACGTCCTCCATAGTTGCCTCTGGTTGTTGTATCATTGTACGATGAAGAAGACGGCGCATCGTAGAGATAGAGGGAGAGCACCCTAGATTATATGTTTTGTTGAGAGATCTTGGATATATATATTCGGTCCTCTATATATCAAATTTGGATACTGAAAGAGATATTTCAGTCAGTGGCCACCCACGGGAAAATTTACAATAAAAGACTTCTACATGAATTAATATTAATTTTTATTATAAAATATTGAAAAGAGGGTAAACCTTGACACACTGGCAAGGTTGTTGCTGCCTTCATATGGCTTGGAGCTCAAGAATTAAAATTTTGAAAATAAATTTTCCAATTGCAGGGTAATAAGGTTGTGTAGATCTATCCTCCCAGATTCTACCTGATGTGAGCCTACAAAATTTAAACACTTCCGATGCTATAATAAGTTTGGTTTATTGTCAAAAATAAGTGTTTAATATTTGTAAACTGTTTATATAACTTGTAATATATATATATATATATATATAATGTCTATTTTATTATGCATTTATTGTTTTAAACGTATGCCGATACACTGATAGTTTTTTTTTTTAACCTGAGATACACTGATAGTAAGGCTAAAAGGAAAAAACACAAAGTGACATGTAAAATTGATCATGAACGGTATATTTTATAATTTTTGAAATCTCGGGAAAAAATTATTTTATTTTTACAAATGATATCTAATCAAAGAACATATCTCACCATTTTTATCATGATATCGAAAACATTCTAGATGGATATAGATTTAATGGAATCTATCACTTATCAAAAGTAAGAAACTAAGAATAGTTTGAAAACCTTAGTTTTTTTTTAACCATGGTTTGAGAACCTTAGTTAAAAGGAAAAATCCCATTTAAATACCATCTGAAATAACAAAACCCACAAAAATCCATTAAAATTTGTAAAAGACAAATAGGGATGGGGGGAATCAGGGTTATTGATGTTTAGGGTTAAAGACAAAAATGGTCTTCACACTCATTTACTCAGACACTCACACGGGATTCCTCAGACCGCAGGCAGGCTCGGATGGGTTCTCTCCTGTAAGGATCACAGTTAGCGTTGTTGTAGGCGAAAAAAGAACCGTCGGCGCCGTCATCTCCAAATCGCAAAGTGTGGGTGGAAGATGTCACACAGTCGCTAGTGGGGGGAGTATTTCGAGTTGAACAATCTCAATGTCCACTACAAAAAAACATCGGATTAGCGACGGAATTTCCGTCACTAATTAGTTTAGCAATAGAAATTAACGACTGAAAAGAACCGTTGGCGCCGTCGTCCCCAAATCGCAAAGTGTGGGTGGAAGATGTCATAGAGTCGCTAGTGGGGGGAGTATTTCGAGTTGAACAATCTCAATGTCCACTACAAAAATACATCGGATTAGAGACGGAATTTCTGTCACTAATTAGTTTAGCAATAGAAATTAACGACTGAATTTGTTCCGTTGGTAAAAAAACCGTTACTAATTAATTAGGGACGGGATTTTAAATTCCGTCACTAAATTCCGTCTCTAATTAGAGACGGAATTCACTAATTAGTGACGGAATTTTCTGTCGCAAATTAGCGACGGAATTTCCGTCTCTAATCCATCGCAAAATATTTTTTTATATAATTTAAATTGCCACATGTCCCTCACCGATAGCCACCACGTGTACCCACCGCAGGCCATGTGTTCCCGTCAGCCACCGCCACCTTGACTTCGCCCTCCACCTATCCCGGTCAACCGCCACGTGTCACCTTCCATCGCGCGCCACGTGTCCAAGTCACAAATTGGTTGCATTTTGTGACCAAGTTGGGATTCAAAGCCTTGACCTCTCACACGTGTGCTAGTGCCTTTACCAGTTGAGCTAAGAAGAACCTGTGTAATTTAAATGCAAAATCATATATATATATATATATATTTTTTTTTTGCTTTGTGAAAAAAATTAGAAATACAAAATTTAATCTATTATTAAATATTTTAATTTAGTTTTCTTATTTTATTTTATGTAATTTTTCTACCTAAATTTTTATTATTAATATATTTTTTATTCATTTTATGATATATTTTATTTTTTGTTTGCATTTATAAAATTTTTATTTTAATTTGTATATAATATATTATTAAAAATTAAAATATATTATATTATAATTCCAATTTCAAAAATAAATGTGAATTAATAATTTTATTTATTTATTTTAATATTTATATTATAAATTTATAATTATAAAACAATATAATTATTGAAAAAATTAATTATTTGTGATGGAAATTAGGGACGGAAAAATTCCGTCGCTAATTTTTAATGAAGGAATTTAGTGACGAAATGTAATTCCGTCTCTATTCCGTCGCTATTTTTAGGGACAGAATTTAGCGACGGAATGTGATTCGGTCACTAATTTATTGTCGGAAAAATTTCGTCCCTAAATTCCGTCGCTAATTTTAGTAACGGAATTTGTGAGAGATTAGGGACGGATTAGCGACGGAATGAAATCCCGTTGCTAATTTTCATTTTTTTTGTAGTAGTCGTCTTCTATCTAACGTTGTTAACTTTCAAAATCCTAGGTTACCTGTTTTAGTTTAAATTTTGGTGGTTTTTTTTGGCCTTTTGAAGCACAAAAAAGTTGGGTATGAACGATGATGTTGAAGTAGTGATAGGCAGAAGGTTTCTGTGGATTTGGATTCAGGTTTGACTACCGAGTGTGCTTTGATTAAATTTGAAGAGTTTGTGTATTAAATCTGATGCTTTGATTTCGGTTTTATTAGAAAGATTATTATCAGTGTTTTTCTTCTTAGTTGGGCAATTGTTGTTGATGATGTTTAGGCCTACTTTGTAGATGACAGCAATACTGAGACGGAGTTTGTGTATGCAAGGACCTGTGGATGAAGAGATCATATTTAGGAGCGTATGGTGAGATAACATGGTGGGTAAGATTATATGTCTCGTATATACTTGCCTTCTGTCAAGCTCATATTACCCTTCATGTGTATCATTCTTTACATTTACAAGTGTTCTAGTTTATTGAGTTTGGCCATGTTTCTATAGGACCTGATCCATGCTGAATTCTACTGGGATAAGACTTCGATTCTAACTTCTGTCTTTTTTGTTTAACTTGTGCTTTTATTGAACATTATTTATTAGCGAAAAGTAAAATCATTGAGCATATGGATTCCTCCTTAAGGGGGCATTACTAGAGGAATAAAACAAAGGAAAAAAAAAACAATAATTCGCATTAAGCCCAAGGGAGCTATTCAATTTCTCCATGTATGTCAAAGAAACCTTTTAAAGAATGTATTAGTTGAGAACTTTAAATTATCCTGCGATTACTAACCCTGCCTACCCTACAAAAGTGTCCCGGGTAACCATGTGTGTCTACTTATTGTAGCATTACTTTGCCCAAAACTTGGAGCAATGAAATACAAAACTGAGCAAGTTATATCTATCTTGAGCCATTGCTATTCAGTGTAGTGAAAAAAATTTTCGATGCTTGAATTTTCACAATTGTAAACATTCAGAAAATGAATTTGTTACATAGTGACTTGCTGAAGAAATCTAGTCCAAGAATAACACATTAACACATTCTGTAAACATTATATAACTGATTTGTTTGAATATGCTCATATAAAATATAATGTCTCCACATTCACATATACTCTTATTGAAAATGAGATAGTGATATGCTTGAATTTTCACAACTATAAATATTCACATTAGTCTTTAAAATGAGAGATGAATATGCTAATATAAAATATAATGTCTCGACATGATTTATATTTATATAATTTGCTTTTGATTTGACATCACAAGTTCACAATATATAACTGATGTTGTCCCTTCAGGGACATGATCAATTGAAAAATAAAATAATTGATTTCAAAAGTGGTTGCTTTTATTGAAGAAGCATTGGGTGCACCATAATCTGACTAGATACTATGGCAGATGCACTCCTTTCTTCTTCTAGTTCTGCATATAGAGAATTTAAAGCCTTTCTTTCTGCCTTCAATGTTGATTTTAGTTTCTCAATGGTTAGCTCACCATTATCGATGTCGCTAATGACAACTTCCATCCAACGAGTCTTCTGGTCCAGATTAATTATTTCCTCTCAAGTAGTTTCTTGTGTAGTTGATGCAGATTGTTAAGAGAATTTGGTGTTTCAGGAAACTCATCCTCAATTTTTGAAGTGGGCGTAGTTGGAACTTTCTCATTCTCATTCTCATTAATTTTCAAAGATGACAAATGATTATTTTCCATTGGTAGCTTGGTTCAACTACCTTGGTTCTAAATTCTACAAACTCTTCCTTACCTTTGTTATGACCTAATACCAAGAGAGAGGATGCATTGAGACTGCTAACTTTAGAAATTACCCAAATGAAGAGGAAATGAAAGAAATAATTCTATTCTTGATGTACATTATATTTTTGGTCTTCCAGTAGCAATTATTTTTTTTGGAATTCACCTCTGTTGTAAAGAGATTGACAACTGATGTTTAACTTAGTAATCAAGCATGACATTGTGGGATGACATAGGCAGAATAATTTTGGTCACCGATCTTGCATACTGATTCATAGTTGTGGGCTTTTGTGATGTGTTGTTAGTGTATGGATATTGACTAAAGCTTTAGTTCTTGTATTCCAACTATATCCTATTGTGCACTTTTTTTTTGTGCAGGAAGCAAGGAAATCAAGAAATATTATGTGTGAAAGTGTTGGCCCAAAAGGGTTGACTGCTTACAATTATAGTAATGGGAATGAAAAAATTTTTTAATGGTTTTAACAACATTGTTAATGGGAATGACAACTTATTCTTACCAAATGTGTCAAGTGTTGGTCCAAAAGGGTTGACTGCTAACAAGTTCAGTAATGGTAATGATAAAGTTTTAAATGGATTTGATGAGATCAATAATGGGAATGACAACTCATTCTCAAACAAATGTGTCAAGTGTTGGCCCAAAAGGGTTGATCGTTGACAAGTTCAGTAATGGTAATAACAAAATTTTTAATAGTTTTGATGAGATCGATAATGGGAATGACAACTTATTCTCAAACAAATGTGTCAAGTGTTGGCCTAAAAGGGTTACCTGCTGACAATTTCAGTAATGGTAATGACAAAGTTTAATGGTATTGACGAGATCTATAATGGGGATGACAGTTTATTCTCAAACAAATATGTTAAGTGTTGGCCCAAAATGGTTGGCTGCTAACAAGTTCAGTAATGGTAATGACAAAGTTTTTAATGGTTTTAACGAGATCAATAATGGGAATGACAATTTTTGTTTTGACATTAACAAAACCATAAATGTTTATGACAACAACTATCGCGCAAATAGTCAAATGACAAGTTTACATTACTCATTCCACCTACACCCAATGCATATAAGTAATGAACCCAAAAGAATGTGTTCCTTCATGTATACTTTAATTCCAATAAACTGTCACCATTAACAAGACTAGTAATGGTAATGACAAGTACAGTAATGACATTGACAAAATACCAAATTCATGTTGAAAGCAACCACCACATAATGTATAAAATGGCAAGTTTATATTACTCATTTCACCTATACACCCAATACATATAAGTCTTAAACCCAAAAGAACATGTTCCTTCATGTATACTTTAATTACAATAAACTGAGACCATTAACAAAACTAGTAATAGTAATGACAAGTAAAGTAATGGAATTTACAAAACATCATATTCTTCATGTGACAGCAACTAGCATATACATTGTCAAATGACAAGTGAACATTACGATTCCACGTGCACCTAATGTTTTCTTATCATTCCCACCATATAAGATAATCTTTTCCCTAAACAGTACTTACAAAAAGAACATAATATATGCCATAAACCTTCTTACAAAAAGTATGTGAAGGGATCCAAGTTATTGTATATAAACCAAAAGGTGACTTGCGAAATATTTACTCCCATGTCTCCACACCCAGGCTTAAGTTGGGTTTGGATTTTTGTACGTTCTTCTTGAGTGGCCTGCTTGATGGTATGAGTTGCAATGGTAAACTTTCTTGTTTTGGAACTATAATTCTTTCCTTACAAATCTTGACCAAATATATAAATAACCCACACCACACCCGATGCCGTCATAGTTACGTAAAGTTCGAACCTTTAATCTGCCTCAACCTACAAACCCACTTATCCACAACCAAAACTGCCATAAATAACCTAAAATCTTAGCACCATCGTCATTGTTCTTAGCTTTCATTGACAATCCCAAATAAATTAGCTCCTACACCCTACATAAAGCCCTCACTTTGTATTGTTCATGCACCATCAAAGCCACCGAACCACACCTAATAGCCATCAACATGAATAATGGGAATAAGATGGTTATTGTCCGAATCTTTTTATGTTTGTCAGAAACTTACTTACACTTGACTCTTTTCTTAGCTTCCTTTTCTTCAACGTTGATCGGCAACCTTGTTCTTCACCTTCAGCTGACACCACCGTTCCACTTTGCTTTTTTTGGCCTCTTTCCACACCAGCCAACTCATTATATGTCAAACCAATTTGAAAAGGGGCATTTTGGTCTTTAGTATAAAACTTCAATAACCCAGATTCCCCCCTCAACCCTTATCTATCTTTTGCATGTTATAATGAACTTTTTGGGGTTAAACAATTTCAAGTGGTATTTAAATGGGATTTTCCCTAGTTAAAATTATTAGAAGATCATAACGTTTGAAATAATAAAGTTGAAATTTTTCATTGATCATTTTAGCATTCTATATATAGGATTTGCACATTATATTTAACCACAATCATCAGCAAAGAGAAGGTGAGCATGAAGGACATAGTAAAAATAACAAGGGTTAAGGGTCAATTTTGCCCCAAATATTTTAAAATGCAAGCGATTCTACCCTAACCGTTATCTTAGTTAGTTTTGATTGTTAGTTGACCAAATATATTAATCTGACATCTATATGTTATCCACGTCATTTTTATTAAAGTGCAAATTTGCCTCGGAAGTTTTAAATCTAACATTAAAAAAATGAAATAGATGACACATAGACTTCTGAGGTAAATTTACATCTTAATAAAAATGACGTGGATGACATGTGAACCGCTAGCTAAGTATATTTGGTCAACTAATAGTCAAAATTAAATGAGATAATGGTTAGGATAAAATTGCTCCCATTTTAAAATTTTGGGGGCAAAATTGCCCTTTGGTAAAAATTTCCAAGGCAAAATTGCCGTTTAATCTAAATAACAAAAGAGAAAAACATCTAAAATTTGTTTTGAGTTTTTTTTAGAAAAATATATTTATATTCTTTTTAACAAAACACAGCCTTCTCTCACCACATGAATATCACTCCAATAATGAAAGAGATATATTGAAATATCTTGGTGCGGTATAAGAATTGGTGATATATAGAATGTGTATATAGGAAGTTGGAAAATTATCAATGAGAGGTTTTCAAAATAATTCTCATAATTTGTTGAGATTGTATAACAAGCATCGAACCATATCACTTGTTTAATTTAAAAAATACTAATACCACTTGTGACAGGAAGTTAGTCTTCACCATAATTTTCAACTTAAGACACCCTACTTGAGCGGCATTTTGGTATATAATTGTCTTTCCTTAGCTTTTACATGATTCATTTTTTTGGTTGCTGATTATCTTTTTTCATGCTAACTAATTTTCTTTTCTTTTTCTTTCCCTTTTTTAATATCAAATAGATTTAACTTTTTTTAAAAAACAGTAATATTAAAGTTCCAAAGTGTGAGCTTTTACTTGGCGGCCATGTAAAACTAATATTCTTTTTTAAAAAATAAAGCTAATTACTTATTTTATGTAACTATATTTTCTTCAAATTAATTTGTTCATGTTATGAAAACAAAGAAAAATTTAAGATGTTCAATAAGGATATGAAAGAATCGCGTCCCAGTGAGAAGAGAATGAGACAGAATACTTTCTACCCTCCCCTATACACATCCTTTATAAGCTCAACTTTATAATTCATGTTGTTGGATAATGTGAAGTAGTAGAACTTAACGAAAAAAATTCACCAAAAAAAAAAGAGAACATAAAGAAAATAAGAAATAGATAAATGTCGAATAGTGCGAAGCAGTAGAAGATAAATTAGAGTAATACAATATGGTTTTCCTTCATCGTATCAATTATTAGAGGACAAAAAACTCTAAAAAAAATAACCTAATAATATATTGGACTAGAATCAAAAGATAGATCACGGCATAATAATTAATATCATAAAGGGCATGGAGGTTGTCTTTCAATTAGAAAACCAAACAAAAATTGTGTTAGGAACATGTTCTAATTAATGAGCATAGAGACAAAGCTAATGTAATTGAAGTTCTTTGACATCAAGAGGAAAACAAACAGCATTAGTTTTCATGGAATTTTCCAAAACTATATATGTTAGGCTTTATGTGTTGAATTAATACTCCCTCCAGTCCTATTTAAAAAAGTTTGATAACCAAATTATGTGGTTTAAAAAAGTAGTTAAAAATAACATAAGTTTGTCTTAACAATTTTTTTTTTCAAGTATTCCCTTATTTATTACGGGTCGATAAGAGAGAGAAATAAAATAAATATAAGTATTACCAATATTTCAATTAATGCAATATGTATAATTAATGAAGGACAAAAATAGAAAAAAAAACTAATTAAATCCTCATATAACTTTTGTTTAATTCTTATAAAAAAAATCAAAACAATTCAAATGTTGAGCTCTTATTAAAAAAAACAAGAGGGAGTAATCTCTAATAATAATAATGCTCAAGTTGGTTGAACCAAAAAAAAAAAAAAAAAGAATATGGGAGAAGAATGATAATAAGTACTTGATTAAAACCAGCCCTTATTAAGGAAGGGGAAGTAAATTTTCTGTGTATGCTATTGCAGTCCTCCAAGCTATGGATGGTATAAAAGAAGAAGGCGACCAAACTCGAGGCCTTTTGAGAAGATTAGGACCATATGTGCGTGTTCCAGCAATTCTCCTTTCGAATTCAATTTCGATAATCCTTCTTCAAAATTCCTTCCACGATAAGTTGTAACAAATTCATCACCTTCTTTGAAGAATACAATAGGCAGACTAAAAATATTAACACCACAGTAAAGAGATACAGAGATCAACCTCGTCCAAGACGACTTCACCCCATATTCTCTTATAATCCATACAAGTATTTCACAACGCTCCCTTACACCAGTTATAGTAAGGCAACCTTTATGTACTTCCAATTCTGAACATAGTACTCCAGCTGCATAAAAAGGACGAGGTATTCTTCGTAATTCTTTTATTGTTACATCAAATGCAATAATGTGTGGTGAAAAATGTGATCCATGAGAATAAGCTATGAAATGTATTGCACCATTAAAGAATGTACCAAGGTTTGGATATGGTGTTCTAAAATGGTGATTGAGATCAAGTTTTTCCCAGGAATTGGTTCTCAGTGAGAGAACTTCGAAATCCTCGATAGACTCGTGGTGATGATACGAGGGGCCAATGAAGTAGTCATCAATAGGCTCATGATAACAAAAGGCAAAGGGATTTACAGATTTGTATTGAGGAGCAAGTGTGATGGGTTTGTGAGAACCAGTGACAGGATTCAAAATCCAAAGATGTTCTTGGTTTATCTGGAGCAACACAATCCCTCGACAAGAACCCACGAGACGAAGATCAATGCGTGTTGGTAAGAGGGGAAATCGAGGTGTTTAGTGTCAGAATCATCGTGGAGGGACGCGTTAATATCTATGGATGTCAGTTGATGAGGAAAAGTTGTGAGGAGGATTCGACTGGGGTACTGATGTTGGCCGGATCGTCGTTGAGCATGCAACTTGGGGAAATTAGGGTTTGAGAGTATTATTGAGCGCCATGACTTGGACACAAGCTTCATACACTCGAGAGATTTGATGGGCATCTGTAGAAGGATTTCCAGTTTCATAGCTTCACGAAGGTTTTCCAGTTTGAATTCTTCTTCAACAAGGTCCTCCACAGTTGCCTCCGCTTGCATCATTGTATGACCAGGACCAAGATTATTATATATAAGATTGTTAAAGTCACGAGTTTAAGTAAATTTGTAACAGTGATATTGAATCGTGTACCGCTTGTACTAGTTTAAGAGTGACTCAGCACAATTTTATAAGGTAGAAATATAAAAACAGACAATTCAGAGAGTCAACTTATGAGTTTGACAACAATTATATATATGGTTTGTTCTTTGTTGATAGATTTCCGATAATCTATTTGACAATACGAATGTATGATAATCTACCATCTATTACAAATTTGGATACTGAAATTGATAACCAATAGACACGTGAATTAATTTTAATGTTCATTATAATCTGAAAAATGGAAAATTTGATTCTATAAAAGGATATACATGATTAAGGTTGTGAAACTCATTTAGTTTGAGAAAATCCGTGATAATGACGTAAAATCATATCGTAGACTCAAAATTCAAATAGTAAACTCGTACGTGTTTACTTTTATCAATAAATAGGTATTTTTTTGGATGAAATATAAATAGGTATTAATAGTGTATAATTAAATAATTAAAATATAAAAAATGAAAATAATTTGATTCAAATATATTTAAAATCCAAATAATTGAAATTAAATCCATCTTTATCCATAATTTATCATACTCAACAAGGAATTTTTTGTATAATTCATATATAAAAAGCCCCTAAATATGATCAAATCGAAAAGGCTAGCACAAGTTTAAGAGTGAGCTAACATAGATTTTGTAAGCTAGAAATGTAAAAACGGTAAACTTGGTGTGAACTCACAAATTCGATCGAGTTTATAATTATCACAAGTTTAAGAGTGACTTGACTCAAACTCGATCTTGTAATGTAAAAACATAAAAAATGGTAAACTTGGAGAGTTAACTTGTCAGGTTGACAACCATGTACATGATTGAATCTTTGGTGGAAAAACATAAAGAAAGCTACAGGATTGAACCGATTAAAATATTGTACTCATGATAAGAGGTTGTAATTTGAATGTCTTTAGGAATTGGGAATTAGGGTAGAGAAGAAGAAATTAGAGGGTTGAAGAAGAGAGTTAGAGAGATTAGAAGTAGAAGATAGACAACGTAAGAGATTCTGAATAATTCTCTGACTTTCATTAACTTGCAAAATTGTCTAACCATAACATAATGGCCATATATATAGGCAGCAAAGACAGAACCAGAACAGATCAATACCAGCACCTAATAACAAAGATAGAACAGTACTAGCGCCTAATGATCACTAATCAAAGCCTATTAGTTAATTAAACATAGGTAAGGCCATGTTTGGCTAATGCGGCTCTTAAACGGCTAATGCCACTAATGGTTAGTCCTGTTCGTCTAATTAACTAACCTAACTACGGTTTAAAATTATCTTATTACAATATTATATCAATACCCCCTTTAAAACATCCTTGACCTCAAGGATTAGGAACTACAAAGGCAGGATATTGCTGTTGGAAAGAGTGAAGGGCCATCCAAGAAGCTTTTTTATCAGGTCAGCCCTTCCATTGAACCAATACTTCTGTAATCACTCATTTACGATGCTTCTTAACCCTTCGATTCAGAATATTCTCTGGTTCCATAACTGGAGGCAACTCTGAAAATTCAATGGGAGGGTGTCTAGGCCTCACCTTAGGATTTGGACATAGCCTCAATAGGGAAACATGAAAGGTAGAATGAATTCTGGACTCCGGTAGTAATGCCAACTTATATGCAACAGCTCCAACCTTCTCTACCGCCTGATAAGGTCCATAGAACCTAGGAGCCCACTTTTGAGAAGCTCTTGTGGCTGTAGAAATTTGCCTATAGGACTTGAGCTTCAAGAACACCCACTGCCCCACCTAAAACTTACGATTTGGCCTATGCAAATCAGCCCTTTGCTTCATCAAGTTTGCTACACGGTGCAAATGATGCTTTAAAAGTGCTAAAACTTCCTCTCTAGCCATTAAGATACGATCCACCAACTCTAGCACCGAATTGTGCAGTAAATAAGGGGTGTGTAGAGGGGGTCGTTGCCCATAAAGCAACTCATAAGGTGTAGCCTTAGTGGTTGTGTGGTATGTTGTATTGTACCACCATTCCGCATGTGAAATCTACTTAGCCAATCCCTAGGCTTTTCCCAACACATACACCGCAAATATGTCTCCAAGCACCTATTAAGCACTTCTGATTGCCCATCCGTTTGAGGATGATAGGCTGTAGAGAGCTTTTGGTTCACACCCAACACATTGAGAAATTCCGTCCAAAAGTTACTAACGAAAAAAAATCACGATCACTCACAATTTCAGCCAGGGCACCATGGAGCTTGTAAACCTGATCTATAAAATGTTGTGCCAATATAGATGCAGAAAAGGGGTGAGCAAGGGGTATAAAATAGGCATACTTGCTCATTCGGTTGATAACTACCCATATAGTATCCTTCCCTTGTGACTTAGGGAGACCTTTAATGAAGGCAATGGCAATCAACTCCCATAACCGACTAGGTATAGGCAAAGGCTGCAACAACTCGGGAGAAGCTATAGTCTCTAATACCACTGATAGCAGGTTGTCGCCTGTATCACTCCATAGCATGATGCCATTGGAATTGTTCATCATCCAAATGCATAGACTCTATAGCAACCTTCGAAGCCTCTGGAGTTTTGTCAATTTCAAAGAACCGTTTGACTTTTGCTAACCAGGTATCCATATCTTGATCGGTATATATGGGGAATTCCATTTTGATAAATTGCGTAGGTCGTTGGTACAGGAGTCTTCCATTTCCTCCCCTTTCTTGAACTTCCGATATCCTCGGTTGACCATGTTGGGTGATTCTTTGCACAGCCGCTGCTAATGTTCTGATTTCTTGAGTCATGGCGTGGAGATTGTCTTGCATCCCACACTGTTCTTGGGTCATGACGTGGAGGTTGTCTTGCATTCCACGCTACACCATTTGCAGTTTATCAAGATATTCTTGAATTGACTCATGCAACGTATCAACTGACGTTTCAAGAATTCCCACTTTCAATTCCATCTCTTAGTTTCTTTCATCCATAATTTTGGTGTTTTCTTGAAGTCTTGTTCTCACCATACAACCCGTGACTGATGAGCCGATAATCCCAGGCCAAGAACCAAGATGCTCTGATACCACTGATAGCAGGTTGTAATTTCAATGTCTTTCGGAATTGGAAATTAGGGTAGAGAAGAAGAAATTAGAGGGTTGAAGAAAAGAGTTAGAGATATTAGAAGTAGAAGATAGAAAGCATAAGAGATTTTGAATAATTCTCTGACTTTCATTAACTTGCAAAACTGTCTAACAGTAACACAATGACCATATATATAGGCAGCTAAAGACAGAACCAGAACAGATCAGTACCAACACCTAATAACAAAGATAGAATAGTACCAGCGCCTAATGATCACTAATCAAAGCCTATTAGTTAATTAAACACAGGTAAGGCCATGTTTGGCTAATGTCGCTCCTAAACAGTTAGTGCCACTAATGGTTAGTCCTACTTGTCTAATTAACTAACCTAACTACCTTTTAAAATTATCTTATTACAACATCATATCATCATCTCATTAACAACATTTAATGATCAAATATGACTTAATTGTAATTGAATTAGTTGTATGCAAGTACTAGTTACATTGTACAATATTTGCACAGTATGGATACTATTAATAAGTTTGGTTTATTGTCAAAAACAAGTGTTAAATATTTATAAATTGTTTATATAATATTTGATTAACTTGTAATTTATTTATATATAATGCTTATTTTATCCTGAAAGGTATATTTTATAATTTTTGAAATTTGGGGAACATAATTATTTTGTTTTTACAAATGATATATATTTTTTTCATAAATAAATCATAATCAAGGAACACATCTCACTATTTTTAAGATGATATCACACACATTATAGATGTAGATTTAATAGAATCTATCACTAATCAAAAGTGATAAGTGATAGATTAACCACAATCATCATCATGAGCTGTATATAGGATTCACACGTTATATTAACTACAATCATCATTAACTATAAGCCTGTAACACTCAAATCAAGTTGATATCATTCTTGTTCATTATCTCTCCTTCCCATAATGGCTCCAATTGCAATAGGAAAGACAACAATATTCCACCAATCAGACCACTTATATTCCTCTTTGTTTCTTGCTAAGCAAACAAACTTGTTTGTATATAAACACAATAAAATCGCCAATAAATGTCATGTAAAGAACATTCTAAGGGCAGAAAATCTCAAAATTGTCATGTTTTAAAATATTATGATAAATAGTAATTAAAATCAAATAAAAATAAAAGATACACTGCTCAATAAATTTAAGTTAAAGGTAGGAATAGGCCAGGACCCTATCAGGTAGCCTACAGCTTGACCTGCCAAGGGTCTAGCCTGGTCTTTTTAGCAAAAA
Organism: Inga laurina; assembly: GCA_963855925.1. Lineage (NCBI taxonomy): Eukaryota > Viridiplantae > Streptophyta > Magnoliopsida > Fabales > Fabaceae > Inga > Inga laurina. Next base: position 10,475,599 of record OY979702.1, read on the forward strand.
TACCAGGCCAAGTCATATTTAAAGGTTTTGGCAAAAAAAAAATTCATATTTAAAAACCTAAATGTATGAATAGGTCATGCCTATTTTATTAAAGGTTGGCTTGTAAGCCTTCAGGCTTGACTTATTTATACATTAAAAAAAATATAATTGTATTTATATCATATAAATAACAAAATATTTATATTTTTTCATTATTATATCATAATTTCAAGTTATAATTAGTTAATTATGGTACTACCCCTAAGATTTTGTGTTTTGATTATCTTCTCTTCATTTTGAAAATTCAACTTCTTGACCAAGTTAAAACCTAGCCGTCGCATAATCCATCATGCTCTTGCTTTATCTCACCGTGACCCCTTTTTTCACTATTGTTGTATTCAATTTTCTATCTTTAATACAATTGTGTTTTTCAACTCACTACTACAGAAATCGTGATATATGAAAGTTATTAACTACTAGACATAACGGTTTCGAACTGTCATATATGCTAGCACTATAAAACTTGGAGCAGATACATTACAATTCTGAACCATTATTTATTCCGGACCTATTATAACGGTTGTAATAAAACACCTACTATATATTGAGGTTTGATAAGGTTATGATCTATCCATTGCCGTGATAATGATTAACGAGCACACGTAAACAACTGTCATAATATATGGAAATGCTTGCATGATACATAACGGTCTCATTTTACAACCGTTATTTATTCAATAACATGCATAACGGTTTGTATATAAGAAACGTGACTTTTAATAAAATTTAATAATGGTCTCATGTAAACAACCGTTATGTATTAAATAATTTTAACTGTGAATATTTATAATACATGACAATTTTTATATAATAACCGTGATGTATGGATATAAGACTCTTTAAGTGAGAGTTTCTGAGTTAATTGACCTCCTTTATATATATACTAGAACGGTAGTACCTTCCACATTAAGTTGTTATGCAATTTGGATTGGATCAAGACATTTCAAGTTTTAGGAGAGAATCAATGGCAATTGTTAATATATGTATATATATAAGTGATAATGTAACTATTGACCTATATATAATTGTGTCTCTTTACATGAATTAACCTTGGAAATCAAAGGACTCTGGGAAAACAACATATGCCCCTATCACAAAGGGTGGAAGGGATATGCAAACACTTGAGTTCAAGGTTTGCATAACCCCTACGCCATTTCTATTAGGTTTGTTTTTTACCCCATCTTTCTTTGCTTTCTAGACTTAATTGCTTAAGAGACACAAGGTATAGGTGAACACTTACATTATTATATATATAGTTCAAGAGTGCGATTGATTCTAGCCACAAAGCCCAGAAAATCTTGATCCATCCAAATTGCATTGCTACTCGATGCGGGAAGTACTACTCTATCATATATATAGAGACGAAACCAAGTAACTCAGAAACTCTACATTGAAGAATCTAAGACTGATCACAATGTTGAATTTCATAGCGTTTAATTTGGTGCCATCTGCTCAATAAAAAGACAAGAGATGAACCTTCAACCATAGCAATAATGGCTGTCCAAAAAAAAATCATAACTTCAGAATAATAAATTCAATATATCACCTGAACTAGTTTATTCACAGAGCTTATTCGTGTATGACTCTCAGTACATCTGAACTAGTTTATTCACAGAGGTTGTTCATGTATGGCTCTCATTAATACACATGAACTAGTTTTATCACACATATTAGGCTTTTTGAAGTAACTCCTGGAGATATGGATACTTCTAAAAAAGGAGATGTGTTTGCTTAGGGATCATATCTCTAGAAGTGACATCAACAAGATCAATAAAGAGAAACATTTAGTCAAAGCAATGGGTTGACAACTTCCTGTAATAAGAAATAAACATTTGATAAAGGCAATAATAGTTTTTCAAAAACAAACATAACCCACAAAAGCAAGTTAATGTCACATTGAATGCTTTATCAATACGTGACTTCATAAAGTCACCTCAATCAAATAAGGAAAACTGAGTATCAAAGGAATGCGACCTAGATAGGGCTCACGAATGATGAAAACGTGAGTTAGGGCAAGTGAAAACAACTCGCTTGGAAATCGCTGAGATAAGTATGAAGTTATTACTAGTGCTACTATCTCTAAGAAGTCAAAGCAATGGGTTGACAACTTCCTGTAATAAGAAATAAACCTTTGATAAGGGCAATAATAGTTTTTCAAAAACAAACATAACCCACAAAAGCAAGTTAATGTCACATTGAATGCTTTATCAATACGTGACTTCATAAAGTCACCTCAATCAAATAAGGAAAACTGAGTATCAAAGGAATGCGACCTAGATAGGGCTCACGAATGATGAAAACATGAGTTAGGGCAAGTGAAAACAACTCGCTTGGCAATCGCTGAGATAAGTATGAAGTTATTGACTAGTGCTACTATCTCTAAGAAGTAAAATAAGGCTTTTTATGGTAGGGCTAGACTGAAAATGACTCTCGACGGCCATAAAAGACAACAGGAGAACTATAGTTACGATGTTGGAGGGTTTCGTTCGAATAGACTAAGTGTCAAGTGTGTTTTGTTTTAGACGCTTAAATAGAAGAGGAAGGGTAGGTTTTTTTTATTGTCGTACTGAAGACTTTACATAATGGTTGTATCAATAAAACTGCTATTTATTTGTTTATATTTATTACAGTTCTTTGTTAATAACCATGAGTTGTGTTATTATTTTAATATATGCATATATCACGGTTATTAGTTAAGAACCGTGAGGTATGTTATTGGTTTTTCTTAATAAAAATTTTGGCAGCTAGTGCCCAGATAATTATATTTTTATATTTTATAAAAATAAAACAAAAAATTATCACCCTCTAGTGACTAGTTGCCTACTGACGAATGATCTGAGGTCTGCTGCAAATTTAGGAACTTTTGTTTCCTTTAATTTGAATAAATTAAAAGTTTTGTAAATTCGTAGCAAACTATACATTGTCATGCTACTCGCCACCAGAAGAGTGGCATGAATTATTTGAGAGTATGTCAGGATCATGGTGACTAATCACATACTTATCAAGAATGAGATTGGCATTGCTATTCATACTTGACAAATATGAGGCTCGCCTCCTCATTACATGGTTAATGCATTTTACATACCGCATCATTGCCTCAACTTGAAGCGGAGGCAAAGGTGGAGGTTGTGGAGGAGGAGAAGGGGGAGAGGAGGTGGTAGAGGTTGTGGAGGAGGGGAAGGAGGTGGAGGAGGAGGATGATGCTGTGGATTTTTTAGCGAGTCTTCAGCATGACATTTTATATTAGTGATTGAAAGAAAAGAGGAGGACGATAAACATAAGGAAATTGGAAGTTTATATAGATTGAAAGTAATAGATTCGAACCATCATTGCACATTTTGGAAGTTGAAAAAGAGTAGTTGTGCGCAATGGTGAGTAATGAAAGGTTACTTGGTTCTTGTGCTGATCAAAGAGTAAAGAAGCATAGAGTATTCTAATCATGAGCACGGGGAAGGGGAAAGGTTTGGACCGTTTAGTTGATTATTATTTAAAAGAAACCGTTATGTTGTTTTTTATATGAAGTTGGAAGACAAATCATTTGTTTGTTCATCTAACATTTCATGACCTTTTACCGTGAGAATCGCCATTCTTGTGAGATTATATATGACGGTTACATAGTACAACAATTATGTATTTACATGGTATTCTAATAAGTGACGGTTGTTACTTAATAACCATAATGCACATACCTTTTTTTATTTTATTTTTTATTTTTTTTTTTTGTGGTTGATTATGCAACCACCATTTTACAACAACAACAACAACAAAAAAGACAAAGTAAATAAATTAAAAATGAAAAGTTACGAAGATGTTTTAAGAATATGATATATCATCAGATTCTTCATTCTCCAATAACTTGTTCATCTACTCATTCAAAGAGTGAATGAGAGATGTAAGTTCCTTCAAACATTGGTCCATATGTCATTGCTCTTGCAGGTAAACCTGGACCATATGATGGAGCTCGTAGGTTTCATGGACAAGACCTTTAATGCTTGTTGGTAGGGAGTTTATCATTAAGTTTTTTTTCCAGATGATTAATTAGAAGTTCTCTTGCGTCTATCCATGATGTTTTGCTAAATCAGAAGTTTGCTTTGAGAAGTTGAAATAGAAGTAGAGAAGTAAAGTTCAGTTTTTGGACATTTATATAGAGAGGGTTTCGTGGATTATTGAATTGTTGCTTCTTTTAGTATTAAATATCATATTTTACAATTGGCGATGGTTAATTCTTAATAACTGAGATGTATTTGACAATTTTTTTTTTTAATTTATTGGTGTCTAATGTTAATTGCATAATCAATTAACTTAGAATTGTTAAATATGCTGGCCAAAATATTTTACGGTTCTTAATTAATAATCGTAAACTATTACTCCCTCCGGTCCTAATTATAAGATAAAGTTGACTTTTTTGGAGAAATTAAGGAAGTCAATTAAATTACTTTAGAGTCTTTATATTTTTATTTTTTCCTTCAAACTAATTAATTTGACTAATAAAATAATATATAATCTAAGGATATTAAAAATATAAACACTCTAAAGTAATTTAATTAGCTTCCTTAATTTCTCCAAAAAAGTCAAATTTATCTTATAATTAGGACCGGAGGGAGTAATTTCTAACTTTATCTCTCTTCTCCAATGATGAGAATGAGGATGAGGATGAGAAAGAGAATGATGAATAAGATGATGAGGATGATAATGCACCATATAAGGTCAGGAATTCCATGTGGAGACTGCTTTCTAATACTTTGCCTACAATAAAAAATTTACAAAGAAGGAATTATGCTGTTAGAATTCAAGATCACGACCTGGATCTTAAATATTGGATTGCTTGGAATCTGCCCAAAGCAAATCCATCCGCATGGCATAAGACTTTTTTTTGCAATGATGATGTGGAAATTTTTTTTTTTAAAAAAAAAAAAAAAAAAAAAAAAAGGAGATGTTAATTTATTTATTAAAATGTCAAGCCTAACTTATTTTTTGGTTTACACAAGCAGGCAAACTTATTCAAGAATGTCTAATTTAAATCAATGGCCTACACGAACACAATATGTATATGAGAAATTAAATTCCTCAATATTTAATTTAAATACAGATATAAGGTGCAAGTATTTTTTTACATATTTAAATTTAAATTAAATAATCTATAACCGGAAAAAAAAAACACTTATTTGAAAATGATGTTTCTGGCATTCTATCTTTTAGATAAAAATTAAATCGAAAAGCATGTTAAAGTCAAGCGGGGATAGCTCAGTTGGGAGAGCGTCAGACTGAAGATCTGAAGGTCGCGTGTTCGATCCACGCTCACCGCATTATTCCAAATTTTTGTTATTTTTAACCTTCTTTCTCCGATCTCCGTCGACTTCTGCATAAAAGTGATGGCTTCTAGAGGAGCGAACATGGTCCTATCAAGGTCTAATAGGATAAGGACGAAGTTACAGACTGCACTGGAAGCCACAGTTTTGGAGGTAGAAGACGTGTCGTACCAGCATGCGGGTCATGCTGCCATGAAAGGAACCTCCGCTCAGGAGACCCACTTCAACCTCAAGATCTTCTCTCCCAAATTCGACGGCCAGAGTCTCGTGAAACGGCACCGTATGGTCTACGACTTGCTCGCCGATGAGCTTCAATCTGGATTGCACGCCCTCTCTATTGTCGCCAAAACGCCCCAGGAAACCTCTGCCAAATGAAGCGATATCAAGTTCTTGCTTTGAACAGTGAATTGTTGAAAATTGGAATCTTGTGATTCCGTTTTCTGATGACCTATTTGATTAGGACATGACTGATTTCATGCCATGTGCTTCTACTACGCAACAATCACCTGATAAACAAACGATTTGGTTTTCGATATTCTTACTTATACGATAGTTTTAGACCTGAGTCTTTACTGTAGTGTCTCCTATGTTTGATTTAATTTATCATTTTGGGAAGTATAGTTCAAAGTAGAAGTAGACGTTGAAGTCTTTTCAACAAGAAGCAGCTTTTCTTTTCTCCATTTTGGAGGTTTGCATTAGCAACTTTTTATGTGTTGTCTGATTTCAAGTTGCTCTAAATTAACCACGCATTTATTAGTTTTTCGTCGAAATGAAATATTATGTCCAAGTTGACTCATCTTTCTTTTGGATTATGCCTTAATAGCTCTGCATTTTTCTTTAGGTATTTAACTCTTAAAACTTAGCTGACCTAATTGTCTATCATGTGACTAGTTTACATTTTTCTTTTGAATTATGGTTTGGTATGGTAGCCTTTCAAGTCTTTTGTGTAAGGATTGAGGGAAGGGAGAACATTTCTTAAGAAATTGGAACTCTCATTTTACAATTTACTTTCCAATTTGTACTCATAGCTGACAACACTCTGATATTGTAATTTTTATCATAACATGTGCTTTTTGTATTTGATTTCGAACTCGGCTGTCTGTCAATGTTTCTGGATAATCTCTGCTTTCTATACGTCATTTTTCTTTGTAATCGTTCCTTGGAGCTTTCATGGTTTGCAAATATACAAGGGTCTGTTTGAATCGCAAGGAAGAGTGATATGTACCGGAATATTGTATCAGAGTAGCTGAATAGTGAACTATTTGGTTTAAATCTAATTTGCTACAAATCTCAAAATAGTAAGGTTCTGTTTGGTTTGCAAGAAGGAATGAAAAAAGAATAACAATGATAGCAAGATTGGGAGCTTAGAATTGAGAACTTGATAGGGTCTCAGGAGGAAACATAGAGGTAAAGCATTGGATCCCCTATGCTTTAGAATGAGCTTTAGGATATGACAGATTTCAACAACCACCTGATATACAAACAATCACCTGTGTCTTTCCTTTAGTGTCTCCTATGTTTGATTTAATATATCATTGTAATATTTTGGGAAGTATAGTTCAAAGAAGAAGGAACGTCGAAGTCTTATGAACAAGAAGCAGCTTTCTTGTTTTTCTCCCTGTTTGGATGTTTGCATTAGCAATTTTTGTTGTGTTGTCTGATCTCAATTTGCTTAGTTAACCTTCCAGTTGTTAGTTTTTCATTGAAATTCCAATTTGACTCCACTTTCTTTTGGATTATGCCTTAAATGAGCAATCAAACTTAACTCAGCCCTGCATTTTTCTCAACTATTAAACTTTACATTCTGACTTAAAAAAGAATGCCAAAACTTTGGAATTATTCCTTCAGCTGAGTTTTGGTATGGTACCCTTCCAATTTGTACTCATATCTGGCAACACTGTGATATTGTAATCAAACTTAACCTTAACTCAACTTGCTCTGCATTTTTCTTTAGGTACTCAACTCTTAGTGCACAATGACATGTAGTGCACCCCACCTAGTGAGGTTTTGCTTATTGTTGTTGTACTCAACTCTTAAACTTAACTCAGCAGTCCTAATTGTCTATCATGTGGACAGTTTTAACTTAAACAAGAATGCCAAAACTATGGGATTGTTCCTTCAGCTGAAGTTTGGTATGGTACCCTTTCAAGTCTTTTGTGTAAGAATTGAGAGAAGGGAACTTTTCTTAAGAAGAGGGAATTCTTGCATTTTACAATTTACTTTCCAATTTGTTCTCATATCCGACAACAATGTGGTATTGTAATTTTTATTATAACATGTGCTTTTGTATTGTGTCTGTCAATGTTTCAGGATAACCTCTGTTTTCTATACAACATTTTCATCTGTCTTCCAAGATTTTGGTTTTTCATTTCTTTATCTTCCCTTCGAATCCTTTTTCTATGAGTTCTTGTAATCATTTCTTAGATCTTATATTGTTTTCAAATATACAAGCGTCTGTTTGAATCACAAGGGAGAGTGAAAAGTACAGGAATATTGTATCAGAGTTGCTGAATTGTGATCTATTTCTTTTATTTTCTTCATGGGTTTCAAAATATACTAGGGTCTTTTTTTTTTTTTTTTTTTACTTGAACCACAATAAGGCAAAGTTTTTGTTTGGCTGATAAGAGAAGTTAAAAGATAAAGAATGTCTTGTCCTTTAACTCATTTCCTATAAATCTCAGAGTACTGAGGTTCTGTTTGGCTTTCAGGAAAGAATGAAAAAAAAAGAATAATATGGTGTCATTGTTAATAGATCTTTGGAGTCATGGATATGGTGAGGTAGAAATTTGCGCACTGATAGATTGGCTTGGTGTGTCGGTAATGGGTCTATGATCAGTTTATACAGCCGCCTTTGGTGGGCAACGTAGATGATTACCCCCGCCAACATCTCTATAGTGGGTGATCTTAACTTTGTTTATTGGAATGTTTCTCTTATTAAACAACGGCATTCTGAAGAAGTGGTTCAGCAAATTATATCCACACCAATCTCAATCTGTCATCACCAGGATTCCATTATCTGCAAAGGTAACTCGGAAGGTGTGTATATCCAGTGAGATATGGGTATAATATTAGTATGTCAATAGACACTTCTCCTGATTCTCAAACAAGCCTCTTACTTGGTTTACTTATCAAGTTACCGTCATTACCTAGAGTTAAATTGTTTTATTGGAAACTTTTTTCTGAATCCATTCCTGTACGTAGCCTTCTGCACCGTCATCATATGGATGCTGAGCTTGGCTGTGCTTTCTGTGGTGAGGAAGAGACAATTCTACATTTTTTCTTCAGTGTGCGTCGTCAAGAGCCATCTGGTTTGGCTCAGAATCAAACATGCGGATTTCTCTCCTTCATTTGACCCAGTTTCGTCAATGGTTTATTGATATGTTATCCAACAACCCCCCTCAGACTCAGTTAATGGTTTGCCTCATTTTATGTGGTCTCTGGTATTTTCGGAACCAGAAATTGCATGGGGGTATGTCTGCTGATCCGGAAGGAGTGCTGTGCTATATTAAATGGCTAAAACTGCAAAGTGAGGTGGTAGCCGCTGATAAATCTCTAAGAACTGCCCCAGTTCTTACTCCTAACATCTGGTCTAATCATTGGGACTTATCTTGTTGGGTGTTTCGTCTTAAATATGCTACACAGAAGTGTCATGATCGTAGATTAAAATTGTTGAATATAGAACTGGTCTTTCAGAATCAATTGGTATTGGCCAACAGCATGGAAATACGACAGCAAGGGAGGTAGTTGTTAACTTTACTTCAAGAAGTTCGTCGAGGTTTACATTTTATTGCTGTGCAGTGTTTGGTTTCCTCTCCTTTCCAGTACTACATCATGTTTGGTGTCCAAACGAGAAGTGTGGCAATGATGATTGATGGTCAAATACACGTGCCATCTGCTTGTAAAATGCTAGTGAAGGGTATACCTTTATGTGTCTAGGTTTAGGGTGGTTTCCTTTTTACTGCATTTAAATATATATAAGGCGTTATCAAAAAAAAAAATTGAGAACTTGAGAGGGTATCGTGAGGAAGCATGGTGGTAAGGCTGTGTTCCTTATGCTTTAAAGTGAGTTTTAGTTGCCCATAAGTGGGTGTCTGGGAAGTTTCAAAACCTAGGTATGCGCAATCCTAGACAAAACTCCTTTTACACACTTATTTTGTAAATCGTAAAAGCTATTCTCGAAAACTAATCCAAACACACACTACGTCTATTGGAGTCAAAAAAATAAAAAGCACCTAGAGAACCAAAATTAATAAGATGTATTGTTGTATTGTTGAGGGTTGTGGAAGGAAATATCTGCTGGACACTGAACAAAGATTGTTTATAGAATTTCAATGAGATGTTGAAACTTTTGTCTCTCAAGTTTGTCTCAATGATTGATTTGGTCTTGAGTTTAATCTTTTCTAATCAAATCCCTAAAGTCTCATAATCCCAATCAAATCAACCTTAATAATTCCATAGATGCTTGTTGGAATTGGGAAATGTTTGCTGCAGCTGTTTGTAAAAAAACTTCAGCTCACACGCACCCACTTATATTACTTGAAAACAAATTAAATTTGCGCACACCATCAATCAATTAGAACTAAGAAAAAGGAAGGAGCGTTAACAGAACATTAACAGAATCATACCATTATAACTTCTTTCTTCATTCGTTGCTAGTTGCTACGTGTCATTGCTGCTTCCAAGTATACACAACAAATTTAGCTTAAACTTTTTTTTTTTTTTTTTGGCCAGAATTTAGCTTATATTTTAACCTTACTTTATCAAAACAAAATAATTAAATTAAGGTGACGGCTTGTTTCTCTTAAATATGAACTCATGTGTCATCATTATCATATTTTATATATTATCTACAACTAAGTTGTATACCATGCCGGATATTTTTCCCCTCACACTTGGACCACCTCTGCAATAATTTTTTCCTTGTAATGTGATTTTATCATACAACACACAAATATTTTTCTCCTTTATCTTTCTTTTAATTACCTACTCGAATAGGAATGGATCAAAATATAAATAGATGCAAATACATTATTTACCTATCTGAACTACTTTTTCTATACTAATCTCAAAAAATGAAACATTACAACACAATCGTCTCACTGGTATAAAATCATGACAAATCTTGTGAGGCTTTTCAAACAAAATAACTTCTAACAGAAGCCCAAGAAGTCACCAAAACTATAGGTGAAGTGAATCACATCCTCAGAACACCTGATTCTCTTGGTAACATCTAACATAATATATTTCATACATCAGTTTATAAAAGAGAAAGCAAGAAACCCATCAATGATCATCTTAAAGGCACCAAGCTCATGGAATAAGGAAGCACTAAACAAGGAAGGCGCTTAGCACTCAAGTCTTGACGATTGCAAGCTTTAACCATCATGTTGTCTTCAATATTGTAAAAGTAGACTTCATCATCATCATGCAGATTCATCAGTAGTACCCCATCCTTAAAACTTAAAAGGCATATCCCCATGTTTACACCTAAATCAACACTTTGCAAGATGAGTTTCTTCAATTTGTCATTGAAGTTGGAATTTGCACATCCAATCTCTTTCAAGGACTTCCAAACCTTCTGTTTCCATTTAGCTTCTGTATAATCTTCAAGATACCACACATGAAGACCTTCTTTTGTTATCATGACATAGTGAAGAGTCTCCTTCCATTCTCCAATACATGTGACTTTGAATTCTGGGAATAAAGTTGGCGGTGAAATTACCAAAGATGACTCCTTCTCAACATCAAAAGTGAGGATGTCATCAAAAGTGGGGATGTCACGAATATTAGCCCGCCAATATAAGACACCCTTAATGTAAATTCCTAGGACATTCTCCAATACCTCAAGGTTATAAAGGCAGCTTGCTTTTGATCTTTTCCATAATTTTGTTTCTGAGGAGTATATTTGAAAGTATGTGCAGTACTGTATCTCATCTTCGTGACTCAACATTTCAACTTGTCTGACTCTTACCAATTTGAATTTGGTAGAGATGTCTATAGGTTCTTTGAAAGGGTCAAATGCCAACGCAAAATTTCCAAATCTGTCAAAATCAGGACAATCCAAAGGAATCCATTGTTTGTTTGCAGGGTTGCAGATATAAAAGGTTGTTTTCGTAGGAGAAGTGATGAAGCCACAACTACGACAACAAATTAAACCATTGCATGAAGACAACACAACTACATCTTCAGGTAGGAAACTAAAGATATTGCGGTGAACTACGGTTTTTGACCTCCTGATGTCATCAAAAAAGGAAGGAAGGTTTATGTAACTCTTTCCTTTAAGGTCCTCATACGTGAACAATTTCTCCTGAAAAAAGAACCCAGATAGGACTAACCCTGTCTTCTCTAACTGAGCTTTAATAAACAACCGATCAGTAGAAATAGAGAGACAACATTTCTTAGAAACACATTTGAAACGCAACAACGTCTTCACTGGAAGATGGGATAGAACATCTAAGAGGTTGTTATTAGACAGAAAATCATGCTCCATTACCTAAAATAGCAGAGAAAATTGTAACAGATTTTAGTTAGAGTCCATCCTATATTTTCTCACCGTTTCTGGCACAAAAGAGAACTTACACATTTGAAAGGAATGATTGCAACAAAATAGCTTGAAACGCATTTAAAGGGAAGAAGATGAAAACTAAACTTAACCCATAGGCGGTTTAGAAAACAGAGTTCAAAAAATCAGAGAACGCTAATGCAAAAAAATAGGTGAGATCGAGATATTAAACCTGTGGGACAATCTTTACAATCTTGCATTCCGAAACTATCTTCGTTGTTTGTTCTGCAAAGACAAACCAAGAATGACTTACTTTCTTCAAATTCAGTTCAAAAATATACAAAATGATTACCGAAAGCGTACCTTCTTCACTTGACATTTTCTGTTTGCCCACTGCTTCTTGCTGACCAAACCGATTCGTTTCACCGACAAACACACCGAAGGAGAAATATGAGAATACCAAGTCGAGAAATGAAAGATCGGAAAGCCATATCAGTTTACAACGTTTTGGCTCCCCATAACGTTACCATCAGAATCGCAAGAGTTGGGAAGTGTGAGTGTGGCGGGGTGGGAAGGGATTTCAAGTTTTGAACTGACTCTTCGCATTTCTCCAAGGCTTCCTGTAGAAGATTTTTCTCGGAGGGCATGCTGGATCCGGCTTCCATCCTTTTTCTTAAGTGTTTGTTTGGCAAGCTTGCAAATCATGGTTTCAAACTATAGTTTACGCAACCCGAAATAAAACTCCTCTCACATACTTACCTCGTAAGTCATAAAAGCTATTAAAAAAAGATAATCCAAACACACACTTTTAATCTCTTTTATCATTTTTTCAATTTAGACGGTTGGATTAAAATTTAACGATTCAAATTTTTCTTTTATTATAAAAATATAATAATAATAATAATAATAATATTTTTATAATATATTAAATCTAGACCTTTAAGATTTTAATACAACAGTTTAGATTGAGAAAAAGATGGAAAAGGACATAAAGGAAAAGGATAGAAGCCCGATCCATAAATTGGACCAATCATTGAATAAAGTCACTGCTAAATGTCTGAGTGTCAGTAGTCTAACCATAATTAAATAAGGATATTGTTATAGATGTTAGTAGTCAAACTATGGTTGAATGTTTTAATTTAACCATGATTAAAATGATATAGCGATATCTAACTATAGTCGAAGGTATTGCTAAAAATGTCAGTAGTTTATTCAAAAATATAAAAAAATAAATGTCAATAATTTAATTATAGTTGAATGGTTAATCTAAACGTGACTAAAATGATATGGCGAAAGTAGTTTAATTATAGTTGAATAAAGGTATTGCAATAAATACCAGTAGTCTAACTATAGTTAAATAAGTTAACTTAACCATAATTAAAATGATATGGCAAAAGTAATCTAACTATAGTTGAATAAAGATATTGCTGTAAATATCAGTAGTCTAACTATAGTTGAATGGTTAATTTAACTATGATTAAAATGATATGGTGAAAGTAGTCTAACTATAGTTGAATAAATGTATTACTATAGATGTCAGTATTTTAACTATAGTTGAATGTTTAACTTAATTGTGATTAAAATAATATGATGAAAGTGATCTAATTATAATAAAGATATTATTATAAATGTCAGTAGTCTAACTATAACTAAAGGTTAACTTAAGTGTGATTAAAATAAAATGACAAAAGTGATCTAATTATGTGTGAATAAAGCTATTCCTTAAGTGAGTATTTGGGAAGATCTCAAACCTAGGTTTGCATAATCCAAGATAAAACTTCTCTTACACACTTACCTCATAAATCGTAAAATTTATTCTTAAATACTAATCCAAACACATACTAAGTAGCGTAGTTATCGGTAAACCAGTTGATTTAATCAAAGTTAAAATGATACATACGGTAAAAAGGCCTTGAACATTCTAGAGAATGTTGTGTTCTTTTAACATCCACATGTATTCCTTTTAATGTTCTCAGCTCATGCCTAGTACCTAGGTTAGAGTAGAGGAGCTGTTTAGTTCTCATTCCAAGAAAAATAACATGATTTGAACTTTGATAGGGGTAGTTAGACTCATAGTGCTAGTTTGGAAGAACTTATTTTTGGGCAATAAGTGCTTATAATTCGTGATTCACGGTATACGAGGTAAGTATGTGAGAGGAGTTTTTTCTCGGCTTGCGTAAATTGGGCTTATTTTCTCAAATTAAGCTCTCCCAAACATGCCTATATATGATATAACTGAAGTGTCTGTTTGGATAAAGAGAAAAAAAGTGTTTTTGAGGTAAAACTATAGTTTTATAAAAAAATATTCAAATACAGTATTTTTTCCCATAATCCCTTTTCTTGTCTTTAAAACCATGGTTTTAGGATTTTTTTTTTTTATCTTTTTTAAGATGTGGGCTCCACCATCTCTCTCTTATTGATTCTTTTCATAAATACTAATTAGTTTGGAGAAAAAAATAAATATATAAATACTCTAAAATAATTTAATTGGCTTCATTAATCTCTCCAAAAAAAATCAGTTTTATCTTATATTTAGGAGAGTAATTTAAGTGTTTGTTTGATATCACTTATTTTTAGGCCATAAATCCTTATTACGTAAGTCGAGATAAAACTCCTCTCATATACTTGCCTCGTATTCCGTAAATCACGATTTATAAGCACTTATTATTTAAAAATAAGTTATCCCCAACGAGCACTAAATCAATGTCCTAAACGGACACAATATGTATATCAGAAATTAAATTCCTCAACGTTTAATTTAAATACATATATAATGTCCAAGCATTTTTTTTTCCATATTTAATTAAATAATCTATAATAGGGAAAAACCACTTAATTGAGCGTAATGCTTTAGATTAAAGTTCCATTGGAAATTGCCCAGCCATCTTGCAGGCAAAGCTCAGTTAGTAGAGCGATAGGCGACAAGATTTTGTGCCCCTTGAGGTGGATGATTCGGTGTTGGAGCTGTGGTGGGGTCTTCTATGATGATCAGGGACGTTGGCTTGGAGGATATAGCTGCAAGCTGACAACAGTACCCTTGTAATTATAGAGATTATTACAGAAATTCAGGGTTTTCAAATATGCTGGAATAGAGGTTGCAGATAGGTTATTGTTTTTACTGATTGTATAGAATCTATTAAGTTGCTAACGAGAGGTGGTGACTAAGATCACCCTTTTAGGGATATTGTCGTACAGGCTAGATCATGGTTGTCTAGGGAGTGCCAGGTAGAGCTGGGAATCAGGGCCGGCCCTAAAGGGTTCGGGGTCAGGAAAATTACAGTTTTTCAAAGCCAGGCCCGAGAGCATTAGGACCAGGGCCGGGAAGTCATTTTCACAATATTTAACTATTTTTCCTACGTATTTTCCCCAAAGAGATATAATTAATAAATAATAACGATTAAAGTTCTAATTTAATACATAAATGTTGTCAATATTAAGGTGTCTCTTGCAACAAACAAACACAGTTACTAATGTATAATCAAAGGTAAAATCATGTCCATAAATAACTCACACAAAAGCCAAAGTATAAGGAGGTAAGAAGCTCAATACTCTAACATCTAAACAACATGAGTATGACGACTATCAATTTCAAGGATATTTGATTGTGTTTCACTTTGAGCAGTAGGTTCAAGTAGTCAAATAATCACAACCTTCATAGAAAATCATACTCTATCAGGCAAAATAGTATATAATATGATTTTATTCTAAATAGGCAGAATAATATACTCAAAAATCATACTCAAAAATCACAATATGATTCAATTAGACAAAAGAATATACTCAAAAATCATACTCTATACAATATGAGGATAGAGTGACATATAAATTCAATAAGGCAATTTAAAAATATAACATGGTTCCTGTCCAAGCAAAAAAAATAAAAAATAAAAGGGCTTAAAGGGCCGGTCCAAGGCCCTCCAGGGCCGGCCCTTTTAAGCCCGACTTCCTTTTGAGGCTACAATTTGCAAGCCTGGCCCTTGAAGGGCCGGCCCGATGGGCTCGGCCCGTTTTCCCGGCTCTAGACTGACAGGTTCTTTTGAGTTATATTAACAGGGAGCAAAATATGGTAGCAGATCATATTATTAGAATGGATCATTCTGTTCAGGGTAATTTTGTGTTCCTTAATTAACCACCTCCTCCTCTTCAGGAGGAAGGCGGTCGTTAATGAAGGGTGAGGGGCTTTTACTTCTGGTGCTAGAGCCGGGAAAATTGGCCGAGCCCGTTAGGCCGGCCTATTTAGGCCCTAGCCTTTTAAGGGCCGGATTTGCAAATTGTAGCCTCTAAAAAAAATTGGGCACAAAAAAACCTTCCCTGTAAGGTCAAATGTAAGGTCAAAGGCTTAAAAGGGCCGGCCCTGTAATGCCTCAGGCCGACCCATTAAGCCCGTTTATTTATTTATTTATTTATTTATTTATTTATTTATTTATTTATTTTCTTAGAAAAGAAAACCGTGTTACCTTTTTGAATTGCCTTATTGAATCTATATGTCACTCTGTCTTCGTATTGTATAGAGTATGATTTTTGAGTATACCGTTTTGCCTAATTGAATCATATTGTGATTTTTGAATATGATTTTTAAGTATATTGTTATACCTATTTAGAATAAAATCATATTGTATACTATTATGCTTAATGGAGTATGATTTTTTATGGAGGTTGTGATTATTTCACTACTTGAGCCTATTACTTAAAGTGAAACACAATCGAATGTCCTTGAAATTGATGATAGTGACGAAAAAGATAAAAATGATAGTCATCATATTTATGTTTCTTAGAGGTTAGAGTGTTTAGCTTCTTACCTTCTTATGTTTTGGCTTTTGTGTGAGTTATTTATGGACATGATTTTTCCTTTGATTATACATTAGTAACTGTGTTTGTTTATTGTATAAGACGTGTTGTTTAAACCTTAATGTTGATAATATTTATGTGTTAAATTAAAACTTTAATTGTTGTTATTTACTAATTATATCTCTCTGGGGAAAAAATACAAGAAAAATAGTTAAATATTGTGAAAAGACTTCCAAGCCCTGCAGGCCGGTCCTAGCCTGCATGCTCTCTGATCGAGTTTTGAAAAATTGCAATTTTTCTGACCTCGAACCTAAAAGGGTCAACCCTGATTACGAGCTCTACCTGATAGATAGTTAGGTTGTCTGTATTAAGTTTACTGTTTGAAATTTAATAAAATCCAGCTTTATATTTGTAAAAAAAAAACGTCCAGCTGAAGATATATAGGTTGCGTGTTCGATCCACGCTTACCGCTTCAAATTTTAGATTCATATTTTCCTATAATATTGTAGTTCATCATCTAACCAAATCCTAAATAATCCTCAATTCCCCACCCTCAACCTTGTCTTTCATTCCCAAACCGTTACAGTTCGATTCACGAATCCAAATCGCCGAACTTTTATTCTCCAATCTCCGTTCGATTTTGAGCTTTTGTCCTTGCAAAATTTGTACGAAATACCCGTTGATTCTTTATTTTTCGACTTCTCCGTTAAAGTGATGGCTTCTAGAGGAGCGAACATGGTGCTATCAAGGGCCAATAGGTTAAGGACGAAGTTACAGTCAGCACTGGAAGCCACAGCTTTGGAGGTAGAAGACGTGTCGTACCAGCATGCGGGTCATGCTGCCATTAAAGGAACCTCCGCTCAGGAGACCCACTTCAACCTCAAGATCGTCTCTCCCAAATTCGACGGCCAGAGTCTCGTGAAACGGCACCGTATGGTCTACGACTTGCTTGCCGATGAGCTTCAATCTGGATTGCACGCCCTCTCGATTGTTGCCAAAACGCCTCAGGAAACCTCTGCCAAATGAAGCATATCAAGTTCTTCCTTTAACCAGTGAGTGTTGAAAATTGGAATCTTTTGATTCCTTTTTCTGATGACCTATTTGATTAGGCTACGACAGATTTCACGCCATGTGCTTCCAGTATTCAACAATCACCTGATAAACAAGCGATCTGGTTTTCGATATTCTCACTGTTACGATAGTTTTAGACCTGAGTCTTTACTGTAGTGTCTCCTATGTTTGATTTAATCTATCATTTTGGGAAGTATAGTTCAAAGTAGAAGGAGACGTTGAAGTCTTTTGAACAAGAAGCAGCTTTTCTTTTCTCCATTTTGGATGTTTGCTTTAGCAATTTTTGATGTGTTGTCTGATTTCAAGTTGCTCTAAATTAACCACGCAGTTATTAGTTTTTCATTGAAAGGAATTATTATGTCCAAGTTGACTCATCTTTCTTTTGGATTATGCCTTAATAGCTCTGCATTTTTCGCTCAGCTGTCCTAATTGTCTATCATGTCACTAGTTTACATTTTTCTTTTGGATTATAGTTTGGTATGGTAGCCTTTCAAATCTTTTGTAAGGATTGAGGGAAGGGAGAACATTTCTTAAGGAAATGGAATTCTTGCATTTTACAATTTACTTTCCAATTTGTACTCATACCTGGCAACACTTTGATGTTGCAATTTTTTATTATAATATGTGCTATTGTATTTGATTTCAAACTTGTGTGTCTGTCAATGTTTCTGGATAACCTATGTTTTCTATACAGCATTTTCATCTGGCTTCTATGATTTTGGTTTTCCACTTCTTTGTCTTCCCTTCGAATGCTTTAGGATGAGTTCTTTGTAACCATTCCTTGGAACTTTCATGGTTTTCATATATGCAAGGGGCTGCATGAATCTCCAGGGAGTGTGAAAAGTACAGGAATATTGTATCAGAGTGGCTGAATAGTGAACTATCTGGTTTAATCTAATTTGCTTTCAATCTTAAGATATTAAGGTTCTGTTTGGTTTGCAAGAAAGAATGAAAAAAGAATTACAATGATAGCAAAATTCGGAGCTGAGAATTGAGAACTTGATAGGGTTTCTTGAGGAAACATAGAGGTAAAGCATCGGATCCCCTATGCTTTAGAATGAGCTTTAGCTGTTCATTAGTCTATTGAGGGGGGAAAAAGCAGAGAATATAGGCGAGAAGAGAGATTTATTTTTGCAGTGATGTTTCAGTCGTCCATGGTTGTTGATTGATTAAGCAGTATTTTGACTTGTTGAGATTTATTTTGCTTAAGTTGTATAGTTGAGGGTTGGTAAAAGATTACGCTACGGTGTAGAAGGTCTTCATTCAAACATGTGGCAACAAAAATAGAGAGTAATAACTAATAAGTATCAATAATGTGAAGCTTTGAGAATTAGTTAGGGCAGCGATGGGTGTCGCTACTAACAAAAGCATGAGATTGATTGCAAAATTGGACAAGCAATGAAATGTGAGGTGATGATATTAGTGGAGAAAGAAGCAACATATGATAGAGTACCAAGCTGGAAATCACATGCAGTTAATTTAGGGGATTGAATTAATCTGACTTTGTTTTATTAATATTTATTTTAGTTGTTTTAGCAGTGGTTTGTTAAGTGCTTAGCAAGATTGGGACTAAGTGGAATTAGTTAGAATTATATGCTGGGTCAAGGTATTTTATTTATTGAATTAAATGTATTCAAGTATTTTATTTTTATGAATTGTGGTTAGTGATCCTAAATTTCAGGGAGTCTCGGTTATTCTTTTTATCTATAAATATTGACTCTTGTTATATGTAAAAGAAGTATGGAAAATATATGAAAATTAGTAGAGAATTACGTCTCTGATTACTGGAAAATATATTCTGTTTGAACAGTTTTCAGCAATGAAAGAGATGTGTTCAAGAAAGGCTCAACTCTTAAAGAAAAATGTGTATTTTAAATACTAATGTATGTAGACCTGCATGCTCGAGCTGGCTACTGCCCATGATACCAAGTTCTTACTTTAAACAGTGAGTGTTGAAATTGGAATCTGTTTTCTGATGACCTATTTGATTTAGGATATGACAGATTTCAACAATCACCTGATATACAAATGATCTGGCTTTCTTTATTCTTACTGTTATGTTACGATAGTTTTAGACCTGAGTCTTTCCTGTAGTGTCTCCTATGTTTGGTTTAATCTATCATTGTAATATTTTGGGAAGTATAGTTCAAAGTAGAAGGAAACGTGGAAATCTTATGAACAAGAAGCAGCCTTGTTTTTTTTTTTTTCCAGTTTGGATGTTTGCAGTAGCAATTTTTGTTGTGTTGTCTGATCTCAATTTGCTGAGTTAACCACCCAGTTGTTAGTTTTTCATTGAAATGAATTATTATGTCCAGTTTGACTCCACTTTTCTTTTGGATTATGCCTTAAATGAGCAATCAAACTTAACTCAGCCCTGCATTTTTCTTTAGATGCTCAACTCTTAACTTTACATTATGACTTAATCAAGAATGCCAAAACTTTCGAATTATTCCTTCAGCTGAGGTTTGGTATGGTACCCTTCAAATTTGCAATACATATCTGGCAACACTGTGATATTGTAATCAAACTTAACCTTAACTCACCTTGTTCTGCATTTTTTTTAGGTACTCAACTCTTACTGCACAATGACATGTAGTGCACCCCACCTAGTGAGATATTGCTTATTGTTGTTGCACTCAACTCTTAAACTTAACTCATCTGTCCTAATTGTCTATCGTGTGGACAGTTTTGACTTAAACCATAATGCCAAAACTATGGAATTGTTCCTTCAGCTGAAGTTTGGTATGGTACCCTTTCAAGCCTTTTGTGTAAGAATCAAGGGAAGAGAACATTTCTTAAGAAGAGGGAATTCTTGCATTTTACAATTTACTTTCCAATTTGTTCTCATATTAGACAACACTGTGGTATTGTAATTTTTATTATGGCATGTGCTTTTGTATTGTATTTCAAACTGTGTCTGTTAATGTTTCAGGATAACCTCTGTTTTCTGTACAACATTTTCATCTGGCTTCCATGATTTTGGTTTTCAATTTCTTTGTCTTCCCTTCAAAACCTTTTTCTACGAGTTCTTGTAATCATTTCTTGGAGCTTTTATGGTTTTCAAATACACAAGGGAGAGTGAAAAGTACAGGAATATTGTATTAGAGTAGCTGAATTGTGATCTATTTCTTTCATTTTCATCATGGGTTTCAAACTATACAAGGTCTTTTTTTTCGCTTAAACCTCAATAAGGCAAAATTTTTGTTTGGCCGATAAGAGAAGTTAAAAGATAAAGAATTGCTTGTGCTTTCCTCATTTCCTATAAATCTCAAAGTAGTGAGGTTCTGTTTGGTTTGCAAGAAAGAATGAAAAAAAGAATAATATCTCTCCTCTTGATGATGGTGTCGTTGTTAATAGATCTTTGGAGTCATGGATATGGCGAGGTATCAAGAAAGTTGTGCCTATTGTTACTGATAGATTGGCATGGTGTGTGGGTAATGCTTCTATGATCAGTTTATGCAGCCGCCTTTGGCGGCCAATGCAGATGATTTCTCCTGGCAGCATCTCTACCTTTCGTTCTTGTAATGTTTCTCTTAAACGATGGTATTCTGAAGTAGTTCAGAAAATTATATCCACATCAACCTCAATCTATCAACACCAGGATTCCATTATCTGGAAAGGTAACTCGGAAGTCAGAAGGTATATATCAAGTGAGAGATGGATACAATATTAGTTTAAAATGTTTTGTTGGAAACATTTTTTGGAAGCCATTCCTATATGTAGCCTTCTGCACCGTCATCATATGGATGTTGAGCTTGGCTGTGTTTTCTGTGTTGAGGAAGAGACAATTCTGCATTTTTTACCTTCAGTGTGCGTGGTCAAGAGCCTTCTGGTTTGGCTCAGAATTAAACCTGCGGATTTCTCTCCTTCATTTGACCCAGTTTCGTCAATGGTTTATTGATATGTATCCAACAACCCCCATCAGACTTAGTTTCGTCAATGGTCTCTGGAATTTTTGGAACCAGAAATTGCATGGGGGTATGTCTATTTCGATCCTGAAGGAGTGTTGTGCTATATTAAATGGCTAAAACTGCAGAGTGAGGTGGTAGGCGCTGATAAATTTCTAAGAACTGCCCTGGTTCTTACTCCTAACATCTCGTCTAATCATTGGGATTTATCTAGTTGCGTGTTCACTCTTAAACATGCTACAAGGAAGTGTCGTGATCGTAGTTAAAATTGTTGAATAATAGAGCTGGTCTTTCATGATCAATTGGTATTGGTCATCAGCCTGGAAATACGACAAGAAGGGAGGAAGTTGTTAACTTTATTGCAAGAAGTTCATCGAGGTTTACATTTTATTGCTTTGCAGGGTATGATTTCCTCTCCTTTCCAGCACAACATCATGTTTGGTGTCCAAAAGAGAAGTGTGGCAATGATGATTGCTGGTCAAATACTTGTGCCATCTACTTGTAAAATGCTAGTGAAGGGTATACGCTTATATGTGTCTCGGTGTAGGATGGTTTCTTTTTTTCTGTAATTAAATATATGTATGGTGTTATCAGGGAAAAAAAATTGAGAACTTGAGAGGGTCTCGTGAGGAAGCATGGTGGTAACTGGTGAGGCTTTGCGCCCCTATGCCTTAAAGTGAGTTTTAGTTGCCCATAAGTCCATTGGGGCAAAAAAAAAAAAAAAAAAAAAAAAAATAAATAAATAAATAAAAACGGGGAGAAAACCAAAATTAATACGCAGCATGTTGACTCATTGAGATTTATTTGCTAGGTTGTATTGTAGAGGGTTGTAGAAGGAAATGTTTGCTGAAGTTGGTAATTTTTCTACCACACCCTAAACACTGAACAAAACTTGTTTATTGAATTTGAATGAGATATCGAACCTTTTCAGTCTCTCAAGTTTGTCTCAATTATTGATTTGGTTGCTTGAGTTTAATCTTTATTAATCAAATCCCTAAAGTTTCATTATCCCAACTAAATCAGCCTTAATAATTCCATAGATCCTTATGGGAATTGGGAAATGTTGCTGAAGTTGGTTGTAAACTCAAATTTTACTTCTTTTTTTTTTTTTTTGACCTGGAAATATTTCGTTATATTACTAAAAAGAAAGTCCATACATAGAGTCCAAATAACATAAAACTGCTATATACATAAATAAGTACATCAGCAGAATAAGATAAGCTAAGCTAAAATAAACAAATAGGAGATAAAGCTAAGTAACAGCCCTAATTATTGCCGTTGCTTGAGGAGGGTCTTAACCAACTCCTTCACGATCAAAGTCACCATGGAGCTCTCCAGAAGAGGATGGAATTGAAGAAACACAATCAGAACTAACGGTACCACGGGTAGGCAAATCAGTAAGAGAAGGTGCTGGTGACACCTTTCAAACAGAGACTACTATAGAGTTAGCAGCAAGATTCCCCTCCCGATTAGAGAAGAAGAGTAAGCTAGATCGAGATGAAGCTAGATCCTATGTTTCCATAAGGAGATGCCATCCACACCAATCACTTCTAGAGTGAGATTTTGAATTTAAGCAGGTAAAAAGATAAGGTCCCTGCATAAAATGACAACCTTCCTCACCGCAAGTAGCTCAATGATAAAAGCAAACTTCGCGTTTACACTTTCTCCAAAAGCCCATAAGAGAGACCAAGAATTGTCTCGGCGTATCACTCCTATCGCTGCAGAGTTGTCCTTGGGCTAATAGAAACCATTACAATTTAGTTTGAGCCAACCAATAGGAGGTTCTCACCAACCTACAGAACAGGAAGAAGTTGCATTCCCTTCAACTGATGGACTCAAAGAAACAGCAGCCTAGTACTCTTCGACCCCCACACAAGCTTTGGATAGAACAACATAAGGATCAGGAGATTTATGATTGAAAACCACATCATTCCACTCCTTCCATATAAACCAAAGTAGCCAGGCTAACAGAGAAAGATCTCTGTCCTGCAAAGCATCATGTTGGCATAATAGCTTAGAAAACCAATCCTCAAAAGATTTGATACTAAATTGATCAATGCGAAAGATAACTGACAGTCAAACCAAATGCATCTTACCCAAGGGCAGAAAAATAATAGATGTTCCAATGATTCATGTTGGGAGAAACAGATTGGACATAGTGGGTTAATTGAACAGTGTCGCTTAAATAAGACATCCTTAGTCAGAATTCCCTTAGAACAGCAATGCCACATAAAATGCACTATGTGAGGCAGCGACTTGATTTTCTACAAATTAGTCTAAAAACTCTTTTGGAAAAACAAAAGATGTCCCTCGACGAGACACATCAGTCCTGTGGGTCACCAAATTTGTCTTATATCCCCTCTTAACAGTGAAGAAGCCATTTCTAACATTAATCCAAACCAATTATATGGGAAAGAGAGGTATTCCAATTTCAAATTACCAATGCTAGATAATACGTCATTCGGAACTAGATTCATAAAGCTAGTAAGTTCCAAGTTCCATATACTATTAAAGAATCCACAATCTTATTAGAGTTAGTATCACAATTAAGGAATTGTTTAAGGGACTTACCTTGTAAATCAGGAGTCCATACATCTTTCCATTTAGTAAAGGATTTGTCATCCCTAAGAAGCCAACAACAATCATTTTGAATCACTGACCATCCAGCAAGAACGCTTGACCAAGTCCAGGAGGCTTTAGAACCTTTTTCAACAACCATGAAAGTGGAGCTTGGAAAGCACACCACCTTTAACACTTTAAACCAGAGTTCATTTTCTTCTTGAGTTAGTCGCCATGCTGTCTTAGCTAGGAGAGAGTCATTGAGGACCTCAAAGTCGCAAAAACCCATACCACCATTATCTTTAGGCGACCTTATGTGATCCTATGCTTTCCAATGGATGATGCTGCCTATTCCTTTACTGTTCTACCAAAAGTTAGAGATTAAGCTGTCAAGATCTTTACATGTCTTCTTTGGGAATTTGAATAAGGTCATAGGGTAAATTGGAATGGCATTAACTACCGCCTTAATCATCACATCTCGCCTTACAAAGGAAAGTAAATTCCACCTCCACCCTTGTACTTTCTTACCAATTCTCTCCTTAACATAAGCCAAGGCCTGTTGCTTTGATTTGCCCTACATATTGGGAATCCTCAAATATTTCCATGGATCATAAAAAATAGGAATGCCTAGAATCTGACTCACTTGTACTTGAACCTCATTTGGAGTGTTTCAAGAGAAAATAAGGCTTGATTTACTCAAATTCGTTTGTTGTCCAGAAACAACATAATACATATCAACAAGTTTAGCCAATCTTCAACAATTATTAGCACTGGTGTTCATAACCAAGATACCATCATCTGCAAAAAAACGTATGAGACAACATAGGACATTGATTAGATAGCTTTACTTCTTTCAAATGTTGGCATTCAATATTTTTTTCCAACACACTTGAGAGAACCTCAACAACTATGATGAATAAGTAGGAAGATAGAGGATCCCCTTGTCTCAACCTCTTCCCAGTAAGATAGAGCAGGCCTTGATACACAAATATTCAAGTGCACTGGAGAAACGCATGCCATAACAAAATTTACCCATGTCTCACATAAGCCTATCTTTAGTATAACAACGTGCAAGAAGTCCCATTCAATTCTATTATAAGCTTTGCTCATATCCATCTTCAAAGCAAATTCATATTTTCCACCACTGCTTTTTCGTCGAATATAATGAAAGACTTCATAAGCAATTATGATATTATCTTGAATAAGATGACCAGGAACAGAAGCACCCTAATTTATAGAAATGCATTTATCAAGTAATGGCTTCAAACAGTTAGCTAGCATCTTTGAAATGATCTTATAGGAAAAATTGCATAGCCTAATAGGATGAAATTGACTTACCATTTCTACCTTGTCTACCTTTGGGATCAGCACAAGATTTGTCTCATTAAGTGGTTTTACATCACTTAGAGCTTGAAAAAATTCCTTCACCATGTCAATAATGTTCTGATTCACAACAATCTAGCTTCCTTGGTAGAACTTACCATTAAATCTATCATGTCTCAAGGCTTTGGATCCTCCTAATTGGAAGATTGCAGCCTTCACTTCTTCATCTAGCACAGGAGCCAATAAAAGTGCATTACTTTCAACATATCTCTTATAATCGATACATGGAGCAGAAGCAGTGGACAAATTGGCAAAATAAGATGATATACAATCTATTATTTCTATTTCCTCTTCAACCCATGAATCGTCATCTATTTTTAGCCTTAAAATAGAGTTCCTCCGCTATCTTTAAAGAGTAGCAACATGAAAAAATCATGAGTTTTGGTCACCTGTCCTCAGCCATGATATCGCGACCTCTGCCACCAATAAGATTCCTCACTATCCCAAACTTTCTCAAATTTAGCATTTAATTCATCAACTTTCTTTAATTTGTCCTCTGTAAATTCACCTTCTAGGTATTTTGAAAGCTCTAGCTTAAGTTTTTCTATAAGCTTGTAGCAGTTTGGGGAAATTCTATTGCTCCAACACACTAATTCTTTCCTACAATTAGTCAGCCTGTTTATGAATTATCCATTTTACCCTTGTTTGAGATTAGAGCTAGGAAATTGGGCCGAGCCCGTCATGGGCCGAGCTTATAATTTAGAGTCTCTAAAAGGAAGTGGACCTAAAAGGTAGGGCTGACCCTTTTAGGCTCGTTTAACTTTTATTTTTAAATGGGCACAGGGTAATGGGCAGTAAGCACTGGTCAAAGGGTAGAGTTAACTTAACTTAACCCTTGGATCAAAGATGCTCTCACACTGACTCAGACCTCATTTGAAGCTTCTCTTCTTTGATTTTCTTTTTTCCTTTTTTGTATGTGTACGCCAAAATCCAAATCAGGTGTTTTATTATTACTGACATTTGAAGCTTGTAGACTTGTTTGATTGACACTGTGGACTTATTTGATTGGTTGTTGACATTAATTATGGTTTGAACTTAAATCTTAGTGTTTGTATTTTATTAAACTTGGATAATATTTATGTTTTAAATTAGTTTTGATGACATTTATGTTTTAAATTAGGTATTTAGTCTTTAGGAGAATAAGAAACAAAAAAAGTCATGGAAAAAAAACAGATAAGCGGGCCTAAAGCCCGCAAGCTTCACCTAAACGGGCCGTGCCGTGCGATTTTGGTACTTTTTTGGACTCCCCATTTAAGCCCGAGCAGTCACGGACTTGCCCTGCAAGGCCGGGTTGGGCCATTTTCCCAGTACTATTTGAGACTATTAGATCATTCCAGCACTTCTACATAATAGATTTGAAATCCAAGTGTTCCATCCAAGCTATTTCAAATTTAAAAGCATAGGGAGTTTTGACGCTATTATAGCTTAAATCAATTAGCAACATGTAATGATCAGAGCTAATGGGTTACAAGTGAAAGACTTAAGCTTTTGGAAAAGATTCCCTAAACTCAACATTTGCTAAAGCTCTATCGAGTCTCTATTTTACATGTGCTTCATGAAGCCTATTATTGCTCCAAGTGTAATTAGAACCTTGATAGCCCATATTTAGCAAGCAACAATCGGATATTTGTTTTTGGAAGTTGAAATTTTTTTGCACACTTCAGGGTTTACCTCCCTATTTTTCATACTGGCCAATGAGGTCATTGAGGTCTCCCACATGCATCCATGACCCATTGATACCTCGAGAGATGGCATAAAGTTTTTCCCATACCTTTCTTCTTTCACATTCCTTAGAAGGACTGTAGACAAAAGTTATAAAGTTTGGAATTGGAAGGGAAGAAGAATGAATAGTCGTATGGATAATATTCTGTGAAGTAAAAAGAATTTCCACTACTATTTCAGAATTTCACCATAATGTCAAACTGCCACTCAAGCCCACTAGATTCACAATCCAATCCTCTTCAAACCCACATCGTGTCCATATTTTTTTAACTCATCTCAAAGATAACTCATTCTCAACATCAAAAGTGAGGATGTCATCAAAAGTGGGGACGTCATGAATATTAGCCCACTAATATAAGACATCATTAATGTAAATTCCTAGGACATGCTCCATTAAAGGCACCACTATAAATGCATGGGTCTCAGTAATCTAACCATAGTGAAATAAAAGTGTTGCTATAGATGTTAGTAATCAAACTATTTATTAAGTAAAAGTATTGCTAGTGATGTTAGTAGTCAAACTATAGTTGAATGGTTAACTTAACCATGATTAAAATGATATGAGAAAAGTAGTCTAATTATAGTTGAATAAAGGTATTTCTATAAATGTCAGCAGTCTACCTATTCTTGAATGATTAACTTTTATTGGCAAAAAAAGAATGATTAACTTTTTTTTTTGCTAGAAAGTTGAATGGTTAACTTAACCATGAATAAAATGATATGGCAAAAGTAGTCTAACTATGGTTGAATAAAGGTGTTACTATAAATGTCAATAATTTAACTGTAGTTGAATGGTAAACTTAACTATGATTAAAATGATATGATGAAAGTGATCTAACTATAGTTGAATGAAAGTATTACTATAAATGTCAGTAGTCTAACTATAATTGAATGGTTAACTTAACTGTCATCAAAATGATATGACGAAAGTAATTTAACAATATTTGAATAACTATGGGTGAATTGGTTAATTTAATCAAAGTTAAAATGATACGGTAAAGAGGCCTTGAACATTCCAGTTGTGTTCTTTTGCTATCCACATGTGTTCTCAGCTCATACCTAATACATTAGGTTAGAGGAGTAGTGTATTTCTCATAAGGAACAACATATCGAACCGGGAATTCAACTGGTTGCAGCACAGGTTCAAGGATCAATGGGTCAACTGGGATCTAACTGGTGGGCAGACCGGCCATATAGAAATATTATAATTTAATTGACAATAACAAAATAATAATAATCACCATCATTCATAGGTCAGTACTAACATCAAAATAGGCAAAATACCTAGTTCCTAGTTAGTTCTTCAAAAGTACATAACCCATTACTAACATCAAAATAGTCAAAAGTCAAAACATAACAATTTTAATCATCAATCATCAAAGATAACCCAAAACTAACATCGAAATAGTCAAGACATAATAAGTTTAATCATCATTCATTAGTCATCCTTACCTAGTTCTTCCCCTTAATAATCATTGACACCAACTCTGTAACTCATCAAGGAGATATGTTGGAAATGAGTCATTAGGAACTGGATTAGGGAAAACATAAGTGGTAGTAACATCATCATTCAAAGCTGGGGTTTCAAAAATGTCTATATCTTCATCACATATGCATATGTATGACAATAATTAGTATCAATGGTTAAGCATAAAAAATAATTATATGGATGGATAATAAATTAGCAATAGAAGCTTAATAAGACATATAAACAATCATTAATCCTATCTAGAGTTGATAAAATTGCATTGCCTTCATTATTAATAACACCTTCAAGATTTTATGCATCTTCATCATTAAATTCTAGAATAAGATCTTCTTCAATCATCCAAAAATCTACCGAACATCTGTCACTCTCAATTTCAAACCTTAAGATCTCACTGGGACGAGGGAACCAGCCATTAGCATGATCTCCCTCTAATATATGGAACCTCAAAGATAAAGTCCTCTAATACTAAAAGAGAAGTATAATGCGAGTAGGGTTTCGATACTAAGAGAGAAGTATTCTGTGGCAAAGCTCTGTGGCCAAGAGAGAACTATCAAACCCCCAATATCAATAGTCAGGGCTCCAATATATAGAGAGAAGAATAACTAACTAAAGCTCTGATACCAAAGAGAAGTATTAGAAGGGCCAGGGCTTCGATACCAAGAGAGAAGTATCATATGGCTAGGGCTCTGATACCAAAAGTGAAATGTCATAATTGAAACGCCTATGAGTTCTTTGCGAAGGTAAAAAGCCAATCCAAAACTTCCAAATATGGTAAAGTCTAGACAATCCAGTTAGCACCCAAGTCTTGATAGTTGCAAGCTTCCTCCACGCTATTATTATTGATGTCAAGAAGGTAGACCCCGTAATTATCATTATCATGGCTCAGATTCAGCAAAAGCATTCCATCATGGAAGTTTAGAAGGTGTATGGTCACAAACATCTTCAAAATTCTACTCCCCTAAACGACCCTCTTTAGATTGTTGTTGAAATTGGAGTTTCCAGCCACAATCTGTTCAATATCAGTATGAAATTTGTGTTCCCAAAATATGTCAAAGCACCACACATCAAGGCCCTCTCCGTCTATTGTCACATAGTGAAGCAAGTTATTCCAATCACCAATGCAAGTTATTTTGAATCCATCAAATAAACCCAGCGGCAGGGGAATCACCGAACATCTGTCGCTCTCAATTTCAAACCTTAAGATCTCACTGGGATGAGGGAACCAGCCATTAGCATGATCTCCCTTTAATATATAGAACCTCAAAGATAAAGTCCTCTAATACTAAAAGAGAAGTATAATGCGAGTAGGGTTTCAATACTAAGAGAGAAGTATTCTGCGGCAAGGCTCCGTGGCCAAGAGAGAACTATCAAACCCCCAATATCAATAGTCAGGGCTCCAATATATAGAGAGAAGAATAACTAACTAAAGCTCTGATACCCAAGAGAAGTATTAGAAGGGCCAGGGCTTCGATACCAAGAGAGAAGTATCATATGGCTAGGGCTCTGATACCAAAAGAGAAATGTCATAATTGAAAGACCTATGAGGTCTTTGCGAAGGTAAAAAGCCAATCCAAAACGTCCAAATATGGTAAAGTCTAGACAATCCAGTTAGCACCCAAGTCTTGATAGTTGCAAGCTTCCTCCACACTATTATTATTGATGTCAAGAAGGTAGATCCCATGATTATCATTATCATAGCTCAGATTCAGCAAAAGCATTCCATCATGGAAGTTTAGAAGGTGTATGGCCACAAACATCTTCAAAATTCTACTTCCTTAAAACGAAATATATAATATAAAATAATATTTATTCATTTAAATAGGTATTTAATTCATATTTTTCCTTAATTGAAATTCAAACCTTATGTTTTGTTTTCAAGGAAAAAGAAAAAAAATTGAAATTGTAAAATCCCAAATCATGTTTATTATCAATAGTTGATAAGGGCATGATGAAATTTGATAAGCAATTTACAACTCATTTTTTGATAAATACCTGATTTAAAATTTTACAAATGCAAAATTCTTTTTCTATCTTTTTCCTTATTTTTAACAGTGTTGTGTAACCCGGACTAGACCGGCTAGTCCGGCCCGGAAACTGGCGAATCAGCCAGTAAACCGGTCCAGTCCGGGTTACAATTTAAAAAAAATTTAAATTTTTCCTTTATAATTTCATACTATAAGTCTAAAATCTTCAATTTCTCACCGGTTTGATCCCAATTTAGCTCCGGTTTGACCTCAGTCTGACCCATTGACCCTTAACCTAATACCCTGACCGGTTCAATACCTAATCCAAGTTTTAATACCTTGATTTTTAATCGAAATGGTCCATCCCGGTCACAGTTCAAATTCAAAAACTGCCCTCCAAGCGCGGTGGAAGGCTTGAGCGGGGAGATGTCATGGCGGGAAAATGGGAGCACTTTGCAGCATACGATTAACGTGCTGGCCATGGCATTATAAAGGAAGGGACGGCTTTGAAGAAAAAAAAAGTCAATCTCATGTTTTATGACATAAAGTTACTTTCATATATCTATTTTATAAACCACAACATTAATTTTCCACCGCAAATTCAAACCGGTATTATATTGTTTCCATTAATTGCTTTATTTGTGGAGAAATACTTACATATTTCAGGAACGCCACCTTATCTATACTCTAACAAATTAAAATACAACAACTCATCTTATTTTAATCCTAAATGGCATATGAGTCATCAGGAGAAATTTAAATTTTATGATTTTAGGAATGATGTGAGGGAATTATGTTTTTTGTTTTCTTATTTGTGATGTCTTAAATTTAATAAGAATCATTTAATTTAATTCTACTAGAAACTTTAAGAGCCCGTTTGTTTACGGAATCGAAGGACATATAATGTAATGATGATTATATAAATTTGTTTGGTTTGCTATTAAAAAAATATGATGCATATATATAAAAACGTTTGGGTGGATTACATCGAACATTAGAATATATAAAAATAAAATAGTAAGAGACAAAATTACCCTTTTTTACATATGTGTGTGTGTGTAATGTACACATTGAATTCATGATAATTTTTTCATTTTGTGCAGTGTACACGTTGGATTCATAGTAATTTTTTAACATCTAATGGTAAAAATATTATGTTGGGTTCATGATAATTTTTTGATATTTAATTATGTGAATATTATTTAATGTGATGTTTAATTTTTTTTCAGTGGAATATTATTTTTTTATTTTTTAATGGGGAATATTTTTTAAATTCCTATGTTATTAATTAATTTCCTAACAATTGAGGGTGAAAATAATTTAATATTTAACATCATTTACAGGTGGGTTCTTTGGTCAATTTAAAAAGATTATAATAGTAATAGTGTATTTTTCCCTTAATTACAAAATGTTTGAATCTCTATTCATCAGCCCTAACAACGTAATCCTAATTATAAAATGTAATCCTCTTTATAATATTACATAAACTCAACCAAACGCTGTAATCGATTTATTACATCAGGATTACATGTAATTATTTACTGTGGAATGGAACCAAACAAGCTATAACATATCATCAGTTGGTTAAAAATTAAAATAGTTAAATACATAAATTCTCTCTTTTTTTCCCCTCAAAATCTCATTCACACATATGATTCAAATCAAATATTTTATAAAGAGTAAATATGTAATTTTAACAATAAATTTTTGTGAAAAGGGCATCTAGCACCGTTATGGTTTTTCTGTATGCAAAAATGTATATGACCTTTGCAAAAAGAGGCCATTTTAACAATTTCGTTAATTCAATGCTAAAAGCTGTTAAGTCAGGGTTTGGGGGTCCTACACGATACACGATGTACAAGTGTCGATTTTTTTCCTCCAATTCAGTAGCATTTGAAATATCTTCATGCCCGCGCCACCGTCAAAAGCTCGCCAGAGGTAAATTGTCGAGGTCCCTCGTCCTTTTGGAACTTCGATTTCTTGGCGGAATTCGTATCCCCAGTTTTGTACCTGGAATTCTCTCCATCGGCAATTCATTGGTCTCGCTCACGCGGAGAAGTCAAAAGCAAGAGCTTGATCTCGCTGTAAGTCGATAAAACTCATCGCAGAGGTTTTGTTTTTCATTCATTGGATGGTCCAAACGGGTTTTTGTGGATTTTTTCCCCTTCCATATCGACATTTTCACTTTTTCTAAATGTAGTGCTATTTTGGGACTTTGATTCTAATTTTAACTCTTTGTTAAACTTTTCAAGTCATCGTTTGTGCATTCTTTTATGCTTCAAACGCATTGCTCTTATGATTTCTGATATTTTCTTTTATAGTACGTGATTTTTATTTTTGGATTGACGTTCATATGGTTTCTATATTTCAAGAAAGAACGCGCGGGATTCCAAGAAAGCCATGGCTTGGGCTTCTCCCAAAGATTCTCCGAGAATGTCTTCCAATTTTAGTTCCCATCCAAAGCCTCTTTCTTGGATTGTTAGTTCAGCGGGATTGATGGCATTATTCTTAATTTTTGCTTCCTCGGTTCTTGTATCATACCCAATTGGTGCCGCGGTTCGTGGATACTTCTACGGTGTAAATACTTCGGAAAACTTGGGTTCATCCGATTCTTCTTCTATGAAACCTGATATTGATGTTCGCTTCACTATTATAAACAGAGGTTTTAATGTTCCTATTTTGATACTTTTAATGTCTAAAAATAAAGGAATATCTATATGAGTGACATAGTAAAGTGAAACTTTAGATATTGCTAAAAAAATAGACATCTAAAGAGGGACTTTAAACGTTCTAAATTTAAAATAGGGACGTCTAAAGTGGGACTTTAGACGACCCAATTTTGAAATAGGGACATCTAAAGTCTCCACTTTAGATATCCATTTTTTTTTAAAAAGGGATGTCTAAAGTCATTTGAATTTCAAATTTCCTGTAGATGCTGAGATCATTAATTACAGAAGCAAACACAAGTTCCAGATGAGAATCCTCTGCAATAGTTTTGTTGAACATAAATGTTAGCTTTCTCCATTCTCTTTTTGGCTTCGGAATTTCCTTTTTTGGCATCATCACACTTCCACCACTTTGCTAGCTTTGTTCAAACTTCTTTTAGTCAAAGTTTAGAATTCAAAAATCTATTTTTTACCCAGATGCACTGTACTAGATATGATTGTGAAAAAAGAGAGAAACTTATATAATAATAAACAAATAAGGATGTAAGATTTGAGAAGTGATAAAGAGATATTTACCATCGCAAATAGGGGCACCGAAGGGCATGATGAGAGGGGGGAGGATGGCGAGAAAACCGAAGGAAAAAGCCATTTAAATCTATAGAATGTGGGTCTCTCTCTGCAACTCTTCTCAGAGAAATTGAAAAATGTTGCGGGAGTGAGAGAGAGAGAGAGAGGAAGGAAAGCGTCCCTTTATTTAATATAAGGCACGAGCATCCCTTATATTCAATACAGCTCATAAGAAATTTTTTAAATTACTTTAGACGTCCCAAATTGAATTTGGGACGTCTAAAGTATAAAAAAAAATTAAAATTGTTTTTTTATTTTAGACGTCCTAAATGGAATTTAGGACATCTAAAGTGACGTCTAAATTTTTTTTTTTTTTTTAACTTTAGACATCCCAAATTCAATTTGGGACGTCTAAAGTTACCTAGTTTCCACACAGAATTATAAAAATGACACCGCCTATGTTTTAGACGTCCCTATTTTAAAAAAAAGATGTCCTTTAAGATAGCAGAATCTATATTCTATAGTAGTACTTGAATAATACTTCAGATATTTAAAGCATTACCTGATCTACATTCTCCCACGAATTTGGCTAGTCTATCTAGTGATAGCACCGTAGAACGCATGGATACTAAATCAGATTCCCAAGTACCCTTCAATAAATTTGGGACGTCTAAAGTTACCTAGTTTCCACACAGAATTATAAAAATGACACCGCCTATGTTTTAGACGTCCCTATTTTAAAAAAAGATGTCCTTTAAGATAGCAGAATCTATATTCTATAGTAGTACTTGAATAATACTTCAGATATTTAAAGCATTACCTGATCTACATTCTCCCACGAATTTGGCTAGTCTATCTAGTGATAGCACCGTAGAACGCATGGATACTAAATCAGATTCCCAAGTACCCTTCAATAAATTTGGGACGTCTAAAGTTACCTAGTTTCCACACAGAATTATAAAAATGACACCGCCTATGTTTTAGACGTCCCTATTTTAAAAAAAGATGTCCTTTAAGATAGCAGAATCTATATTCTATAGTAGTACTTAAATAATACTTCAGATATTTAAAGCATTACCTGATCTACATTCTCCCACGAATTTGGCTAGTCTATCTAGTGATAGCACCGTAGAACGCATGGATACTAAATCAGATTCCCAAGTGCCCTTCAGTGAATCTACTTCAACTAAATTTCCAAAAAATGTTGATACAATCACCTGTGATGTCCAAATGGACGAGGCAACTCGACAAAATCTCAGAGTAATAAATATGAACCATTTATTTTCTAATTTAAAGGTGGCGATGAGATTTTACAAGTAAGAAAGAAAAGGAAAATGAGAGGATTTACTTCCCTACATAATTTTTTTTGCCACATAAATGAGAGGATTTATTTCCCTACATAAATGGTCGTTAGTTAGGACCTGTTTGGGATCACAATGGGAAGAAAAAAAGTCACTTTTCTAACTTAAAAAGCTGCTTTTGGCTTAGGGTGTATTCGGATTAGTTTTTGGAGAATAACTTCTGGAGAAAAAGTGGAGAATGATTTTTGGATAATAGATTATGGGAAAAAAGTGATTTTGGTAAAATGAGTTGGATTAGTTTTTTTTAATAGCTTTTACGGCTTACGAGGTAAGTGTGTGAGAGGAGTTTTGTCTCGAGTTGTACAAACCATGGTTTTGGTGCTTGCCAAACACACAGAGTTTTGATCAGAATAGCTTTTTTCATGGTCAAATAACTAAAAAGGACATTAACTTTTGTGATAATTACATATAAAGAATAAATTATATTTTAAATATTATTTAACATTAAATTGCATAATAAATACAAAAATGAAATAAATTTGTCAAAAAATTTTAAAATTATAACATTTGTCAATTATGTAATGTAAAAAAATAGATGCAAAAATTTTAAAATTATAACATTAGTTAATTATGTAGTAAATTACAAAAATAGATCAAACATACATACTGAAAGCGTACGCTATTATTTTTCATCTCCTTTAATAACCCGGGTTATCTTTGGTCAAATCCACTGTATTATTCTTCATTAAATTCTTATGAATATTTTCTATTTTTGCAAGTGTGTCCGTATTTTTAAATTCTGTTTTGTTTTTTGTTTACCACTCCAGCCCAATCTCTCAAAAGTAGCTCACTTTCATGGTAAAGAATAAATAGGAATACCATTCATCATTCAAGTTTGATTCACATGTATTACAATGTGCTTATCTTCTAAATAAACCAGAGCGTCAAATGAAAATACAACATAAAAGTGATACACAAGTACCACAAATCATCTAGGATTTGTGAATTAAATATAGCACCAAGACCAAGCACCACAAATCATCTAGGATCAACATAAAGATACACAAGAACCACAAATCATCTAGGATCAACATAAGTACCAAAACAAGCACCAAAACCACAGAATGCAGAGCGATACATAGAGAAATACACCAGAGCACTAAATGAAAATACAACACAAAGAGAAATACAACATAAAAATGACACACATATGCAAAGAACACCAGAGCAAAGAGAAATACACCAGCCAGAGACTCTTTCCCTTTCGGCCAACAACACCAGACCACCACTGACTGCCATTTTTGATCTGCGACAACACACCTTCTGAGACGGGGAAGATAAGAGAGAGATTAGCTTGTCAAGGGATAGCCAAGATTTTCCTTTAAAAGCAAAGAAATGCTCACAAGACAGAGGAGTAGCCACCGGGCCGTTCACCGATTAACCTCCACCACTAATCACCTCGCTGACAAAAGCTGCAGTTTTCGCTATGCCGCCTCCACTGCAAGTAATAGGAAGCCGGGAAATGAACTCGACAAAGAAGACAACGAAAACCTCGAAGCGACGCTCAACAATCAGCCAAAATGAAGCAATCTATTTCAGATCTGGAAGAGAATGGGAACGAGAATGGGAAGAGGGGATTGTATCTACTGGCGAACGGGATTGGCGACAGGAAAGGGATAGGGAAAACGAAAGGGAAGACGGCCGAAAGAGGAAGAAAGGGAAGATCGAAGTGAAGAAGGGAATAAAGAAGAAAGGGAAGACGGACACGGGAAAAGGAAAGAGAAAAAGAGAAAAAGCATAGTGCTGCAATAATTAACCCCCAACGGTTACAATTTTTAGAAAAAGCGGATTGCAATAGATTTTGGGGGCAACCAAGGTTTTGAGTTGAAACCTTGGTTTTGAGGTAAAAACAGGATTGTGAGTTTTTTGAGTGTTTGGCTACTTTTTTACAAGACCTAGGTTTTGTCAAATAATCACTTTTCAGAATCCTATCCAAACACACACTTAAGGTATTGTTTGGGTTCACATTGGAAGCCACTGGGCTTTTAACCCAAAAGTGACTTCTGAGCAGAAGTCCGAAATGCCAGCTTCTTCAGAAAAAAAATCACTTTTGCCACCGCCAATCCAAACACAAATCACATCTACAATCTAACTTTTTTTCTATATGACTTTTCTAAAAGCCCATCTGTAAAAAAAAAAAAAAACTTCTTCTCTACCGCTAATCCAAACAGGCACTTAATGTGTTTAGATGTGACACATAGTAAAATCCTCCTAAAAGATGAGGTTAACTTAAGTTCTTTCCTCTATGCTAAAACAAAACATAAGTTCTTCCTTATAAGGCCCCATAATTTAGGGTTTGTTTATCACCCTCAACGAAAGGTTGGCTTGTTCTTAATTATTGGGGAAAATGATAGAAAAAGAATGTTAAAATTGTAAAATCTCAAATCAAATTTGTTATTAAGAATTACTAAGGTAATGATAGGACTTGATAAATAATTCACAACTCATTTTATGGGAAATACATGATTTGGGATTTTGCAATTTTAAAATTCTTTTTCTATCATTTTCCCTAATTATTGTTTGAGATTGTTCCATGATTAATGATATTCTTTCAAATTTTCTTATGATCTCTTTTTTTTATCTGGTTTATAGTCACTCAGTCAATTTGTATTTTAATGACTTGATTATTTATTTATTCTGAATTTATTTATTTGTTGCGTTTTTTAAATAAAAAAGTTAATTGCGTGCATTGTTATTATAGTTAATAGTCTTATCCTCTCAATAGTTGGTGTACCTATATCTTTCAAAACAAGAATCTTTAGTTTGCTATTAAAAATTTATCAGTCAGCTTCGATCTCTTCCAAGTGCCTCTAAACCTTTAGGCTTTATTTGGGTTGGTACGAGGGACTGGGAAAAACCAAGGATTAAGAGCATTACGAAAATGGAATTGCTGCAAACCCACCTCCCTTTGGTATTGCTGAAGCAGTATTGGGATTAAAAAATTTGGGACAAAATTGTCTTTGTTTATAATAATTTTTACACTGACATATCCTTATACTATTCCTCACATTGCTGCTAATAATTTTTACATTGACATATCCTTATACTATTCCTCACATTGCTGCTAGATGTCTCTCACTTCTCCATACTCGTCTTCTCCCTCATCTCCGATCGCCTTCTTTGTTTCTAGTCATCTTCTCTTTTCTCTCTGATCTCCGGTCTTTGCCAGTAGTGACCACCCCCTTGTCTCTCCCCCTCTTTCTAATAATTTCTTCTTTTACATCGATATAAAATTCTCCATGGTGTATATTACATTTTATAGTCTTTGTTTCTACTGAATTTACCTTTTAATACTTCTCTTTTAATTTGTTAAATAATCTTTGGGAATCTTAGCCTCGTATTTGATTCTCGGCGAATTAAAAAATCTACTTTTTTTAATTCTTGTTCAATATGCCTTTCTCAAGATTCAATTTTCACTTATTTGGAATCTTAAACTTGCTTATTAAATATTGTTGATATTTAATATGGATATTATATCATATAATAATATTTATTGTACCTATTTTAGAAATATAAATCTAAGATATTATGATTATATTTGAATAGATAGGATTAGACAATATCTATACCAAATATGATCAAATATAAAAGTATTTTTGTTTTCCTATACAAATTTAAGATTTCCTACATTTTTTACAACACAATCAACCCATCATTTTGTGAGTCAGTTAAAAAACAAAATCTAAAAATAATATTAAATTGCTCAAATGTTGTAACAACTAGTTGCAGAGAAGATGAGGTGACAGGATGTTAGGTTAGATAAGGATATTATTGTACTTTCATAATTTATGGTAAATTATAAAATAAAATTAATCAGATTATTCCCACCAAATATTATTTTCTACTAGACATAATTTAATAGCGCACCCTCATTTCCACCTTAATCCATCAAAACTCAAGCCCATGTAGCAAACAAGGCCTTAGTTCTCAGGTACCTTCATTATGATTCCACACTTGAAGACCCATGTGTGCTATCATGGCATAGCAATGAATCCCTTACTATTCCCCAATATAGGTCAATTTGAATACTAGGAATGAGGTTGGGGTGATATTACCCACTGGAATGATTGTTTACTTCAAAAGCCAAAATATCATAAGTTTCTCACTAATCCATAACAGCCCTCCAAAATAAAGTCCCTCATTTATAAAAAGGCAATTTCATTTATAAAAAGTAAACATAAAAACATTTAAGCTAAACTAGGTGTCTGATACTAAGAGAATAGGGAGAGAAGTATTAGATATCCTAACTAGGCTTCATTACCAAGATAGAAGTATTAGAGCTCTGATACCAAGAGAGAAATATGAAGTAGCAAGGGCTTTGATACCAAGAGAGAAGTATTACACTACCATGGCTGCGACACCAAGAGATAAGTATCATTAGCCAGGCTCCGATACCAAGAAAAAAGTATGAAGTGGACAAGGATTCGATACCAACAGAGAAGTATCAAATTGTCATGAATATGCTAATATCAAGAGAGATGTATTAACAACCAAGGCTCTAATACAAAGAGAGAAATGTCAAAGTTTCTATGAGGTCTTTGCGAAGGTAAAAAGCCAATGCAAAACTTTTAACCTACGACGACAATATTTAACTCATAGTCAAAAGTACATCTTGCTTGTGACGTTGTCCGAAAGTTTGTGTTTGAAAAGTAAATACCAAGAGAAGAATAAATGTGCTTACCATCATCACAATATAAATTCCTTGAATGTCACCCGTTAACAAAAACCTATAGAACCAGTTTGCTTTTGATGTTATTTATTCTCCTGTGTTCGATAAATATATATTGAAACAAGTGTGGGTGTGACGATTTTATACTTCACCTATCTTTTGCTAAGCCCTAACCAGCTTGAATTTAATCATGAACTTTATGGAACTTCTGCATGGGTGGAACGCCAAAGTGTACCTTCCTGACCTCTCAAAAATTCAGACTAACATATGCTTTTCTTATCTGGTTGTATATATAAATGATTGATTTACTAAAATAGATACCTCGACAACATACCAAGTCCTTGCAAGAAAACTCCATAGTAACATCATCTTAGGGTTAGCATCCAGGTCTTGATAGTTGCAAGCTTCCTCCACGCTATTATTATTGATGTCAAGAAGGTAGACCCCATGATTATCATTATCATTGCTCAGATTCAGCAAAAGCATTCCATCATGGAAGTTTAGAAGGTGTATGGCCACAAACATCTTCAAAATTCTACTCCCCTAAACGACCCTCTTTAGATTGTTGTTGAAATTGGAGTTTTCAGCCACAATCTGTTCAATATGAGTATAAAATTCGTGCTCCCATATTATGTCAAAGCACCACACATCAAGGCCCTCTCCGTCTATTGTCACATAGTGAAGCAAGTTATTCCAATCACCAATGCAAGTTATTTTGAATCCATCGAATAAACTTAGCGACAGGGGAATCACCGAACATCTGCCGCTCTCAATTTCAAACCTTAAGATCTCACTGGGACGAGGGAATGAGCCATTAGCATGATCTCCCTCTAATATATGGAACCTCAAATATAAAGTCCTCCAATACTAAAAGAGAAGTATAATACGAGCAGGGTTTCGATACTAAGAGAGAAGTATTCTGCGGCATGGGTCCGAGGCCAAGAGAGAACTATCAAACCCCCAAGGCTACGCCAATATCAAGAGAGCAGTGTCAATAGTCAGGGCTCCAATATCTAGAGAGAAGAATGACTAACTAAGGCTGTGATACCAAAGAGAAGTATTAGAAGGGCCAGGGCTTCGATACCAAGAGAGAAGTATCATATGGCTAGGGCTCTGATACCAAAAGTGAAACGTCATAATTGAAACGCCTATGAGTTCTTTGCGAAGGTAAAAAGCCAATCCAAAACTTCCAAATATGGTAAAGTCTAGACAATCCAGTTAGCACCCAAGTCTTGATAGTTGTAAGCTTCCTCCGCGCTATTATTATTGATGTCAAGAAGGTAGACCCCATGATTATCATTATCATTGCTCAGATTCAGCAAAAGCATTCCATCATGGAAGTTTAGAAGGTGTATGGCCACAAACATCTTCAAAATTCTACTCCCCTAAACGACCCTCTTTAGATTGTTGTTGAAATTGGAGTTTTCAGCCACAATCTGTTCAATATAAGTATGAAATTCGTGCTCCCATATTATGTCAAAGCACCACACATCAAGGCCCTCTCCGTCTATTCTCACATTATTCCAATCACCAATGCAAGTTATCTTGAATCCATCGAATAAACCTAGCGACAGGGGAATCACCGAACATCTGCCGCTCTCGATTTCAAACCTTAAGATCTCACTGGGACGAGGGAACGAGACATTAGCATGATCTCCCTCTAATATATGGAACCTCAAATATAAAGTCCTCCAATACTAAAAGAGAAGTATAATGCGAGCAGGGTTTCGATACTAAGAGAGAAGTATTCTGCGGCATGGGTCCGAGGCCAAGAGAGAACTATCAAACCCCCAAGGCTACGCCAATATCAAGAGAGCATTGTCAATAGTCAGGGCTCCAATATCTAGAGAGAAGAATGACTAACTAAGGCTGTGATACCAAATAGAAGTATTAGAAGGGCCAGGGCTTCGATACCAAGAGAGAAGTATCATATGGCTAGGGCTCTGATACCAAAAGTGAAACGTCATAATTGAAACGCCTATGAGTTCTTTGCGAAGGTAAAAAGTCAATCCAAAACTTCCAAATATGGTAAAGTCTAGACAATCCAGTTAGCACCCAAGTCTTGATAGTTGTAAGCTTCCTCCGCGCTATTATTATTGATGTCAAGAAGGTAGACCCCATGATTATCATTATCATTGCTCAGATTCAGCAAAAGCATTCCATCATGGAAGTTTAGAAAGTGTATGGCCACAAACATCTTCAAAATTCTACTCCCCTAAACGACCTTCTTTAGATTGTTGTTGAAATTGGAGTTTTCAGCCACAATCTGTTCAATATGAGTATGAAATTCGTGCTCCCATATTATGTCAAAGCACCACACATCAAGGCCCTCTCCGTCTATTGTCACATAGTGAAGCAAGTTATTCTAATCACCAATGCAAGTTATTTTGAATCCATCGAATAAACCTAGCGACAGTGGAATCACGGAACATCTGTTGCTCTCGATTTCAAACCTTAAGATCTCACTGGGACGAGGGAACGAGACATTAGCATGATCTCCCTCTAATATATTGAACCTCAAAGATAAAGTCCTCCAATACTAAAAGAGAAGTATAATGCGAGCAGGGTTTCGATACTCAGAGAGAAGTATTCTGCGGCAAGGCTCCGTGGCCAAGAGAGAACTATCAAACCCCCAATATCAATAGTCAGGGCTCCAATATATAGAGAGAAGAATAACTAACTAAAGCTCTGATACCAAAGAGAAGTATTAGACAGGCCAGGGCTTCGATACCAAGAGAGAAGTATCGTATATCTAGGGCTCTGATACCAAAAGAGAAATATCATAATTGAAACGCCTATGAGGTCTTTGCGAAGGTCAAAAGCCAATGCAAAACTTCCAAATATGGTAAAGTCTAGACAATCCATAGCAATATATTGTCTGTTTATAGGGAAGAAGTCTAAAAGGTCTTTGTGAGGGGTAAGGGTCAATACAAAATTTTCAAATATAGTAAAATCATTACAATATAGAGGAATATATTGTCTGATTGTAGGGTTACAGATATAATTGGTTTTTTTCCCTAAAAGTTATGGAGCCACCATAACGACCACATATTAAACCATTACAGGAAGACAACAAAACAACATATCTAGTTAGGAATTCAAAGACATTGCCGTGAACTATAAATTTTTGTCTTCTGTTGTGATTATCAAAAGAAGGAATGTTTATATGGCTTTAAAGTTCTCCTAAAGAATGAATCCAGATAGGGCTAATCCCATGATCTTTAGATGAGCATCAAAGAAGTATCTACCATGAGTAATAGGGTGACAAAAGTAAGCACAGTCTTCACCGGAAGATGTGTGAGATTGCAAGAGATTTATTTAGATTATTCTTTAACACAAAATCTATGTTTTAAAGAAAGAAGTGGTGGTGTTCACCAATATGAAAAAAGAATTATTAAAATAATAAACAAGGAAAGATATGGGTGGAAATAGATTAGGTAACCTGTCATAACATGCATTTGACGTGACATTTTAAAAAATGTGCAGGCTTGGGCCTTTTAAAAGGCTTAGTG
The DNA here is from genome assembly GCA_963855925.1 of Inga laurina. Lineage (NCBI taxonomy): Eukaryota > Viridiplantae > Streptophyta > Magnoliopsida > Fabales > Fabaceae > Inga > Inga laurina. Next base: position 10,519,108 of record OY979702.1, read on the forward strand.
TGAACTATTTGATGACTTATACTCTCATTCACTAGTCTACTTCTCACTTGCCATCGCCCTACTTGGGTTAATGCTGATAAAGTGACTTTTATCCTAATGGATTTTCATAGATTGGAGTTAGAGTAAAAGTTAGTATAATATGATTTATATTTAGATATACTATTAAGAAAAAGATAGTTAGGTAGAATGAAACTTATTTGAATAATATATTGAAGATCATGCTTAAATATAAATTGACTAAAAAAGGTATATATAACATTAATATTATTTCACGTGTTATTAACTTAATATAGAAATGCATGTCACAATGGGGATGACAATTCCAGTGAATTACAGCCATAAATCTATTAAATTTTTATTTGTATATAAAATTAATAACATTGTGCATATTAAAGGAATGTTCTGTTTTTACCATAATTCATACTCCTACATCCCATAGAAGGTCAAACTGACAAGCTCAGCTCAATACAATAAAGCTCTAGCCCGTTTGGTACGTTGGAATTGATTTTGATGGAAATGGAAATGGATATGGATATGGAAATGGATATGGAAATGGAAATGGAAATGGGGACTAAAAGTATGTTTGGTATGTCATGGAAATGAGATCTAATTTTTGTATAAAAATACCAAAATGTCCTTCAATTTTTTATTTTTTATTTTTTTTTTAAAGGTAATGGAGGGTAATAGATAGAAATGATCATATGAAATTATAAATCTCAAGGGTAAAATGAGAATTCCATGGAATTTGTTACAATTCCATGGGGTATATGATGGAATTCTAATTCCATCAATTTGATGGAATTGGCTCTTCCATGGAGGCCAATTCCATCATACCAAACATACTTCAGCATGGAAATGAATTCCATTTCCATTTCCACCCACCTCAATTCAAGCGTACCAAACAGGGCAATAGATTTTGAGTACTTCGCAAGTAAAATAGTAAAATAATGATAATATGGAACAATTGGTGAATCGGGTCTTGTTATTGGTATCCATGTGTTAAAAAAAGTCTTAATATATTTATTGGAGTGTAGGTCTTATTATTATACTCTTCCTATTCTTTTTTTTTTATATATAACTATATTCTTCTTCTTTTTTATCAAATAACTATATTCTTGCTATTTTTAATAGGAGAGTTACTTAATTATTTAGATATATTTAAAAAAATTAGATAAATTACCTTTTTTATAACAGATCAACTAATGAACTATAATACACATGACCGATCTCCTAAAATAACCATATAGGTATAATATTAGATTATCCATCTATGAATTAAGTAAATTAATTTGTGAAAAAAATGATAAATATTAGGAATTGCTGTTTTTTATTTTATTTTATTATTATTTGGTATTCTAATCAATGTTTGTGGTTGCATCTTTCAACATAGGTGTCTTCTCAGGATAGTTTAGTTAATTATCTTCTATTATCTAGAAGTATATTTCTGCAGGTTTTTAAATGTTTTTAGTTCTTTTAGTAGTTGATAATTTTTTGGTGAGTTTTGGTGTGATAAGTTGTACTGTTAAGTATTTTTGTTGGCTTTGGTTATTAGTGTGTGTATGAATTGTTTTTTTGTGATTAATAAAATGGACTCTTTTGGTTAAAAAAAACACAAGTGTTTTCTCTAGGTCTAATTGGCCTTAAACCGTTTAACTAACTCTGTTAGGACATTCCTATTATATTTAGGATTAAAATTAATTTCTTTACTAACTCTTATAATTAGGATTGGAAGATTAGCAATTTAATAATTATTTTGCCAACTATTAGTTCAATAGCTTTACGAGAATTAAACAAGATCACATATACCTGACAAAAAAAAAACAACAAGAAAACATATGGAATTATGGTCAACTTTGATCAATGGCTCTTTCATTTTTTATTAATAAGAAATGAATATCTAATCCTTTGGTAAGAAAAAAAAAAAAGGGAGAATCACTTTTAGGTCTTAAGGAAGGAAGATATTATTAGAAAGGTCCTTGGTTACAACCTCAAATTCAAAACGTATATTAACAACTTATTGAATGTGTTTTATAACCTCGAGGGATATTTCTGATAATATCTTCCTTCTTAAGGACCTAGAAGTGATTTTTCCAAAAAATAAATTTGGCTGGCACAAAAAACTCAAATTCGTCTTTTTTTAAATAATAATATTGGTTCTTCCTTTCTACATTAAGAAAAACCTAAATTTGTTTTCTTCTCTCTTTCTATTTCGCCGTTCCTTTGCCTTGAACAAATTCTATCTGGACGGCGGATTACTTCTTTCAAGTATGATCTTCGCTGAATGCTAACAGCGTAAGAAGTACAAACCAAATCCAATTTAATCGAGAAAGCTCCTCAATCTTCATTGGGCTCCAATTTTTCATACTGGAACAGAAATCTTTACTTTTCCCGAACATCTTCCGCTAACCGATTAGGGTTTTTTCGTCGTCGTCCGTGTGGTATCTTTTTCTTCTTCTTGTTCCCATCTAGTTTAGATTTCGTGGTATTGACGATAGGAGATTGATTTGCTCGAGGAACTTTCTGGCTATTTTTCTCTGGAGAGCTGTGGAATTCTTGGCATTGGAATCGTTTTTATTTAGGCCGGTGAAACTTGATATTTTGTCTAAAAATTGTTTTCGTTCTGATAAGGAATCGTTCTTGTTGTAAATAGGTTGTCCCCGATTCGGCATCCACATAGTACCTGGCCCTGACCTTCTTCTCTGGTATCTGGCGGTGCTGCCTGCTGACGACTGCCTCTCCTTTTATCGGACTTGGATCCATAAGTGAGTATATCATTGAGAGGTTAATCTCTGCTTTTGCTCGTCATTTGACCGTGTTACTCACTGACTGTAGTCTGTATATCTAGTTCTCTTGGTCAGTGCCTGCTAACAATAAGGAATTCTTGTTTACCAGTAAGGGCTGCTTTAGAGTTCATTAGTTGTATAGTATGCCTTTCTCGAGGGTTCTTGGAACATTACTCTGCTTTGTAACTATTGAATGTTTTGCTTTAAGGACCTACTGCATAGTTTGTTGAAACGCTTCATTAAATTGTCATGATACTTCTTCCTCAGAAGTTTTGAGAGTTTTTGATCTTGTAGAGATTGTCATGACCTCGGTGAATTTGATCCCAAGGCTAATCTAGTTTCTTCTTTCGGGATTATCAATGTCGAAATGTCTGAAACCGTACATATGCCCTGTTGATTTATAGCATCTCTTTATATTTCCACTATTTACTTACTGATTCTGATACTTAAGCCTTTCTATCTTATCATTACTGATTCATTTTCCTTCCAGATATTGATCTGTTTTATTGACAAAGCAGCACAACCACATGGAGGATTGGGGTAATGTTTCTCCTAAATATTCTTTTTGATAAATGCTGTTAATTTTCATGATATGCTGTTTATTTTGGTTGGTCTTTTTATTTTTATTTGCCCTCTAAATTTTTATGGGTGGAACCAGAATAGTTACTCCTAATTATTTATCTAGGATAGGCTTGAAGAGTGGAAATCATTGCGACTTGCGAGTTGCTTCCAAGTTGGTGTACCATTTACATAGCTGGTGGTACTCCTTATTGTTCATCAACTTAATTCATTCAACTACCTATACGCATCAACCCTTCTTGAGCTAGCTAGCGAGCTTGTCTAGTGTGATGACATAAACAAGTTGTCTTAATTGCCTTCCTCTAGGAAAATCGTTTATTGAGGGGTTCATTATGCACAAATAAAAAATTTCTCGTGTCTCACTTGTAACTTAAAAATTGTCAAGGAAGTGAAGTAGAATGGGACATTCAAAGGATTTTGATTGAATCAGACTTTTAAGTTGACGAGTCATCTGGATGATTTTGTAATAGTTGTGTGATTAGCTTTCTGGTTCATTGGTTAAATGTCCCATTGATGTTTAACGATATGATTTTCTTGCTGTTTCTGAAAAGTTTGCTCTGATGTAAGAGTATATACAACTTTGAATTAGCTTGATATGTTAAGTTTGAGAACAATGTCGCCCCTTTCGATGTTACTATTGTGAATTTTGAAACAAATATTAATCATTCTATTCACCTGTTTCTGGTTAATTGGTTATGTGATCAGCTTTCTGGTTTAAGTTGACGAGTTTTCTGGATGATTTTGTAACAGTTATGTGATCAGCTTTCTGGTTCATTGGTTAAATGTCCCATTGATGTTTAACGATATGATTTTTTTGCTGTTTCTGAAAAGTTTGCTCTGATGTAAGAGTATATACAACTTTGAATTAGCTTGATATGTTAAGTTTGAAAACAATGTCGCCCCTTTCGATGTTACTATTGTGAATTTTGAAACAAATATTAATCATTCTATTCACTTGTTTTGGCAAGAGACTGCTATAGAAACTTTAGTGTTAGCTGATGAATACTATAAGAAGCCATATTTTCTCATCATATAATAATTTGACCCTAGTGTATTGCATTGCTTCTTTTGTTATATATTGCTTTTCACCCTGACAAATACTTTCATATTTGTTTCAGAGGAAGAGCGCATTCCACCTCTGCTTTTAAAAGAGCAACCTAAAAGTAAATGGGATGATGAAGATGTGGATGAAAATGATGTCAAGGATTCATGGGAAGATGAAGATGAACCTGCCCCGGTATGACTATATATATATTATTGCTGACAGTAGTATAGCTCATTCATCATGCATCAGTGTTTTAAAAGGTGGATGTTGCTCGTTTTGTGGACTTATGCTAGCAGCTTCTGATTTGAATGCTTCTATGGTATTGCAACGCAAAAGTTGATATTTTATCCATATTGCATATGATAATAAAATAACATCGTTCCTCAAGTCTCTCTGTTACATGGTCTTCCTTTATTCTTCTATCTATATTTCAATAATAAAGAGCAGAGTTCTAGCACATGATATGATAAAGTTGAGTGAATTGCTGGTTTATTACTCCAATGAAGTGATTTGGACCCTATTTATAAATCATGGTCTTTGTGCTTAGCCCCTTGGTTTAAAATTTGTCAGGCACCTGCAGCACCTGCTGTGAAATCTACTGAGAAGGATTCTAAAAAGTCTTCTGAGAAAGCTAGTTTAAAAAAGGGGAAAAAAGTAGAACCAGTAATGGAAGAAACTTTGGATCCTCTGGCTGAAAAGCTTCGCCAACAGAGGTATGATGTTTTTGGCACCATTATTCCATTTAGGGATGCCTTGTTTTAGGCACAAAGAATACAGTCAAAATAGCATTTGCATGTGCTAGTCTATCACAGAAAGCGAAAAGAACAAAGGCCAACTACATGCACGTTGTGCATGGAACTAGGCCCCTGGTAGTTTGGGTGTGTTTAACTTGAATGATTTCCCAAAACACTTTGAAAGATTTCCCTGATCTTTTTAATCCACTATTTTTTAGTATCCAGATGATATACAAATCCACCAATTTGCCGGAAAAGAAAATAAAACATTGAATAATGAAGTTTTACACTGTCAAGGATAACTTACAACTAACTGAGGCCATTAAGTGAATGCTCATGAATGGCTTTGTCATAACTTATATTTTCTATATGCCTCTTCAGGTGAAAACTCTTGGGGTTTGAAGCATGAACTGTGCTGAAACTTAATTTTTAATTAAGAGAATTGGGTAATGGCTAGAATCAAAGTGTTGCCATTTTAATTGCTCACTGAATATTGACTGTGATAACATTCTACTGAGTATTTTTACTCTGGTTGCAGCTATTAAATGATGCAACTCGTTTTTCGAAAGCGGTATATAAGATGTACCCTGTTTTCTAGTTTAACTTTTCCTCCCTATCACAGGCTGGTTGAGGAAGCGGATTACAAGTCCACCAAAGAATTGTTTGGTGCGAGAGGTGATGAAAAGAATCTTGATAATTTTATCCCCAAATCCGAGAATGATTTCTTGGAATATGCTGAGCTCATCTCAGATAAGCTCCGTCCTTTCGAGGTGAGTCAACAAAGTTTGGTATTATTACTGCAGGCCCCACCCCCCAAAAAAAAAACATTTCCTCGTGACATATTTCTATTGGAGGGGCTTCCTAATTTCCTTGTTGATGTCTTGATGAAATGCAGAAAAGTTATCACTACGGTTCTTTATTGAAGGCAGTGATGAGATTGTCCATGACTTCTTTGAAAGGAGCTGATGCAAAAGAAATTGCATCTTCAATCACTGCAATTGCAAATGAAAAGATAAAAGCAGAGAAAGAAGCCAATGCTGGCAAAAAGAAGACAGGTATGTATTTTTGTGTTAACATAGTATATTCATTTACTTTTTCAGTCTTTTTTATGGCCAATTCAATACCCTTATGGTTTTTGCAATTGCAGGCGCCAAGAAAAAACAACTTCATGTTGACAAGCCTGATGATGATTTGGCTGTTGATCGGTATGATGACATGGATGATTATGATTTCATGTGAAAACTCAATTAGATGTCTTGCAGATTTTGTCATGGGATCCTTACTTTTCCAACCATGGAAATTTAGAAAACAAGAATTATCGGCATACCTCTATAAAAATTGCGAGTTTCTCTTGTAGCTGTGCTTTTTCTACGAAGAGATTGCATCTGTGTCTGTTACATATTATTTTCAATTTTGTCATAGTTTGAAGAATGACGCTCGACAATTGTTTTTGTTACCTTCTTGGGTTTCTGAATGTTATCGGATTGTAAGTACAGTTTTCTATCTGAGGAATTTGAGCATCCCATGTAGGGGAGTTTAAGCTGCTAGATGCCAAAACCGGGGATCAAAGTTTAGTGCCTATTTGGATTAGTGGTGGAGAAGGAGTTTTTTTTTGCAGATGGGCTTTTGGAAAAGTCAGATAGAAAAAAAGTCAAATTATAGATGTGATTTGTATTTGGATTGATGGTGGTAGAGGTGACTATTTTTTCAGCCTTAAACTTATTTGAATTAGTGGTTGAAAACCCCATTTAGATGGAAAATAATTGAAAAGGGTATAAATTTTATTGAATACTGCATATATGTTGGTTGTATATATTGTGATAATTGAAGTAAAAAAATATTAAAAAATTTTGATAAAATAAAAAAGGTGATATTATTATTAAAAAAAATATATGCATGCAATGGAAGAAGCATTGTTTCAATGAATATAATGTCCATTTGGGTCTTATATGTGTGCAACGGTCACTGACCTTCGATGAAGGAAACCAGACGAGAAGGAGAAGCTGCTTTCGGCAGGCAGCTTCATTCAGACACTGGTTTTTTTTGAGAAGTCTAGCACATGTAGAAGCTTTCCCAAACAATGTCAATGGGCGTTTGGGGATTTTAACCCCCCAAATGGGCTTTTTCTTTCCAGTGCAATACGTTCCCAAACAGACTCTTAAACTTGACTGCTCTTTATTTGATATCTACTATTCCCTCCCGTCTTTAAAACAAGATTTATTTAAGGAATTTATTTTAGTCCTAATGATAAGTTGTATTTTTTGTGTTTGTCAAGTTTATCTTAATTTATACTTATTAATACTCCTTCTATAATAAGAGAGAGAGGGAGGGAATGAAGAAATTAAGGAATATAATCAAGGTATTTTAAAAGATATATGTCATATTAACAAATTCAATTAAATTCTTTAATCTATTCAAATTATACAAATATGTCTTATATGAAGCATATGTGAGAGTACATTGGGAGTTATGTATTTATAATGAATCTAAGTTTGTCCTTGAAAAAGGAGTTTCCGATGTGAAACCGAGAAAGGAGAGACGATTTGACCGGAGAACAGGTGAAATGATGCGCAGCTTAGTATATAATGGGGCTAAAAACCAGTATCTGGTTCAAATTGGCTCAAGCCAAACCAACTGTTCCAAGAACTGCTGAATTGTTTGAAGTTTTTTTTTTTTTTTTAATTTTATTAAATTTTTAAACAATGTTTCTAAACTATATTTTATGTATATCTAAATGTTATAAGCATGAAAAATAGTTGATTATTGAAGCAGCTTGTGAATTGTGATATTCTTCTCTATTTTTTTTTTCCAAAAAAAAAAGGGCAAGCTTCTGTTGATTACTGATGGAATATGTTCTTTTGATTTGTGTTGGAGCCTGCTCATCCTTACCATCACTTTGTGAATACGTGGCAGTCGCCCAAGAGCTGAAAATGTGAATAAAGGGAGGAAGAAAGAAAGATACCAATTGCATGGGTTCAATGCACCTTCGTCTTTTCACATTTGCGTCGACAGATTCCCTTCTTCTCACCCTCCCGTTTAAAAAGTCACCACATGGGTGCAAGCAACGAATGAATGCATCAACAGTTAAACCCACTTTCCAGATCTCCGCTGATATTAATATTTTTCTAAAATTTTAAATTTGATTATTTAAAAAAATTGAGGAAATTAAATATTTGCAGGAAAAAATACTAAATAGAACCACGAGAGAGCTGCATACTATTTTACATAATTTTATTATCATTTTATATTGTCGAATAAAACGAATTATCATAATTTTAATATTCAATCAGTTAATAGGGATTTGATGCCCAAAAAAAATACATAATTACATTCATACTTAATGCTTGTTTAAGAAAATTTTTGAAGAGTTTATAAGTGTTTATATATATATAAGTTGAGATAATACTTTTCTCATATATTTATTTTATATATAATAAATTATTAATAAAACAATTAAACAAACAGATTCTCCCACCGCGGACGAAATGACCAAAAAGTTAGAAAATTAACGAGAGTTGGTAGGGACTAAATTGTAATTTCATGAAGCCGCCAAATGTCGGTTCATGATGAACGCCGTTTGGCACCGCCATAACGCCCGTACCCATCGTGAGTGACTAGCAGCCACATTTATATAGATAGAGAGACCTTCTTCACATTTCCATCAAACATCGCTCGTTTGTGGAAGGCGAATTTGGTGCTAGGGCACAGAACGCGTCTTCTGTCTGTCGCCGCTTCGTCACTTGCTCTCTCCGCTCTACGGTATCTCCTTCCTTCTCTTTTCTTTCACTCCAAATTTGCTCTAGTTGCCGATCATGCTTTCTGATCACTTGGTTTCTCGTGTTTTTGCTTTGTTTGCCTTTTTTTTTTTTTTTTTTACAAATTTTCTGTTTGCATTTGATGCTTTGCTGGTGTTCAGGTGCAATTTCTGTTTAGCTTTGCTGCATAATTTTGTTCTTCCCCTAACAGTCCCCCCATTTTTTAGCTCCGATCATCGTATTATTATTTGCAATTCCAATAAGTTTCTTATGTTTTCCGATTTTCCGGTTTTGTTCACAGGATTGCATGAGTTTTCAGCTTTTAGTCGTTTCATTTTTGAAGTTCCATTTTGTTTAGTTTTTCCGGAGAATTTTTATTTACCTTTTTTTGGGTAATCTTAGTTGCTCTGGTCATGCACTAAAACCAACTGCAAGTTTCTTTTGTTTAAATATTAGCCGATTTTGATTGCATGTGTTTCTGCGTTGAGCCATTTTATGTAGAATATCCATTGCCTTATTATAGAGCGATTTTTCTTTACAATTTTGCAAATTTATATATCAGGAAAAAACACCTTCGATTTTTCAACTATCTGCCCCGATCTGCAATCATAAGCAGTTACTGACGTTTTTACGGTCGTCTGATTCTTTTTCTTTTTTTTTAAAATATTTTTATTGTTTTTTTAATTGCATGGGTTTAGTGCTTTAAACCGATTCGTTTCCCTTATCCTGAATTCTAAGCCACTAATGTTTTGGGGGCTAAGAATTTTTTATCATTTGATTTGTGAGTGATAATTCTTTTTCATCTTGATAATTTTATTTATGTTCTTTTTAATTTTTTTTCATTTCTTTGACGAGTATGTAGTGTAGCCTTCATGAATTTTTTGTATTGAACTATTTTATTTGGAATGTTCTTTAAAATTTTAGTGATAAATGTTCAAATAGTATGAGTTTTGGAGTTTAATTTATTGATGATGGGTCAGGCCAAAATAAATGAGTGATGACGTGAGATGTTTCAATTATGCGAAGTAATTTTATTTATGATATTTGATGCGTAGTGTTTTCACTATGCATAAGCTGTATTAATGTGGATTAATTATTTCCTTTTATTCATTATTAGGTTACTAAATTCTGATTGTTCAAAAATGGCCGATGCGCATGATACTGATAAGAATATTGAGGTGTGGAAGATCAAGAAATTGATCAAAGCCTTGGAGGCTGCTCGAGGAAATGGGACAAGCATGATTTCTCTTATCATGCCTCCACGTGATCAGGTATCTCGTGTCACCAAGATGCTTGGTGATGAGTTTGGAACTGCGTCAAACATAAAAAGCAGAGTGAATAGGCAGTCTGTGCTTGGTGCAATCACTTCTGCTCAGCAGAGGCTTAAGCTGTATAACAGGGTTCCTCCAAATGGGCTTGTTCTGTATACTGGGACAATTGTAACAGAAGACGGAAAAGAGAAGAAGGTGACCATTGATTTTGAGCCATTTAGACCTATCAATGCCTCTCTCTATCTTTGTGACAACAAGTTTCATACAGAAGCTCTTAATGAGCTTCTGGAATCTGATGACAAGTTTGGTTTTATAGTCATGGATGGAAATGGCACACTTTTTGGGACATTGAGTGGCAATACAAGAGAGGTGCTTCATAAATTTAGTGTGGATCTGCCAAAGAAGCATGGAAGAGGAGGTCAATCAGCCCTACGATTTGCCCGTCTTAGGATGGAGAAGCGTCATAACTATGTGAGGAAGACTGCAGAGCTTGCTACACAGTTTTATATTAATCCTGCTACCAGTCAGCCCAATGTTTCAGGTTTAATTCTTGCTGGTTCTGCAGACTTCAAAACTGAGCTTAGCCAGTCAGATATGTTTGATCCTCGACTTCAGGCAAAGATACTTAATGTTGTCGATGTATCTTATGGAGGGGAGAACGGCTTCAATCAGGCCATTGAACTTTCATCTGAAATTCTGGCCAATGTAAAGTTCATCCAGGAGAAACGCTTGATTGGAAAATACTTTGAGGAGATTAGTCAGGATACTGGTAAGTATGTTTTTGGGGTTGATGATACTCTTAAAGCGCTGGAGATGGGTGCAGTTGAGACACTTATTGTCTGGGAAAGTCTGGATATAAATAGATTTGTCCTGAAACACAGCACTAGTGGTGAAGTTGTTATAAAACACTTCAACAAGGAACAAGAGTCCAACCAGGACAATTTTCGGGATCCTATTGGCAATGCTGAATATGAGGTTCAGGAAAAGATGCCTCTTCTGGAGTGGTTTGCCAATGAGTACAGACGGTTTGGCTGCTCTCTCGAGTTTGTCACTAATAAATCACAAGAGGGCTCACAGTTTTGCAGGGGTTTTGGTGGTATTGGGGGTATTCTGCGCTACCAGCTTGATATGAGGACATTTGATGACCTCTCTGATGATGAAAATGCGTATGATGACTCTGAATAGCAATCAATGAATTACTTCCCATTACTGGTGCGGGAGATGGAGGTGAAAATACCTGCACCAGTATGTGAAGTGGTTGCACATGCTGCGACTGCTTGGACTCCTGTGGTGTTGCATGAAAAATTTGATTCTCAATCAAGGTATATAATATTTTCTTTTCTATTTATGTCATTATTTTTTACTAGATTTCAAAGTTGTTTACTCCTGCTATTGTTTTGCTAGAAAGGGCCTAAAGAAATTATTGCTCAAATATATTTTGGTTGCAACTTTTCCTTCTGTTTGAATAACAATTTTGCAATTGGCAGATGCTCTGCCTCCTTAGTGCTTCTCTCACATCCAAGCTACTCTGTTCTACTGTCTTGTGCATCCACTTGTTGGCAACACCAGATGTTGCCATCGTCCTCACCAAAAAAATCAGGTAATAAAATTCTGTCCCTTTAGTTCCCCACGTCTGAATTTATGTTTTCAACCTAAATTTTCCATTCCTTTCTGTCTTTAACATATCTTTATCAACACTGTCATTTTGAAGGTTCATTGCACTCTGTTTTCGCCCCGAAAGGAGAGCATCAAATTGGGCTTGCATCAAAAAGGGAACCTGATATCATAGAAGGTTGGTCCTAATCGGGTTTACACTTGATGAATTAATTTGACCTTTATCTTTGTGCTCTTTTGCTCTCATTCTAGTGCCAATAAGAGGCTTTGTTCTTCATTATCTTTTGCTTCTGGAATCATTATGTGATATAGCACTAGTGGTAATTTGGGGTTTTATTTACTTTTTCCATTTTCCCTTAAATTGTAGCTCCTAAACTATTGATTATTTTTTTATTCCATTGTGATTTGAGAATAGGATGGGCCTTTTTTTTTCCGTGTTTCTTATTAGTTCTGCTGGCTTAAATACAATTTTTCTTCATTTTAGAATTGGTTGCGCCAATCTGTCCCCGTGACTGTGCATAGCATTAATGGAAGGGAAAATACTCTCAGTTAAGATTATCTGCCCAGAGGTATGCTTTTCTTTTGCCCTTTGGCTTTGTTATGTTTTTTTTTATTGTACTGAAGTATGTTGTTAGTTAGTGTTGGTACGAGTCTGCTACTTGTTCAACTTTACATATTGTTTTGAATATGATGGATATGAAAGTCAACTTTCAGGGTGTGTGATGTGTATTTTGTGCTTAATGGGTCGTTTGTGTTGTCTTCAGTTTTCGAGTGTTGGTCTGTGTGTGCGCCTACAGTTCACAAATACTGGTTTATAGGCAGCACGGTTTTATGTTGTTTTGTTATTTGTTTAGAACTGATTCGCTTATGATGGTAATCAGGAAGTGTGGATTTAATATACTAGAATTTGAACTTAACCTGCTGGGTTTCTCTTGTAGTTTCACGGTATTTTGGTTTTTTGTTGTTTTTTGACTGAATCTCATCTATTTGTTCTGATTGATTATTGCAAGCATTTTTGTTTGATTAGGTAGTAAGGTTTATAATTAATTAGGGCTATTAGGGGTAAATTGTAATTACCTAGACAAAATATATTATGAAAGATGTAGGAGGGAGTATCTTGGCAGTGTAGTTCTTGTGGGGAAAGATAAATGATTTGATTGATTTCCTTTGCCTGACCTTTATTACTCTGAACGTGTCCTGTTAATTCCGTTTTCTGAAGCTGGTGATTTTATTTTATTTGTTAATTGTTAATGCTTGAGCTTACGGGTTCTATAACATTTCATGTTGTAGGAGGTTCCAACGTCAACTTACGATGTTGCTCGTGCCTAGTTATGGCATTTAATCTAGTCTAATGAGCGTATGTGTGCTGAATCTTACTTTCATAGTACTTGGTTTATGATTGTGTCTGGGTTGAATGTTGTTTCCGTGGGTATGTTATTTCTGCGATACTTGTGTCATTTCTGAGTTTTGTGATAAAAAATGCTTGTGTTGGTCAGGATCTCCAAACTTTAAAGATTTCTTTATGATGTGATTGTATGGAGGTTAAGAACTTGGTGAATCATGTTGTTATCAGGTCGTGCCTTAAATGTTTTTTCCCCCTTTTGGGGTGCTGAACTTACGGAAGGAATAAAAGGGGGACTTGGTGAGAGGGAGAGGAAGGCCAAGGGAATGGTAAATCCTCTCGGCTTTTCCCTTTCTGGTGTGGGGAAATTTCCTGCTCATTAAACCGAATTTGGTAGAAAAATGGCGGAACGTTCAAGCCTGTTCCAGAAATACTCTATTTTACTGATTATTCCCAGCCTTTTATGTTAAAAGCCTCAAAGTTTTCAACTATTGCAACATATACAAATCGAACTCTTGTCAACAAGGGGACTAAAGTTCATTGCTACCAAAGATAAACCTACAAATTTGCAAATCACCAGATTGATTCACGCATCGCTTGCATCTACTACTACTTCATTTCACATATTTATCTAATTTAACTAGATTAAGGAAGTTAATTAATATGATATGTATTTTTTAATAACATCTTAGTGACTTTTCTTAATTCCCTCCTTCTCATTCCTTGATTATTCTCTATAAAAATTAACTCCTTAAATATATTTTATATTAAAGAATGGAATAATACAATTTATGCATAAATTTTCCTGTGCTTGTGATGTCGGCCTTGTGCAATTCAATGGTGGTTATTTACTAAAGGTATTTTCGCTTTGTTAGTTAAATATCTGGTTACTATATCCACTAGGCCGTTTTTTGTACTTTGGTTGCCTTTGTTAGGTGTAGTTTTGGATTTATTAGCACAAGCTTTGTAGTGATGAAATTCATGCCATATTATCCAGTCTATCCCGTGGCAATGCGTTGTGGGCGTACAATCATTACGTTTACAATTAAAAATAAATGAATGTGTTGTTGGCTCTGGACCAACCGAAAGCTTCTCCCTGTATTATATGGTCCTCTGCGGCTTTTTTTTTTTTTTTAATGTAACTAATTTGGGTAAATTAAAGATGTTAACTAAATTAATCAATATGATTTTTTTTAAAAGGACCAAATTCACGCACAATTCCATAGGTCAATTAGGTCTGGACTTAAGGTATTTGACCTAAGTTTGGTTCTTTTTCAAAATACTCTATTTATATTCGTTAATTTTCTCACCCTTCTATTTAATTATTGTTAAGAGGATATAAGTAAGATTCATTTAAAAAATTGATAAAAAATGAAATAGGTCTTATATTTAAAATTAATACCGGCCCCCCAACTAACTAATTTAGTTTTATACTTTCTTCGTAGTTATGCTTTCTTTAGTTTGTCGTACTTTAATTTTATAACCAAAGAGCAAACAGCCATTATAGTCTTGATTAATGTATTGGTCGGCTAAATTATTTTGTAGTTCTTTACAGATTGCAGGGCCATCAAACTCCTTTACAATTTGATTACTATTTTCTTATAAACTACTTGATACTTTGATTATTTTAAGCGTAAACTATTATTGTGTATTTATAAGCGGAAACTTGATTCCATGCCTTATTCTCGGAAAGATTAGAGGCCTCTAAATTAAGCTGGTCGATGTTTGAAGCACATGGTTGACATGCCAGACCAAATTGTATATTTATAAATAAAGATGCTTTGAATTAATTATTTAAAAGTCAAATTGACTGTCGATTTGATTTGGTTTAGCAATAGAAGCCCATATAATTTTGTTGTCAGCCTTAAAAGTGATTATAAAGTATCGATGGAGCTTCGGCAATGAAAATTTCTCATTTCTACTTCCCGATCCCTACTCTTTATTTTACCCAGATATTTCTGCACACAATATATATTTTCTTTTATTTCTTATTTAATATGTGATTTTTTTTAATACCCGTACTTCACATTAAAATTTTAAGTTAACAAATGCGATCCAGATATTAAAATTTCTTAAGGTCACTTATTAAAAAAAAGGTATTCATTGATTAACTGAAATCCCTCTAATTAATGTCACTTACAAAAATCACGATCATCTTAAATTACACTAATGGTTGGGATGAGATCAAAATTTTTATTAAATATATAGAAAATAATATTTTGCAGTTGATGCAATAATATGAACTATTTTATGTCTACTTAACGCTCCCAATTGCGATAGTGCTCTATGGTTGTGAATTCTTGAAATCTCTTTAGGATCAAGCATGTTCAATTAGTTTTTTTTTTTTTTTCCTTTGAGCAAAATGTTCAATTAGTTAAAGCTAACATATTTAAGGGAGATTTTAAGCAAACTCAGACAAATGAAAAAAAGTTTGTTAGATAAGTTTATATACTGCTCCACTCGTTCTATTTATATAGCAGAGTGAAAAGAAATTTTTTTGTCATATCTATCTGGTAAAGAGAGAATTTTTTTATATAAATATACTATTTTATTTTTTATTTATTATTGTATTGACTTTATTGTCATGGTCTCATAAGGTATAATGTATGGATTTGGGGGTTCTAGTTGTGCCTTCCCAAGTGTACCCTTGCCCCCTTAATTTTAGGGTCCTTCCCAAATGTATTTTTATTGTTCTTTTAATCATTAAATTTTATAAGAAATGAATTATATTTTGATATCTTATGAGCAAAAGGCAAAAAATGAAGTTGTTTCAATATTTTACAATTTTTGAAAGATTTAAGACTCCAAAATTGTGTAGTTTCTTTTTAATTTAGAGTCTTAAATCTTTAAAAATCATAAAAATTGAAAACAACTCCGTTTTTTCACTCATAAAATATCAAAATGTCACTCATTTATTATAGATCTAATGATTAAAAGAAATGTAGGGGGGAAAATTATTGACCCAAAATTGAAGGGCAGTAGGGCGCAGCTAGTACCCCAACCCATAATGTATATGATAAAATTGGAAAGTTGTTTAATTTTAAAGTCTGAATTAATAAAATTTAAGATTTTTCTTAATTTATATGAAACATGCATACTTATAAATGGGATTAAATGAAGGGTTAAGGTGCAAAAATACACATGAATTTTTCTCAAAAGTGCATCCAACACCATAAACCTTTTTTAGGTGCAAAAATACCTATGAACTTCTCAAAATGGGGCAAAAATGTCAAACTGTTAATTGGTTCAAATGTCCGTTTTGTGGAACCTACAATTTTATTTTTTGAGGTGCAAAAATACCCATGAACTTTTCTAAAAAGCGCACCTAACACCATAAACTTTTGAAAAGTTCATGGGCATTTTTGCACCCAGAAAAAATTTTATGGTGTTGGTTGCACTTTTTAAAAAAGTTCATGGGTATTTTTGCACCTCAAAAAATAAAATTGTGGGTCCCACAAAACGGACGTTTGTACCAATTAAAAGTTTGACATTTTTGCCCCATTTTGAGAAGTTCATGGGTATTTTTGCACCTAAAAAAAATGTATGGTGTTAGATGCACTTTTGAGAAAAATTCATGGGTATTTTTGCACCTTAAACCTTAAATGAATAATAGCAGTTTATAGATTAAACATATTCACGGGAGATTAAAAAACTAATATTTATAGAGGGGATAATCATTGGTTGGCTTGTGGGGTTAAGTACAGCCCATCAAACAATAATGCCTCCATAATTCAAGTTGGTATCAAAATGCCTACCAAAATCACTCACACACACACACACCCAGAGAACCAGAAAGAAAATTAGGACAAAAATATCATGAGGATTGAAGTTTCTGAGCATTTTCCGGGAAGACTAACATCAAAATAAGAAGTTTTTTTTTTTGGGGAATCGTCAATTAATTGAGGAAATTAGCATTCATAGAATAACATATATTAAATGAAAATATCAACAATTGACATCGAAACCGACAATATCATGTGCAAATTTGATGATCTATTGGATGCAAAATCACTTTTATGTAATACTATCCTTTCTGATCTTGTCTCATGCAATTTGGTGAAAAGGATGTTTTAGCCGATCCAATATTCAAAATCAATATAATTAGCAAGAACATCACCTACATTCTTTTCCACTTTCGTTTTTATTTCTTCCTTGTTTTTTTTAACAAAATCAGTCTTGAATTTTTTTTATTTTTTAATTTAATTTGAATAATTTGCAATATCTTTATTTGCATAATTTTTTTAAAGTTGGCACTTACAAAAATTAATTTTGATTTATTTTTATTATTAAAATAAAAAAATCAAAATCAAAGTGAACATGAAAATTTAAAATACCAAAAAAAAAAATGCTAAACTATTGAACTAAATAATTGATTAGACTTTTCAATTAAAAAATTGTGTTATGGTTTGAACCTGGACATTTGTCTTTCCCATTAAAATTAAGCAACAAATCCAAAGGGGGCACACCAACACCAACCCTCTTTCATTAATGACAGGTGTTCATGGTGAAAGTGACACTTAGAAAGAAGCAATTTAATAATTTCTTTTAAAAAAAATATATGTGTTAATGACGAATATAATTAGGTAAGCAGGTTATTGTTCACAAACTCACTCACTCCCACACAAACATGTTTCTTGCTAAAGTGCAATTTATTTATATATGAGGGGAATATTCTTAGGACTAAATTAATGTAAACGAAAAAAGATACTTTGAAAGTGAATTAAGATAATTAATTATAGTCTTAATTGGAGCTAAAAGTTTAAGAGAATTAAAGTGGGGATTGATTAAGCAAAAGGGTTAGGTAAAATTAGGAGGGTCAGTAAAGATTGATTGCTCTTCCCCTTGACTTTGGTTAACATAAATTTAATTCGTTTCCCCAATAATGTCAGAATATGTAAATATAAATAGCTTGTTTAATGGTATTACTATTTTAGATGGGTATAAAATTTGAGAAATACTTACATATTCTATGAGCGCATACTTACATATTCTATGAGCGCTATCTCATTTGTACTCTGACAAATTAAAATATAATAACTCATCTTATTTTAATTATATATGGTAGATAAGTCATATGGAAAAATTCAGATTTTATAATTTTGAAAAACTTAAACTTCATAATTTAGAAAAACAAAAGACGCAATTCCCTTCCATAAGTTGTTTTTTTTAATCATAAAATTTAAATTTCTCCAGATGATTTATCTGCCATATAAGATTTAAATAAGATGAGTTGTTATATTTTAATTAGTCAAAATATATATAAAGTGACCCTACTAAAATATGTAGGTATTTCTCATAAAATTTTGGGTGGATTTAGCATTGACCCAAATTGAAATGAAAGGAGAAGTGTATACAATGAATAATAAACCCAATAATTTAGGTTTGTGATGGATAAGATTAAACCTGGAAAGCACACTTATGATCTTGTTTAATGTTTATGGGATGGAGACACACACATACACAAAGAGAGTGAGATACACACACATATAGATATGGAGAAAATATATACTAGAAGGGGTCGCATTCTTTAGGGCGGCGGCAGTAGAGTTGTTGCCACTAATAATAATCACTTGCACTCACATATTCCATTCTTTTCACTCATTCATTCATTTATTGTTAATTTTTTTTTTTCCAATTTTTTACCTTTGTAGCTTAGTGAGTCCAGCCAATATGAACTTGGTAAAAGTAAAAACTGGCTAATCTGTTGGTTAAGAATATCTGAATTTCCATTTGAATATAACTGAAACTAACCATGTTATTATTATATAACCCCACACACACAACACTAAATAAAGTAAATTTAATGAGTGTTAAAGTTGGTTCCTAGTTAGGAGAGGAGTCTCTCCATTTCCCTTACTGTCCATTTCCCTTCACTTCTTTATTATCACCGTTAGATTAACTCTGAATGGTTAAGATTCAATATCCTATAAATATATTATTATAATATTAAATAACAACAATGTATATAAATAAATTTAAATCATTCAAATTTGATATAACTAATTAATATCTTTATACTTTTATTAAAGTATTATATATAGATGTATATATATTTACTTTTTATAAAAAAATAAAGAAAAATGAACGGTAAGAGAAACAGAGAAGTACTGACCCGTTCCTAACCAGCGGGCATTTCAAAAGTGAGCAAGAGAGAGCGTTGTTGGGAGGGACAAATGGTGTGTTGAATATTTTGTGGCCCTCTTTTCATCATTCCATTCATTACCCATTGCCCTTTTTTTCTTTTTTCTTCTTTTCACTTTTGTGCTCCCTCCCTTTCCCTAATCACACACACTATACACAATTCTCTCTTGTCCTACTGGTTTGAGGAGATTAAAAAAATTAATTAAGTTCATTATTTATTAAAAAAAAAACATGTGTTGCTTTTTCTAAAATATTTTTTTAGTTATTTGTATCTGATACTGCTCTTTATATTTAAGAATGGACGGAATAATTCTAACTAATTAACCAATATTTTCATCGTCGTCGTCTCATGCCTCTATTTTGAAGCTAGCGTTATATTATTGAGACCCACTCACCAAAAAAGTACATATATGATATATAGATTGTAAAAAAAGCCAACTTTTTCAAATCTTAAATTAATAATTAAGTTGGCCTTGCATGTGTTCCTTCACAAACCGTTATTACCTTCATTAAACTTAATCATAAGCCACAATTTATTAATTACTTGTACATGTACATATCTACACGGCGTGGGTGGACATACATATATATAGGTTCATTATTATTTTTTATATTATTATTTGATATCTGGTTCAGAGTTCATGGCTACGTACCCCTCTCATCACATATATCTTATTTGGAACTAAAATTCAAGACTTAGAGGAATCTAACAAGACCTTATATCGGTAGACTAATTCCATGTTAGTGGGCTCATTATTATCAACACAATATAAAAAGCTGGACCACCCACTAAAGATTAAGCTACTGTGTATTTATATCTAGTAACAAAAAGATAGATTCCCAAATGATTACTTTTCCTTCATATTTGGCTTTAGATCATTACATCTTTTGCCCACCAAAACATTAACATTTCCTTCAACATATCATTCAATCAATTAATATACTTTGATCAAATTACTAATTTATTATCCCAAGATTAAAGCTAAACTTCTTTGAGTTAGAGCTTATATATATTTCCTAAACATTTCATATAAGTAATGTTGAATTTTATTTTTTTTTTGTTTTGGGTGTAAGAAGGGTTATATTAATTATCATCTTATTATTATACGAGTCTCCCTTGAAGTGAATGAATGTAGACGAAAATTTCAGAAAGACAAACTCGTTTTCTGAAAGAGACCCCATCATTCAATTATTGTGAGGAATGAATAAATATAAATAAAAAGGGGAAGAAAAAAACAAATAAATAATCCCATCCAAATTGTAGCCGCACTTGGGAAGCATATATGTGAGACTTAGCCGTATTATAGCTAGCAGTGCCACAGATGTAACATGTCTGCCTAAGCTAAGCCAAGAGCCAAAGTCTACTTGAAAATGAAGTCATTATTATGGAGAACATGCAAATCTTGACCTCCACATAAATCCAAACCCTTTATATTCCTAATATTAACCCATGAATTTCTGATGTTAACATGAACATATAAACGTGTGTGTGCATTAAAACGTATATATATATATATATATATATATATTATTGTCATGGTAACTTATTATTACACAAGCTAATTAAGTATCATCATAATAAGTTTAGTGAAAACTCAAAAAAATTCTTGGCCAAAAAAAGAAAAAGAAAGCTCACAAAAATATTTGAAAGTACTAAGAAAAAGAAAAAGGTGAGAATGGATGGGATATTATGGCTATAATTAATTAAGGGAGGGTGGTTAGGTAATTGACAAACGACAGTTCATGGGAAGCATTACTAAATTGGGAGACAAAACATGACAGAATGAACAGAAATCTCCAAATATTTTCAAGGAAATATTATGTTCTTTCTTCCAAATGTCATGGGACAAGATGGCCAAGTACACCTCAACTTATAGTAATCCCCAATTTAATAAAAATATAAATGCATGTTAATGTCTCTTTCTTGATCTTACTTTTTAATTATACACATATTTCGTCGATATGTACTAATTGGAGTTGATAAGACTTTGGAGATTGCCTTTTTTTTTGGACAAAGGAGATTGCTTTTTTCAATATCATTTAATCAATCAAGTTTGATGCATATATTTAAATAAAACTCACTACAAAAAAACATCTGATTTTTGACGGAATTTGTGATGGAATTTGCGACAAAATCAGAGTTTCTGACAGAATTTGCGACGGAATGGATTTCGTCGGCAATAATAGCGTCACAAAAAAATTTGTAAATTCCGTCGGAAATTTCCAAATCGACGAAAACCAATTCTGTCAAAAATTTCCGACGAAATTTGTTCCATCGCAAATTCCAATGGAATTTTTCGTCGGAATCCAATTCCGTTGCAAATTTCTGACAGAATTCGTTTCCGTCGCAATTTTTTTAAAAAAAATCGATAATTATTTTTTTAAAAAAAGTGAAAATTTTTTTAATTGACAAATGTCACTTGTTTGTTCCTTAGAGCGCTACATGTCTGTAACATCCCAAATTTTATTCACCAAGAATATATTGTAATTATTATATATATTCAATAAAATGGTGAATATTTATGAACTTTGGATCTTATGAATTTTGAAATATTCATATTCATAAGAAAATGGGTAAATGAATTCAAGAATTGAATTAAATTACAAAGGTGATAGCAAAATTATAATTTTGCCAATTTAGCCCAAGATTAATTATTTTCCGATTAATTGGAGTTAATTTCAATTAATCAAGGAAAATAAAGGAAAATGTATAAATTGAATAATCTTGGTGGAATAAATTGAGATTTGTGGAATAAAGTAAAAGCCCATATTTTTTTTTATTGATGGATATTTAGTAGAAGGGAAATATTTACTTGGAAGGTAAACATGCCAAGTGGCATCATCTAATGCCAAACAATTAAATAAGAATTTCTAAGATATGAGCACATGTGGAAATTGGATTAAAATATGATTTCTTGGCACATGTAGTTTGATTAAAGGAATGAAAGACCAAATTGTGTGCATGAAGGGCCTTAAGACATTTTTGGGCTAACCAAATGGAGGAGAATTGGTTAAATTGCAATTGGAGGCTTATGAGACAAGTTAGAGGTGGATAAGGCCAAGTACATAAAAGGTGTTGCAATCTCAACCATTGATGAGATCAAGGGCTAAGATTAAAGATGAGGTCATAAAGAAATTTCCTATCCATTTGTTAATTAAGAGAAATTAGGTGAGATATTTATGAAGCTTATGAAGCAAGGCTTCATCTTTCTCTTACCTTCATTTTCATCTCTTGCAACAAGAAAAGGGGAGAGAGGGAGAGCTTGGGAATTCTAGAGAGAAGGAGGAGAAATCTTAAGGTAAGTCCTTGTGGATCCAAGTTTTAAGGCTTCCAATTTGTATAATCTCTTCTCTAATCTCTTCTTCTCCATGAAACACTATGGAAGTGTCTAAACTATATATTTGACGTTCTAGGACCGAGTAGAGAGCCCGAGGGATTGGCACGCAAATCGAGGCATGTTATTCGAAGATCAGGGAAGGGCGATTAAGGTAGGGAACTTACCTCTCTTGTATGTATTTGATATTTGTGCTGGTGTATCGATGCATGTTATTGCTTTGCTTGATTATGTGAAACATATATGAATAATTGAAGCTCTGTTTCTGTTTATGCTATGGCCATACGTATGTTGATTGAAACATTGAGCACGCAGATATGTCATTGTGTGAGCATGAGTTACGTAATGCAAGCATGTCATGCATTATGCACTTATCTTGCATGCATATTGGTATTGCTTTCCTACTGAGATTCCCCAGAATCTCACCCTCCCTTACCAACAATTTAGACAGGCGAAGACAGAAGCTATGCTGAGAGCAATAAAGAGAACCGTACGAAGGGAAATGCGATGGTGGAATGAAAATGAAACGATGTCTCCGTTTCACTGGGACGGGTTTAGACACCTAAGTAGCGCTGCGATGTTACATTAATTGTAATTATCAAGTACGAACCCCTATGGGGAATTTCCGTAATCGTGCACATAATATCAGTATATTTATGCTATTCCTGTGTTGCCCACTGAACTGCGTATCGTTTTCCGCAAATACTCTGAAATAGTTGAAAATAAAATGAGGGTGTGACAATGTCCCTCTCCCCTAGAGGCCACGTGTCGCCTCCTCATAATTCCTCCAAATGCCTCTCCTCCTGTTCAAACCTGCGACCTCAGGGTGCAGACGCCTTCGCGCCCAAGTCTTTACCAATTGCGCCGGAATAAACCTGTATTATATTATTACATATTATTATATATATAATATTATCATATATATAAATATACATACATATAATTAATTAATTATATGCATATGATTAATTATTAATTAAATATAATATTATTAAAAATAATGAAAAATTTAATAAAAACGGAAAAAATATTTATATATTTAAATTAAATAAATTTTAATTAAAATTATTTAATAAATAATAAATTAATATTATAAATATTATTTTTAATATAAAATTATAAATATAATATTAATACCATATATATTAATAAATAATAATATAATTTTAATATAATTATTTAATAATTAATATTTTAATTTTATAAATATTATTTTTTAAAAAATTAATAATTTTTAATTTTTTCCGACCGAATTTTCCGTGGCAAATTGTGACGGAAATTTTTGTCAGAAATTCCATCGGAAAACTTTGCGATGAAATTTTCCATCAGAAATTCTGTCAAAAAAATTTTGCGATGAAAATTTCAGTCGGAATTTGCCACGGAAAAAATTCCGTCGGAAAATTTTCGAAGATAAATTCTGTGGCTAAATTTGCCCCGGAAAATTCTGTCGGAAATTGCATCTGAAAAATTTCTGTCCAAATTTGCCACAAAAAAAATTCTGTCGCAAATTGTGTCGGAAATCGGATGTTTTTTTATAGTGATTATATGCAAGTCATATAACTTTACCACATTTTTAATTGAGTCCTTGTAATTTTCTATTGGACCTCTATAGTCTCTTCAATTATAGGTATTGGTCTCTATACTCATGATATTATACGATATGTTTGATCTCATTCATCATATAAACTTGGATTAATTTGGCTACCTCATAGATCTAAATAAAATCAAAATCAACCATATTGCATATTACTACCTTGGTCTTTAATATAATTAATATCTCATGTGTAATACAAATTGTAGTACGAACTAAATCTTATATTAAGGATAAAAATAGTATAATATATACAAGGAGAAAATTATGAGCATAATAATTTGTTATTTTATGTCATTAAAAAAATTATTTCATCATTTTATTTTTAAGAATTCTATTTATTTTGTATTTTGTTGCAACCTAAATGTTGCTTAGTTAGCATCCACATGAGTCCTAGCTAATTAACAAATTATGAGTGTAGGGGCTAATACCTCTATAACTGAGGAAAATGTAAGGATTTAATATATATATATATATATATATATATATAAGGAATACATATATATATACATATACACACATATAGGGACTTGATTAAAAATCAAGTAGAACTATAAGGGCTTATAAGTTAGTTTTCACATATTTTATAAATATAATCATCTTCTTTAATTTATCAAGAGTGTGTGTTGTTATTCAATTTCATTCAAAATGATCTCTTGGTGTTTAGTTTTAGGCTCCTAGTAAATTTACTCTTACTCCGATTAATTCTTACTTATCTGAGTCCCATATATTTTTCCCATATAATATTGTGATTTGTTATAAATTTTATATTTTTTATATCAATATTATTTATCAAAGTTTTGTGTTATTTAAAAAAGTTTGATAGACATATACCTGTGAGACTGAAAAGATATTCGTGCACGGTAATTGACAATATATTGAAAAGCAGTGTGTAGGAAGTAGGAACTATCACATAGTAATTATTATGTCTACAATCAAGGAAAATCAAACATACATGTACAATGAGTTCCAAGTAATTGATATTTTCTTGATTATTGGATTCACAAAAAAAGAGGTTGAGATTTTCTGAATTAGTAAACAAAAATTTTACTTTATAGGTAAGTAATTGATATAATGAATCCGGTAAAGAAAGCATAAATAAAACAATTTAATTAAAATTCAAAATAAATATTGTTAATTTTGAACAGTATGAGATAGAAATATGGAGAAGCAAAGGAATACGGAGAATGACATTTAGCAATTAGATTGCTCATAAGCTGTTTTTCACGTAGATCGAGACATAACTCCTCTCACATACTTACCCCGTATACCGTATATTACAATTGAAAAGCTGCTTTTAAGCATTTCAATCGCTCATACAAACGAGCACATTATTATTTGCAAGAGTACTGTGATGCCCTAACATTATTATATATGGCTTAGCTTACAATATCAATCAATATTCTCTAACTCAATGATGAATTTTACACGCACCACACACACACACACACACACACACACCCCACATAATAAATTAAAGTATTATAAATTAAAGTACTTCTTTTTAAAAGAGATGAATTGTCCTATAATTATAAATCACTTGATATGGTCTTAATTAAGTTTTTTTCTATATCACTTTTATTTAAAGTTTTTAATGTAATACAAATGTGAAATTTTTTTGTTTTAAAGTATGGGAAAAATCAGAAATTTATTTTATTTTCAGACAAAGTTAATGATTAATTTAATCACATTTTTTTTAATTCAAGTGAGATAATTAGATGTGCTTAATAATAAAACCAGATGGAGTATAGAGGAATCTTTAAAGCTAAGGGGGCGGTTGAGAGAGATTTTGCATGCATGAAAGCTAAGTTTATGATTAATGATATGTTTTGAATGAATATACAATTAACCAACACTATTTATTATGCTAATTAAGTATGAGTTTAATTGATAACGAAATGGAAAAAGCAGAATCTGGAAAAGTAAAATAATAATAATAATGATAATGATAAAATGTCAAGAAAGAAAGAAAGAAAGAAAGAGATTTAAAAAAAAGAAAGAAAGAAATAGGAATGTCACTTATTGAGATGGATGGAACTCATTTTGGTGTTTTGCTATGCAATGATGCATGCCTGAGATCAATCACGTGAACCTCCTCCGTCTTCTTCGGCCTCCTCATCGTAATAATCACACCACGCAAATTAATTAGGTGTTGAATATTTATTCATTTTTCTGTAATATATATAAGTATTTCTTGTAATTATATTTTTTTTTGGCCGAATTATTGTAATTATATTTCTTTCAATATAAATCTTAAATCTATATATTATACTCCTTCCGGTCCTAATTATAAGATAAAGTTGACTTTTTTGAGAAATTAAGGAAGCCAATTAAATTACTTTATTTAGAGTATCTATTTTTTCTCAAAACTAGTTAATTTGGCTAATAAACTGATATATAATCTAACAATACATAATATATGATATGATTAAATAATTTATTTAGCTTCCTTAATTTCTCCAAAAAAAAGTCAACTTTGTCTTATAATTAGGATTGGAGACAGTATAAATTTATGAATTATGAGTAATATATACATGTGTTAACAAACAGCGGTTGAGTCTAACGAAAGGGACTAATCCCTCACAACAAATCAAATCCAGGTTGGAATCCTCCTTTGAAGAGGTACTCATAGTAATGCTTTCAACATCTCTAATATGAGTTCCTCCAATAGGAGAATGCATGTGTGCTTATAAAAAAAAAAAATATACAAGTGTTAAAATCTAATTGACTAAAATAACATTTTATTTATTATTTTGAATATATTTTTAAAGTGTTATAAATAGTTTTAAAAAAACTTATATTATTTATTACCAAGTTGTGAAATTTTTCATTACAACAATTAGTTAATTTTATTGAGCCCGGAAGGATGTAATTTTTCGATTTATAACCAACAAAAGTAAAAATATGTTTCTTATTATAAAATAAAATCTTGAGCCAATAGCTTCATAACTCATTTGGTAGTTTGGTACACCAGGCCTCCTCTCATAGAAGAGGTCTCCGGTTCTATACAACATATTGCCACCAGTTGTGATGGTTTTGTGGGTGTTATGTTGTAAAAGGGAAAATATATATATATATATATATATATATATATATATATATATATATATATATATATATAATGCCCCTCTTTAGTCTTTAATATAAAATATAATTGAGAAGTTGATATTAATTCTGAATATAATATATGTGTATCATATTTATTGATATTTTCTAAATTTATCCCTTATTTATGCTCCTAAAAATAATGTTAACTAATTTTCTTAATTAATCTAATCAAATTAAATAAGTATGTCTTATATTTAATACTAGATAGAGTATTAAAATATTACACACATTAATTTTTAGTAAATAATTACTAATCATGTATTTGTATTAGTTGTGCCCTTACATGAAATAACTGTAGATCAACTCTTTAAATTGTCACACCTACTGGAATATTGGTGAGACGGACTCAATCCTCAACTCATCTAAGTTTTATTTTTTTTTTTGAGGTATATTTTTAATTCTTTAAGTTTACATAAGGTATATTTTTAATCCCTTAATTTTATAAAGTATATTTTTTATCCTATAATTCTAACACTATTAAAATTGCTAACATAAAATATTGACACAACAAACTCAAGTGCTAACTGAGCAGTTGATAAAACATATTCACGTTTTAAATTTTTAATTATTTATATTAAAAAAATTAAAAATTGAATATGCCTTGTCAATTGCTCAGTCATCCCTTAAGTTTGCTTTAACAACATTAACGATGTTAGAATTATGAGATTAAAAGTATGCTTTTTAAAGTTAGGAGATCAAAAGTATATCTCATGTAAAACTTAAAGGATTAAAAGCATACTTTAACCTTTATTTTTAAAAAAAATTATGAAAATAAGTGGAGAATATTAAAAATATCCAAAAAAAAATACTTGTTAGAGAGAGAGAGAGAGAGAGAGAAGAGAAATGAATATTAGTGATGTGAATAAAGATAAAATGGGATAGGGAGGGTTGGGGTGGGACGGCGGGGGAGTGTTTCCTGGGGAACAACATACAGACCCCATCCCTCCACTTACCGACAGCCAACCATGAATGCTTATTTAATTAATATACTTCCAAAATGATCCTACAATTTCTTTTGTTTTTTTTTTTAAAAACAGCTTGTTTGGTATCTATCTAATTAAAAAAAAATAAATTAAGAGAATCTTTTCTCATTTCCCTCAGTGTTCAATATGATCTTTATAAAGATACCTCTAATAAATAATCATTGTATCCTCTATTTTCTAGAGAAGAGTTTGTCCCTTTTCATTTAATATTACATTATTTTTTATCACCTTGTCAATTTAAATCTTAACTATATAAATTTAATATCCTTCATTCAACATTTCAACATAGGTTTTGTTGGAAGTACGTAATAATTATACATTAAAGTTTGAGACATGGCGTGCATATATTTGGGGACAGAATGAAAATTCAAATCAAGACAAGTATATAAATAGAAATAGAAAAAGTAATCATAATGGCCTAAATATAATACACATATCATCATATGAAGAAAATAAAAGAGATAAAATATTTTTTAGAAACTAAATTATTTCTTAATATATGTACGGATGTACCTACCTAGTTTCACTTGTTGTTTAGATTTTATAAGGGAGGGATTATAACTATAGTGGTTTAAATTGAATTTTATAATTTCTAATTTTACAAAATAAGTGAAGACTCCTGAATTTGAGCCTCAATCGAGAAATATTACTTATGATATAATGGTGTTGAGATAGAAAATTTTGCTTATTTCTTAAAAATAAATTTTAAACTCCCTCCTTCAGCACTACTATATTAGATCACAAATATGATTTGATAGTTAATATCCCTTAATTAAAGTTAAATTGAGACCCCTCAATTTATTTAATCCAAATCTGAAGATTCCCTCATCTCTTATCCCTATTTTTTATTTTATTTTATTTTACTTAGGAAAAACAGTTAGAAGGAATATGCTTCTATCAATTTGTCTTCAAATAGAGAAGGAGAAAAAAGATTAAAGAATACACACAAAAAAACAGGACAAAGAGGCAAGGTTGATGATATCTAATGAACTCTTAGGATTTGTTTCGTATGAGGGATTTAGAAGGGAGGAAAGGGGAGAGAAACTTTTTGAGTTGGATTTAAGACAATTAGAGAAGTGAAGTTACCAAATTTTAATATAGATCAAGAAGATGCAAGATAAAGAAAAATTAATTAAAAACATTTAAATTTATTTCTCTTATTTTTTAAATCCAACTTAAAAAAAATGTCCCTTCGCCCATTTCTCCTCCCCTTCTCTCCTCACATGCCATTGTTATGAAGGAAGGGAAAGTGAATGTAGGGAAAATATTTTTTAGTTGGATTTAGAGAGAGAGAGTTTTTAATTAATTTCTTTTACTTTTTTTATCTTAGATATTTCTATTATTAAAATCACGCAATCCTAATTCTTCAATTTTCTTAAATTCAACTCATAAAAATTCTTTTCCCCCCTCCCTCCTCTCTAAACCCCTCATACCAACATACGCCCTTAGAGACTTTTTTGGTTTTACAAGACAAAAGATGTAAATTGAATGATGAACAAAGAGCAAAGCAATGAATAAAAATTGTGGACCATAGGCATTTACCAATCCACACTTAGCCACAAAGCAACTCGATATGGCTTTTCGGGACACCTTATATTATTAATCTAAGCTTTTATTTGTAGAAAAGCCTTTGCCAAAGAAGAAGCGCGCCTACACATACAAATTTTTACAACCCGAGAATTTATAAGTCTTAAATGTGAAAAGGTTGGAATGTCCCTTTTTATAGCTCTTATACATTCCTTAGATCCATATGTGAGAATTTTTTAATTATTACTCCATCCGGTCCTAATTATAGGACATATTTACCTAACTTTAGAGAAATTAAGAATAGAGGTTAAGTTAGTTAATCATATTTATTTTCTAAAATAACCTTACTTAAAATTTAAAATGGCATCTAATTACGTTGATTCTTTTTTTTTTTTTTACCTCTCCTGCCTCACACACGACTTCTCCAAGCTCTCACACAATCCAGCGTCGTCAATCTCCCTCAACAACTTCTGATATACTCTTATTAAATTATTATTGTGTTTAATTATTATTGAGAAAGTATCAATATGAGGTATTTTGGGAAGAAATTGATAAAAATTAGAACTTTGTTCTATAATTAGGATCAATATCAACTCTCAAATGTTGTCCTATAATTAGGACAGGAGGGAGTATTATTTGAAAAACCAACGCAACATTTACCAACAAACTCAACATTTTCATTTATCAACCTCTCCTTCTCTTTTATTTGATTGCTCAAAATGGGTGTACTATTTAAAATAAAATGTATGCTTTTAAAGGGTTATATACAACCAGAAAGACATTAACTGTTCTGCATGTTTACTAATACAATCATGATATGTGAATTTCGGAAATATTTTTATTATTTTCTCCTAACATGTATGAATGTGTGAATAAAATCATTCAATTTGAGAATCATGTTGGTGAAGAATCTATAATTACGTTTGTGAATCTTTTTGAAGTTGGTGTTTTAATTTTCACTCATCTTAATGACCATTGACCCAATTCACGTGTGTGTGTGTATATATATATATATATTTCAATAAAAGAATGGTCCAATTTAATGATTAGTAGTTTAGGACCATATGTTCATACTCTACTTCTTAAATTAGGGAATTTGGATTTTATATTATAGGTACTAACAATCAATATTTTAGGTATACCATCCACCAAAAGGTTTCATTTAATAGCTTTCTTAAGTATTTTTTTAATATTCTTTTAACCTTTTCTATAAGACTTAAGACCATATGTTGAGCCCAAGTGTCTCCGGCCATCTTAAATAAACAAAGTAGTCTCATTTGTGCTTTTATATTCCTACCTCATGTTTTTCTCGGAGATAATATGGAATTATGAAGAGACAATCAATATTAACATGAAAGCAAGTTTGCTGTTTTTTCCTTTTCTTTCTTTTTTTAAAAATTAATAATTTATTTACATTTTTTATTAAAAGTTTAGATGAATTGAATTTTAAACTCCCCGACCTCACCAGGATTAGGGCATATCAACAAGGATCAACAAAACTCATCAGAATTAAAGAATGCTTATAAAGATGCTTATATATCGCCTACCAGCAAGGCCTCATTTAATTATTTAACTCAATCATTAAAGTTTAATTCATTTAACGCCATCTCTCATATTCAAGCTCTTTAATAAACTAATTTTTATATTTTCAGAAAACATATAATCTTTTGACAAAAATATAATATAGGGACGAATACGATAAATAATATAATTAAACATAAATAGAGTTACATCCCATTAAACTCTAAAACTAAGGTATAAAAAACCTGGTAAACTAAATAGTTTTTTTCCTTTCTTCAAAACTAAGGTCTAGATAAATTTAAGTGCAGTCCAATGACACTAAACTCCTCCCTGGGTTTATTTTCTTTTAATCACTTCCTCTCTTAATTAATATAGGACATATTTGAAAAGTTGATTTTGATCCTAAATGTAAGATATGTAACATCCCAAATTTTATTCACAAAAAATATATTATAATTATTTGAATAATTCAATGAAATGGTGAATATTTAAGACCAAAGGAATTAAATATTGAAAATTGAAGGTTGAATAGTGTTTTCAGTGAAATCGCCTGCGAGGCAGTGAGATTGTCATATAGTTTTGGAAGACCAAATGATGACAAAAAATTATGAAATTTTATAGGGTGAAATTAGACATCCTAAGCTTTAATTTGATAGGTCATATGACTCAATTGAAGCTATTTACAAAAAGATATGAATTTTTGAAGTTGATCCAGAAAATCTAGAAAGTTTCTGGAGCAGCGATCAAAGATTGAAAATCTGGGAATAATATGATCATATTAAGTAAAATCCCATATTTTTACTTGAAACTAGACTCAATGAGGGTTCCATAGGCTTTGGAATCGCCTTGAAACGATGTCTACAAAATTAGTTATGATTTTTTAAAGTTAAGGCAGAAAATCTGCCAGAATTGGCATTATTCCAAAAATTTGAGAAATAAAGTAATATTCCTTTTTCTCTTAATTATTTTAGAAATTTAGGGATGAAGGAGGAGAAGACAAGTGTCAAAATCCAATGAGGCCAAGTGTCAACACCACATGAAAGATGATGGAGATAATTGTTGTGTCATAAGTCCTTACTTATGTCATAAGGTTAGGTGGCCAACTTTTGCACCAATTGACTTGAGTAAATGGAAGGAACACTTGATTTAGTTGGAGCATAAGAGGGAGCACGTTTTTGGCCAACCAAGAGATAAGGAAATGATAATTTAGGTTGAGTGTACACAAAAGGGAAGCATGGCAAGGTTGAGTGCACACAAAAGAGAAGTATGGTGCAAGCATGGAGGCAAGTATGGTGGTTGACATGTGTCACCATAACAACCTTAGATGAGATCAATGGTTGGGAATCAAGGGAGCATTTTTATGAAGGCTTTCTCTTCCCTTCACTTCATGCATTTTCGTCCAACATAGAGAGGGAGAGAGTTTGGAGAAACTTTGAAGAGTTAGAGGGAAGAGGAAGAAGAAATCTTAAGGTAAGAGTTGATTCTTAAGCTTTCCTTGTAACATTTCCCCTAGATCCTTCTCTAAACCATGTTTCTTCATGAATCTATGATCTTGAAGACTCATTCTTAGCTCAAGGAGAAGAGAGAGAGGATGCTCTAGAGAGAGAAACACCAAAGATCAAGAGGTAATCTCCAAAATCTCAACTTCTTTGTGTATTGAAGTTGTTGTTGGTGATTATTGTTTGATTTATGTGATTTTTGGTTAAGTTGTAAAATTGGAAAAGCCATAATTCTAAGGGGTTATGCTGCCCAAAATCCTTTAAATCATGATTATGAAGTTTTTAAATGAATTAATCAAGGATTAGAAGTGGAAAGTACAAGTTTTGGAAGCTAAAACACAAAGCTTCATTTTTCTATTTTCCCTTCAATATTTCGGCCAGACCAGAAATGGTACAAGGAGTTGGATTTTCATGAAATAAATAGTTCCATTGGACTCAGTGGGCAAAAATAGGTGGGGTTACAGTTGGACACTTTTTCGGTAGAGGCCGAAAAAGCATAATTACGAAACGCCACTGAAATCCCTAAATAGGGGCTGTCAAGGGTATTTTCGTAATTTGACAGTGAATTTGGTAATTTCGAGCCCGGAAATGGATTCCTTGGGCGAAAATAAGTCAGAATAGCTTTGGTCCAAATTTTGGGAAAACGTGCCATCAGGCCGGGTACGGCGGGGCCGGGTTCCCGGGGGCATTTTTGTAAATTATCACCATAGACTAATATAACCACAATAAACACTATGGAAGAGTATAAAATGATACTTGGATAGGTTATGACCTATTTCTGGTACATTTAATATTTTAGGACTGATTTGGAGGCCAGATACGACACGTTCTTCGAGGCACATTTAAAAGAGGATTATAAAGCTTTGATGTAGGGACATTATCCTTCATACACTATGCCATAAGTTATGTGATTGTGTGGATGCCATTGTTTTGTAAATGCACTTTATTAATAACATGATTTGCCTAGAGAGAGGCTGTTAGTGCCAGAGGTGCACTTACACTGGGAGTTGGCAGAAGTCCAACAGGTGTAGATTGTGGGGCTGGGCCCTACTCATGTATACATGACGATGATGTGTTTATATTGTTCATTAATTTGTGCATACCTTGGCGCATGTCATATTTACTTTTCGCTTTTTCTATGAACGATATTATGTCTCTACGGAGATTCTTCGGAATCTCACCCTATTTTTAAACAAATACCTCAGCGAGTACCAGTGGGTCAAAGGGCAAAGATGTTGACGCCGAAAAATGAGTGGCACGTGTCTCGAGGCGAGGATATGAACGTGGTTATGCCTTAATCTATGCCTTACTATTTTGGATAATTTGTAAATATTAAGCTTCCGCTGTATTTTCTGTTTCCGTCGACGAACAATATCAGAATTGTAAACGAACGACGTTGGGATCGTAAACGAATATTTTTATCAGTATAATTGTACTTTTCTGTATGCTCATTGCATTTCGTCTTTATTACTCTTCGATTATCGAAATGGAAACGGGTGTTGACAAGATATATTTTTTATATTTGTCAATTTTTTTTTTCTAATTTACTTCTATTAATACTCCCTCGGCATTAATCAATAAGAAGAGGGAATACGAGAGTTAAAAATGATGATTAGTGTGTTCTAGAAAATACATGTCATATTAACTAATATAACTAACTTTCTTAATCTAATCAAATTAAGTGAATATATCTTATATTAAAGATTAGAGGGAGTATAAGGTTGTGTGTTTTAACCTTCTATGTATATAATGGGTCGATGAGTTGTAGAAAAAAGTTTCATATAAGTGAGTGTTTGGTTTGGCTTATTTTACCTAAATAAGCACTTATTACGTAAGTCGAGATAAAACTCCTCTCACATACTTATCTCGTATACCATGAATCACGATTTATAAGCACTTATTATCTAAAAATAAGCTATTTCAAATGAGCACTAAATCGAATAGATTTGGAGTATCCGACGGTGGAAGAGTCAAGAGTCATCAAATCTGCCAGCGTGGTACCTCCCTCACAGTATTATACTACCTCCGGATCTTATTATAAGACAAAGTTTATTTTTTTTTGGAGAAATTAAAGAAACTAAATAAGTTACTTAATCATATCATATGTTATGTATCTTTAAATTATATATTAATTTATTAGTTAAACTAATTAGTTTGAAGAAAAAAATAAAAATAAAAATACTGTAAAGTAATTTAATTAACTTCTTTAATTTCTTCAAAAAAATCAACTTTATCTTATAATTAAGATATGAGGGAGTAATAATTTTTTTTTTCTTTTTTTTTTTCACTCATTTAAATTCTCTTATGATCTGTTATCTGTAGTTCTGTACTATGCCCATCCCACTCCACCACCACATTATGCATATTTTTTTTCTAATGGGTTTTGCAGCTTTGTAGATTAAGCTCCTCAAAAAGGTCTCTCCCAGTTCCTATTACATCACAACCTGTAAAGCTCTCTCTTCTTTGTATTCAAATTTTCTAGCTTCCTCTAAAAATCCCACTTTTTTCTCACTCCTTTCCCTCTCTATCGCCTTCACCGATCCTCACTATTCCTACATCTAGAGTCATTCATTCTTCTTCTTCTTCTTCTTCTTCAGTTCATTCATCTGAAAATCTTTCCTTTGTGGATTTCTGGGTCTTTTCTCTCTACTTCAGAGAAGAATTTATCCTTGGTAATGTTGGATCTCTTTGACACCCACATAAAAAAGAAAACTAGTTCAAGTTTCTGAATAGAACTTAGTTTTGAAGTAGACCCAAGATTCATTCTTCTGAATTTTCCAGGAAATTAGAGTTCCTTCTTTTTCTTTACCCAGTTGAATCTTCCTTGCCAAGGATGGATCTTTTTGTGAACCCATCTTTGTTGAAATCGAACAGATTTGAAACAGCTATATGGGCATCGAAGCTTGTTCTTATGTCCATGGGGATTTTATCCACTCTGGTTTTGTTTAAAGTGGCTGTGATCCCATTTACATTTAACCTCGTCGTCTCCATTTTCCCTCGTCTTTGGGTTTCTGCAAGAACCTTACTTTCTCCTCCGTTCATTTATGTCATCGTCAACTTCATCATTATCACCATTGTTGCTTCCTCCAACTTCCACCACAAAAACTTACCCTGTTCTGATTCTCCACCCGATGATCTTATTCCCAAGCACACAGCAACGATCTCCGCCGCCATTACTAAACACGATGTTTCAGACACTGCCCACCAATCTGTGCCAGAAAACCAAAGCAATAATGAGGTGAATGAAAGAAAAGAAGAAGACGATGATGAAGAAACAGAGGTTAAAGACTCTGTTTTTTCTCCGGTTGACACATCGCCGGAAAAGAACGTAAGCAATGAATTCTCGCCGGATTCTGATGACTCGCTTGATGGGACGTGGAAGGCGATCATGGAGGGGCAAGGGAAGACGGTGAAGCCCGTGCTTAAGAAGAGTGACACTTGGACGGCGACGATCAGGAAAGCAGAGCCATTGTTAATCCAAGACGACGGTAAAGCAGAGGACGAGGGCGACGGCGACGACGGCGATCCGGCGGCTTGGGCTAAGAAGGAATTGAGAAAGTCAGAAACTTTCAGCGATACGACGTCGTTAAGGAGAGAGAAATCGATGAGCCCAGAAGAACTGTACAAGAGAGCAGAAGCTTTCATCAAGAACTTCAATCACCAAATGAGATTGCAGAGAATGGAATCTTACCAGCGTTTCAGGGAACTGATCAGTGGAGTTTCTAAGTAATTAATTTTTAATGTGGTCTTAATCTTTCTTCCGCCCGAAAAATTCACCAAATTTAAGAGTCTTTTAGCAGTTTATCGACCTTTTGGAGGTAATACATATTCTGAGTCTGTGTTTCAGTTTCAGTTTCAGTTTCTATTTTCTCACTGCATTGCCAATTATCCATCTGTTCAGTGGAATTATTGATATGTATATTATTATGTAATCTATGTACGAGAGACTAGTATAGTATTACCCATGGGGAATAAAGTTCTACGTTTAAATTTTGTTTACTATCTTATGTCTGTTGTTAGCTCTTTTACTCTTTGGTTAAGGAAAATATCATTTCAGAAAACAGCACTATAACTGTTTTTTTGTTTTATATGATTTTATTTTAATTCCAAAAGTGACAATATGTCTGTTTAGATTAGCGATAAAAGCTACCTTTTTAATATGATTTATGATGTACGAAGTAAGTTGATGAGATGAGTTTTGTTTCGATTTACGTAAACATACTTTTCCACTGCTTTCTCAAACATATCCATAATTGTTCCATGGTATTCTCTAGAGAATCTTCAAACTTAATCCATTTATATAAAAAAATGAGTTGTAAGTGAATTAATCATATAGTAAAATATGTTTTATTTGTTTATATAAATGAACATAATTATAAAAAGTTTGCTATCTAATGGGTTTTGTCTTGCTGTGAGTTTGAAGGCTGCTCTAAATGTAATAAACTATAATATCTTTTAAAATGTGGAAGCAATGGGGTTTCAACACCTGGCAAAAGAGAAATCGTAGAGCTTACAGTATCAAAAATTGGAGTCTTACAAGAATAATGCAACTTCACCTACCAAAACAAACACTTTGAATAAGTGAAGTCTTATCTGTATGCATATCTAATCCCACATACACATTATTTGATTTGGCAGTTTCTCTCATGTTCACTCTTCCTTTCCTCCATTGGCAGGAACTGCCGTATCACATTTTTTTGCTCATAAAATTTTGAAGCCAACAAGAGAATCATCGTACCCATCATTGCATGCGTTTCTTTTTTAAATAAATGAATGGCTATGGTTAAATCATGCAAGAACAGATTCTTAAGTTCATCAAATTACTATGTTGACCAAAAAAGTTCATCAAATACTGTGAACGTAGAAAATGTTTTTGAGAGAATTACTATGGTATTTGTTGGGATTCGGACTTATTTTCTTTCTGTTATGAGGTGAAACTATTTACCATCTCAATCAACAGTTTGTCGATAGTTTGCCGGCCTCTCTGTAAATGTAACCCACTGTACTCTCTCTGTGTTGTACAAAACCTTTCTGTGGTTGTTCTGTTATTTACAGAGTTCCAAGCCGATGACTGTGTTACACGTATCTGAATCATGTGCGCTCTCATACTCAATGAGATCGACCAAACATGATAACTGTAAAGTCCCTGTACTTTTGCACTGCACGGGGTCACTACTTTCTGTTGCTCATCTGGTCTTTTCATGAGAAATTCTCATGACTAAGTTCAGTAACAAATCAATAGACTCTATCATTTCAAGGTTTTGGTATATATATTTCATGGGCTTAGTTAGTGTTATACAAGTTTCTTGTGTGGTGCAAATATTGGGTTGATCATAAACAGGCTTTATGATCATAATTGGCAGGTTTGAAATTAGCGAGTGCACTGAAGAATTCTTCTGTATCTAAGTCAAATCAACGAATTTACAGAAGATGTTCTTGATGCAGTGAATATTCAAGTAAAAGGGCCCTGTGGCTGAGCTGTGAAACCCCACCACTTAGTTGAAGATGATCCGTACATTTTGATTCTTGTGGTGAGGGAATGAATGATGTTAAAGTGAATGAACAGAGCATGCATAGATTATTAAGACTGAAAGTAAGGGTACGACTGAGTTGTCCCTTCAACTCTCTAATATCTTTGCTTTGAAACTTCAGTTGTACATTTTGATTTCAAGTAAAGCTTAGTTATCTTGTCCATCGCTAGAAGGACGTCTAGTTTTATTAAAACAAACACATTATCGCAGACACTTTAACCTTTTTTTTTTGGCCTGACACGTACATTTAGTCAAGAGTATGATATTTATATTGATATACTAATTGATATTGATGATGATTAATATATAAATATAAATAATAATCAATTAGTAATAATATAATAGATACTCTAGATGTGATTTATAAAACGAAATATTATGTGCCTGACAATTGTATGCATGAGTCCCGTTATGCATATTATTTAATATTGGGTTAAGGTGTATAAATAACCATGAAATATGATTAAAAATGTAAAAGTAACTATGAACTATTTTTGATAGCAAAAGTAACCATGAACTATGTAAAATGGAGCAAAACCATTAACAGTCAACGCATGGTCAACATTCTTATTTAACGGTTTTGCTCCATTTTACATAGTTCACGGTTACTTTTGTTACCAAAAATAGTTCATGGTTATTTTTACACTTTTGACCATAGTTCATGGTTATTTATGTACCTTAATCCTTTAATATTTAATAACGGAATTGAAACAGATTTTGCCAAATAATGAATATTTTATAGTGGGGATATAGACAGATATGAGGGAATTATTGAGCCTACAATCACTGTAGTGGAATCATGATCTACATGTCTAGAAGCAAGTTGTATGACTTGTATCCGTGCATGCCAGTGAACATTGAAACAAAAGAGCCCCTCTTTGTCAACGGGTTTGTTAGGTGTGAGGGATTTAGAGGGGAGGAAAAGTTTTTATGAGTTGAATTTTAAAAGATTGAAGAAGTGGGGTAATAAAATTCTAATAAAGAGAAAATATAAGATAAAAGAATAAGAAAAATTAATTAACATTTTTTAACCCCACTTCTCTAATTTTTTAAAATTCAACTAAAAAAATTTTTCACTCCGCCCACATTTTTTAACCTCAGACCAAACCGCGTGATGAGTGGATTAGGACATACCCTACACCTACAGAACTTCTCCTAAAATGAATCAGGACCTTTCTCTATATTTGATTTCTTAATGGATCACAGCTAGTGAACCTTTTCAATCAACACAAGAAATCAGACACACCAACCCCTCTCCATCACCTACAAATTGCCTCTCTGATCTTATTTTCTTTGATTACTTTTTATAATAAGACAAGCCTCAACTCAACTTGCAATCCCACCTTATCTTTCCCCTTTTCTTTTTTTTACCTATTCTATTAATCTGTGAAAAATTGTACTTGGGAAAAAAAGTTATGCATAGTTTAGCAACTAAGTATTCTTTTTTCATTTGATAGCAATTAGACATGAATGCAAAGACAATGAGTAAGTTGAGGTTTTCTCATCAGTATGAGTTGTCTGCATAAGGGTAGGTTATGGCCTTAATTATGTCTCAAGAAGAAAATGATTGTTTTCTCTTCCTCCAGGAGGACATAATAACGGACCCGATGTGTTGCCATGGACCCGATGTGTTGCCATTGAGAAAGAGGTCTTTTTCTTCTCAAGAACAGTCACAAACAATCCATGATATTCTCTAAAAGGCAGGCTTTGAGTTGGGAGCTGTAAGGAGTACGGACCCTGGCAATGAAAAGGGCTGATGCAGCCTCTGATCTTATAGCTTTTATGCGTTTTGGTGGCTCCAACATAGACTTCAATCAGAAAATCTTATACTAGCCATCTAAGAACCTTTTTCTTTCTTCCTCTTTTAGGAGAAGCTTAAAACTAGATTGAAATGAGATTCTAAGAAACATCTCTATGTGATCTAAAAACTAAAGCTGCAATATTTACGAGGCATGAACAACATAACTCATTTCTCATGCTCTATGCAAAGGCTCATTCTAGCTATTGCAAATTAAAAAATTGGTCAACATTAGCTTCCATCTTTTTCACTGTAGTTTTGCCATAGCATGTGAGATCAGATTTAAATATCAGGTGATACTGTGCCATAAACAATGCTTTCGTGGGCTCCAATAGCCCCCAATGGGGCATACTGCCCCTTGGAAACGTTGAAATATTAAATTATGTCTAGGTTGTCTGAAAGGGGGGAAAGGAATAGGATAAGACCGAGCCAGATTAATTCAAATTTGGTTTCTCAAAGCAGAAAACTCAAACTTGAAATATAGGCTGCACAGGCCCCCGCGATTATTTGAGCGGCGCAATGATTCTTGTCAATATCATCTAGTATATCCCACTTGGTATTCTGAAGAAACAGTTTGGGCGCGCTTGACCCAAAACCATCCTTGCTATGACAATTTGTGTTTTGGACAGATAGTTGAACCTATTAAAAAAACTTTGGGGTGGCCAAGATTCAGGCCTAATTAAGCTTGACCAGGCTGGAGCCCAGTTTCCAATCAAGAGCTCAAGCAAGCTAGATATACCTCAAACATCAGTATTAGTTTTGTCCATCTTGTTCAGGACATCCTAAGGTTGTATAGACTAGAAACAAACTAACGTCCTCTAATTTGAATCCAAAAATACCTGCAGCTTACATTTAAGAAAATAGAACCCCATTGGTCTTTTGATGTAAAATGAAACGATTTATATGTCTAAGTATACTCTTCAAGGGTGAAAAACTGTAACAGTTCTTATTCAAAAACAAGGTATCATGATCACCAGAATATGAGACATATCATCGCTATATACTCTTGACCTTGTAAGGTAGAGATTTTACCGTAAAATGTATTTTAAGTTTGTAAGATAGGAACTCCTACAGAGTCGAACCACAGCAATGTTAGCAGCAAGATATAAGAAGCATATATCTAACGGTCCTGAGAAATACTTCATCACAGATCAAAACAAGGAATCGCCAATTGGTGAAGATCAAAGCAGCGGAAATGTAAGAGAGTAAAGCACAAGCAGCGCAATCACGGTCACCAATCCTTGAAACAGCCCTGGAGTATCCACCTTGATGTTATCAACACCAGAAGCAGGCACAGGTACATCAGGAGGTGGAGAAAATGGCGGAGAAGATGGAGGGGGTGGCACACGAGAAGGTGGAGGAGGAGATCTCCTTGGAGGAGGAGTAGGACGACGACCAGTATTGGTTCCATTGTTGGTTCCATTGTTGGACGAGGCAAGGACTTGGGCCTGCAGTTTGAGTCCTTGTTGACAGTGCCCTGATCGGCCACAGACGAAGTACCTAATTCCTGGTTCAGTGAGTTCAATCACAGTCGCTCCATCATTGTAGGTGCCTATGGCGTTGGAGATTGCACAGGAGTTATAACCAAGCTGGTTAACTTCCACCACGTCGTGGTTCGGTGTGTATGTGAACACTGTCAAGTCAAATTGGAAATGCAGAAATGTAGTTAGATTTTGTTGTGGTTAATTATTACTTCTAATTTATACATTTTTCTCAAGTATTTGGTCCAAGTCCATTTTATCCGGAATCGCACTTCATCAGCATTCATTTAAAAAATTTTGAGAATAAAACCGTTTCAGGCACACTCTGTTCATTTTATCCAGAATCGCACTTTATCAGCATTCATTTACAAACTTTTGACAATAAAACCGTTTCAGGCACACACTGTTCATTTTATCCGGAATCGCACTTCATCAGCATTCATTTACAAAATTTTGAGAATAAAACCGTTTCAGGCACACTCTGTTCATTTTATCCAGAATCGCACTTCATCAGCATTCATTTACAAAATTTTGAGAATAAAACCGTTTCAGGCATACTCTGTTCATTTTATCCGGAATCGCACTTCTAATTTATGAAGAAACATTGTTTGGTTGACAAGAA
Organism: Inga laurina; assembly: GCA_963855925.1. Taxonomy (NCBI): domain Eukaryota; kingdom Viridiplantae; phylum Streptophyta; class Magnoliopsida; order Fabales; family Fabaceae; genus Inga; species Inga laurina. The sequence goes on from OY979702.1 coordinate 10,561,368, forward strand.
ATAGAATGAAAGAAAAAGAGCAATAAGCAAGTACGACACAGAAGCCATGCATATGTTATTCCGTTAATTAATTCTGTTCTTCTGATCATCTTGATTAGTCTGATTAACTTGTTAATTTACTGCTAGGTCTAGACTTATAATAGCGAATTCAGACTTAATCTGTTTTACTATCAAAGAAGTTCAATCAGTACTTATTTAGTAAGATGAGTAGAGATCAAAAGAAAGTGCACCTAGATTGTCGCCAACAAGAAAAGTGTTCGCAGCAGACCACAATTGGATATTCGAACGGAGGTCCCAGCCGGTAGGTCCGCCAACGGAGTGGTTGAATGCACAGACGCATCGGAAAAAGATCGAAGTGATTATTATAACAACGAGAGCCTTTCCAGCCCACTCTGGTCTCACTCCGAGCATTTTTCCTTCTAATCAAACAGAGAAAAAAAGTGTACGTAAACGAATCAATTATAGATATAGTCAGATTAACAGAGTTGAACACAATCTCGAAAACAAATCCAGCTAGTAAAATGCGAGGTCAAGATCTGAATTCATCGGTAGTGAAGCATTCTCAAATTGAGAGTGATTTGCAGGAAAGAAAAAGAGAATGAACAATGTGAATTTCAAAAGAAAAGCAGAGGAAAATAATTTTCCCTACCAAATGCTAATGATGAAGCAGATCGTCTTTTCTTTCTGTTGAGCTTCGCAGAAATGAGAATGAGTATGGTCTGCGAGTTTTAAGAGCTTAACTTCGCGCAAATGAAACTTTTCCCGCCTTAAATGATGTGTGTGATGGAGGGCGGTGTTAACGGCTTGACGCTTTTTAGTTAGAGTGGGTATGATATCGTGCAGGCTGCAGAGGGTCTTCCCATGCACCCGCGCTCTTTCATGAAGTCGACGAAGAGAGAAATATTAGACTAATGGAGTATCATTTAATTAAATAGAAAAGTATAATTTAATTAAAATTATAAAAAGAGTAATATTTAAATACACTAACAATCTAACATCAATTTATAACTAAATAAAATATTCATATATAAATTATAGTAGTATATAGTTTAACAAAAGCTACAACATAAATATAAATGATTGTAATTTTTTCAAACTCAAAATAATGTTAGGCTAAGTAAAAAAGAGAACAAAAATAAATTTAACTGATCTTGACCTGTCCGAATTCTGAACCACTAGGTGAGGAACTTCCCTTACCCTTCAATTCTTATTTTTACCATAGGCTTAACTTTCAATAGTTATTCAGGTGAAAAAAAAAAAAACTTTCAATAGTTAAAATTTAATATTTTTATAATATTTATAATATTAAATAAAAATACATATAAATAAATGTAAACAGTTAGAATTTGATCAAAATATATTATTTATTTTTATAGAAGTTCATCAAAATATTTATAATTTTCATACTTATTATCTTCTTCGATTCTAATTTGTTCAAGTAAAATTTTTTTATATAATATTTTTCTTTGATGTAAAGTTCAAGTAAGATTTTAGTTTATTTTTAAATTAGACGTAGAAACTATTTTTTCAATATGATTTATGATATACGAGATAAATATGTGAGAGAAACTTTTTCTTGATCTGTATGAACATACTTTTCTAACATCAACTCAAATAAACCCTTAACCGTTTATATATATAGTTATTTAATTTAATATTTTAATATTATTTTTTTTGCCAACAATATTTTAATATTATTAAAAATACTAAAATCTAACCATTAAAAATTCATCCAATAATTAAAATAGAAGTGGAGGATCATAATCCACACATCCAATATCTAACACGTTTATTTTTTTTCGCCAAAAATCAGCGGGACTTTACACCTGATTCTCTGTGTGTATTTAGTTGGGTTTATTTTTAGATAATAAGTTCTTATTATATAAATTAAGGTAAAACTATTTTCATATATTTATCTTAAATTCATGATTTATAAATATTTATTATCTAAAAATAAATAATTCCAAACGAGTATTGTGATCCCAGTCCACCCTCCGGTCTCCACAGTCTTCACGCGACTGGACAAGCCACACAAGAGGGCGGCAATACAAAGCAAAAGAATTGCACATACTCAGATGCTTTCTCTCCAAAAAGACAAATATCCGATGCGATTGTCTTTCAGAAACTGAGAGCGCCAGAGAGAGAGGAGGGTTTTGCTTCCGATGGCACCGTCGTCGTCGTCTTCCACCGAGGAAGCCAAGAACACGGACGAGAAGAAGAAGCAGGGGTTGGGTTGGATTGAGTGGTTGAGAGGGTGGTTCTATTTGTTCTACGAAATGCTATTTCAGAGAATAATGGCTAGTCACTTGCAAAACCCCATGCCTCTTCCTCCCATTAATGACCTCACTTGCATTGTCACCGGATCCACTAGTGGCATAGGCCTCGAAATCGCCAGGTTTGCCTTCTTTCTTTGCTAATTTTTCCTTCTTTTTATTTTCCTATACTAGCAAACTGGAAGAAAATGAACTGAATTAGCTGGAAGCAGGCTGGGAGAAAATGTACTGAAACTGTAATTATCTAATAACCATTTCGGCCTCCTGCTTCTCCTTGGTCAGCTAGAAGATTTGTGAAAATCGATTAATAATTAAGACTTGGATTTTTGTGGTTTAACCTAATTATGCAGTGTTGGACGCTTCGTGGTACTGCGTTTTTGCTGTTTTTGTTCCGAGGAACCTTATGCAAGGAAGATCCTTACTAATAATAGATGGAACATATTTACGTATTTTTGTTTCCTAGTCCTACATTTGCAAGGCTGTCAAGCAGAGCCCACGTAGATATTTATTTAATCTATGGGTGCCGCCTTTTCATTCATATAAACGGGAGATTGATGAACTGGGGCTTTTGTTATTCTTTTATCGTGCAGGCAGTTAGCTCAGTCAGGGGCCCATGTCATTATGGCAGTGAGGAATCCAAAGGTGGCTCAAGAGTTGATACAGAAGTGGCAGAATGAATGGTCAGGGATGGGCCTTCCTCTCAATATTGAGGTAACTTAAATGACCATTGCGGACTTCAAACTTCTATTTACGAGTAAGGTTTGCTAAATGCTGTATGATGCATGAAAAAGTTATATATGTTAGCTTTATTGGACGGCTTTGATCGTAATCATTTCAAACCAATAAGCACTCTTATCTTTGAAACTTTGCATTGTGTTAAAATTTTTAGTTAGATCATCATATGTTTTTCTCAGCTCGGCTGAACATGCATATTGCATAGCATAGTTTTAGTTGTTAAATTCTTTTGTTGTTTGATTTTGATTTGTTCCTACTTGTGGCTTCTCAAGGTGATGGAGGTGGATCTTCTCTCATTGGACTCTGTGGTGAGGTTTGCAGATGCATGGAATGCACGCTCTGGACCCCTACATGTTCTTATTAATAATGCTGGAATATTTTCCATGGGAGGTTGATATTTCTGATTTAATAAATATGATGCTGAATTTTTTGGCGATTTCATATTCCTATTGCTCTGAACTTATAATCATCTTCAATTATTGACTCTTCATTTTATATATTGAGACAATGGATACTTAAGTGTAATTATTGAAATTACATGCCATGTGACATTAATTTATCAACTTTTTGTGTGATACAATAATAGGCTTAATTTAATTATAGGTACTTTTGGATTGATTCTCAATGAATACCTCTAAAACTGACCCACTCATTTATATCTTCTTACTCAGAGCCACAAAAATTTTCAAAAGATGGTTATGAACAGCACTTGCAAGTCAATCATCTTGCTCCAGCTTTGCTTTCTATTCTTCTCTTGCCATCCCTTATTAGGGGTTCTCCAAGTCGAATTGTTAATGTGAATTCCATTGTAAGTCCCTTGCCATTTAAATTTAACTTGCATGAACGAGGTGTGATTAAGCACCTTACCATTTCTCCTAATATTTTTAATTAAACTGCTCAAACTTTTATTAGTAAGTGTTTGTTTAATAAATTGAACAGTATTATTTATTAGCTCTGATTCCTGCATAATTTCAGAATGAACTTTATTGTGCTATCATCTGGACAGACAGATTTTGAAATTACCGTTATATGTTATTCCTCTCAGTGTTTTTATTTTTATTTTTAATTCTTTTCTAATTCGATTTGGAGCAAGCAAAATGCTAAATCATCATATCCTCAGCCTCAACTATTTCTTATCATGTAGAATATAATTTACTGATAATTGGTTTAGTCAGAAAACTCCAATGAAATGTTTCTCTGAACACCAACAGACCTACATCAATTGTCTTATCTATGAAACTTGCTTGGTCATATTCTCTTCTAACTGGTGGTATTGACTTTTTGGGCTAAATATGTGCTGAGCTTCATTCGGTATAGTTTAAAGACACACTAAAGCTTCATGTTTGAGTGTCCAAAGATGAAACAAAAGGAGAAACATTTTTCTATTTATTTGTTTTCCTTTTCACCAGGGCATGCTATTCTTTCTATAAAGCTCTACAAACTTGCAGATATTTGTCTTCACTGATTTTATAATTATAAAGTTTTGTTATAAAAAACCTGACTTTTTATTAATTCACATATTTCAAGTACTAAAAGTCATATGTTTTTGGGAAAGAAAAGATGTTATAGACTAGTGTAACACGGCTTGTTATTTTGCATTTGGTATACCCAAAATTCTCTACTAGTCTGATATTATTCTGTTTATTCTGTTCAATGGCTTTATTGCCATGGACATTGCTATACTGTTCCTTGGCTCTTTGCTAGTCTGATATTATTCTGTTTATTTTCATTTTTTCACCTCAATAAATCTTAGTAAATGTTTTGTCCATTTTCCTTCTTGTAGATGCATCATCTTGGCTTTGTTGACCCTGATGACATGAATTTCACTTCTGGAAAAAGGAAATTTACGAGTTTGTTGGGGTATTGTAACAGCAAGTTGGCAGAGGTGCACTCACCCTTCAACATTTTAAACTTTTGATGGCAAAGGCTGAGAAGCATATTTGCATATTTTATTTCTCTTTTTTTAATCAATAAAAAATTATTTTGTAGCCTACCTGGTTTTTTTTATATATCTTAGAAATCTGCCTGGTTTAACTTTTGGATATTTGAATAAGGAACTTTCAGTCTAACTTTTTCTCTTAAACATGTGATGGTATTTCTCATTGAACTGTACAGTTAGATGCTGTTATGCATATTAACGAAAGCATAAAATTCATACTGCTTATGTTTTTATTTTATTTTATGCACAGCCCTTGGAGGTCAGAGCTGAATCACAGAGAATAAAATATTGAAATCTCTGTTAGCTTTCTTATTCTGTTGATGATAAATGGTTGTGCAGCCCAGTTTTCTGATTGTTAATATTTTGGTTCATTTAAATAAATGTTATTGTCTTGGTGTACTAGATTTTATTTGATTTAAACTGCAGGTGCAATGAAGCATAATTACCTATTGTTCTATTGATACAAGTCCATTTCATTCTTCTTTTTAGCCTTTAATTACCAATACTTTAACTTCAATTTCAGAAGCATTGGGCTTGTTTGGTGTGAGGGGAAGGGGGGGGGGGGGAAGTGAGCAGAGGGAAATTTTTTGTAGTTGGATTTAAAAAAATTAGAGAAGCGGGTTTAAAATTTTTTAATGAATTTTTCTTACTCTTTAATCTTACATCATCCCTTTGTTAAAATTTTGTAGTCTCACTTCTTCAATTGTTTTAAATTCAACTCATAAAAATTTTTCCTCCCCTCCCCTCCAAATCCCTCATACCAAACACACCCTAAAACAAAAAGGCATCGGGTGCGAGACAGATTAGCCTATCATTTTTCGTATTTTGATTCAAAATTCCTATGGAGCCAATTTACAAAAGCTGTTTCAATCTGTTTCAATAAAAGCTTAGAGAATGGGTACTATTGTTGATTAAATGGTATGAAGATTGTGAATCTCAAGTATGCATGTTGTGAGTTTACAAAAATAAAAATAAAAAGCCATCCATGAATACAACTCCTTGTGTTGTCCTTCTGCTTCAATCTCTATATATTTTATTGATAATTTATAACCTTTGGTGGAGGCGGGGGAATTGAAATGGCAGCCTCTGATATCAATAATATGAATGATATTATATTTATAAAATAATAAAAAGAAACAGTGATGGAAACTGTGTTGAACTTGAAAGGCATTTGGATTGAAATAAAAAATCAGACGGATGATAAGACACAGTTCAATTTCCTATTCCATGCTGGTGGTCTTTGAAGTTCACCACCTGTACACAGAAATATAGTTGTACTCTGCTTGGTTGGGATCCTTGTGCCATTTCTCCTGATTCTTAGACTTTAGCATAAAAATTTGGGGACAAAGACATTAGTGCTAACTTGCTTATCTGCCATGTGTGTTAATATGATCACGTATTTCCATACGTTACCTGAGTTATTTTTTCTGCTTATTTTTATATTTCTCCTATCATATTTCCCTTTTCAATTATGAGTATTTTCTTACTGGAAAGGTGTTGATATAGGTTGACTGAAAATTTATGTTGAGATGTGGCTTATGCTGTTGCTAAATAACTTTTTAAAACTGTAATACTTTCTGTTGGCTGGTTTTTGATAGAATGAATTCTTGATACTTGAGTTGGCATAACATTGTACTTTGATTTTCCCTGTGGTTCTCCTTTTTCTCTTTTCGAAAGTCGTGTTTTTTTTTAAATATTCGCTTCCGAAGTTGATTTTTGATTGTCAATGATGTAAACTCATGTGAAAGTGAAATTACTTGGGGCTTGTTTGGTATGAGCGATTTGGAGGGAAAGGGAGGGGAGGAAACATTTTTACGAGTTGAATTTTAAAAAATCGGAGAGATGGGATTATAAAATTTTAATAAAGAGAAGATGTAAGATACAAGAATAAAAAAAATTAATTAAAAAATCTTAACCCCACTTCTCTAATTTTTTTAATTTTAACTCAAAAAGATTTTCCGTCCGCTCGTTTTTCTTCCCCTCCCCTCATACCAAACAGCCCCTTAAACTTCCATCTTTAAGCTGTGATTGGAACGGGAGTTGGCCTTTTGATTGCAGGTCATGTTTAGTAGTGTTCTTACAAAGCGACTTCCCGCTGAAGCTGGCATCAGTGTAGTGTGTGTGTCACCTGGAATTGTCCTAACTAACGTTGTGAGTCTTCTTTAATTATAATTCTCCTACTATATGGTTATAAAAAGCCATCTGGAAACATTCTGGAGACGAGAAAATGGCATTTCAGTGTTCTTACAGAAGTTTGGGTGATATGGCGGGCCTAGTTACTACCATTTCAATTGAATATGATGCTGATGACTTGATTTAGAAATTATAATTTGGGTCAAGTACAATATCTTGCAATCTCAATCTTGAACTAATCCAAACAGGCTCAATTTAATATTCATCTCTTTAGTTTGGTTCAATGGTTGGCCCCGCCCGTAATTTATGTTTCACCTAATAAATATTTTGTATCTCTTACACTTTCAACTTTATCTCTTGCAGGCAAGGGATCTCTCCCAATTTCTTCAGGCTGTTTATCGTTTGATACCATATTTCGTCTTTAACCCTCAAGAAGGTTAGTTCCTGTTCCTTCATGCTACAGGTGCTCAACAAGCATGAATTGCTGTTGACTGCGTGTGATAGATTTTTGATGTGGTTGGTTTGTTTTTTAGTTTCTTATGCCTTTTGCTGTCCTTATGATTCTAAAATTTTCATCCTCTGACTGAATCATAATATGAATCAATGTCATGCATTGTGTCACAAAATCAAAACTTGATCCCGACACGGACCAATCAGTCATGAAGTATATAATCTTCTAAAAGCATGTCTGAATAAATTTCTGATGACCTATCTCATCTTGATTTTCTGCCACCAATGCAGGTTCGAGGAGCACGCTTTTTGCGGCCACAGATCCCCAAGTTCCGGAGTACTGTGAAATGTTGAAAGCAGATGAATGGCCAGTTTGTGCCTATCTGTCTCAAGACTGCCGTCCAACAAACCCATCAGAAGAAGCGCATAACATTCAAACATCATATGAAGTGTGGGAGAAGACATTAGAGATGATTGGCCTTCCTTTAGATGCTGTAGAGAAGCTTTTAGAAGGAGAAAAAGTAAAATGCCGTTATGGGATCCAACAGGAGTAACTGAATTTACGCTGCGCGGGACTGGACGCTAACTGTTAGTAATGTGGGGGAACTACATGTGTTATGATAGAGAGGTGAATGACTTAAAATCATTTGGCCTCAAAATGTTGTTTGGGGACCGAAATTGGTTCAAGTTCTTGGTTAACTCAATTGGCTAGTTTTCTTACTTGGAAACTTTAGTCCAGTGGTTCTAAACCAAAAGAGGTTACTATATGTTTGACACGACTCAAATTATTCTCACTTTTACACTGTTTGGTTGAAGCTTTCAAGGAGACTAGGATAGGGAATAGAAATATAATAAATGGCCAATCAAAACTCTTGGATGATTTGTATTCTATTTCTAATGTCCCTATAGCTCGCATGCATATATACATACACATACATTGTACCTATGGGCTAAAATGTGGTTTGTCATTAGAGAAGCCAAACTCAAATTCGCATGGATTTTAAGATTTTTAATCAATAAAACGTTAAGATATGCAAATACATGTGATATTTATTTTTGGGTGACTTGAGATTTGATGTTTTTTTTCATGGGGTTAAGGTGTTAAAATAATCTTTAGCTTTTATCAAAAGTATAATAGTAACTATAAATTTTTTTTTTGGAGTAAAAGTAACCATAAATTTTCAAAATTGAGGCAAAACTATTAAACCCAACTAATTTTCATATATTACAATGGGAAACATTAATCTTTTGGCATTTAAAGTTTTGACTTACTTATAACTCAGTCTCTGAACTTTTGATTCACTTGCAACTTAATCCCTAATGTTTTTGAGTCATCCTATGTGACAAAAAAAATGTTAACATATTGTTAAAAATTGTTTAGGTGGATTTTACATAAATTAAAAAAACAGAAAACAACGTCCATGTCGTCAGCAACTCGCAACCCCCTCCACCCCTGTTTTCCAGAAACCCCGTTCGATATCCACGGCGTCCACGACAAATCCTTCAGAAGCTTCTTTCAAGCATAGGGTGAGATCAATTTTCTTATATTAAAGGGTCTTCAAAATTATGAGCATCATGTAAAAGATCTATAGTTCCATTTGTTATTAAAAGGAGAGATTGTGCGCCTTATATGTTGTGAAGTGTGTGTGCTTTGACTTTTTCTAATCTCATCCTCTTCAAACACTATTCATCATTCATTATTAAAAAGTTAAGAAATCTCTTTTTCCTTATTGGCTTTTTCTTGCATACTTGGATACTTTATCAGAGTTAAAAGCATCATAAGTGGCTTCAACCTATTCTCCAACCTAAGTTGTTTGCTACCATCTAGTGCTTTAGAAGGATCTATCATGGACGCAACTTATGCTCAGTGAGGTTTCTGGAAAACAGAGGCGGAGGGGGATGCAAGTTGATGGGAACGGGGACGCTGTTTTTTATTTTTTTAATTTATGTAAAATCCATCTAAGGAATTTTTAGCAGTATTTTAACATTTTTTGCCACATAGGATGATTCATAAACATTAGGGACTGAATTGCAAACGAGTCAAAAGTTCAAGGACTAACTTATAAGTGAGTGAAAACTTTAAGGGCTAAAAGATTAATTTTCTCCATTCAATAGATGAAAGTTGGCTGGGTTTAGTGGATTTGCCCTAATTTTAAAAATTTATGGTTACTTTTGCTCTAAAAAATAGTTTTTGATTATTGTTGCACTTTTGATAAAAGTTGAAGGTTATTTTAGCTCTTTAACCCTTTTTTCATATATTAAGATAGTTTGAACTCTTATATTTGCTCATATCCTACTTTACCCTTGCCATCTGAACTAATCTCATGTGACCTTTTTTTAATGGATGCTGTAAAATTTTTTCATTTAATTCATTTTACACTAGCAATTCTCATTTCTTTTTTGAAATAAAGTCAAATGTATATTAATAAAAAGATTACATCAAGTAATAACATGTCAAACAATTACATGTCAACCTCAAAAGTGTAGCAGTTTCTAAAGAAGCTAAAATTCATGCCATAAAGATTATAAGAAAAGCTAACTTGCTAAAAAATAAAATTATAGAGGAGCTTCTCAATATGTTGATAAATCACATTAGATGACACTGTTAAATCTACTGAGATGGAGGAAAGCTCGATTCAGACAGATGATTTGCAAGGGTTGCCTCTATGATTCTTGAAAAGCAATGAACTTATGATCTAAAGAAGGCATGCTCTAAGACATAAAGAAGCAAATAATGGTAATCGCGAAACTTTTTTCCATTTGAATGAAATTAGATGATGACCTTGGAATCCAATCCAAGGCTGATAGATTTTCATTGTGTGATGCTTATACTTCTTCAAAACAATAATCCACCCGCTTAGCAAAATGCTATCCATATTTTGATGAATAATGATGGAAGAAGAAGACATGGAGGCCAAAGAATTTGACTTAAATGCAAGACTTGTAAAGGCCACTGCATGCTTAATCTCTTTAATATATGATAAGAGATCAGCAGAAGATGAATTGTGAACAATGAGATTCCTTTTCATTCATATAACAACAGTTTTGATTACCTCAATTATCAAATGAGAGTGCCCATCATTATGTAGCATCAAGAGGTTCCTTTTCACCTAAGAGGTGAATTCATTGAATGTATTAAAAGGGGATCTAATAGATAAACCTCAAAAGCAAATAGCAGCAACAAAAGGACAAGTAACAAATAAGTGATCCAAAGTTTCTATAGCATTACAGCCAAAGGGACATGAGCATGAGATATCCAAATGATAAGACCTTAGCATATCTGTAGATGGAATAACATGATTAAGTAGTTTCAAGAAGAAGAGTAGATCTTTCATTGGCAACGAAATAGACCAGAGAAATTTCTAGAATGAGTCCGAAGAGTTCTGGAGAGAAGTTGGTCTCTATAGGTGAAAACCAGTTTTTGAAGAGTACAACCCTAATGCATTTTTACTCCAAACAAGTTTGTCCTCAACCTCACAAAAGAAATAGGAATATCAAGGATCTTGTTGGCAATATCATGAGGATTAATACTTCGAACTAGATTATGATTCTATCTTACACGGCACCAGCTAGATGAAAGATGCAACAAAAGATTAGATACTTTATGCAAAGAATTTGCACTAGTAGATCCTATTTGCAAATGTCACCACAAAGGGTAGTTGAAAGAGACAAAATCTCTAGATCCTATTTTCCATTGCAAGTGTTTAATAATAAGATCAGAGCATTTCACAATACCTTTGCACATCGAGGATGAATTGTAAGGAGTTTTAACAATTGTAGTACTATTCATAACAAAATGTTTCACTCTTAGTATATTAAAGAGGCAAGAGTCTTCAAGAGCAAATAGAATTCTCCATATTTGTTTGGCTAGCAATGCATCATTAATCATGTAAGTACACCTCAATCCTAAACCCACTTCTTCAGCAGGCTTACGGATATCATGTTGCATTTTTCAATTGTCACCATTTGATCCCTAAAAGAAACTAATGCATTTAGAGTCAATTTTATCACATACATATTAAGGCAACTTTATACATGATACAACATGAAGATTAACCCTAAGAGAACATATTTAATGAGTATAAGCCTAGAGGCTTAGATAGAAGTCGAGCTTTCCAATATGCAATTCTTTCTTCATTTGCTTCAACCACTTGTAAGTATACTATGAACTTATTTCTACCTAGACAAACCCATGTTCCCGAATATTTCCCTAGACTGTTTGAATAATGGACTCCAAAAAACGAGGAGAAATGGTTTTCATAGGCTAAATAACATTGGGACTAAAGATGATTGAGGATTTGGAAAAATTAATTGCCTGACCAGACCATGCACTATACAAATCTAGGGCAGCCATAAAAGAGTTTGCACTGTGATCATTACATTCAAAGAAGAAAATAGAGTCATAAGCATAAAGCAAGTGAGAGATTGGTTGGGCATAATTACATACTTTAATACCCTTCAACAAGCCAACCACTTCAAATGATGAAAGAACACAAGATAAGACATTGGTTGATAATATATAAAGATAAGGGGATAAGGAAACCCCTTGTCTAATTCCCCGATTTGGAAGAATAACATGAAAAATCTGCCCATTTAAAACCACTTGATACTGAACAGTTGTAATGCACTGTATGACTAAGGCAATCCATTTATCTAGAAAATTCATTCTTTTTCATCACTGCATAAATAAATTCCCAAGAAAAGTATCAAAAGCTTTAGCAAAGTCAATTTTAAAAGCAACCAATTTCGTCCTTTTTTGAGTTACAATATGAATTTGATTCATGAGATCCAATGCTAAAAGAATATTATATGAGATAAGCCTTCTTTTGAGGAAAACACACTGATTGGGCGCAATGTAATTAGGGAGAATGGATTTCATTCTTAAACATAAAACTTTAGAAATGATTTTATAGGACACATTATAGAGACTAATTGGTCTTAAATCCCTGAATGATTGCATTGAGTTTCCCTTAGGGGTTCGAATGATGTTGGTTTTGTTGAGAGATTTCAAAAGAAATTCAAACTCCCAAAAAGAGTGTACCATGCAAAAAATATCATTGCCCACCAAAAACCAATATTTTTTAAAGAAAAAGGCATGGAATCCATCTAGGCTCGGGGCACTATGCTTAGGCAATGAGAAGAGTGCTTCTTTCACTTCTTCAAACGAGAAGAGCTTAAGAAGGAAATTAAAATCCATCGAAGAGATAGATGGAATTTCAATCCCATTCAGAGCTTTTAATATCTGAGAGGTTGGCATATTTCCAGAGGAACAATAGGCTTGAGAGACATGAGAATGAGCCAAACCAGCAATCTCAGAAATATTACTGGTCCAAGTATCATTCTTCCTTTTAATGCTTATGATGAGGTTCTTTGCTTTTCTTCTGGATGCTGAGGCATGGAAGAATTTTGTATTTCTTTCTTGTTGAGATACCCATTTCAGTTTTGCTCCCTGCGACCAGTGGCAGTTTTCGCACTAATACAGGAATTCAAATCTAGCTTTTGTCTCTCGAAGAGCAACGTAAGATTCTTCACTAAGATGAGATAGCAAGGAAGTGTTATTGGATATTTTTCTCAATTCCTCTTCTTTCTGCTTGATTCTCATTGAAATATTCCCAATGCTAGCTTTACTCCATTTTAATAGAGAAGATAAAGCTCTGGATAACTTACAATGAACTTTAAAAGAAGGCAACCCATAATCATTCTGCAGCCAATAAGTTAGCCCAAATTAGAAAACAGTTATATTATGCATATTTTAATATTTACTACTATTAACCCAGATTTTATTCTTATATTAATATTAAATTTTCAAAAAATATATTGTTATTATGAAGTCAACATAAGATTTTTTTTTTTTTTAACAAAACTTCTAAAAGTTATTCCTAACTCTCCCTTATTTCATAGTTGGGCTAGACTACAAAAGGTTTTGGGCTCCACAAAATAATCTATGCGTAGAGTTGGGCTCGCAATTTCAAAGCTCCAGATCCAGTGGGTCCCCGGTGCTAGCCCAGGTTCCTCCGGCAGGCCATGCACACACCCGATTCAGACATCAAATTCAGCTCCATCTTCAATCTTCATCTTCATCTTCAATGTTCTGTACTTCTGTATGACCCATTGACAGCCAAGAGTTCCCACTAAGGATGAGGGTCTTCTGTGAGGGTGTCTTCGGTGCCCTCACCCCTAAAGTTACTGCTTCATTCTCCAACAGAGATCGCGTTCCTTTCCAAAAGCACCTTCTCAATTTGAAAACCTTCTCTTCTGTCTCTTTCTGCCATCGAAAATGGATGGTGCTCATCTCACAACCCAGTTTGGTGAAGAAGACAAACGACAAGTACGACAGAACTGGTTGCTCCACTTCTAGCCAATGCAATGCTTCAGAAGCTTTGGAAGGTGATTTCGTGGTTGTGAATTTTTACCACTTCGTGTTTATCGATGATCCGGAAGCAGTAGTCGCTAAGCACCTGGCTTTCATGGAGGTTCCCGCTCTTTTTCAATCTTTCTTTGGGTTCATTAGTGACATTAAGAATTTAAACTTACCATCCATGCACATGCATCTATTGGTACGTGCATACTCTGGCTATTGTTAGGGGATTATTTGTCAATGATAAGAGTATTAACATAAAGGATATTGGATATATTTTCTCATTTGGCGCACTTTTGGAGTTAATTGCAATTTCCACATTTTCCTCTCAGGTGTAAGTTTTTGGTCTATTGACAGGGTCTTGACATAAATGGCAGAATTTACTTGAATGAACAAGGTATAAATGCGCAGGTTAGTGAAATCTTATTTTATGCATTGAATCTATTAATTCTGTACTAGCTTCTGGGCAGTTTCCCCTCCCCCTTCTTTAACTATTTATTTTCATTTATTAGTAAGCCGAATTAGGAGTTCTAAGTAATTCTATCACGAGACATCCATAAAAAGGGTTCTTATTTTTCCTGATTGGAATTTGCTAAGCATGATATCCAAGTGCAAGTTTTTATGCCTCCTACATTCCTTCAACATATCAAACTTAAAATACTGAAATCTGATGTTAGTAGGGGTTGAGATTCTTTCTTGAAATTAATTCTTAGCTAAATAACCTTCGAAAGTATACGAATTGCACAATGCCAGCTTTTTTGTGAATCCACTACTGCGGGTAAAAATTTTAAAGATAAGCCACTTCTTTGAAAGCACTTCAGCAATTGTACATAAATAGTACGTAACTACCTTAGACATTTCGGGGAGATATTCTGAAGAACCCTTATATGCCAGCGATAAAATAAAATATGACTGTAACTGTTGAAATAAAAAAATAATGTCATATAAAAATTTGTTGTTGTTGTAGGGAAGGTTGCCTACTTTTGCGTCATTATACTTTCTTCATTGGTTGCATTATTGAAAATATTAACTTCGTGAAAGGACTATTCAATGTCAGAGGGGGTATGTCGGGCTGGTTTTGATAGTGGGGTCAAATTTCAGTACATACTGTTTCTTTGTAACTTGCCCAATATTATATCTTGCTGCTTAACTGAGAGATTCTAATCCAAATAAAAGTTAACTTCCCTTGAGCAACTACCTGTCAAATTTGGTGTTTCAGAGTCTAAACATTATGTTTTCTGCTGATGTGGTATATTACTGTCTGTATGCAGTATAGTGGACCATCAAAAGATGCTCTGGCATATGTTGAATGGTTAAGACAAGATGACAGATTTTCCGATATCCTGGTTCAGATCTCTCCATCAGTGAAAGGGCATGCCTTCCCGAGATTGAAGTTGCGGTATAAGCCTTCACTTGTTCAGGCAAGTCATGTGTTAGCGCATCGAGTAGTATGTCATAAAATCCTATCATGCATACAGAGCAAGTTACAGTGCATAGTGCTTTACGGTCCCTTATCTATATTTTCTATGTCATGCATTATGCAAGATTTGATAAAGACTATTTATCATGTAGTAATTAAGATTTCTCTAAGCTGTAGCTTTGTAACTAGTTTCTGCATCCTCTACATTTATTGGCTGTATAATGTTTAAGTTGAAGAGTTGTTCTTAACTTAGAATGAAACCATCTCCCTTTAACTTTCCTTTGTCCTACAGTTGGAAGGTGGCATATCACATCTTCCTCTTCTTGATCCTTCTATGCGAGCAACACCTTTAGTGCCATCAGAATGGAGAAATCGATTGGAAGAAATGAATAGGACTGGTCTTTGTCCTGACACCAATTGCATTATATTGGATGTGAGAAATGGTAGTAGTTCTGTTCTTTAAGTAGTACTAGCTTTGTCTTCTTTACCTGAATTCACAAAAAAATAAAAAATAAAAATATTTAACTGTTCTTTCTTTAATCTTGTTGAGATTGAAGGATCATATTGAAGTACATGAGAAATACTCTAAATATTATTGATCCTTGAGAATAAAAAAGAGTGCAAGGAGGCTTTTATGTAGGCAAACTAATAGGCTAACCCTAACCCTAGAATTTATCCTAATCAAATTAAATCATAATATCTTTCTAATCCCAATAAATACTAAATGATATCTCTAATAATAATAATTAATTAATATTTCTAAACTTGATATTCTCAACAAATCTGTTGGCTCATTTCGTCATATCCATCATATTTTTTGCTCTCAATCTTAGTTAACATTTCTGGAGATCTATTTGCATGCTTGCCCACCTATTTTCAGTTGTGGAAGACTTTATCTGTCATAGTTCGTTGTAAAATGAATATATTATGCTTGGTATTTAGGTTATGAGTGGGATATTGGACATTTTCGTGGCGCTTTGCGGCCTAATGTGGACTGCTTTAGGAGCACTTCATTTGGTTTGTCCCAGGAAGAGGTAAGGTCATTATTTGATGTGTCAATAAAATATGGTTGGAATTCATCATGATGCTTGTTCCTAATAAAGCCATGTATGGTGGGTATTTAATATATGTATGGTGCAGTTGAGACTTTTTACAAGTAGGGAGGATGACAAGGCATCTTGCAAATTAGAAAACTAGCCAAGGAGGCAAAAAATGTGTTAAAACTGCCCGATCTTTTATTTTATTCTATTTGCTTTTGTTAATAAAAAGCTTCCCTTAAACAAGTAAGAGCAAAGCATGAGAGAAATTAAATAAATACGGTCGTCTTCTATAATATATGCGCTTGAAGATGCAGGCATTAAACTCTAGTGAATGCACTGAGAATTGAAAAATCACACACACACACACACACACACAAAATTTGGATATAATGCTACTGAAACATATGGTTAGTTGTATAGATTATTTTTTAAGTAATTATATTAAATCCTGTTTTTCTTGCAGCATTCTAGCTGTTGACTTGGGTTACCTATTTAAAATAGTTTTCTTCTTAGGGTAGTAAAGAGGCTTGCCTTGGTCTTAGGTTAGCATATCATCAATAACTGAAAAGAAGTTTTGGGGATTGATCTTTCCATTGATATCCGTTAATACACTTCATGTGTGTGTTTCTTCCAATTCAGGTGGCAGCTTCAGATCCTTTAGCAAATGTAGATAAAGAAAAAACGAATATATTGATGTACTGTACTGGAGGGATTCGTTGTGATGTATATTCTACAATATTGAGGTAAATCATTATGTAATTTGGCAACAAATCAACAAATCTTCTTCCATTACAACTCCTAATTGATCTTATTGCACTATAACCTCCTAGACTTTGTCACATATGTGGTCTGTTTCCAAAACAGATGATACGACACTCTCTTCAATGAATCCATTGAACAACCACAAAACCATTAGCTAAAAAATTTGTGAAGCTAAAAATTAGCAAGATAGAGACTCATCACTTGCTCCTGGGAATTGAGTAATGCTGCTTGAACCTTTCTTAGGGGCTTGAAGTTATAAGAATGAGATATCTGGCTGAGGATGTGACTAGGTGTTTAAGATGCAAACCAATTTGATTATATGAAGCTCACCTATGGCTACACTTCCAATCTTTGGCTCTTCAAATTCTTGTTTTGTCCATGAAGTGGGGTGGATGGGGGATGAGAGTTTGTGTGTGTGTGTAAGTGAGAGAGAGAGAGAGGTGGGGAGAAGGACTACTCTAACAGGTGGGCTCACTCCACTTGCATGGATGGCACATGATCATTCTCTCCTCTTTATGAAAGGAAACAGTTGACTAATGGAGCTGAAATGTATTGGTTAGAAATGCAAGATTTCGTTAGTAGCCTTATAACCTAGTAGTATGAAAGTTCCTTGATAGGTGGAAGGTTGTGAGTTCGGCCCTACATGATAACTTTGGGCCATTAATATCTGCCCCTCTAAATAGAGAGAGAGAAGTGAGATACTCATTCATTTTTCTAATAGTACTAATTCTGATGAATTGTTTTGGTTCATATGCCAGAAAGAAGGGCTTTAAGAATTTGTACACCTTGAAGGGAGGTGTTTCCAACTATCTAAAGAATGAAGGTCCTGCGGAATGGGTAGGAAATTTATTTGTGTTCGACTCTCGTCTATCTCTGCCTCCTTCTTCATACAATCCTGCAGCCGCCACAACTGAAACTGACAGGACTCAAGTCTCTGCTAATGACAAGTTTGCAAAATGCTACATATGTGGTTCTCAAGTCAGTGAATTGAGGCATAGGAACTGTGCAAATCTTGACTGCAATTTGCTTTTCCTGTAAGATTGTTTTCTCTTGCATTTTTCTTTTGCTTTTTTTTGGATCGGGCACTTTAAATTTGGCTCGAATCTTATTTTGTCTTGCAGATGCTGCAGAAAATGTGTGAAGGATGCAAGGGGATGCTGTTGTTGGAGTTGCACAACTGCTCCTAGACTTAGGCCTGTTCTAGATGGAGAACAGAGATACAAAAAATGGCACATCTATCGTGATATTGATGTGCACAGCAATATAACAACTTGAATAAAATGGAAATGGAATGATATATCTCAATTTATTTTCTTTATTTTAATATTGTAAGAGTACTTAGGAAGGGAATGGAATGGAATTTTGCTGAAGCGAGAATAGATGCAAGGTCCAATTTTTATTTTATTTTATTTTTTAAGAAAAATTGTACTTCATAGTTTGCAACTCATGAACCCTCCATTTTTTTTTTTCAAGTTGAGGTAGGTATATTGCCTGAGGTGGGGATCGAACTTTATACCTAGTAGCACAAAAGGTACATCTTATACCACTAGATGTAAGGGTTTTTGGTATGAATCCTCTAATTTCAGAAAATCTGTGTTTGAGAAAGAAAAAAGAAAGAAAGAATGGACATGTTGGCTAAGAGCACATATGACGAATTAAGTGCCATATTAAATCCAGTCCAAAAGCTCTTCGTCCGGCCAACATTGAGGATGTCCAGCCCTAAATTGTCCATTTTCACTAATTAATCTTATTTTTACTCAAGTTAAACTGAATTCCACTTCTTTTGCCCCCTAAAAAAAAACTTAATTCCACCTCTTTTGCCCCAAAAAAAAACTTAATTCCACTTCCCAAACTTTCCCAAAATCATACTTATTTTAAGTACTGGGAATAAAACAAATCATGATGTTGCATTCATTATCCAAAACAGGAGAAGCGAGTCAAAAAAGGATCCAAGTACTGATGTGCAAGAGTCACATTGTTTCAGGGCCCTTAAAGCCTAAGAAATCAAGTCTGCCATCTGGTTAACTTTTGCTTAATACAACATATTGAAGGGTCTAAGACTAGTATTACAACATAATAGTTCATCCCAATTTTAATGCAGAATATCAAGCAACCCCTTCAGGAACAACTTCAGAAGGACCATAACTTAGTTGCATGCTCAACTGCTCCAACAACGCGCCAACGCCTGTTAACCAGATTACCAAAAGTGACATGTACTACGATAGTTAACATCACAAGAAAATCAACAAACACACATGCTATAAACCAAAATGAAAATGCTGTCAAAGTAATTTTCAGCAAAGCTCAAGGCTCGCCCACACATGTTCAAATGAAAGAGACTAGACTGTGAACCATCAATCTAGAATCTATAATTTCAGGTGGATAAACAGAGACTGTTGTTATTACTAGTGATATAATCTAGTGATCTATAGTTACTTAACATTAAATATGCCATATAAATATTTAACATTTAACATCCATTCAACTGAAGATATGCACAAGTGACTAGCCTAAGGATGCAACAGACCCCAGAGAGCACAAGTTTTGGCCTCTAAAGCCAACTTCAAAGCAATGCTCCACAAAGCAGTCCCTTTCCCTAACCCTTATTTTTCACCATCTCTCAAATTATCTGAGAAGCTTAGCTAAAAAGAATCACCAGTAACCGACCTCACAAAAAAGGGGCAGCCCACATGGATATTAAAAGTTGTACACGTGTGGCGTTCTGTTAGCTTTCCTGAACTATCCTATTTATACCCCACCCCAAAAAAATACAGAAAGAAAGATAAGCAAAGGAAAAAAAATCTTGCTCTAGCTCTATACTTTTCCTCAGTGAATAGTTGGTGAAGAGAAAAGTGAAAATATCTGTAAGGTTGCACACAAATCCTTATGTCAACCATCCAAAAATGCAACAAATTTTGATGTTCAATAAATACAAGACATGCTAAACTCGTACTGTCCCCAAAGCACCTTGCTCTCGTTTTTTCATAAGTGATTGATTGGTAGACGAGAAAGGTGTGAAGGTTTCCAATGCTCAGCATAAAGCCCATTTAGTACGAGCAGTCACTCGCATGCAGCTAAGCACATCCTAATTCTTTTCTTAGCTAACAGGATAACAAAGTCAACTGAACATCAAAACTCACAAGGCCTGTTGTTAATGCAAAACGATTAATTAGTAACAAAGGAAAGAGGAAATAATCATCCATAAGTTTAACTTCCAAGTTCCAAGATTCACCACCAATAAATGACACTCCCAACTCCCGAGAGGTTAAGAAGCCTCACAATCTTAAGAGATGCTTTACAGATGAGGTTCCTGAGTATAGTTGCAAGTTATAAAAAAATGAAACTCATATGTCTGCACTATTCAAGCAAATTCACCTCAGAAGAGAAACATGCCTATATTAATATGGAAGGAAGCATCTACTTTTCATTGCCCAGTAATCCACAGCATAAAACCGAACCTACACTCTTCTATTTTTGTCATAACTTGTCTTAAGAAGGGATTGCACAGACGGCCATTGCCCCAGTTAACAAAGTTTCTTTCTTTCAAAAAAATACCTAACGGACAATATCATTGAGAAATTCAACCGTCCTAATCCCTAAGAAAAATATCTCCTCCATAAAATCATTGTGTAGTATATTATAATTCGAAACCAGTGATCAATTACGTGATAACAGCCTTATTCCTATACCCTTAATATGCTTAGAAGGCATTTCTATTATCGTTGATTTATGCAGAGAATTATTCTATCAAAACATTCCACAAACCTAAACATAATTAGACTAGTGGAGGAACAGATTAACTTCTTAAATCCCAATTTAAGAGAAATTAATAGGACAAAACGAACCTGAACAAAAGGGGACCTAGATTTTGAAGATGGGCGGAACACTGAAGGGGCAAGAATTATTTACAATAACGATCAGCTTTCTTCTTGACGCGATCATCGAGGGCTTCCTCGATGGACTTGAAGTCGGTCTTGCCTTGGTAGCCAAACTTCTTGGCCTCAACCGGGAACAGCTGCTCGTACTTCATTTTCTTCGCGGCGTCGATCGTGTAGGCTTCTCCTGGCCCTCCTCCTCCGTCGGCGGCGGAAGCCTCCGCCTGGTCGTCGAGGTTCGAAGGGTCGATTTCACCGTCGGCGGGACCGTCGCTGTGCTTGTTCTTCTTCTTCTTTTTCTTCTTGTCGATGGTTTTACTACGAGTGGCTAGGGTTCCGCCTTTGAAGCTCAATCTCCCTCCCTTCACCCTTTCGTACGGATCCGACATACTGTGACTACGCTACTCTCAGATTTTTCACGTCTATGAGCATCTTGCTCGAGCTTCTGTGTTTATATTTGAAGCTTCTCGTAGAAATCGGAAATGCCTGCGCTCTCTTCAACACAACAAGATTCTTTTATTTATTACTTTTTGCAAAGAAGCCCCTCAGCTTTCCTGTTATTTTAATTAATATCCATGATATACAAAGACATTTTTTTATGAGAAAATTTCATTTAGATCCGGATGAAAAAAATACAACAAAATGATCCTTGAAATCTCAAAATTATATTGAAGTCTTGTAAAACTTCTTTATAATAAACTGAAATTCTACTTACAAGTTCATAAACTTCCACTAATAAATTCAGGAGCGTCCCACAGACAATTTTATAGGCATTTATACTGACAAATTTATTGACATCCATTAACAAGTTCATATACATTTGACAATTAAAATTTATTGTAAAAGAGTCTCAAGAGATTCAAATGTAATTTTGAGATTTTAAGTAACCATTTTATTATATTTTCTCCTGTACAGGACCTTAATGCAATTGTTCCTTTTACATAAATATCAAATATACAATTTAATGATTTATGATAAAAGAAGAAAGTCCACCAGATTTTATTTTAAACGTTTCTATTTGTCTATAAATTATTTTATACTCCATCATGTGCTTTTTATAAGATCCCAATTTTTGATATCATCCACAAGTTTCTCTAAGAATATAGTAGTTCTTATTTTAATCTCCTCCACAGGTTTTTTCTATCTTATTCATAAACATCAAATATACAATTTATAATAAAAGAAGAAAGTCCCCAGATTTTATTTTTAAAAGTTTTTTACTTCTCTATAAATTATTTTGTTACTTCTTTAATTTCAGACTTTTTATGAGTAAATACCATTTATATGTGTGTATATAAATGCGCGCATATTAGGACTCATATATATTGATTTTGTTTTTTGGTACAACATATATGTTGAATTGTTGAATAGGCTTTGGTATTTTATCTCATGCCACTTAACTTAGGTCACAAAGTTGTTGGCCCAGTCATTCTTATTTTATGTGACTATTAAAGATACTTAACATTATGAGGCATTCTATGTATATATTTTTGGATTCAGGTGCAAATTTACTCATAACACTTTCTTAAAATTGCACATGACACTATAAAGTTTTATTGTGGGTAAAAATACACATGAATCTTTTGAAATGAGGCAAAAATGACAAAATCTAATTTATGCAAATCAGTCTTGCAGGATAGGGTCCAACAATGAATTTTGGGTACTATTGGGATCACTATTTGATGAAAACAATCTTGAGCTCTATTCACATAAATCAAGATAAATTTCCTCTCACACACTTACTTCTAAAAAATGATAAAACCGTTAATTTAATAGGGTTGAGATCACTATTAAGCACCTCAAAAATACTTGAAAAAATACTTTTAAAGATTTCAATCGATATTTCAAATAAGCATAAAGATGCAACATTCATCATCAAATTTGTATAGGTTCCAACTTCGTTTCTTCATAGTTGGAAAAGAATAAAAGATAAGAAAGAAAGATGAAGATCAGTCTCATAGTTGGTCTTGTATGAGAAAAAAGACCTCTCCAATGACATGAATGATGGCATGAGATTTTACCTTTTTATTTTTCCTAAATTTTTTAATACTCGACATTGCTGTATTTCTTTCTTGATTTACCATACAGATATCATAAAACTGATTTATCTTTAGTCCTAATTATCACCACCCTTATCAGTTTCCGCTGCTGATTTATCAGGGTTAATATTAGAGAAAAGGTTATTCTAGTTGATTAAATATAAGAAAGTTGTTAGTTAAATGGGTATTTAATAGACCAAAACCACTCTTTTTTTCCAAATTTCAAAACATGTGGTCGCTTTGGATGAGAGAAAATAAATGGGAAAAATTTCACTGTTACCTTCTATATCAAATTATTTTTAAATAATCCCCAAAACTTTCTGAAACTTCATTATACTTGTTTGTGGGTGAAAAGACAATTGCGCTCTTATTTTACAAGTCAAATATGTTTATTTACAAAAAAAATAAATAAATGAAATTAAAGACCATTTTGGTCATATGCAAGACAATGAACATATTCACAATAATAAATACTATTTATAAGACCATTGTGGGTCGGTCATGTACAAGATAAGGGTATAAATGTCTTTTTAGTCAAAAAACTTAATTTCAGTTTAGCTTCAGGAGTGTAATAAAATTTTAAAAAGTTCTCAGGCTGGTAGAGGAGATAGAGGACAACAATTAAGGAGGCCGGGGTTTTGTACTCTTGAAATAGACGGTTCTGTTCTTCAGTCGGGTCAAAGTGCAAGCGCTGGCGTCATTAGAGGGGAAGATGGAGAGTGGGTTTGTTGATTCATGGGTAAACTTATGCAGGTTCCCCTGGTTGTTGCTGAAATCATCGCAATCATCTAGGGTCTTCAAATTTGCTGGAATAGAAATCTGAAGAATATTGATCTCTTCACTGATTGTATTAAAGCCATTAATCTTCTCATGAGGGGTTGTGATGTGCTCCATCCCTTTAAGGAGGTTATCAAAGAGGCTAGGTTTTGGTTATCCAGAGATTGATGCATCCTGATTAACCACTTCTCTAGAGAGCATAATGTTGAGGCGGATCTTTTAGCTAGGACAGCTCATAGTAGTAGAGATAATTTTGTCATATTTGATCACCCACCACCTGCTCTTTTGGTAGGCGGTAGTTGATAAGAGATCTTTAGTGAGATCTCTGTTGGAGGTTGTACTTGTATTAATCCCTAGTTAGATTAATGTACTCCAGTTTCAAATCAAAAAAAAAAAAAAAATTTAAAAGTTTTGAGGACTGTTGAGAATAATTTGCTACATAGGAGTGCAGGAAATTTTCCCTAAATAAATGGGGCCTGCTTGGATAGAACGGGGGTAAATGCAAATGAGAATGAAAGCAATGATGGGCACGGATTTTCTCCGAAAGTGGAAAGATTTTGGAAAATAAACATGTTTTTCAAAATCAAAGCCTACCGTCATTTTTAACCGCAAAGTTGTGGGGAACACATACAGTAGTACTTTTTAACTTAATGAAAAAATTAAGTTATCTATTAATTTCATAAACACCAGGTTTAAAGAAAAATAAAAGAAAACATTTTGAAGGCAAGACTCGTATTTATATATGTATTCAATGTTCGAAGGCGAAGACTTCTGTCACTTCAAAATGCTCATCTCACCACAACTTAATAACAGAAGTAACATCCCATATTCAATGCTGGACTCAAAGAAAGTCATATTAGCTTACGCACCAAGCGTGAACAATTAAATCAATAGTGGTCAGGCTAATAAAAATTTAATAGAAAAATTATAATAACCTCAAAAAGCAACTTTGCTATTCGTTCATGTTTTTTATTCATCTCAACCAATTGCATGCCAAGTGTATAAATTGCTTGGTTCTGAAGGCCAGACCGGCGATTTGAGCCAGAAACCGGCCAACAGGTGGTCCGATCGGTCCAGTCCAATGATTGACCTTGATTCGCCCGGTTTTCTCGGTTTTCTCACGGTTTGCCTGTTTTTTTTTATATTTTATTCATAATTTTATATAGATAATCCTAAAATCTCCCCTCCCTATCTTCCCTTCCCCACCGTCTAACCCAGAGTTTCCCCACCGTCTAACCGAGTCTGACTCCGATCTAACCCATTAACCCTTAACCCAACACCCAGCACCCCACCAACCAGTTCATTGGCCGATCCGAGTTCCAAAAAACCTTGATAAATTGTAACCTCGATCTATTTAAGTTTCACTAAACAGTAATTATATAGTAACAGTTTAGTTGGTAATTAACTAATACAGTATCAAATAGCGCGCATGACCACAGTTGAGCATAATAAAAATTCAGAAAGAACCAGTAAGAATCAAAACAAATGTTGCCAAGGTGAACAACAATGATAGCAGCTAAATTCAAATATCGAATTTCTCTGAAGGGCAAAACCATACCTGAGACATATTAAATTCGGACTACGAGAGTTAGATGAACAAAAATGCCACACTTGTTCATAAACGAAAAGGGCCAACAACAAAAAGACCTACGAGTTGATATCAAAAGTTTTCCACAGCATAGAACATGAACCGACAATACAAATATAATGTAGAAAAAACCGTATAGGCAAGATCCTCCAGCATAACGATTTCAACGGTAAGATTTCTGGAACCTGGCACGAGCACCACGACCACCGAATTTCTTTGGCTCGCACCGCCTAGGATCAGCGACCAGCAGAGTTCGATCGTACCTGACAAGAATATCCTTGATCTCTTTCTTACTCTGCTCATCCACGTACTTCTGGTAGAATGCAACGAGGGCTTTGGCTATACTTTGGCGAATAGCGTATATCTGAGAGGTGTGACCACCGCCCTTGACTCTGATACGCATGTCAACGCCGGAAAAACGGTGCTTTCCGAGCAGAAGGATGGGTTCGAAGGCTTTGAATCGGAGAATCTCCGGCTGCACAAGTTCAATCGGACAGCCATTGATCTTAATTAGTCCACGGCCGCGCTTGCAGTAAGTTACAGCGACGGCGGTTTTCTTCCGCCCAAAACATTGCACTTGCTCGATTGGCTGCGCCTGAGCCATTGTTGCTGTGCTCCGTGCTCCTTCCTCGTCTCTGCAAAACCCTAGCAATTGCTGTGCGACGAGATATGTGACCTCATAATCGCACCCTTTTAAAGTTTATAGGGTTTTAGAGAATGGGCCCGGCCCAGTAATTTTGGAAATAATAGGGCTTAGGCCCAAGTAAGACTCGGCCCAGTTTTCTTTTATTCAAAAATATTTTTAATTTAGTGCCCTGGATAATAATAATCTTTTAAATTTAAAATTGGGAAAATTGTGAAAAAATTCCTCATTTGCAACTTATTTGTCAAATGGGGCCTTCGCGTGCAGATTATCTTCCATGTGTGCAGATGATCTTCCTTTTGTACAAAATGCTTCCCTATACATGTGCAAAAATCTTTCCTTTTGTGCACAAAATCTTCCCTCCATGTACAGATATTTTCCCAGGTCCCGTTTAGCAATTAAATTGCCAATAAGGTGTCTTTTTTTTCACAATTCTCCCTTTAAAATTTTACTTTTCTATGATATGAAAAATTTTACTTTTCTTAATTTGATAGTAAGTTATATATTTTATATTTATATATAATATAAGAACTCTAATAAAATCGGACTACTTATGAGCTATCAACCACGCAACAATAATATTGCCATCCAATTTACTTTAATATAATTAATTTCTTATTTTCATATTAATAAATTCCATGCTTTGTTGGATTTAGAGAAAAAAATTAAAATTGCACAAGGATACCTTATTTTTTGTCTTCGTTGTAAATATTTATATTGGGATGTTAAAGAAATATTCCTTCCAATAATATTGAATACTTTTATAATAGAGAGATGTGTTTTGAAAAAACATATTTTTATAGATTAAATAATTTATGTTGGTTTATGAATCAATATATAAAGTTCATAAATCTAACGTATGGTTGCAACTTTTTGATTGAATAAGTATAGTGTTTTAAAAGGCACTGCTTCAAAGCATTAATTTATTGTTTACAAATATCCTTTACCATCATTCCATTTTAAAAAGAATAAACGTTCTGTCACTTAGTTCTTTCAAGCTTTTGTTGTTTTGTTTTTCTTATTGGGCCTGATCGTTTAATATTGAAGAGTGATGTTTCCTCAACAATTGAGGGTTTACAATCTTTTAGGCTTTGTTTGGTTCAACGAAGGTTAAGTTAGGTGAGGTTTACTTAAGTTAGGTTAGAAGAAGTTATAATATTGTTTGGTTTAACGAAGGTTAGGTTAAGTGAGGTTTATTTAAGTTAAGTTAGGTTAGAAGAGGTTAAAATGCTCTTCTACATATTTTCCTTCTTCTTTTATAATGTATTTATTAATAATAATTATTTATATAAAATTATTATTTATAAAATAATTATTCGTGTAAGCATATAAATAATTATTTATAAAATTATTATTATTTGGAAAGTTCGTTGAATCAGGAGGTCAAGTTAGGGCAGTGTTGGAATTTTAAAAAATTGTCATGGGCAATTTAGTCACAATTGAAGACAAATATTCTCTCACTGAGGAAAAACCCCAATTTTGGAGGTTTTAGAACCTAGGTTAGGTTACCACTAGAAGACAAAAAAACATCCAACACCTAACCTAACCTCCTTCCAACCAAACACCACTTTTTTACCCCCAACCTACCCCAACCTAACCTAACCTCCAACCAAACAAAACCAACCCCACCCCAACCTAACCTAACCTCCAACCAAACAAAGCCTAAGTATGTTTGATTGGAGGTTATTTTAGGTTAGGTTAGGTTGGGGTGGGGTTGGGGATTAGAAAAAGGTGTTTGGTTGGGATGGGGTTAAGTTAGGTGAGGTTTATTTTTTTGTCATTTAGTGGAAACCTCACCCACTTTAGTAAACCTCCAAAATTGGGGTTTTTCTTAGGTTAGAGAAATTTTGTGTGCAATTGTGACTAAAATGCCCATGGAAATTTTTTAAAATTCCAGAACTGCCCTTCCCCAAAAAACCGCATGACCTTCCTGCTCTGTGTATTATTTCATTCCCTCTCCAGCGCAGAAATCAAATTTGCTCTCTTGTGGTTCGCACCCTATGAAGTGAAGCATTAAACATTATCCAAATTTGCTGATTTTTTTTTTTTTCAAAGTCACCCACTACCCTCTGAAGTGAAGCATTGAACAAGGATATATATTTTTTTCTACAAACAAGAATAATTATTTTATAAATAATAATTATTAATAAATATATTATGAAAGAAGTGTATATAATTGTTAAAATAATTATTTTATAAATAATAATTTTACAAATAGCTATTATTACTAAATACATTATAAAAAAAGAAGGAAAATATGTATAAGGACATTTTTGTCCACTTATAATTAACTCACCTAACCTAACCTCTTGAACCAAACAAAATACCAAACCTAACCTAACCTCTATTTGAACCAAACAACATTATAATCTCCTCTAACCTAACTTAAATAAACCTCACTTAACCTCATCTCCGTTGAACCAAACAAAGCCTTAAGAATAGTGTTCTTGAGTACAGCTCAAACTAAATATTTTGTTCTATTGTTGGTTGCTAATTTTGCCATCAATAGTCTAAAACGCATGTATCAATTTTTTTTTTCTAGGATTTTGAGCCTTTTTTTTTTACCAGATAGGACTTTGAGCTTCACATCTTAAACATTCATGATATAAATCACTTTTTTTTAACCTCATAGGATTTTGAGTTTTTTTACTGACGTAGGGAGACTCAGTACTCTATTTGTTTGTAAAAACCTTCCCTAGGGCTGTAAAAACTTTCCCTCCTTGTAGTTGTGAGGAAAAGCACATTTTCTATTTGGTCTTAACTAGGTATGAGTTGTTACAGCTTAATTAATGATCATTTGTTTGAAGCCACAATTACTTGGAGATAGTGAAATTCTTCTTATGGGCCTACATTCTTAAGATCTGGACTAGTTAATTGCTGTTTATGCCGGTGGATTAATAAAAAAGAAGAAGAAGAAGATGATGATGATGATGATTTTGAGCACGGAGAGAAATATTCAAGTGAGTATCAAGGTGCTGTGTCAAATATTTCAACATGTAGTAGACGTAGAATTTACAGGACAAACACGGCTACCATTTCTTGAAACTATGAATCTAGATCATACACCAGACCAGAAGTTTAACTTGGGAAAGGGGAAAGATACCTAATTGTTTGTATAGGATATTCTTCAATAAAAAAATAAAGATTTCCTTTCCAAGTTCGAAGCCAGAATCTTCAAACACCCAATAAGCTTCTCGTTCTGTTTTTTGCTGTTACAGGGTCTCATACAATGGAGTATTTCTAGTCTCAGGAAGCCACAAACTCATCAACCCAGTACTGATCGATAACAAATCAAATACCTGAAATGTAAGTGATGGACTCGAACGTCCCACCATTACCAGCAAAGTCGCCATTGAAGCCCCTAACATCAAAGCTTGTCTCAACATTGAAATTGAGAAGCTCCCTCCCATTTGTGGGGAAAAGCTCAACATAATACACATATAAAATGTCAAATGCAGTTGAAGCACCCATGAACCCAGTTGCTTCGATGATTAATTGAGCACAATAAACAATTTTTTTCTGGCTTCAAACTGTTTGATACTTTTCCTAAAAGAAAAGAGCAAAAGATGCAGGAAATCCCAGTCATGTAAGTGGACAAAGAGAATAGTAAGCGTCTGTTTGTGAAGCCCAATAGGAAGCTGCTTATTGAAACTGCGGGGATCTCCATTAATGCATGGAGGGTGAATGAGATGTAAGGATCGAAGTTTGAATTTTCAACATTTAGTTACATTCCCATAGTTTGAAAAATTAGACTCAATAAGGGTTCTATAGCCTTTGGAATCACTCTAAAACGATGTCTACAAAATTAGTTATAATTTTTTAAAATTAGGACAGAAAATCTGCCAGAATTGATATTATTCCAAAAATTGAAAATAAAATATGTTGGCAATTGTGTAAATTGTGGAATTAAATATGTCAAGTGTCATTATCATATGAAGAGGGGAGTAGTTTATGATTTATGAAGATGAACACATGTCCAATTGCATTAAAATAATGCTACATGGACATAGCAATCACGATTGATGATGGTAAGGATTATCTTGAGTGTAAGGCTGGAGTAACTTGAGTGCATGGTTGGTTTAGTTGGAGGAAAACTTATTTGGTTAGAAGAGCAAGAGGGGGACAATTTTATGTTAACCGAAAGGGGGAGAAAATTAGTTTAAAACCAATTAGAAGCCTAATGGAAATGGAGTAAGTATGACATAAAGTGAAGGAGGTATGGGTTGTGACAAGTGTCACATCATATGCCTTGATGAAATCAAATGGTGTAGGGTGAAGGAGATGTTTATGTAGCACTTTTTCCTTCCTCTTCCCTTCATTTTCATCCAACACAAGAAGAGAAGAGAGAGAGAGAGAGAGAGCTCTCAAGTTCTAGAGAGAAGGAAGAAGAAGAAGTTTAAGGTAAGTGTGATTTCTTAAGAGTTTTTTTTATGATTTTGCTTAGAAACCTTCTCTAAACCTTTCTTCTTCATGGAATCTATGATTTTGAAGACACATTTTAAGCTCAAGGAGAGAGAGAGGAGACACCTAGAGAGGGGATTCAAGATCTCAAGAGGTAGCCTCACAAATTATAGATCTATTCTTGAATGAAGTTGTTATTGAGGTTTGTGTTTGGTTATGGTGATTTATGTCAAGTTTGTAAATTTGGAAAGCCATAATCCTAAAGGGTTATGCTGCCCAAGTTTCTTTAAATCATGGTTAAGATATGTTTAAATGAGTTAATAAGGGATTAGAAGTGGAAAAGTACAAGCTTTGAATGCTAAAACACAAAAACTACGTTTTTCCATTTTTTCGGCAAAGTTTCGGCCAAGGTCAGAATAGAGGGTAGGAGCTGGATTTTCATAAAATAGATTGTTCCATTGTATTTAGTGGGCAAAAATATATAAGGTTACAGTTGGTCACTTTTTCAGAAAAGGACGAAAAAGCCTAACTACGAAAATGCCCATAAAATCCCTAAATCGGGGTTGTCAAGGGTATTTTCATAATTTGACGATGAATTTTGTAATTTTTAGTCCGGAAATAAATTCCTTAGGCAAAAATATTTCAGGATAGCCCTAGTCAAAATTTTAGGAAAAGTACGATCGAACCGAGTACGGCGAGGCCAGGTCGGGTTCTCGGGGGCATTTTAGTCATTTTTTAATATAGATTCATAAAACCCCCATAAACACTATGAAAGTATTTAAACTTTACATTTGACGTTTTATGACCGAGTAGAGGGCCTAAGGGATTGGCATGCAAATCGAGGCATGTTATTGAAGGATCAGGAAAGGGCGATTAAAGTAGGGGAACTTATCTTTTCTACATATATTTGATATTTGTGCTGGTGTATTAATGCATGTTATTGCTTTGCTTGATTATATGAAACGTATATGAATAATTGAAGCTTTGTTTCTGTTTATGCTATGATCATACGTATGTTATTTGAAATATTGAGCACGCAGATATGTCATTGTGTGAACATGAGTTATGTAATGCAAGCATGTCATGCATTAAGCACTTATCTTGCATGCATATTGGTATTATTTTCCTACTAAGATTCTCTCGAATTTCACCTTCCCCTACCAACAATTTAAACAAGTGAAGACAGAAGCTATGCTGAGAGCCAAGAAAAGAACCGTATGAGGGGAATGACTTGGTGAAACAAAGACTAGAAGATGTCTCCATTTCACTAGGACATGTTTAGACACCCAAGTAGCGTTGCGAGGCTATATTAATTGTAATTATCAAGTATGAACCTCTATGGGGAATTTCCGTAATCGTGCACATAATATCAGTATATTTATGCTATTCCTATGTTGCCCACCGAATTGCGTATCATTTTCTGCAAAAAATACTCTGAAATAAGTGAAAATAAGATAAGGGTGTGACATTATGTAAGAAAAATAATCAGAATCATGCAAAAAAAAAAACTAAAATTTTACTTTCGTCATCTCAGAACAATACTGCCAACTATTCTATGTTATGTATCCTTAGATTATATATTAATTTATTAGTCAAACTAATTAGTTTGAAGAAAAAAAATATAAATATAAATGCTCTAAAGTGATTTAATTAGCTTCCTTAATTTCTCCAAAAAAAAGTCAACTTTATCTTATAATTAGGACCGGAGGGAGTATTATTGTATTACTTGAAAGTTTAATTTATTTGGTCTTGGAAAAATATTTCATTTTTAAAAGATTACTTATCATTTTCAACACTTTTGATAAAAATGATGCACTAACTCTGAGGAGAAACAAATTGGTATTTTTTTTTTAAGAACTAAATGTGATTTCTATTCTAAAACTAATTGGAGTAATTTTTTTGTTAGATTTTTTTGAGCCTAAAATTTGGCCAAAAACTATTTTATTAATCAATCTAACCTCAAACCAAGCTCCTTAAGATCTTAGCTGTTTGAAGCCCTCTGTTAGATCCCTCTGAGTTTCGAATTCGAGTCCCAAAGAAGTCACTTATATCTGAAGGAGCAGCCACAAACCCCCAACCGAAGACCAAACAATAATATTTTTTTAAAAAAAGATCTTAGTTGTTTGTCATATATAATATCGCTTGCACACAATTTAATGTGAAAGATAGATGGAAGGGATATAAACCATAGATAACAAATAGGGAAAACCACTCCTAGGTCCTAAAGAAGGAAGATATTATCAAAAAGGTTCCTCAAGGTTGTAAAACACATTTAACAAGTTGTGAATACATGTTTTGAGGTTGTAACTAAAAACCTTTCTGATAATATCTTTCTTCCTTGGGGCCTAGGAGTGATTCTCCCTAACAAATATGTACTAATATTAATTTATAACTGTACATAATAAAATATGGTTTAAAAGAATTCTTTTGCTTGGAATCGTACAAAATACAACATGAAACATAATGATAAAAACTACATTTACGATAACATAGAACTTGGTTTATAATAAGCTATAAAAATAAATAAATAAGCAGAAAATAATGTAGAGATGTAAGGCTTTCTCTATATGAGGAAATTAAAAGAATATAATTAAAATTCTATATGTTTCGACTATAACAACAGGGAAAAAAAGGTCCAGTGCCCCTGCCTCCGAATTTCCCCAACTTGACCAAATTGTTCTTCACTTATATTTTGGAGATTTTCTGTAATATCTTGAAACTCCAACCTTCAATATCAATGTATGTAGTCGTGTTAGTTTGATTCCCATATAAAAAGAAAAAATTAATTTTTTCTTTCCTAAAATTTTAACTCGTATATAACTCAATCCTTAAACTTTAACTCGATATAATTCAGCTTTTATAGTTTTAACTCAGTTGAAACTCATCTCCTAGATTTTAGGACAGCCCAGCCCCTATAAGTTTAACCGTTCAAAACTTTAGTCGTTAAGCTTCACATAATATAGAATTTTATTTTCATAAATGTAGGGATTAATTAATATTTTAAATGGTTAAACTATAATAATTGAGTTGTACTGAGTCAAAGTTCATAGACTAAGTTATATTCAAATCATAACTATAGGGACTGAGTTGCACTGAATTAAAATTTAAGGACCAAGTTAAAACTATAAGGATAAAAAAATTAGTTTAGGAAAAAAACTTGTAATCAAAACATTATACTCCTCTAGACCTTAATATAAAACATATTTGAGGAGTTGATCTTGATCTTAAATATAAGACATAGTTTACATATTTATCAATCTTTTCATAATTTACTCTTTTCATAATTTACCTCTCTATCGAAACTTCCTCAACAATAATCAAGGAGGAAAATAAATGAGGGAATTAAAGAAGATGGTTATGGTGTTTTAGAAAATACATATCATATTAACTAACTCAACTAAATGTCTTAATATAATTAAATTAGATAAATATGTCTTATATTAATGATCGGATGACTGCCAATAGAACCGCAAAACAAAGTAGGAAAAAAAGTAGTTTGAGGTACCTTATACACGCACATTTGCAAACCCATGGCTACGTTCTTCTACTCTTTTATTCTGGGCGTTCAAAGGATGTCCTTCATCACAACAACCCAACAACAAAAGCAAGCCACAAACAAAACCATGTCAACAATATATTACCATTAATTTGAGCTTGCTACCAAAAACAAGTATTCCTGCTGTTTCTTTATATAAGAAACAATTACCTAAAATATGTTATTCAAAGAGTTTGTTAAAATTAGTTTGAAATAATAAATATGTAAAAAAATATAACAATTTTGTCAAAAATAACCTCATTTGGTGGAAGAGAGAATGTGCAGGAATTAAATACAATAGAATGGGTGATATGAGTAATTAAGAAGGGTAAAATGAGAAACCAACAAAAAAAAAATTTGAGACCACCTCTAATTGTCTCTTATAAAGGAATACACCATATCCACAAATTTTCTCTTGTAAAAAGAAACGAAAGGAGTATATATCATGACTCCTCAAATTCATCACTCAAAATCTGATCTTGGAGGTTAATTAATATACCTGCAACTTTGGGGAACGGTCCAACGAGGAGGTGAATTAGTAGTAGTTGCTGTTGTGTTCTGATGTTGATAAGGCAAAGCCTTATACTTCTTCCAATCATCAAGCAAGATCTTAAGATCATTGATTTTATTTTTCAAGCCAACACAACAATTGGCATGCATGGTACAAACAAGATCAAGGTTCTTACTTGGCTGGCAAAACCCACCAAAATAAGCAGTGTCCAAGAACCTAATCTGAAGCTTCATGTTGGAGATGAAGGGGTTCAATTTAATCCTGTTGAGCACATCTTGGTCATGAAGTTCTGGGTACAGTTTCCTTGAATCATACCAGAACTTGTAGAACCATATGGCTCTGTTGTTTGATTTTACATATGTGAACCCTCCATTTGGCATGTTCCTCATGTCTTGTGGGTTTCCTTGGAAGTAATCACAAGCTATTTGGAAATCTGCATCCTTGTGAAATCTCCCAAATGGGTTTCTCAACCACATTATGTCTGTATCCTGTAAAACAAAAAAAACAATAGAATTCTCACTCTGATTTTGAATTGATTTTGAAGCTTGTAACTAGTATGTGACCATGATGTTAGAACTCGTTACAAAGATGAAAACCAAAAACCAGAACTCATTACAATATAGGGACTTTAACATGTGACAAATGACAAAGAAATCAACTTTGACTGACAAAATCCATTTTTTGTGGAGAAATGATTTGCAACAATAAAATCTGATTTCCAACATTCGAATTCATGTGGCAAAAACATGAAAATCGATTTTATCCTCCATGGATTTCTTTGGCATTCACACTCGGATGCTTCAACAAATCCATGGAGGATAAACCCACTTCAAATTTATATATTTTTAATGAGTTTTGGTTTTGGTCTTTACACGTAAGTCATATCAATCCATGTACCCTACTTAATGGTGTTAATGCCTCATTAGAAAAATTAACACCATTAAACTCATATCCAAGTCTTTAGGAAATTATAAGAACTATTGTTTTGGATGGTATAAAGTATATGGTCCAAAAACAATAGAAAAAAGTGTATAAACCAAAACCAAAACTTGTTAAAAAGTATTGGAGATTGAATTGAGTTTAACCCAAATTCAATCATGTGGGCTTAGATTCATTGTTTTATTGCTGTCTAAAACAGGTTAACTAGGATTGAGATATGAATGTAGGCGTGCAGTGTAAACAACTGAAGAAGAAGAAGAAAGTATGAACATACAGTGAAGACAAAGCTGTAGCCCATCTCAAGAACAGAGCCAAGAAACTCAATCCTCTTCCACATCATGTTGAGGTAATGTGCGGTCATGAAGAAAGCTTCACTGGTAAAATTGTCACTTGTTTCAAGGAGATAACAATGTGGGTGCAAAGTAGTGCAGCGATCATACGCCTTCTGGTCCCAAGTTACAACCACCAGGTGCTTCAAGAGCTTCTTGGTCTTCTTTCCAATTCGAAAACTCTCCAGAAACAGATCAAATATGGATCCTGGTTCTGCCCACGCATCGTTTAGTGTCGTTATTATCACCGTCTTGTTCCCCATTGACGCATGTCTCAGAACACTCTCTAGCTTCTGATCATACTTCTCTCCCTGCTGCAATGTTCATGTTTCACACAGGCATTTCGTCAAACACTTAAAGGGCATTACAAAGCAAGTTACTATTAGTACATGATTCGTGAGAGAAAGTTAATACTAGATCAGAATTCAGAACCGTCCAAATTCAGCTGCAGTAAAAATCTTTAAGAAAGAATCATGGCCAGAGTTGAATAAGTTGAAGGTAGACTAGGTTTGGGGTACAACGTAGTAAAGGGGCGGTGGTGAGGCATTAATGTGGTTGGATATGACACATCCCAAATCAATTAAAATGAGAGGGCCTTCAAGTTGTGACAATTTATTCCTTTGATTTGATTTTACGTTCGAACACATGGGTGGGCCGTGCTGTACAATGCCCACTTGTGTGTGTATTCCTCCCAGGGACCATTAAGACTCACACACGTCTCAAAAGACTATTCTTTGGTTTCTTCTTTTTGGCTCCTCTAACTGTCTTATTATTCACTATGGTTTTCTTTACTGTGTGTTTAGCAAACCTTCAAACTATAGTTTCAAATTATGATTTGTGAAATCCTAGATAAAACTCCTCTCACACACTTACCTCATAAGTCGTAAAAGCTATTAAAAAAAGCTAATCCAAAAGCTATTAGTTTCTTCGTGGCAAGTGGTTTTGCTTTAGAGCTGATGAATTATAAATTAGGGACACTGTCATTATAAATTAACTAGTTAAGATCTTTGATATTATTCATTGACAGCAAAGAAACAGAAATACATAATAGGTTTTTATGGTCATTGTGCCTTACAAAAGACTCACAATGGTAGACTTGACTGGTAGAAATAAAAACGTTGTACAACACTTGTGGGGACTGCTTGTATCATTTTGAAAAATTCATGCATATTTTTATACCATT
Organism: Inga laurina; assembly: GCA_963855925.1. Lineage (NCBI taxonomy): Eukaryota > Viridiplantae > Streptophyta > Magnoliopsida > Fabales > Fabaceae > Inga > Inga laurina. The sequence goes on from OY979702.1 coordinate 10,598,298, forward strand.
TACTTACCGACATGCAATTAACATTAGTTGACTTGAGGCCATACAATTTTTGCACCATTTTAAAAAATTCATATATATTTTTTATTGGCATTTTATTTATTGTGAACATTTATTTGGACAATTAATTATCCCATTTTGAAATCTACGCCTAACTGCTCACTTAATGTTAATTATTTTATCTTAAAATTAATGAGGTTTGGCTGATTACATTATTGAATTGTTCATGGAGTTGCTATAGCTTGAAAGTAGAAAGTAATTAATTACTTTAGTCAAATTCCAAATTAAAGAGGCTTATTAATTTTTTTTCAAAAACTTAGCATATAGTAAAAAAAAAAAAAGCCTAAAGATAGGTAAACAAAATTTCACCCACTACTTTTTTTAAACAAAAAAAAGGTTTTGTAAATTGGGTCATGAGAACTCGTCAAAGATAGGATATACCTCTGAGCTCAAATAATACTTACAGAAATATCTATAGATTATCTACCAACAAGTTATGATATTGGTAGGATTTGAATTCATAACATTAGTATTATGAGCCAACCTTTTCACTAATTAAACCAACTTTTATTCGTAATTTCCCCTACTATCAACCAGCCAAGGCTAATAGCCTTTTTGTCCAATTGAAAAATAAATCTCATTAAATCTTTAAAATAAAAACACCTTACCTATAATTGTTGACAACCCATTCAAACAAACTAATGGAAGTGAAAAAAATAATTGTTTTACTTTTTATTAAAAAAAAAGGAATTACTCGCTTTTGTTTCGTATGGATTAATTACAATTTCTATACCCTAAATTAAAAAAAAATCTTTTTTTTTTGGAAAGCATTACCAACAATATTTACTGTGAAAAATCAAAACTTCGGGATTAGGGACTCGAGGGGGGCACACTTGATTGTGGAATGTTGAAACTATCCACTGATGTTGGCTCCTTTTTCTTTAAGAATTGTTAGAATAATATCCATCATCCAAAATAACTTTAATTAATTCCTCATATTATTTCGCTTTTTGAAATTGTACCCCCGCTACTTCCCTTTTTTTCCAAGTATTCCACCCCACTATTTCATTTTGACCCCAAAATTATTGCCCTCTATCACACTCTCACTCTACCCCCAACCCCAGGTAACTGCCAATATCATCATTAAACAAACTTTTGAAAATTCAATTATACCCCACTTTTCCCCCCTTTTTATAATTTTCCCCTACCCTTTCTTTAAGTAATTCGTGCCCCCGGACACAACCACTTATACTCACACGAAAACTCATTCACCTCAAAATAAGAGACTCAACCGACAAGTAACCCCTTGGGCAAAAACAAACTCACAAGTAACCCCACCTATGCTCACATGTCAATGATAATAATATTTAATTCAAGTAATGATAATTAACTATACAAACATTTCCTAAAAGGCCACACTTTATTTATTTATTTATTTTACTTCGTACAACTTAATTCAAGTAAACTTTTACAGATTACAAAAGCCAATCTGAATCCTCTTCAATAATAATAAAATACTAGCAGCATTATATATCAATATTAAAAAATAAAAAAAAAATAGTCCACTCACACTTATCTCTCTCCTACTTTAACCGCAAGAATAGAGAATTCAGTTTCATTACAGAACATAAGGGATTTCAAGAACTCAGACAAGAATCAAAACCCATGATTCAAAATCCAATTTTGTTTTCTGGGTTTCGTTATTCGTACGTTCATCAACAAAACCAGAAAGAACAGCACAAGTTTGAGAGAGAGAGAGAGAGAGAGAGAGAGATGACCTTGGTGGCGGCGGGCATGGCGGCGGTGAGGTAATGAGAGATCACGGGGAAACCAAAAGGAGACGCAGAGTTGTACAGAAGTATCCACAAGACGGTGAACCCCACGAACAACGCACTCATTTTCATCACTCTTTTTGCCAGCCCATGGCCGCCGGATCCGCCGGAGTTCCACGACGGCGGCTTTATGAGTTCGACGCCGGAAGATGATGAGGTTTTGTCAACGCTGCCGGCGATGACTGAATCCTTCATTACTGATCAATGAACAATTTTGGAACTCTCAGCTTTGGCTTCTCAGTCTCAACCAATCAATATAAGGTCTTTACGCGCTAGCGAAAATATTGACAATATATGCAATTATGCATATCCTAATACACGTATCATATATATATATATATACATATATATAATATTAAAATTAATAACAAAACAATAATCTATTTATATCAAACATGATAAATTTGAATACTTAGGGCAGTATTATTTCAGATAGAAACAGAAAAACATTGTTAGGGTGGTGATAACATAGAGAGAGGGTACGAGCAAGTTGGTGAATAAAAATTAAATTAATTATTTTTACGATAGTGGATAAAAGAAGAGATTAAGCTTCTACTTTTTACTAATAATAATAATAATAAATATTAGGTTTGAGTTTAGCAGCATTAGGCTGATCCGGCAATTTGCAGGCTGGTTTCACTATAAGAGGAATATTCTAAAATCAATTATGAGTTTTTTTTAATGGCATTGTATCAACAATAAAGTGGGACAACTCATTTATTTGGATTATTTGATTTTATTTAATATTTTCTTGTCATTTTTGTTTTTATCATTTTGCAGTTTAATTTTTAAATTTCGATGCATCAATATCAGGGTATTTTTTATCTTTGGAATTAACGTTTGTGATTATTAATAAAAAAAATTGGGTTATTTTGGGGAAAAAAAAAGGCAGGCCGGATTAATAATCTAGTTTGAATTATTGTTTAAATAAAAAAATATAATAAATACATATTTTGGCATAATTCTTTTTTTTTTTTTGATAATATTTTGGCATAATTCTAGATTTATATTAATTTAGATACACATGGAATTAGGCCACGCCATTATGGTGGACTTATGTCAATTCTATTAATTGTTAAATAAATGTTTTATAAGGATTTATATGAAAAGTTAATTTTTAATGCAATAAAAATGTAACAAAATCCTAGTCTAATTTCATCACTCAATGCTTGATCATGTCCCGTTGTCCCCCATTTTCATAATATATAATATAAATAACAATATATCAATTAAAATAAAATCTAAACAATATTTATTTTGATAGATATATTTAGTTATAATAAAATCTACAAATTGTACAAAAATTAAAGGAAAAAAGATAAATAAATACCACTTGAACCTCAAAATTCTAAATCAATGATTTCCTAAAAAACTTAATTATCAATTACTATATTCTTTTTATCAATCTATTATTCTTATTGTCAACAAAATCAATTTTAAATTTCAAAGTTTCAGTGATATTTTTTTGTCTTTTTCCCAAAATTTAAATTACTTCTTCTAAATTTTACTTTAAGAGATGCAATTTCCTTTACTTTTAGTAAGTATTCCCTCTTGTCCTTTTTTGTGAGTAACATTCTTATATAAGGTTAATCCTATATATAAGTAACAATGTATGTTTGTCTCAAAATTTAATTTACTTCTTTTATTTTTACCCGAATTAATCGTATGTTTCTTTTATACTTTTTTTTCCACATATTCTTTATCATCTTTTTCTCACTTATTCTCTCTCGCTCTCACTCATTACATTTATTATTTTTAATTAGTTTTAGCCAACCGTTTGACTTGTGTAATCCTAGTAGTTGCTGCTTGTAATAAGCAGAAAGGGAGTATTTAATTATATAAGCATTATTAAATACTCGTGCCATAATTAAGGAAAAATTTCCAGACAACATAACATATTATAACTCTCAAAGTTAATTTTTATATTATCTTGCCCGACGCATAATTAAATATAATTAGGTACGTGAACAAATAAATGTAAAAGCTGGGCTGGTAAGTGTCACATTATTTTCTTTTAATATATTAAAGTTAAATTTGAGACAAAAATATTAAAACTTTTTCTTTTTTTGAAGGGTTATCAGAATTGTTGTAGTTCGAATAAAGGCACTATCATAAATACAAGTGAGAATGAGTCCCCATAATTAGGGGTGAGCAAAACACCTGTGACCCGCCCGCCCGCCTGCAACCCGGTTATTTTTCTCCATTTGAGCCCGCCCAAAATTGAGCCCGAAACGAGTACGGGTAACCCGTACCCGTTTATTTAAAAACGAGCGGGGTATGGGTGCACCCATGGGTCACCCGTTAACCGTATATGTATGTGCTATGTTTATTTTTTTTTCTTCTCAGTTCTAATCTAATAATCTCATTCTCACCCTCGTTGCTCGCGTCTTGCGTCTTGCCTCGCCCTCACTGCCTCGCATCCTCGTTGCTCTCCCTCACCGCCTCTCGTCCTTGCTGCTCGCCCTCACCCAATCACCCTCATGAGTCACGACCTCACTGTCAAATCGCTCTCCCCGACCAGTCATCCTCGGCGGACAGCTGCTTAGCCCATTGATCTCGAAGCTGACGATGGACCTAAGCAGAGTCTCGCACTCTCGCCGTCGCCACTCGTCAAGGCTTGCTGCAGTGCTGCTAACCGAGGAGTGCCTTCCCAATCCCATTCCTCTCCCTCTCTGCTGTCAATCAAGGAGTCTTGACGGTGGACAGTCCCATTTCTCTCCCTCTCTGCTGTCGAGTGCCAACCGAGGAGTCCCAAGGACAATGGATAGTCTCCGCTCACCAATTTCTCTCCTTTTCTGAATTCCTCTAATTCAGCCTTCAACATTAAGGTCTTGAGTTTTTGATCTTGTGTTTCCAGGTCTGCTTCTTGTGTTTTCGATCTGCTTTTTCGGTAACAATGTAACCTTTGAATATGTTAATCTCTCTTGTCCTTTGAACCTGTTAATCTTTTCTTTGGATTTTGTCATTCTGGGGCAAAAAGAAAAAAAGGGTTGGATGGTTAAATGGGCTCCGACATCTGCAGCCCCAAAAAAAAAGAATCTGGGGTGGTGAAACGGGTTCCCTGGACTCGTTTAACCTGTACCCGTTTAGGTACGAGTCAGACGGGTTCCCACACGGGTCTGGGGCAGCCCATACCCGTGTAAATTAAACGGGTGGGTGGCGGGTTGACCCCCGAGTCAGACCCACCCACCCGTTGCTCACCCCTACTGCCATAATCATAAAAACATCTCAAAACCATGCCTAATTTTTAATTGTTTAATTTTGAATGAAAAATAATGATTACTTTGAACAAATTCTAATCATTTGACTAATTAGAAAAATTTAATAGAGTCTAATAGGTCGGATCTAATTTAAGTATTGTATAACTCAACTAGAGCCACCACTTTTATTTCATCAAAAAAGAGCCATCACTTTTAATAAGATTTTTTTTTTTTACATTCACAAGGTTAAAACTTTCAACCTTATTTTCAAAACCAAAAAATTTAAATAATTATGTTAGTGAAATGCGCTTTGGCCGCTTAAATACAAAATTTCCAATCCTAATCATTGTGAATGCAATGCTTAGATAGGATCCTGTAATATAACTATGCAAAAAAAAAATAATAATAATCAAAATAATTCACACAAAAATTATTTATAATAAAAAATTTTTAATATTAAAAAATTCTTCTAAAATTATATATATGGACGAAAGATTGAGTGAGGGGTAAATTAAACTATGAAATTTTGAGCATGTACTCAATGTCTTTATCTGTTAATTTTTTTGGATTGCATAATCTTAACTCTTTTTTTTTTTTTTTTGGGGTTCATTGTCACCATAAAAGCACATCACTTTTTGTTGCCCTTCTTTTAAATTTTGGTGAGTGTGATAATCCATTTGGAAACTTTTTCTATTAAAAAAAAAGGATATTTTAAGACGTTTAAGTGTTTAACTTTCTATGATTCATTTTATAATTTCAAAAATAAATTACTATGAAAAAATTTAACACTGGTTAGAAATAGAAAGATTAACTTCTGAAGAGAGTGACTTTATATACAGCTATTTTAAAAATAACTGAGATCTTGTTTATATCTTAATTTCTTCTGTCAAAGTGCTTGTAATTATAATTTAAGCATATTGACCAAAAATTGATGTTTTAAAATCAAATAAATAATTAGTCGTATATAACAAACTTGATTACTTGAATTTAACTAGTAAACGAGTTTTTTTTTTCATGAAGGAATTTTTCTTGTGTGTATTATAGACGTTGATTTAGTTTGGCTTCATAAATATTATAAAATTTGACTGGGCGAAATTTATATCTATTTATTACTTATATATATATATATTATTAGGTCCATTAATTCAATTAAATCTTTTCATATGTGACTTTTATTATTAATATTAGTCTAACATAAATTTAAAATTATAGTATTATGCCCATATGAACTTCTATTATCAAAATAAATACGTCCGCTAACATTTAAATTGTTGAGCATACTTAATGAATATTGATCAAAAGGTATAGTTAAAGAATATCAGCAAATAAACCTAAATTTTGTCCAATTTAACTATAGAAATATTGTAATACCCGACTTTTGAGACTTGAGCTTAGAGAATAAGCCTGAGATTAGTGGATTGCTAAGCCCCGGTTTAGCAAAATCTCAAATTGTGATTAAGGGTTAATGACTCCAAAAGTGGATGTGGTTAGTGATAAATAACCCTTTTGGAGAATATGATGTGATTTGGCACTCGAATGTGATTCGTGTGTGTTGTGAGCAGCGCTGAAACCCTGTATTTGAGTTCAATTATGGATTAACATCCAAATTGACTTAGAATAAAGGGAAGAATTGAATGGGGTATTGTGTTGGAAATGGTGTCATAGTGTGTTTTGATGTCATTGAAATTGGTTTGGAACTTTGGAATGGAAAAGTTGCAATGTTAGGATTTGAAATGTAAATTATGTTGACATGTTGAGATTGTTGTGAAAACATGTCAATGTGATGTGAATTTGATTGATTTGGTGTTTCCAATGGATTTCTTGTGAAAATTTATGTGGGAATTATGTTTGGTATGAAAATGGGACCATTGGAAGCAAAGATGCAAAATCTGAAATTCTGTCCAGTGAAACTCTATTCTGGGCAGTCAGTTTGTGTGAACGTTTTGAATGATCAAATGGTGTATAAAAATTTTGAAACTTTCCAGTCTTCAATTTCACATCCCAAGCTTCAAAAGGGACATATAACTTGTGCCATTTCGTTTTATGAGCTAGGAGATATGACTGTCCAAAGTTTGAGATGGAAACTGAACTCCGTTTTGGGGCAGCGATGAGTTTTATATAATTCTGGAATTTTTTGGTAATTTTGGGTAATGGACCATATTTTTCCTATAAATAGGACTTAAATAAATTTCATTTGGCTTTGAAATCACCTCATTTATATTTTTCTAGAATTAGTTATGATTTTTTAAAGTTTGGGCAAAAAATCTGCCAGAAAATCCGAAAATGGGAATTATGACATCATCGAAATAAAAGATGACATCAGCATGGAATTAAATATTTTCTCATCATCTTCAACTCTCATTTCTGACATGCTGAACCAGCTGAAACTAGTGAGAGAAAGTTGAGAGCTCTTAGAGAGAGAAAGAGGAGAAATCTTACAAGGTAAGCCGATTTCTCCGACGATCTAGCTCCTAACGCGTATAACCTTGCTCCTAAGCTTATCTTTCATGTTCTTTAAGGTGTTGCAAGCTCAATTTTCATGGTTAAGAAGGGCTAGGGTTTCAGCCACTCTTGAGAAAAGCTAGTGAGTGCTTGAGGTAACTTCCAAACTCTTGTGTATTGACTATTCTGGCTGCTGCGGACAATTTAATCGGTGAAATTTCGCCGGATTTTCATTGGTTTCAAAAATGGAAAATGGGTGTGTGGGGCTGTTAAGCTGCCCAAATTGGTACTAAATGGTAGTTGTAACCTAATAGAATAGTCAATAAAGTGGTTAGGAGTATAAAGGAACGCGTTTACAGAGCCGAAACTGAAAAACCCCAATTTTCTCCGGAATACTTGAGAATTTCGGCCAGCTCTAGAAATGGGTCTTAGAGTTGGATTTACAATGATTTGATGATTCCATTGATGATTCCATTGAGTTCAGGAGAGAAAATTAGGTGGGGTTACAGTTGGGCACTTTTTCGGAAAAAGGCCGAAAAAGCATAATTACAAAAACGCCCATGAAACCCTTAAAGTGGGGCTTCCAAAGGTAATTTTGTAATTGACATTGAATTTGATAATTTCAAGTTTGTAAATGGATTCCTTAGGCGAAAATATGTTAGAATAGCCAATGTCAAAATTTCGGGAAAAGTACAGCCGAACCGGGTACGGTGGGGCCGGGCCGGGTCCCCGAGGGCATTTTAGTAAATTTTCAATATAGCCTCATATAACCCCCAAAAACACTATGGAAGTGTCTAAATAGTACATTTGACATTTTAGGATCGAATATGAAGCCCCAAGCTGTTTGCACGTAGATTGAGGCACACGTTTCTAGGCATAAAAGGGTTAAGACAGGGAACTCATCTCTCCTGCATGCTCTAATAACTGTATTAATTTTTTGATGCATGTTATTGCTTTGCTTGATTATGTGGAACATGTATGAATGATTTAAAGCTATGTTTCACTATATGTTATAGCCATATGTGTATCGTTCGAAGCATTGAGCTTATAGATTTGCTATTGTATATGTGCATGAGTTATGTGATGCAAGCATATCATGCATTAAACACTTATCTTGCCTGCATATTGATAATGTTTCCCTACTGAGATTCTCTCGAATCTCACTCTTCCCTACCAACAATTTAGACAGGGCAAGTGGCTCGTCGGCTAGGACTCATTCGAGATGAGAGTTGGTAGTTGGTTATCAATGAGTTGTGAATAGTGTATATGATTCAGTTGAATATAGGGTTATGAATTTGAGATGAGATTATGTAATCCCCATTTGAAGAATTGTAATGGGCAATTGTGCCCTATGTATCTTTAGCGAAGGTATGTACCCAGGATTGCCGGGATGATTATGTTGTGCACTCTAATATTTATATGAATGTGATTTATTATCTGTGAAGTAATTGTATTCGAAATGTGAATATGAGACTAAGTTTATAAATGATTTCGAAAGGTATTTGTGAAAACCTCGTCATGTGATGGGTTAGTAAATGTTATTTGATTATAATTGGTCTTTATTTCATTTTAATCGCGTATTTCGGATATAATTACGAAGGGGGTTACAAATATGAAATAGTTTATTTGCAAAAATATGCTTTTGGTTCTTTAACTTCACATAAAATGTTTGTTAAGATGGTATATCATATCTTAATATTTGATATATTTTTCTTGTTAAGATATTATATATCATGGGTTGATATTTAATATATTTCATATATCTTAGAAGTCTAATGTCAACACCTGCTTCCATTTCGATACTCGAAGAGTAATAAAGACGGAATTCAATTAGCATACAGAAAAGTACAATTATACTGATAAAATATTCGTTTACAATACCGATACCGTTCGTCAACGGAATACAGAAAATACAACGGAAACTTAATATTTACAAATTCCAAAATATCTAAACATAAACTAATTATAATCCACTATCTTGTCCTCGCCTCGAGACACGTGCCAACTATTTCCGAGCATCTACGCCCTTGCCTTTCGAACCACTAGCACCCACTGAGATGTTTATTTAAAATAAGGTGAGATTCCGAAGAATCTCAGTAGAAACATGTTATCGTTCATATAAAATGTGAAAAGTAAATATGATATATGTCATGTATGCACCAATTAATAAACAATATAAACATATCATTGCATGTATACATAAGTAGGGCCTAGCCCCACTAATATGCACCGGTTGGATTCTCACCAACTCCAGTGTAAGTGTCTCTAACACTACTGACCCCTTTCTGGGCAAATCATGTTGATTAATAAATTACATTTACAATAATGGCATCCACATAATCATATAACTATTGCATGATTTATGAAGGATAATGTCCCTACATCGAAGCTTTATAAATTCCTTAGATGTGTCTTGTAAAATGTGTCATTCCGGCTTTCGCCTCGGTCCTAAAATATTAAATGTACAAAAAATAGGTCATAACCTATCCAAATATTATTTTAGACTCTTCCATAGTGTTTCTTGTGTTTATATTAGTCTATCGTGAAAATTTACCTAAATGCTCCGGGACCCCGGCCCGGCCTCGCTATACCCAGCTCGATGGCACGTTTTTCCAAAATTTTGACTAAGGCTATTCTGACGTATTTTCGCCTAAAGAATCCATTTCCATGCTCAAAATCACCAAATTCACTATCAAATTACGAAAATACTCTTGACAGCCCATATTTAGGGATTTCAACGGCGTTTTCGTAATTATGCTTTTTCAGCTTCTACCGAAAAAGTGCCCAACTGTAACCCCACCTATTTTTTCCCACTGAATCCAATGGAACCATTTATTTCATGAAAATCCAACTCCTACCCCTTGAAACAGTGCTGGCCAAAATATTTCAAGAAAAATGGAAAAATATAGTTTTGTGTTTTAACTTCCAAAACTTGTACTTTTCCACTTCTAATCCCTTATTAATTCATTTAAACACTTCCTAACCATGATTTAAAGAAATTTTGGCAGCATAACCCCTTAGGGTTATAGCTTTTCAATTTTTCAAATCAACCAAAATCACCAAACTAACAACAAACTTCAAAACCAACTTCATACAAGTATAGATTTGAGTGTGGTGTAGTTACCTCTTAGGCTTCTTGGTTTCTCTCTCTATATGTGCCCTCTCTCTCTTCTCCTTGAGCTAAGAATGAGTCTTCAAGATCATAGATTCATGAATAAACAAGGTTTAGAGAAGGATCTAGGGAAATATTACAAGAAAAGCTTAAGAATCAACTCTTACCTTAAGATTTCTTCCTCTTCTCTCTAACTCTTCAAAGTTTCTTCAAAGTCTCTCTATGTTGAACGAAAATGCATGAAGGGAAGGGAAGAGAAAGCCTTCATAAAAATGCTCCCTTGATTCCAAACCATTGATCTCATCAAAGGTTGAGATTTCACCACTTGTTCTTGCACCATCCCTCCTCCCATATCTCCAACCATGCCTTCTACTTTATGTCATACCTTCACTTATCATGACCACCACGCACATGTCTTCACTTGGTATACACTCCACCTTTGTCATCATTGGAATGTTCATATAGCATTTGACTTGTGCTTCTTGGGATTAAATTTTCCCTCTCATTTCCATGTGTTAAGGCCAAAATTTAGGGAGGAGAAGAGAAGAAAAATGTTTTTTCATAAATTCCATAATTCATATAAATGAATTATGTATAATTCCCCCCAATTTCACAATTCTTGATTTATTCCATCAAGAATAATCCAATTGTACATTTTTATTTTTTTTCCTTGATTAATTGAAACTAAATTCAATTAATTAGAAAAATAATTAATCTTAGGTTGAATTGGCAAAATTGTGATTTTTTGATCACCTTTGTAAATCAATTCAATTCTTGAATTAATTTGCTCATTTCCTTATGAATATGAATATTTCAAAATTCACAAGATTCAAATTCATAAATATTTACCATTTTATTGAATTTTTCAATTAATTACAATATATTTTTTGTGAATATAAAATTTGGGGTGTTACATCTATTATCAAGAGCAAAGAATTTTTTCATGCTTCAATGTGATCCTTCAAATTCATGAATATTCACCATTTTATTGAATTTCTCAATTAATTATAATATATTTTTGGTGAATATAAAATTTGGGGTGTTACGTGTATTATCAAGAGCAAAGAATTTTTCCATGCTTCAATGTGATCCTTCAAATTCTAATATGGTATCAAAGCCAATAAAAAAGAAAATGAGAAGGAAAAAGAAGAAAGGGAAGATGAAGAATGAGAACATAACAAATATTAATATAAGATGTAATATCTTAACATAGAATATATAATATCTCCACATAAGAATATATCAAATATTAATATAAGATATAATATCTTAACAAATTTGTTTTAATTTATTAATTTTATAAAGTGTTTATTCACTTTTATAGCCTACCGTTAATTTCATTGGCAAAAAAAAAAGTTCTCATTTTTATAAAAATAAGGAAAATAAAGAGATAAGATGAATGGATAAAGAAAGATAAAAGAAAATTGTAGAGATAGAGAGTGGAGGAGAATTCTCATTCATATAGCATTTCCATGTAAATCCAATGTTTTGTGTTAATCATCTATATATAGGCCTTCAATCTTTCCAAGCATTACAATGTCATAAACATAATAATTAACCCACATTAGGATAGAGTTATAGTGTCATAAATGTAAAATTTAATCTACAACATAAAACCATAGGAGGTTATAGGTATTAATCATAAAATGGAATCCTAAAAGACTATGAATATGCATTCACACACCACAATATTTATAACACTCAATGCAATTTTAAATGTTGATAAAAACTTTCAAATGTTGGGTTAAAGTATATCTAACATCCTAAAATATTTTGTGACACAACCAGTACTTGAAATAATTTTTTTTAAGTATGTCTAGCACCCTTAAATTATTTTTTTCTGGTGCATCTAGCATTTTAAAGTTTTTGTTTCAAGTGCATCCAATACCTTAAAATATTTTTTTGATAAGGCACATAAAATACTTTGGGGTATTAGACTAAAAAAAAAAATACTTCAAGTAGTTGGATAGACCACAAAAAGGTTGAGTCGTGAGTGTGTTGGATATATGTAAAAAAAATATTTTCGGGTATTGAATGCACCTTAACCCATTAAATTTAACTTTTAAAAATAATAAATATCATGTTTGAAAAGATGTTTGTGAAAGTAAAACCAAAATTACACTTTTGATAACACTTATTAGTGTCTTTTGCCGATAAGTATTTTTTTAAAAAAATAAATAAAAAGCAGGTAAGGTAATTTTTTTTTTAAAAAAAAGAAAACTTCATTCTTTTCATACAATGAAAATAAATCTACATATTTCAAATTTTATAGAGGTCAACATCGCAAATAATTGATATTTAAAATCCTATATTAATAATTAAACCTGATTCTCACCTAAGACACAAGAACAAGTAGTTTCTTGTGTTGTTCTCGTGTGAAATTGATTTTTTTTTTTTTTGGACTGAGTGTGAAATTGATATTATCGCCATCGTAATATAACTTCTTTTGTAATTTGTATAGATAATTAAGGTTTGTATTATTTCATTCAAAAACTGCCTCCTCAAATAAATTTTAACTATTTTTTAGCTGAACGATTAAATTATCAAATTTTATTTAAAAACATTGGACAAAATTAATGATTTGGTCCTATTGTTTGCGAGAATTTTCAAAATTGATACTTAGATGTTACATATTACCCAACCCTATTATGAAAGTTAGTGGTTATTGTAGCACCCCAAATTTTATTTTCATCAAATATATTGTAATAATTCAAGAAATTCAATAAAATGGTGAATATTCATGAGAAAATGAGCAAATTAATTCAAGAAAGGGAATTAGATTACAAAGGAAATGGCAAAAGCGTAACTTTACCAATTTAGTACAAGATTGATTATTTTCTAATTAATTGAAGTTAATTTCAATTAATTAAAAAAAATAAAGGAGAATGTATATTTTGAATATTCTTGGTAAAATAAACCAAGAATTGTGAAATTAGAAAGACTTGTGCATAATTAAATTAAAGGCATTATGCAAATATTTAAACAATTCCTATGGCCTTTTTCTTGTAAATTTTCACCTAGCACAAGAAAATGAGAGGGAAAAAATGATTCATGAGATTAAATATGCCAAGTGTCATTATCCTATGATAAATGGATTAGTTTATAATTGATGAAGATGAGCATATGTCTAATTGAGTTAAAATAATACTACATCCGATCCTAAATTAGTTCAAAGCTAATTGAACAATTGAGTGCATGGTTGGATTAGTTAGAAGAAACCATTTGGTTAGTAGAGACATAAGGGGGGGACGGTTTTGAAGCTAACCAAAGGGAGAGGAAATTAGTTCAAAGCTAATTGAAGCCTTATGACATCAATTGGAAAGAGATGAAGCTAATGCTAAGTGTCACCATGTGATGCATTGATAGAAATCAAGTGATCAAAGGAAATTAGAGAGATTTTATAAAACTCTTTCTTCCTCTTCCCTTCCTCATTTTTGTCCAACACAAGAGAAAGAAGAGAGAGAGAGAAAGTTCAAGAGCTCTCAAGTTCTAGAGAAAAGGAAAAAGAAGAAACTTAAGGTAAGTGTGATTTATTAAGAGTTCTTGTGATCTTGCTTAGAAATCTTCTCTAAACTCCTCTCTATGGAATCATGGTTTAGAAAACACATCTTGAGCTCAAGGAGAGAGAGAGGAGGACACCTAGAGAGAGAGGAGTCAAGAACTCAAGAGATAACTTCACAAACCTTAGATCTATACTAGTATGATGTTGTTAAGGTTTGTGGTTGGATTTGGTGATTTTTGGTTAAGTTTGTAAATTTGGAAAGTCTTAATTCTAAGGGGGTATGCTGCCTAAATTTCTTTCAATCATGGTTAGAATGTATTTAAATAACTTAATAAGGGATTATAAGTGAAAAGGCACAAACTTTGGAAGGTAAAACACAAAACTCCAAATTTTCCCTTTTCTTAGAGGAAGTTTCGGCCGAGCACATATCTGGGGGGAAGGAGTTGCATTTTCAGTGATTTGATGGTTGCATTGGATTCATGAGGTAAAAATAGGTAGGGTTATAGTTGGTTATTTTTTCAGAAAAACCCGAAAAGATATAATTACGAAAACGCCCATAAAACCCCAAAATGGATTCCTTGGGCGAAAATACGTCAGGATAGCCCTAGTCAAAATTTTGGGGGAACATGCCGTCAGGCCGGGGTCCCGGAGGCATTTTGGTAAATTTTCACCATAGACTAATATAACCACAAGAATCACTATGGAAGAGTCTAAAATGATACTTGGATAGGTTATGACCTATTTCTTGTACATTTAATATCTTAGGATCGAGTTAAAAGCCGAAAGCAACACGTTTTACGAGGCACATAAAAAGGGGTTGATAAAACTTCGAGGTAGGGACTACCATCTCTCATATACTATGTAATTAATTGTATGTATGTGTTACTGTATTTCGTGATATGATTGCGTGCTAGAGGCACAATACCTAGGGTTGATTCAGTGCCCAACAAAGGTATATCGAAAATCCTAGCTGTGGTCGGTGACTCAGTTAGGGTACACTATCGAAAATCCTAGCTGTAGTCGATAACTCAGTTGAGGTACTTACATGTGAATCGAATCGAACTTTCATTTTTGCCTAATATGGTGCATTGCATATTTAATTTTCACATTTTATATGTCGATCATATGTTTCTACTGGGATTTCTTGGAATCTCACCCCTTTTTTCAGAAACAAATATCTCAGCAGGTGCCAGTGGGTCAAAAGGCAAAGGCGTAGATGCCGAGAAGTGATTGGCACGTGTCTCGAGGCAAGGGCAGAGATCGTGATTATAGTTAGTTTATGTTTAAGTTATTTTGGGGAAATCCTGTAAATATTGGAAATACTGTAGCATTCTGTATTTTGTCGATGGACGACTTTGGATTGTAAACGAATACTTTTATCAGTATATATGTACTTTTCTGTATGTCCACTGAACTTTATCTTTATTACTCTTCGATTATCGAAATGGAAATGGGTGTTGACAGTTATATATTTTACTAAGTTTGTAACAAAGAAATTATGTAAATTATAAGGAATAAATCATTAATTTTTTCAAAATAATGTTAATTAATTTTTCACTTCCAGATCAAGGTAAAAAAATTAAAATTTTCAATTTTCAATCATGAAATTATTTTTAATATATTTAAATCAATTTGATGAACTAAATGATCAAAATTTATTTTAAAGCAACATGAAAAAAACAATCCAAGAGCTTGTTATATAGATACAACTTGATTATGCGGTAACTTTTCATCATGTTTTTCAATTGATAAAATTGTTCGTTATTAGTATCTAATTACAAAAAGATTGTCCAAATCACTATGAAGCAAGGAAATATTAGGGGCCAAAAGAGAAATAAGAATATCACAATGGTCATTCACTTTAAAGTGTTAGAATTATATCCCATATAATCAAAGATTCTATTAGAACCATATCCCATATAATCAAGGATTGTATATCAACATTATTAGACAATCATATAGCATTAATTAGGAAGATACACACTTGTATATATAAATAGGCTTACTTGTACATATTTGATCTAAGGAATTCAAATTTACAATTTCCTTCTCTGTTTATTACTTTACATGGTATCAGAGCATCCTAGGGCTCTCTGAAATTTGTTTTCTGGGGCCATATTATTCATCACTGTTCAACATTGTTTGTGCACTATTCAGAACTACTCGTCATTGTTTTGGCACTATTCGTCACTATTCCGGCATTATTCATCGTCCCTTTTTTTTTACTGGCTCACCCAACCTTCATCTAGGGGTTATCACGCTCTAGTATCATGCTTTCAAGTGTGGGTTCCCTAACTCTGAAACTATTATTTGCATTTTTGGGGATTTTGGTTAGCGATTGTACTCCCTGTTTGGTGTTTTTGCTGATTACTGGTTCCTCTCTTCAATGTGCTTGTTGTATTGTTATTGTGACTCTTTGATTACTCTTTCATGGCGGAATCTAAGATGTTTGATATATTACCCATTTCTGCTAAAATTACTAATTCTAAATTGAATTGGACAAACTATAATGATTGGAATAAGATCGTTAAAGTTTATCTTTTGGGTATTGAGAAAAAAGTCTATTTAACTCAGGATCCCCCTTCTGATGATAATAAGAAAAGTTTGGCTTGGTCTAGAGCGGATGCTCGTCTCTTTTTCTAAATTTGGAACTCTATTGAACAGTGTATTTTGTCTTCTGTGAGTCACTGCAACACTGTGAAAGAAATTATGAATTATCTTGAATTTATGTTCTCTAGTAAGGGAATTTCACTCGGATTCACGAAGTCTGTAAATGATTCTATCATTTTCAGCAGCAGGGTCATCCCTTGAAAGAGTACTTCTTAGACTTTAAGAAATTGAATGAAGAGATGAAAGTACTTATATCTCCGCAAGCAGATCTTCAAACTCGTATCAAGAATCTAGAGTTTCAGGCTATCATCAGTCTCATTGAAGCTCTTGATCCGTCTTATGACACCATCCGATCTCAAATTCTATCTAGTCAGGAGCTTTCATCTCTTGAAAATGTGTTCTCATAGGTTTTTCATGCTAATTGTTTGGTTCGTCTGTCTGTTAATCCGAATGGGAGTGCTTTGACTGGGCGTGGCCCCTTTGAAGACAAGAATTATGGGTCTAAACAGGGCATTGTGCTCCGAACATGACTTCTGGTAGTATTATTTACAATTATTGTAAGGAACCTGGTAATATTAAGAAAAATTGTTGTAAATTGTAAAATAAATAGTAACGTGATCAGCAGTATGGTCTTGCTCATATTGCCCAGACACCTGATCAGTCTGATTTTGGTCCATCATTTGCAGGGGCCCTAGCTACAATACTTTGTCCCCTGGTTTTACTACTACTTTCACGAAGTGGGTCATTAATTCTGATACTACCGACCACTTGACAGGTAACCATAATTTATTTTTATTGTATGCCCCCTATGCTAACCCATTCTCCATATTCATCGCCAATGGTTCCCTGGTCCATGTACTTGGATCAGGCACTGTTAAACCAACTGCATCCATTTCACTATCGTCTGTTCTTAATGTTCCCAATCTTACGTTTAACCTTTTGTCTTCCAGTAAACTGACGCGTCATTTAAACTGTTTTATCTCACTATTCCTTGACCATTGTTTAATTCAAGATCTTTCGACGAAGCAGATTATTGGTAAAGACAATGACTCTGGTGGGCATTACATCCTTAATGATCGGATGCCGCATTCTGTTGCTTGTTCTGGTGGCTCATCTTCCTTTAAAGTCCATTGTCGTCTAGTTCATGTGTCACTTTCGTTCCTCAAAAGGTTGTATCATTAGTTTTTTTTTCTGTGTCTGCTTTAGATTGTGAGTCGTATCAGTTTGCCAAACACCATCATGTTCATTTGGCACCTTGAGTTAATAAATGAGCTGCGTCCCCCTATGAGTTAGTTCATTCTAATGTTTTGGGTCCTTGTTTAGTTGTCTTAGACTAGTTATTGATATTTGTCACTTTTGTTGATGATTTTTCCCGAACTACTTGGCTTTACTTAATGAAACAACATTCTGAATTGTTTGCTCATTTTCGTCATTTTTGTTCTAAAATTTAAACTCAATTTAATGTGAAGTGATCATGCGAAAGAATATTTTTTTGCCCCCTTCACAGATTATATGCATAGTCATGGCATCCTTCACCAATCCTTCTGTGTTGATACACTTGCTCAGAACGGTGTTGCTGAAAGAAAGAATCGCTATCTCTTGGACATTGCCCGAGCTCTCATGTTTTACTTCGATGTCCCTAAATCCTTTTAGGTTGATGTCATGTCTACTACATGTTTCCTCATCAATCGTATGCCTTTGGTTGTCCTTAGTGCAAATGTTGCATATTTTGTTATGTCTCCCACTACTAAATTGTTTTCTGCTAATCCAAAAAAATTTTGTTGTATCTGCTTTATTCAAGATATTGGTCTAAGTGTCAATAAACTCGATCCCAAGTCCTTGAAGTTTCTTTCTTGGTTATTCTCGAATTCAAAAAGGTTATCGGTGTTACTCTCCTGATCTCCATTGTTATCTTGTGTCCACTGATGTGACCTTTCATGAGTCTTCTTCTTTCTTCAACTCTTCAATATTGTCTGAGTCTCCCTTCGTCGTTGATGAGTCTGATGATGTCCTGTTTTATCGTGTCCTTGTCTCACCAGTACAGGTTGCTTTTCTGAAACCTGATATCATCAATGGTACTATTGTTGCCAATGTTCTGCCTTCGCTAGTGACTGCTTTGCCGATGGATTCCGTTCATGACTTCCTGGTTCTTGATCCTGATTCCCCAGATCCTGCCATTCTTGTCCCTAACCCAGTTGTCCCTGATTCTGTTGTTGATTACCATGATGACCTGCATATTACTCTCCGAAAAGGTACCCATCCTCATTGTCCTCCCAAAAGATATGTTGGTTGTACCTAGCCTATCTCCTCCTTTGTATCCTACCAGCAATTGTCTCCTATTTTCTCTTCCCTTGTGGCCACCCTTGAGTCCATCTCCACCCTGACTACCCTTCACCAAGCCTTGAATCACCCTAATTGGCGTGCATCAATGGAAGAAGAAATGATGGCCCTTGAAAAGACTAGAATCTAGACTCTTATTGATCTACCTTCTGAGAAAAAGGCCATTGGATGCCAATGGGTGTTTGTTGTTAAGACTAAGGCTAATGGTTCCTTAGAACAGTTGAAAGCTTGGCTTGTTGCCAAAGGATATGCCCAAACTTATGGCATTGATTATTTCGAGACTTTCTTCCATGTGGCTAAGCTCACCTCAGTTCATCTTCTTGTGTCTTTAACTACCACCTATCATTGGGATTTGCATCAGTTGAATGTTAAGAATGCCTTTTTGAATTGTGACCTCCTTGAGGAAGTTTATATGAAGCAACCACCTAGGTTCGTTGCTCGGGGGAGCATAGGAAAGTGTACTGCCTCTAAAAGTCCTTGTATGGTCTTAAGCAAAGTCCCTATGCATGGTTAGATAGATTTTGTGGTGTGGTCAAGAAGTTTAGGTTGAGATAAAGCAAGGTGATCACTTTGTGTTCTACCAGCAATCCGATGCAAGCATGATTCTTCTACTAGTGTATATTGATGATATTGCGATTACTAGGAGTAATAGCTCTGAAATCTTAGAAATTAAAGTCTTCCTTGACTCCCACTTTAAAACAAAAAACTTGGGACCATTAAAGTACTTTCTTGGTATTGAGATTTTGAGAAGCAAGAAGGGCATCCCTTCGACTCAGTGGAAATATGTTCTCGATCTCTTAAAGGAGACTGGAAAGCTTGGAGCTGTATCAAGCAACATTCCCATGATATCGACTCTGTTCCTAGATCTTAATGATATCATGTTTGATAAGCTTCTTGATGACTTGAAGAAGAAGATTGATCCAAAGAAACTGAAACCATTTGCATCTCCTGAGAGATATAGAAGACTCGTTAGGAAGCTGAATTATCCGACAGTAACTCGTCTTAATGTAACCTTCTCGGTCGTGTACTTCACCAATTCATGGCATCTCCAACAGTGGCACAGTGGGAAGCCTTAGAGCATATCTTGCGTTATTTGAAAGGTTCCCTGGGTCGTGGCATTCTTACGCAGATTATGGACACACTAAATTCGAGTGCTTATGTGATGCAGATCATGCAGGATCTAAGGCCACAAAACGGTCCACTACAGGTTATTGTGTGTTTGTTGGTGAAAACTTGATATCTTGGAGAAGTAAGAAGCAAGGTGTTGTGTCAAAATCAAGTGCAGAAGCATAATACAGAGCCATGTCACAATCAGTATAAGAAATTATGTGGGTATTTCAACTCATGAAGGAAATTGGCATCTCCACGACATTGCCTGCGAAACTATGGTTTAACAATAAAGCAACACTACATATAGCATCGAACTCCATGTTCCATAAGCGTACAAAATATATTGAAATCGACCGTCACTTTATTCGTAACAAGATCAAAGAGAATGTTATATCTACATGGCACGTGTGATCAAACGACTAGCTGGCAAATCTTCTGACGAAAGCCTTAAATGGGACACGAGATGAGTATCTTTGTAATAAGTTGGGTATGATCAATATATATGCTCCAACTTGAGAGAGAGTGTTAGAATCATATCTCTTATAATCAAGGATTGTATATCAATATTATTAGGTAATTATATCGCATTAATTAGGAAGATACATACTTGTATATATAAATAGGCTCACTTGTACATATTTGATTTAAGGAATTCAGATTTATAATTTTCTTATCTGTTTATTACTTTACATAAAGGATGGGGCAAATTATAACTTTTAAAGGTAAATATCTTTAATTAATCAATTAATCAGCGATAGAATGTCCTTCCCACCTTATCCTATTAATTTTTTTATGACTATTGAATATTTGCAATGATTAATATTTGAAGTCACAAACTGCAACCACAACTTTATAGTTAATATCATCTCAATTTTCTTAATTTATATGATATCTTCGGAACGTAATTGTATCCATCTCCACTAGATTACATCAGTGTCAAAATCAATATGACTTTTATTATTTGTAATTTTGTATATATGGGAATTTTACTTAGATATGGCAATAATTAATCGTCATAATCTGAAAACACTTATATTTACTTTTATTATACATTAATTTTGAAAGCAATTATTGACTCAAGCAATTAGCTAATAATAGCACATATCTTTTATGGAGTCTCATAGGCAATTTTTTTTTTATAAAAAAACAATAGCTCATCCAGTTGGAATCCTCTGATTTGATTTCAGGTAATATTGATGAAGCTAGTAGGATAAGGATTTACTCATAAAAAAGAATAGAATAAGGATTTAATTATAGGATTAAGAGTTTTTTTTTTTGCATTAAGCGAAAAGGAAAAGGAAAATAAAAAAATTATAAAATTTATTAAAATTAAATAAGAATTTATTTTATACTTTTTTCCTTCACAACTAATTATAATTTCGGCTTGCACCCAAAATTTTTATCTTTCATTTTTCTTTAAAAAATGATACCAGAAGATAGTGATAATTTTTAATTAATAGTTAACGTTCAATGGATTTCAATAGATTACAAATATTAAAAACAATTATTTATTTTAACTACTGAAAATATGTGAACCATTCAAATGGTTTGATTAGTTAATTAGATTTATTCAAAACCTTTTGTCTGGTAAGGGAATCTAAACTTAAGTTTTCCAGTAAAATTAAAAGATTATGGGCCAATATAATATTTTTCATTAAGATAATTAATTTATTCTCTTAAGCCGAAAAAGAAAGGGCAAAAAAGAATATTTCTCTAAACTGTGTTCTACATTTTAGAGCATTAATAGATTAATACATCCTAAAATAATTAACCGTCGAAGACAAATCGTTAACTTTGTGCTCCATGGTTTGGTAACTAAGGGTGTGTTTGGTTTGAGGGGAGGGTAGATAAATTATAATTTTGGATAAAAGAAAAAAAAATTATCCTCTCATTCCTTTTAAATTTTGGATTCTCGCCCAAAATTTAATTACCTTCAACCCAAAAAAGTAATTTACCACTCCTCCCCTCCCCTCCCCCCTACCCTCCCCTCAAACCAAACACACCCTAAATAAAATAATAACATATTCTCTTAACCTAATTTTCTTATGATGGGTAACTGTATATGCGTAATTTAGAGAATTTATTTTTTTTAAGGTGCCCAGAGATCATTTTATAGGAGCTTGAATTATCCCAAATACCTTTTCCACCCTATTAAATGGTAAATCTAAATATTTAAGTTTTGTTGTTATAAAAAAAATATTGACGTTAACTTTCAAATTACGTGTATCTTTTGACTTTTTATATATTAGATAGATTACTTTGCTGAAAATGTGTGAGTGTGATGGATTGGTAAATATATAATTTACACATAAGGTTTACAAGAATATGAGGACACCCTAATCCCTTTGAAAAATTAAAAAAGTGAGTAATTTACTAATTAGATACGTAAAGTTCAGTAGAACGTCCAAATCCAAATTAACGTAGAAAAATTCATTAATTGGTTGAAGATTGTATATTTTTAAAAACATAAACTCATAATTAAATATCATTTTAATTTTACGTTTTGGCTGCTTAAACGTGATTATTTAAATTCCCAGGAGGGTCTAAAGAATTTACTTAATTTAAAGGCCAATAGATAAAATTACAAGAAGTCACATTTTAAATTAAAAATTCTTTTTTCTGGTCCAAGGTGGATCGATTAATGAACAGAGACCTAAATTGAAGCCATAAATTGAGGTAAGGTAGGCAGAGAGGAACCAATGTCAATTTAATACTGAGTTAATTTAGTCAATATTTAATGGACATTTAAACTTATTTAATGAAACTCAATTTCTTTTGTTTTTTATTTCCCGCCAACTGAAAGAAACTCAATCTCATCTCAAACTTATTTTGCATCTTCATACACTACAAACTTATATAACATTGTTTGCAATGCACAAATATGTTGTTCCCATATTATATAATTTACATATAAGATTTTATTAAATATACAATTGGCTTTTTTTTTTCCAATTTTATATTTGGTCAAAAATTTCTAGACAAGCACGAGGTGAGACTAAAGTGCTCCACTAGACTATAGCTATTTTACCAAATATATTAGGTCACGCAACTATACTCCAGAAGATTCAAAACACAAAATGATGTTCACTTAAAACTGTTAATAGTAAACCATCAAAAAGTCATGCATAAGCCATTAGGTATTCGATCATTTTCATAGGCATGTTGATAAGGATCAAGGAGTTATTAAAAAAATGTTTTTACATGAGAATTTTATCAAGAGACTAAATAAATTAAATCCATTTATGAACCATAATAATATTATTCCCTCTATTGCTAATGATAAGTCATCTTTGGGATTGAGATCTCTAATGCCCTTTGTAATATCCTAACTTCTCAATTTTTTTATCGGGGGCAAAAAATGGTATAGTTTTGATTTTTTATGATTCTTATTATAAATTAAAACTGCATAATTTTAGAGTATTTTTCATTAAAAATAAAAAAAATAAAACTACACCATTTTATACTCATAAAAGAAAAGTATGTTACTCATTTTATGTAAAATTTAATGTTTAAAAGAAAAAATAGATCTAACTTCCCTCATTTTCCATCAAACAAGGTGACCATTTTTTTAAAAAAAAAAAAAAAACATGTATCACCTTAAAATATTTTTCAGTGGATCCAAAGAACCCATTTGGTTCAACTCCATTGCATGCTTGCAATGGTAATCATTATTGCATTACCAAGATAAGAGTGTTTGGTTACTCTTTAGCATGGTAATAGGGTTTACCATGGTAATGATGATTATAAAAAAATTGGTAATCCTCATTCATACCTTCCCCTATGAATCCTTATTACCATCCCATTGCATAGTTAAAAAAGTCCAATTTACCCTTTAGTTTCTAGTGTATCTGTTCCATTTATCTTATTTCATTTACCACATCACGCCACAACTGCCACCACCACTACCACCTCCACCCTCTGCCGCCTTCGCTGCCACCCTCTGCCGTCACCACCACCACCACCTCCACTCGCTGCCACTACCACTACCTCCTCTTCCACCCCCACTGTCACCCATCGCCACCACTACTACCTTTTTTGCCGCCGTTGCACCACTCGCTTACCTCCACCTCCTCCTCCTCCACCACTGCCGCCGCCCACCGCCACCACTACTACCTTCTTCGTCGTCGTCTTCGCCGCCGCCCGCCCACCACCACCTCCTCCTCGTCTACCCCTACTGCCGCCCATTGCTACCACTACTACCTTCTTCATCATCGCTACCGCTGCCCGCCCGCCCACCACCACCACCTCTTCCTCCAGCCTCACCGCTGCCCACGACCACCACCACTACCTTCTTCGCCACTACCACGCGCCCACTACCAACACCTCCTCCTCCACCCCCGCCGTTGCCCATCGCCGCCGCCACCTGCCCATCGCAACCGCCACCATCTCCTCCTCCGCCGCCGCCTACTGCCGCCACCACTACCTCCCCGCCGCCGCTGCTGCCGCCATCAACCATCTACCACCTCGTCCTCCACTGCTGTCGCCCACCGCCACCACCACTACCTCCTCTTCCGTCGCCGCCATCGGCCTACCGCCCACCACCACCACCACCCCCGCCACTGCCTCCCCCTTCTCGATCCCCGCCACCGCCGATTCTTAACTATTTTTTCTACAAAGATTATATTAAGAGTAAAATAGATTTTATGCAATCTATTAATTTTAAATAATTGTAAAAATATTAACCCATTACACCTTGCTTAAAAATCAAACCAAACACTACCCCCGTAATTAATATTGCATTACATTACCATTGCATCGTATTGCACTACACTACAGGGTATAATGGGATCGAACCAAACGAGCCCTAAACTAATTTTTAATAAACTCAGCATTTTAAAGTATTTTTTTAGTGGTACCCAAGATCTAGCTCCAAAAAACCTTAAAGTATTTTCCAATAGATACTAGGAATAGGTAAAAAAATATTTTAGGATGCAGAATGTATTAAACATTTCAAAGTACTATATGGTCCTTTTTTTTAAAGTAAAAAATAGTACTTCCCTTACTTTATTTACCCTAAAACTATGTAATTTTAGGAAAAAAGATGGAAATAGACAGAAAAAGAAAAGGAAAGAAGCAAGTCATAAAAAAATAATCAGCGAGAAGCACGCTAGACACTCAAACCCGTCATCATTATTAACCACAAGATACAGACAAAAACAAGTTGTTGATATCCCCAAAAGCATTCCAATATTTCCATACACGCCTTTCATGGGGGGCCTAATTTTTTTAAATTAAAGTTCAATTTTGTTTCAAAAATTTTGCTGTGAGCTATGTTACTAACATTTTTAACAGTTAGAGGCAACATTACTCATTTTTTTGACACTTTCAAGGGCAATATTGATAAAAAAACACAAATCTTCTAGAAAATGATTTACAATATGCAAGGGAATGAGTATGTTTATCAACAACTTCTGGCCACCTGTACCATCTACTTCAGACGCATAAAGTAACTGAAACAATACTTTCTAATGCAGGCCACAAGGCCAAGGATGAAAGTAACAATCAATCAATAAGGTCATGACCACCAAAGGCTACATCTTAACTCAAGAAATCTCTCAGTGAGGGCAAAACAAATCAGCTAAAATCTGGCAGATTGATGAATCAACATACCATAAACTAAAAGCATAGCAATATAGAATACACTCCTCAAGTTGAGCTTTGGCTCACATCATATCATATATATTATAGTCTGTTTGCTTCTTCTGTATAGTGAGAAACTTCAAATTAAACACCAATCTGATCAGCATCCCACAGCATACTACCAGTATAAAAGCACTAGGTTAGCAGGTGATACAGGCCAAGCCAGCAATACAATTACAATGTCATTACAGAATACAGCTCCTTCCAATTATATTTCTACAAGTGTAATAATTCCCTATTCTCATACATTAATTCCAGAAACAGATTTCTTGGTCTGAAATCACATAGCTAAGCGTCATATATTGATATTACCAGAATCCTTTTGAATCGGAACTACATATCATAAAAAGCAACAGAGTTATAGACAATCAAGTGGAGGGGAGAAAAATTATGCCTCATCCTTCAAGCAGAGTATAAGTACCTCAGGAAAAGAAATCTCGATTTTGCTTGAATCAAGAACTAAAATTGATCAATTACCAGCATTTATAAGAGAGATTCGGAGAGACCTTTCCACAAGAGAATCTGACATTTTACAAGTAGTGGGTACCATGAGGAAGTAAAATTTGATGGTTTAGGGTTTTCAAATGTGCATTTCTACTGCCGTCGCTTTCATTGACAAGCATGGGGGAAAAGGGAACATTGAGTTCCATGCAAGGCAGACAGACATAGGCTCCATGCAACCAAACAGCAAAATTTAGTTGTTAACACTCACAAGCTCAATCCACCATTATTATTTTTCTCCAATCTCATGCCTGGCTCAATATTTTCAACATATCCACTCTCCTCTAGCATTCACTGTCCCACAGCTTTGTTAACATATTAACCCTCAAATTTCCATATTAGACTCTTTCACAACATGAAAGGGCCTTCCATGCACAGCAAGCTATTCAATTCATCATTTTAAACAACCCACTTTTCCTCATCCACCTTAGGGACCACAACATCTTCCCTCATTACACTTGCATATTTCTTTCCAACTGCTGCCCCAGCCTGCGCAAATAGCTCAACCACTGCCGGCAACATTCCATAATACCTCTTCAACCCGTTTACCAAAGGTTCACTAGATTGTGGATCTTGAATATGATAGACATACACTGGAGGTACCAAATCATTGATCGTAGCCTCCTGCCAAGCATGCTGCCCATCCCTCATCTGGTGTTTGTAGGCTTGACAATTTCGTACTCTATGACCTTTAGGCCCTACTTGCACCTCTGGACAATATCCACAAGTTTGGACAGCATACTTCTCCATTAGTTTTGAAGCTCCTTTACACATTTTCTCCCAGGTTTTCATTCCTTGAACAGCCAAAGCTGCGCCGAAGTCTGCTAACAAGCACAGTCTAATTTTAAAATCAATAGAAGAAAAATGATAAAACAAGGCGGAAAGAAGAAAATGGTATTTGCCTCCACTTACCTTGAATATCATTATATTTCAATTCCATGGGATTCACACCTCCATCCACCCTCTTTTTTTCATGCCAAAACCCACTTGCATCTATGTCTTTGCCAAGAGAAATATCTTTGGGAAACCTTTTCTCAAAATCAATTATCCTACCTGACACGCAGTAAACAGGAAAGGCCCTTCTCCTGGTAGGGTATTCAGGTATGTCAACGCCTGCCTGGATGCACAATTCAACAATTGCAGGAATTCGGTCCACTAGGAGCATCTCATTATGTGAAACTGCCCTTCCTATTCTGTCGTACAGATGAAATGACTCTACAGTTGGCAAAACATGTTCAACACCTCCTCTGACCCAGCTATGCTGTTTGTTTGATAAGCTTCCTTTAACATTACATGATTTTATTTTATGTGGCGGATGACCAACGTGAGCTTCTCCACACAAGCTGCAAAGTAAATGTTTAGAATCACAATTTTTTAAGAAAAAAGAAAAAACCCTCAATGGTGAGATATATCAACATAATTCACTTGCAACACCTCTTGTTGCATGCATTGAACAATCAGTCTATCAAATTAAAGTTCTTATCTAAAAGAACCCAAATCTGATTTTTTTTTTTTCTTAAAAAAATCCAGATGGTAAAACATGGCATTTGGTTGGAAGTTCGAATTCAGATATCTTGATTAATTGGGAGGCTCTTCTATGTAGGAAAACGACGATAGCCTAAATAATTAGCAGCACTACCTGCATGTATAAATAGCAATGTGCTTGACAAGCCTTGAAACAATAGATAGAAGTTCAAGTCTGGCAGCATAGACTTGATGTGCAACAGGAATTAATTGCTTCACCAACATGCCATTCTCAGGAGGTTGCAGTATAATCTCGTGCACCTTTTGCCTATCTTTCTTTCTCTGCCTAGCTTCACGCTTCAATTCATTAATACTTCTCACCAGTGGCTTTCTCTCAGATTTCTTCAGTTTTTTTGGCAACTCAGAGGTTGCAGACAGAGTCAAATAACATTGAAAAAAATGCTTATTTACATCCCTCAGCTGCTTAGAACCAGGATCTTTCACAGCTCCCCAAAGGAAACTCCCAAAAACTTGTGCACGTCTAGCCAGCACCATAGCTCACCAGAAATTCATATATTTCTGAAATACATTTTAAGGAAAAAGAATTCATACAGAGAGTGAAAGTTAACATGCAAGAGACACAGCAGCAGAAGATCATATGTTTCCTTGAGATTTGAATCTCTACAATGAGTAATTAAATAACTATTTAAAATAAAGATAACAAAACAATAATCCAAAATAAAGATAACTATAACTATTAGCCAGTTAATTCAAATAAAGACTATTAAGTAATTTTCTAATAACTGCCTAACCTATGATAAGATGAAAGAATCTGTTACCGTCGGCGGCAATGTTGACGGCGAAGGAGACAGAAGTTTGCTCGGCAATGTTGACGACGACGGCAATAGAGGTTTCCTTGGGATGTATCGTTGGAGAGGAAGTGTCAGAAGGTGAAAGGTGAAAATCGCCAGTAGAGAGGAAGATCAAGTGACAGCCAGTGTTACAGGGACAATAGCTTCGTGGCTTCGGAGACGGAGGAAGAGCTTGAGAAGGAGGACACAGTTTTTTTTTTTTCTTTTTTAAATCAATCCTTTGCTAAACGACTGAGAATTTACTGAACTACATTTATGGGCCTCCCATCTTCTATAAGACTATATATGGAAATTGGTTTATTACAGAATGGGCTTCCTAAAGATTAGGCCCAAAATAGTTCAGTTCCTTCTGCTTTATGAATGGTAATTTTCACATCAATATTAAAATTTTTACTGCGAATATTCTTTGAGAAAAAAATAAAAAAATAGCACTTGAACTTCAAAATTACACATCAGTAATTCTTTCTAAAATGAGTTGTCAATTGCTATTCAGGTATAGTCAATACCTATACTCTTGTAAATAATAAGACTGATTTAAGATTTTAAAGTTTAAGTGATATTTTTTTTATATATTTCACATATTTTTTTTAAAAAAATAAATTGAAACATAATAGTAGAAGGTGGCATATATATTTTTTAAAATATTAAGCGCTTATTTGATTTCACTTATTTAAAGTAATTTTGTGTTATGCAGGATAAATATGTAAGAGTTTGTTTCCAAAAACACAAAAGTGGCTTTTTCAAATCTCTCAAACTAGCCCTAAGAACTAAGAAGGGTGTTATTGGAAAAAAATAAATAAAAGAACTAAGAGGGGTGTTTATGAATAAATAAACAAAAAACAAAGACCCAAACACAAAAGTAATCAAGGCACCATGGAAGACACAAAGGACACACGTGTGATATGTGGATTTGAGGGGGAAAAAAGAGCAATGATGTATATATAAAAAAAAAAGAATCAAGAAACAAAAAATATTAAGAGAATAATGAATCGCCCAACAAGGACCCGAGCCCCTAGAGATTTCAAAGGACAAGCATGATAATTTTTTTTTTTGGTCGAAATGCACTTTCATTAGTTATCAAACTGGATACAACGTCTGTAATCAAATCAACTACTAATAAACTGAAAGTACAAGGAAATAAAGGAAACTAGACGGAAATGAACAAAAAGTACTAGCAAGCACCCGATTCATCAACCGGACGGTCATGTGTAGTTGAAATTTCACAACCTTGAGAGACATCTTCAATCAGAATTGACGACAAAGTGAGTGATGGTTGATCAACCCACCCTAATGGGCTCACTCCCTTAAAAGATACAGCTGCAAGATAATCAGCTGCTAAATTATTCCTCCGAGGAGAAAAGGATATAGAAAACCCAACTTGAGATGCTACACGGTTGATAATATGGTACTTTCTTTTCCCCAACGACTTTTCCAGTCATACAAATATGGTACTTTCTTTTCAACACTTATCTTTAGTAGTAGACAATATGTTTCAAAAATTATCTTGTCATGCCCTAGATCTGTTGCCAGCATCAAAGCTCGTTGTGATACCCAGGCTTCAGTCATATATGCTGAAATGGATTTAACCTTATTAATAAAACCCCATTGGAAGGATCCCCATTTATCACGATAGATAATTCCCATTGATACTTGTTTTGACTGGCTATCAAAGGGCCCATCAATGTTGATTTTTAAGTGGCCAGCAAGTAGAGGATGCCAAGTTCCAAGACTTCCTGTTTGTATAGAAGTATCTGTCATTGGTTGGTGTTGTTCACAGCTTTTCCAAAATTCAATGTTTGCTTTTTTAGCAGCTTTGATGACAAGGCTTGGATTTGGCTCAATATGATTAAATACTTTCTCATTTCACTGTTGCCAAATGAACCATAGTATCCAACATATTAGCGAAATATTAGTTCTATTGAAACCACTATTACCTGCAGTTATGTTCAGCCACCATGCATTGAATCTTGTTATTTGGAAGTTCATAATGTTAATGCCCAGTTGATCCGAACCATATACCCCTCGTCCATATGCACTGGAAAAATAAGTGCTCCACCGTCTCCACGTCTCTATCACAAATTGGACATATATTGTTTAGATCTCTTTTCCTCTTTAGCAATGCTTCTTTAGTGGCAATGGCCTGGGTAATGACTCTCCATATAAAGTGTTGGATCCTTGGGCTAACATCAAGCTTCTAGATATGCTGCCAGCCTTTCTGTGAGATTACACATGACGTACTAGCCCTATCTGCACGAGTAATACCCTTTCTCTTCTTATTATGGTAGCCGCCTTTCATTGAATATCTTCCATTTGTTGCAGGAATCCATACGAGCTTATCTGGGATATTAGTCTCTGGGATTATGATTTGTTGAATGGCGTTCAGTATCTCCATAGGCAAGAGGTGTTGAACTAGTCCGAGATCCCAGCGCCCATTAACTATGAGATCACTAACCCTTCCATATTTAATGACATATTCCTGAGTCTCTGGAGGCTTTTCTGGGAAACAGACATTTGGTAACCAGTTGTCATCCCAAATTCGGATTGAAGAGCCTGTTCCCAGGTCCCAAAACAGGTCCTTTCTCAAAAATTCTGTCCTATCTATGATACTAGCCCAGCACCATGAAGCCTTATGACCCTTTTTTGCATCCATAAAATCATCTCTCGGGAAATAAATACTTTTTAGAACCCGAACCCATAATGAATCTGGACTATTCAGTAGCCGCTACGCTGTCTTTGCTAGTAAAGCCTCATTCATAGTAATGAAGTCTCTAAAACCCATTCCACCACTTGATTTAGATGATGTAAGTTTCTCCCAAGAAACCCAATGAGTTTTATTGCCCATCGTTTGTCCCTTCCACCAGAAATTAGAGATAAGGCTATTGAGTTCCTTACATGTCTTGATTGGAAATTTGAAACAATTCATTGGGTAAGTTGGTATGGCACTAACAACTGATTTAATCATTACCTCACACCCTATATAGGATAGTGTTG
Source organism: Inga laurina (assembly GCA_963855925.1). NCBI lineage: Eukaryota > Viridiplantae > Streptophyta > Magnoliopsida > Fabales > Fabaceae > Inga > Inga laurina. The sequence continues at coordinate 10,629,911 of OY979702.1, forward strand.
CTTCAGACCACCCTTGTATCTTGCTATGGACTCATTCTCTGACATAGGCAAGGGCTTGGTGCTTCGTTTTCCCCCAAATGCTCGGAATTCCAAGATATTTCCCTGAATCATTTGTTGCTTTAATGCCTAGAACTTGGCCCATATACTGCCTGATGTTCTCTGGAGTGTTTCCTGAGAAAAATATGCATGATTTATCTAAGTTGGTTGCTTGCCCTGATGCTGTACAATAAATCTTCAAAAGAGAAGCAAGCTACTGGAAATTTTGGGGAGAGGCATTCATAAAGAAGAGGGCGTCATCTGCAAAGAAACTATGTGATAATTCTGGGCAAGAGTTGCTCAGCTTAATACCTTTAAGTGTCTTTTGCTGTTGCCTTTTATTTACCATGCAAGAGAGGACCTCAGCTACCAATATGAAAAGGTATGGAGACAGTGGGTCTCCCTGTCTAAGGCCCCTGCTTGGAATGATCGTACTGATTTTTTCTCCTGAAACACATAGATTAAGTTTCATAGATTCTACACATCTTATAATCAAGTTCACCCAATCACTGTAGAAACCGAATTTAAGTAAGGTGAGTCTCAAAAAATCCCACTCCACACGATCATATGCTTTGCTCATATCCATTTTTAATGCAAATTCATATTTTTTTCCCATCCTTCTTCCTCCGTAAATAATGATATACCTTATGGACAATGATAATGTTATCATGAATCATTCTTCCAGGTACAAATGCACCTTGATTATAAGAGATGCAAAAATCCAGGAGAGGTCTCATACTGTCACACCCTTATTTTAATTTCACATTTACCAGAGTATTTGAGGAAAATGATATGCGATTCGGTGGGCAACACATGAATAGCATAACTATACTGATAAATATGTGCATGATTACATAATTTCCCCCGAGGGGTTCGTACCTGATAAATTCAAATAATGTAGCCGCACAAAGCTACTAGGGTATCTAAACCCATCCCTATGAAACGGAGACATCTCGTCTTCGTTCCACCACTGCAATCCTCTTATATGGCTCTCTGCATTGTTGTTAGCATATCTTATGTCATCTCCTGACTAAATTGTTGGTAGGGGAGGGTGAGATTTGAGAGAATCTCAGTAGGAAACAGATATCATAATGCATGCATGATTGATGCTATGTGTATGACATGTTAGCTTTATCTGGATGTATGCCCCATAATGACATTTCTGCATGCTCAATGTTTCATACAACAAGACTATGGCCACAGCGAAAATAGAAATAGAGCTTCATTTATTCAAATATGCTCTACACAATCAAGTAAAGCAATCACATACATCATTACACAAGCAAAGAATCAAATACATGCAAGCAAGGTAAATCCCCTACCTTAACCCTTTTCCGCCTTGATCACGTGCAAACAGCTCAGGGCTCCATATTCGATCTTACAATGTCAAATGTACTATTTAGACACTTCCATAGTGTTTCTGGGGGTTATATGAGTCTATCTTAAAAAATTACTAAAATACCCCTGGGGACCCGACTCCATCGTACCTGGTCCGGTTGTACTTTTCTCGAAATTATAACCTGGGCTGTCCTGACATATTTTCGCCTAAGGAATCCATTTCAGGACTCAGAATTATCAAATTCAATGTTAAATTACAAAAATACCCTTGACAACCCTTATTTCAGGGTTTCAGGGGCGTTTTCGTAATTATGCTTTCTCGGCCTTTTTCGAAAAAGTACCCAACTGTAACCCCATCTAATTTTTGCTCCTGAACTCAATGGAACCATCAAATAATTGAAAATAATATGTCTAGCTCTGTAAATAATATGTTTCTTCAATTCTTCTACACAGACTAATCCTTTTTAGTTCTTATATAAGAACTAGATGTTGTGTTTTCCCATCTACATTACGATATTCCCAACTTGTTCATTAACAGATGTTAATGGAGGAAGCTGAGTCATTAATAGCGAAGATAATGATGTTAATAGGGGGAGAGATGTTGTGTTTTTCTATCTACATTACGACATTCCTAACTTGCTCCTTTGAAGATGTTAATGAAGGAATATGAGTTGTTAATGAAGAAACTCATGTTGTTAATCGAGGGTGACATGTTGTGTTTTCCACTATAGTTTTCTGAAACTAATGTAAATGGAGAAAAACAACACGTTAGCCACAAGTAACAACATAATTTTTAGTTATTAACAACTTGACATCCTTCATTAACATCTTAAAAGGAATGAAGTTGCCAAATCACAAGTTCGATGCCCAAAACAACACCTCACCCACCGTTAACAAGATCATATTCATTATTAACAACATTTTTTCATTGATTAACATCTGGCCAACAAGAAATAGGAAATTTTTAGTGTCGATGTCCAAACGCAACACCTTTCATATCTTCCATTCACACAGACAACAGAAGACGTATGTAGGAAAAAGTTTGCAAAAATTGGGTGTTCCATGGGTAATAACACCACGTCGCTCTATATTAATAACATGGCTCTGTTGATTAACACCTTGATATATTTATCAGTTGCTGTCAGATCACAATCTGCATAATTATATTCACCAATCATACAAAGCCCAAAAAGGAGTTACACACTGCCCCTTGTAAACTGAAATGGTTGAACGATGAACCTCCGACAGAGCAAGTGCTGAACGCAGAACCGCACAATGTCGCCTTCACCTCCGTTGACGACGCCGCAGATCGCCACCAACAACCGTCAACCCACCGCCCTTCGCGTCGTCTCCCCGTCTCCCCGAGCTTTCCCGTTACTCTCTGTTCTGACTTTCAAACTCTGCCTCCGCGTGTCTCTTCGTTTCCCTTTTGGCTCTCACTTACGAGGGTATTTGGGTAATTGTATTAAGATTTCATATTCCAGATTCCTACAACCTGACTGATGTGGGATATATGAATTTCACTGCACCTTTCTGTCCTTTTTTTAATTTCCACCGTAGTTTTCTGGAATTTTCCCAAATTATAAAGCCCAATAGGTCGAAATTGGGAAACGTGCTCTGGTTTGGTAACTTTGGGGATTAAGGACATGCATGATGATGAATCACAGGGTTTTAGCGCACAATTTTTGAGAACAAAGTTGCGCAATGGCAAATGAATTTAATTTTTTAAAAAAGGTAAAAATATATCTTGAATATTTTGTCTGACAAAAAATATTTAATTCTTTAACTTTATATAAAATTTCATTTTGAATTCATTAATTTTATAAATTGTCTTTTTAGTTATCTAACTATAATGCGGTTAATAAAAGATACTGAAATTAAAATTTTAAATATCACAGACTCTCAAATGCTATCATATGAAATTTACTTTTTTTTTTAAAACAAAAATAATAATAATTAAAAAAAATTGATCATTTGAGACTAGTTGTATCTGGGTTAGAGAATTGAAAATACACTTTATAAAATTAATGTATTAAATTACAGTTTTTTCCTTTTTTAAAAAAGTGAAGTACAACATAATAATTAAAATGAGGGCCTTATCTTAAACATAAACAAAATGACTTGTATTCAACAAAAAGTGAGAGAAACAAATACCTGAATATACATTACAAAATATGAAATACAAACACCTTCCCATGTATTTAAAAGTGTACATAAAAACAGAGATAAGTTTGTATAATAAATAATAATAAAGTGGAAATGATGGAGTAGAAGAGATTAATGGCTTCAATGTTTGGGCTTGGGCCTCTTCACAATCATCACTGAGCAGTTAGCATGATGAGCACAATAATCACTCACACTCCCCAAAAAAGTTCTGCATATAAAAATCAAAAAAAAAATATCAGTCAAGTTAGATGAAACTAATTAATGCTAACAAAAATTATTTTTGGATTTTAGTAAACTGCTCTTGTGCTACTAATTAGATGTAAGTTTCATGTACTTGGTCAGAAAATAAAAATAAAAATTAGTTGCACAGTGCAACTTATTTTATATCTAAAAAATATGACTCGCTATAAATTTTACATTAATATTAATATTGGTATACTGATTGATTTTAAAGCTGCAACCCAATTTAAGAAAAAACAATTGAAATACTTGGTGGATTAAAATGGAAAATAATTATTGTTGAGACAATATTAGTTTTATGGCCTTTGAATCTTCGGCCCTTCTTAATAGTTAATACCCATATTTCAATTTGGATAATGTAGACAGAAACTAGATATTAATTTGGTAAAAAAGGATTAAATTGTGATTAAAAATATGTACGATATATTTTTATAATTTTAATATTTTTATTTAAATAAATAGAATATAATAAAAAAAATAATTTCCTAAATTCATTAAAAAAAAAAAAAAACCTTTTGAGTTTGCCATAACCATGGCTACCAAGGACCAAGATGGAAGCATGGTGTCTATCAACAGCATCACACAACACATTCCTGGCGTCCCCCTCAGTCACTTCCACTTCCACATCTTCCACCTGCCAAGTTATTATATTAAATTATTATTTTTATATATATAATTTTTTTTGGACATATATATATATATAATTATATATATATATATATAATTATTTTCACACGATAGTGTGTGTGTGTGTGTGTGTGTGTGTGTGTGTGTGTGTGTGTGTGTGTAATTAAATCATAGAAAAACTTACCAATTTATCAGCACATATCTGTCTAGCCTTTTCAGTAATTTGATCAGAAACAATCTTCATCTGAACCTCCAGCACGTCTACAAATCCTTGCCACCAAATTATCAAGTTTATCATACTCTATTTCTAGCATATTCAAATTTTCTACATTTATAAAATGATACTCTCACCAATTCTAAATATAGGAGATTAATTTATTTTGATTCTAATATAAAACCCTAATTCACTTTGTCCCTAAAGTTAATAACATTTTTCCCTATATTACCCCTATAAATTATACTCCTTTTGGTCCTATTTATAAGTAACTTTGTCTTTCATGGGGCTGGTCCTTTTTATAAGCAACTATCACTTTTTGTCTGAAAATGTAAGTTCCTTTTTTCTATTTTACCCTTATTAAATACTCATTCTTTCTCATATCTTATACTCATTATCTCTCATATTTTTTATCTATTCTCTCTCCTATATTCTTTTCATAAATAAGGGTATATATGGAAAAAACATGGCATTTATTATACACTTATTACTTTTAACTACCTGTTCATTTTGCGCAATTAAAGAGAAAGTTGCTTATAAATAGGACCAGAGGGAATACTTATTAAGCAAGTTTCCATCAAAGCACAGTTTCTAATGCAAGTGACTAAATAAAGTATTTTGGGAAAATTAATACACATCTTATACAAATAACTAATTTAATGAGTTTTTTTTTAATATATACATATATTAGTTATCTAGTTCTTGCAATTAAAAGCAAAGGGAGTAAGATAGAAAGAGATCAAGAGAAAAAATGAAACAAAAGATAAGTGTAACGAATAAATACGAGTGTTATACATAATTCATATCACACTTTTTGTCTTGAATTCGGATCAGGCCAAACAGAACCTACCAAGTCCGGCGACATTGACGGGAAGGACAGTGAAGGGACGAGCATAGAGGATGACAAGCTTGAAGGGAGAAGAAGAAGAAGAATGGAAAGGGGTGAAGAAGGTGTCAAGAGTCCATTCTAAGGCATAAGAGCTGTGCTCATTCTCATCCATGGCCACAACCATCACTTTCTTCTCCGCCATTGATTTTCTCAACTCTTTTTCTTTTTCTGTCTTATATCTATATAACCAAGCCTACATATAATGAAACTGATATAGGATATATCCATAGACACACACACGTACACATGCATGTAAATAATATAATTAATGAAGAGATGTAACCCTTGAAATTATTGAAAAGAATTTGTGTTTGGTGTATTGACTTCTTACTGTGGGCTGCTATTTTTTTTTTTTTTTTGAAAACATGACTTTACAAAATACGTTGAATGAAATTTTATAAACGACGAATGATTGTTGGTTACTAAATATCTTTTGGAGTTTGAAAGGACATATGATTAATAGTGATCTTGGTACTCCGTGAACAAAATTGAAATGTTGGTGAAGTAAAAAGCAGTCATGAAGTTTAATTAAAATATAGCATTGATAAATTGTTGATGTCTTTTACTTGAGTAGAACAGCTAGAAAAGACCACAGATTGCCCTTTTATTCCCTAAAATAAATCTAGTAACTTGATCATTTAAAAAAAGGATAAAAAAATTTACCGTTCCATGGATATGAGAAATTCAGGATGCATGATTATCCTAACAAATCATCAACTTTAATGTAAAATATATGTATTTTAGCCTCATTAATCATATATGAATAATACACTGTTCTTTTCTGTTTAAAAGCCCGGAGGAATATTTCAAGTATTTTCACGATTCAAATCAACTAATTCTATATTAGAAAATAAGTAAATTTTAAGTCCTTGATGACAAATATGGGATTTAATTCATATGATGACTTGTCTTCTTAAAAATGAAAATGGAAGTTTAATCTTTTCCACGACGCTATATATATCTTGAGTAGAAATGAAGCATTAACATATATATTTACAAATGAGGTACAAAGCTCAAGCATTGGTCATTCCTTCGTTCCTTACATTTCAATGTGCCGGACAACCATTGACGTTTGTCAACAAATTTAAAGAACCTAAAAATGTCATAAAAAATATAATAATACAATGTTTAGCAAATAGCGTTTGAATATAATGCCGTCAATTTAACGTATCAATATTAGTTGGATTAAAAAACTAAGATGCAACAATGATTTTTCGCTGGAATTAAAACAACGGCGGAAGCCCAGATAATTTAATTGATGGCAATGAAACCTCGAAACTAAAATCCCCCCCGCCAAAAAATAAATAAAAGATTTATAAATGCTTGCGGAGATATCTGTAATCGACACAGCCTAAATAGACAATGAAATAGTAGTAACCAAACAAGCCAAGCCAACCAATTCATGTAATCATAACAAGAGTCATTTGATAACAACATAAATAGGACCCACATTAACAATTTTGCAAATATGCCAAGACAAAACATAAACTATCAAAGCCGCTTCCAAAACAAAACACGAGAGATAAATTAGAAGCCTTTGTTTAACAATAGAACATAACCCTCTTGACATTCTCCTTAAGAGCTGGAAGAGGCCTAACGGCACCACCACCACCAGGTGAAGGAGTGCTCCGCCCTGCTCCACCAACTCCACGTGTGGCGGCGGCACCACTGATCATGGACCCACTCTCTGACGTTTCTGGTTCCATATAGAATCGAGCTCGGAAGGCAGCCAAATGCGCATAATATGCAGGCGGCACTACAACGTTCATCAAACAATAAATCAATGAGTTATTCAAACAGTAGTTATTCCATCTATGCCTGCATTTTTTGACAAGTACTACTCACCAATTGAAACAGAACGAGAGCATCTAGCATATCTGCAGAAACCACATCGATATGTCATATTCAAATCAAAGCGTTAATAATTCTGATAACAATAATGTGGTCAGATGTGGGATTAGAAATAGAGAACAAAAGGAAGATCACAACAGACAAAAATATGAAGGGATGTTTCTTATTACGTGTAACAAAGGTTGTTTGTCAATGTTTGCAGCGCATCGGCTGTAAAATTGTTCTCATCCCATAGCACATGGTAATGAGCCGGACGGCTTGTTCCCTGTGACAATTTGGACATGAACATAGTTTAGCATCACTGTACAGATAGCAAATCAATTCAAACTAAAATAAAAGGCAAAAGTACTTCACCTGGATCCCAGCATGGCTACAAAGATAAAAGTCAAACTCAGTAGGATGACAAATTCTAGAGTCTACAACAGTGCCTGCAAGATTGCCAGTAGTGCTTTCATCATATTGATCAAACCAGGAAACAAATGTCATCATGTACCGTAAATTAACAAAACATATAAATACCAGGCAATATGTTTCCGCTTCGGTCAACAAAACTCCTGTCACGATGGTTGCTGGCAAACAGCCTCGTATGATGGCGCTTCTGAACCACCACAAATGTGACAGGAGGCTGATAATTAGGCTCCAGGGATGCACATGCCTTGTGTATAGCATCAAGCTCAAAATGTAAAACTTGATCGAACTGCCCCTCACTCACACCATCCCTACAAAAAGGTTTATAACTCAGAATCAAAGGGGCAAAAAAATAAATGTGCCTTCAGGATTGATAAATGTAATGCTACCTGAAAAATATAATACGCTGTGGCTTCTGCCCAGTGGCCTGGTGGAAAGATATAAGAAGCTCCCTGCAGAAAGTTTAAGCAATTAAGAGTGGATGCATTAAATAAATGTGAGCCCCAACTCTCCCGAAAAAAATAACAGACATGGCATGTACACCCCAAGACCACAAACAATAGGATAGGGGAAGTACTTGATCATTCCACCAGTTGTCATTCCCTTTACTGGATCTTGCCATTGTTTGAAGAGGTCTTGAATGAGCTCCTGTCGATGAGCTTGAGCACACACCCTAGAAGCATACTTTGTGATTTCAGGCCAATCTTGAGAGGCCACAACCTAATTTGTAACCCAAAAGGGGGAGGGAAAAAAGATTTTGATGTAAGGCAAGGCTATTAGCAAATAAAGACTAGACAGATTATTAAACCTAGATGTCACTTCAACATACAGCTGCTATGGAAGGACTTGAATCCTCTCCAGGATGTGGATGCGTAACATCAGCACCAAAAATAATTGTCGGTCGATCGCTGACTAGAGGTATACGCCGTGAAAGTGCATCAACAAGCACTGTGTTCCTTCCACCTACTTTTACATTTATTTTCAAGGCGACATTAGCAAGATAATGCTTGCTCATTTTATAGACATGCTTGGTCAAACAGCACTGAGAAACAACCCCAAGATCGGTCTCACATATTCGTTTCAGGTCACCTGCAGAAGAAAGCAGAGTACGCTAATCATAAGTCTACAGGAATAAACAATATGGAAAGATGTAATGGAAAGCATCATTACCATAAAGAGAGCCATTGTTATCAGGCAAAATAACAATCAGAAGATCAAGCTGTTGATCCTTCTTCAGTCTAGCTTTTGCATCATGATATTGGCTTTTGAGAACCCTATCGACCAAGTCAGGACGGGCACTGTATGGGGGAAGTACTGGCTCAGAGCGGAACACCTGAACAAATTTTAATTGAACAGATCAATTATTCCAAAAAAGAAACAAGTAAATAATCTGGCCATATTAACTGAGAAGCATAAAGGTAAATGGGAAATATCCACATACCATGCCAGATATACAGCACATTTGAGCAAGTTCATAACAAAACCCACTTGCAACGCTATCTTGAACATTTCGGGAAAAGTTGATGCAGATCCAGTGGTTGACTGTCCCACCATTGACCATTTTCTGAAGAGTTTATATCAAATCCCACACAGCAAGTTATTTCAGGACTCATTGTCAAGAAGGACAACTATGAACATTTAAAAAGAAACATTCATCATCAACTTACAATCAAATAACCTACTCTACCTGCAATATCTCTCGTTAAATACTTATAATTGATACTCCCTCCAATCTTAATTATAAGATAAAGTTGATTTTTTTGGAAAAATTAAGGAAGCTAATTAAATTACTTTAGAGTATTTATATTTTTATTTTTTTCTTCAAACTAATTAGTTTAACTAATCAATTAATATATAATCTAAAGATACATAACATATAATATGATTAAGTAACTTATTTAGCTTTCTTAATCTCTCCAAGAAAAGTCAACTATCTTATATTTAAGACCGGAGGTAGTAATAATTAGCTTAATTTAATAATACACATCACAGACTGAGTGCATGACAAAGACACTGATCAAGGAACCTTCAATGGAGATGCACAAATTTACCGAGTTAAAAAGGAGCAGGGTACCTTATTCATCATATTCCATTGGCCAACTTGAGGTAAGCAATCCTTTTCCCTACCTGTATCATGGTATTTAAGCTGCACCAAAAGTTTAATTTTATTAAAAAAGAACAGAAAAACTGATATTAACAAGTACAAAGTGAATAAAAGTCAGTAATAAAATGCTATCACGAAGGAAATACCCGAGGTGCAGGAAGGATGCGAGCTTCAACTTGGGCTAGCTCCTCACTGATTCTAATCCCAAACTCTTGAGCATAAGGGTCATCACGATAAGCATTATGATGAACTGTCTGAACAGTGATAACATAATGCGTTATATAAAAGGCACAAATAAAGTCCAATCAATGCTAATTAACAGAGTATTTGACATACATGTCAAAATAATGCTAGAAAAGTACTCGACATGCAATCAAATTTCAAAAGGGCATCAAATACTGCTTTATAAAGGAAACAACCAAGAGCAATCGAACCACAGAATTATAAATTTCTTGCATAGTACCAATGCAGTGACGACATTAAAGAACATACAAACAAAAGCTGAATCAACAATACCCATTAAGTATTCAAAGCAGACAATACAAAGAGCATATCCAATTAAAAAAATATGAATAACCTACATAAATTGGTACACAACATGCAGCAGCATGTACTAAATGAAATACAAAACGATACTAATTTATTTGCACATTCAAAATTTAGAAATTAGAAATCTATGACACGGAATGAGGAAATCATCTGCTGACCTGCATAATATCACGCTCCCTTTCAACAGGACGCTGGCATGTGACTTTGAGCAAATTGGTTATCTGCTTTTCATTCAGCCTCTTCGAGTACCTTTGACCTTCTACTATCTTACAAACCTACATTCAGAACAAGATATTATCATGCACTTCCACTAACAAAAATAGCTCAGGCTTTGTAGGGATGTTACCTCCATTGGTAAATAGTTTGGTCTCTGCGCATTGCCCACTTGCAAGCAAGGCCACTGGGTATGTTGAATGACAAATCCATATGTTTCCGAAAAGTACTCAACAACAGACTTCATTGTTCCACTCGCATCAACGGGAAACCTGAAATTGAGAATCCAAAATACGTCAATAGAAGATTTTATTCATACTGCCAAGAGAATTATACGTACAAGGGGACTAAAACTCACGTAAGCTCTCTAGTTGCCTGTGAAGTCAGACCAGAGATGCGAAATTTTCTCCTCATATTTCCACGGTGTGTAACTTCAACTTTGACTCCACGAAGAGCTTTCTTTATCTGTTGGATGCAAAATTAAAGAAAAAGTCACATTTCTGAGAATGGAGGGAAAATGCCTCAGAACAAGAAAACTCTTAAGAAATATACACACATATTGAGGCTTCCCAAGGAACTAACTTTGACACAAAGTGAATAATAATACAACACAAGTACAAGAAGTACTATAGAATATGAAAACTAACCTTTACGCGATCTGCATCAGACAACGGGCGGGAGGTGACATCCCGATTGAGCAACTGAATAACAAAATCTATTACCGGCAATGGTTCAATAAATGCAATTGAGGACATATCTGTACACCCATTTGTAAAAAATTAGACCATTATATTAACTAAACTAATTATTTTGACAAATGACTAAATTTACCAAAAAGAAAAAAAGAAAAATCACCTCTTGTACATGCTTACTTAATAATTGCCTGATCATTATCATTAACAATAACAATTTTCGACAGTATAAACTATAATTATAATCACAAAAAACTGGACGATGTAAGAGAGATAAAACTACAGATGGGATGACATCCAAATATTAAATATTAAAATAAACGATATGACAATACTTACCGATGTTGAGAGATAATCCCATCTGAGTAGGACGAATACTTTGATAGAAACCACGCCAACTTTCCAATCCCTCACCTAATGGTTGCCTTCTACCAAGATCTGGTGAATAAAATGATCTTCCCACAGGACAATACCTTCAAGGAAAAAAATCCCAATTAGCAACCAAAACAAGATCAAGATAAGTTAATATGTAACGATTCTAGGAATACAAAAAGCATATCCACTGTTCAAGTACCTAGAGGTAGGTAATTCACGCAGCACAATGTCAAGAACCTGAAGAGCTTCTTGAGGAGCATCAGTCTGCCTTCCCTGCAGGAAGAGTCCTAGATGATGTAGATCAACTCGGGCAACCATTTTTATTACAACTTTGAACTCTCTCTCTCTCCTGTGATAAATCATATATAAAACATTATTATATAATCTATTATAGATTATAAATAAAGAAAAATTTTAGCAATATGCTTATGTACCTTGTCCCTCCTGATCCATCATCTTCATCAAGGAGAGTGATTTTGAATTCCTTTGAAATGAAAGGAAGAGGACCCGCAGTGTAAAGGCTCTTGCACCCATCATATGCAGGAAGTCTCCTGCCCAGATGAGATTCTTGATATAAACTCACCAGCTGCTTCATAACAGCACGGTTGACTCCCCTTGATGTCACTTCTGGAGTGATAGTGACCTAAACCTCGTCAAGAAAAACATGTTGGTAGTCCATAAAAAAGAAATGACAAAACAAAATTGTTTATTCCAAGCTAGAGAAGAGTGACTTACATCATACTGGTGCAAGTCTTTAATAAGTAACTCAGCAAAGAAGTGGTTAGCCTTAACTACACACTTGGTGCCATAGCTACCCTTTCCAGGTCTAAGGGGAAACCTCACTGATTTACTGGAGGGTGGGGCGGGAGAAACAGATTCTGAATGAATCGTCATTTGCCCCATTTGTTGTTCCACTTGTGAGGGATCAAACTGTTGGGAAGAAGAACTGGCCTCAGATGTTGAAGTCACCCCAGCATGATGTGGAAGAGGGGTAGCTTGATGCAGCTCGGGAGCTTGAGGTCCAGATGGGCCACCATAAGAAGGACCACTGCCACGGCCACTGCCATTTCCCCCACCACCACGTCCACGACCTAACTGCTGAGAGTACCCTCCCCTCCCCCTTCCTTGATATTCAGGGGCAGCACCATACTGCTGTTGGGGTATCCCACGACCCCGGCCCCCACCATAACCTCCCCGTCCTCCTTGAGGACCCCAACCTCTACCTCCTTGGGATCCTCCCCCTCCTGTTGCCTGCTGTGGGGGTGGAGCACTTCTTTCACCATGGTGTTGAGGTCCTCGACTAGTGCCCCCACTCTCATGAGTCTCAGAGCTTTCACCCCCACTAGGTGCTTCAGTTCTCCTTTTTCTTACCATGATGAGCACTGCAAACAAAGAAAACATCAGGAAATTCTTAGAACGACTTAAAAGACAAAATAGGACACACCTTAATAGGCATGAAACAAGTTAAATTAATTATATAACAAAAATGGGACACTCAGACAGGACCCGACTGGAAAAGCAGAGAATATTTCTACCCAATGCACTTGCTGAATTTTTTGTGCCAGCAATAGGAAGAAAAGCATTTATCAATTTTTACTTCAGTCATGGAATTCTAGATATACAAAATGAATAAAGAAAAAAGATAATGTAGCAGCCACCACTTCAGTCATACACTAACACGATATCACTCTACTATGAACAAATTCAAAACATTTAAGAGGTAAGAACATACGTATGGAGAATTTTACACCGCACACTAAGATCTACTTCTTGGGAAAAGGACATAAAAGAGCCAATTGACACAACGAATAAATCCAACACGTATGCAAGAACAAATCGCATGAATGGAAACAGAAAATACGGTCAAAGTTCTAACACGCAAGAAATAAGTGTTCGAAACAAACAGTATTTTCAACATTAAGGCCTCACAAAAGCCGAAAAATGTTGCCCACAAAAACAGCCCCAGAACTTCTAACATAACCACCAATCCATGGACAAACAAACATTACAACCAAAATTAAACCAAAAAATAAAGCGACCTTAGTATTACCTTCCACAGGAAGAAGAAAACAGCGCAATAAATAGTAGTCACTCAAAACTTACAAATCTACAAGGAAGAGACCCAGGATCGGAAACCTAACCAGCATTGGCATCTCAAAAAATAAAACAATCGGAAATCCTAAAAGCCGGAGCACATACAGTCAAAATGTAAAAAGCCGAAATCATCACAGTTCGAGCTAGATCGAACACAGAGTCACTATCAAGACACAAAAACGTCAACCGAAGCCGATAGATAAAATAGATAGACCACAGAAACCAAAGAGGAAACACCACATAGACTCAACCCAACGCACAGACAAAAACAAGACTTTGAAAGAGCAAAATCGCATCCAGAATAGTCCCAACTTCGACAGCAAAAAAAACATACAGCAGAACTAAAAGCAAAAACCAGAACCGTAAAACCAGAGAGCGAGATTACCAACAAACAGAGACAACCGTTTCCTCTAGGTATCGGAAAATCCGCAAAGGCTGGCTGTGGCAAGTAGTGCGGAAGAAGAGCAAAATCCGGAAGACGCCTTGAGTAAGGTAAGAAAGAACGCAGAGCCCCGGACCAGCAGTCTCACTCGGTTTCGCAGTCACACCCACAGTGAGCAGAATGTGAGACAAATTGACGACCGGAGAGAAGAAAATCAAGGCCTTTGAAGAGAACCCAGAGACTGCCCTGGAAATGCGTTTATTACATGCGTTAATACTTAATATAGGCCCTATAGAACTACCACTCTGTCACTATCGCCTCCTTCCTTCCTCGACACTCTCCTTCTTGAGCAAGTTGGTCACTTTCCTCTATGTACACGTATTTTACTTTTTAATGTGGGTGGGGTCCAAGGGAAATGAGCTTCTGGGACATTCCACGTGACCAATGACTCAGCTTTTTGAGAGGATTTAATTGGCCTGCTATCCCACATGGACGATGACGTGGCTGTGCTGACATCTCCGGTATGTGTGGGGCCCGGGGGCGTGAGTTTGTCGGGTGCCGCCAAGTGCAGGTCCCCATGATAGGCCCAAGCGAGCATATATTGTGTGTTCATTTCACTCCTCACACCCAAAATAATTTTTAAAAATAACAATAATCACAGGAAAAATTACTGGAAAAATGTCAATTAAAGTGTCGTTTGGATCAGCAGTACAAAAAGTTTTTTCACCGTAGTTTACAGTTTTACGAGATAAATATGTGAAAAAAAATTTTATCTTAACTTCCGTAAACGTATTTTTCAAATATCAACTCAAACATGCTCTTAAAATATTATTGTTCAATTATATGCTCGTTTGAAATAGTGATGGGAGTATTCAAAAGTAACTTTTCAATCGTAATTTATGGTATATGAGGTAAATATATGAGAAGAGTGTTGTCTCGACTTATGTGCATAACCACTTATAAGCAAGCTTATCAAACCGGTCTTGTCGGGGCTAACTTTTTGTTTTTTTATTTATAATTTCATACTAAAAAGCTTAAAATCTTCAATTTCTCATCAGTTTGGTCCCGAGTTAGCTCTAGTTTGATTCTGACATGACCCACTGACCCTTGACCCAATACCCCGACCGGTTCACTGACCGGTCCGAGTTTAATTACTTTGCTTATAAGCATTTCAAAAGCCCACACAAGCCAAAACAAAACTCTTCTCACATACTTATCTTATACATCATAAATCACATTGTGAAAGAAGTTTCTACAGCTAACTCAAAGAGGCGCTAAAATTTGTTAAAAATCTTATGTCTTTAAGTAAGTATGGCTATTATTGTCAAACTCATGAGAAGGGAAAATATTGTTTTTATTTTATTAGGAGAATCTCTGAAAAAGAATTTAGAATTTGAAAAATGACAAATAAATTTTTTTATCAAGAATTGATTAAAAAATATCAAAACGTGATAAAAAAATTTCTAATTTTTTTTAAAAAATAGCTTATTTATCATTTTCCAAATTCTAAATTCTTTTACAGGAATTCCTCCTGTTTTATTTTGGTTAGCTTCATAAATGTTGTAGGCTGAGCTGAATGGAAGGAAGGGAATCGCCTTTTTAATTCCTAGTCTCGAGATCAGGAAGATATTCCATACTCTTTATGTGGCCTTTCCGTAGCTTGATTAATGAAAAGGCAAGTCAGTTGCCGGAAAAAACTGAGACGTTGCTAGAGATAGCATTAATACTCTCGGTTGTGTATTTAGATTAACTTTTTTTAATAATTTTTATTATTTATGAGGTAAGTATGTGAGAGGAATTTTGTATCAGATTGTGTAAATCATGGTTTGGGATGTTGCCAAACACACACCCGGGTGGTTCAAAATATCCCGATTCTGATTGTTGGGATCCGGTCTGAGGCATTTTGATCCCGGAAATTTTCCGTCCCGGTCTGAACTGGGATCGGGAAAATCGGAACCAAGATCTATTGGACCCGAAATCGGACACACGCCTTGTGATCCCAGTCTAGGTTTTTTTTTTTATTTTTTTTCCTTAAAAACTAAATTATTCTTCTTTTTTTTGTATTATTTTATCCCATAAATTAAGTTATCATTTGATAAAATGTGTATCATATATTTAGTTGGAATTAAACTATATATATTGGATACTAATCCTAATTATATAATTTATAAAGATAATAATGAAAATGATGAAGGTGATCATAATAATAATAATAAAATGTTATTCTTCAATTCTAGATCAATTTGTGTGATTAATATAGCCTTATTAGGTGTTAAATAATCACTTTAAACACTAAATTATAGAAAAATTAACAAATATAATAATATATTTTAAATTTGATTTTTTAAAAAAAACAGGATTTCACGGTTTAGTCTCGGTCCCACTCAGGATTACTGGGACCGGGACCAGTACCGAGATGCAATTTGCATCCCGACCAAAAACCTGGACCGGGACCGGGAGTGGGGGATCCCGGTCCCGGATTTGAACATCCCTACTATTTATAACCAACTTTCTCTTTGATTCCACAAAACAAATTGGTAGTTAAAAGCAATAAGTATGTCAAAAATGCTATGTTTTTTTTTTCATATATGCCCATATTTATAAAAGTGAAAGTTGCTTATAAAAGGGACCAGCCCTATGAGAGAGAAAGTTACTTATAAATAGGATCGGAGGGAGTACACTAGTTTTTGGAGAATAACTTTTATGATTTACGAGGTAAGTATATGAGAAGAGTTTTATCTCGATTTATAGAAAATGACTTTTGAAACCGCGGTTTGGGGCTTACCCAAACACATACTAAAAAAAGAAAGGACACTTCAGAGCCAAATCCAAAAAAAAAATGAATTTAATTCATATATTTGATAGATCCTTAGCATTAGGCATATATATACACTTAATTTTGTTAGATTAAAAAAATTAGTTAAAATAATTATTATGACTTATTTTTTTCTAAAATATTCTAATCTTCTTCATTAATTCCCTCCATTATTGTTATTAAACTCGTGAGTTGACTCTTTGAATTTTTCTGTTTTTATGTTCTTCTTTACAAAATCGCCGAGTCACTCTTAAACTTATGCTAGTTGTAAATTCAATTAAACTCACGAGTTTATCCACCGAATTTACCGTTTTTACGTTTCTAATTTACAGATTCATGTTAGCTCATTCTTAAACTCGTGCTAACTTTTTTTATTTGATCATGTTCAGTAGTTTTATATATGAATTTTATAGAAATTTTTTTATTGAGTATGATAAATTATGAGGGGTGATGGGTTTAATTTTAATTTTTTGGATTTAAAATATATTTAAATCAAATTGTTATTGTTTTTAATATTTTAATTATTTAATTATACATTATTAATACATATTTATTGATAAAAGTATATTCTTATGAATCTACGATTTAAGTTCATGATATGATTTTATGTCATTATCACGAATTTACTCAAACACGTAAGTTTGACAACCTTGTCTTCATCTCTCTTTTACTTGATTATGATTGAAGAGCATCAACGATAATAAATTGGGAAAAGATTGATAAGTATGGAAAATCAATCTTATAGTTGTACTTAGGATCAAGATCAACTCTATAATTAAGTCCTGTAAGAGAGACTAGTTAATAGCGAGACATTGCAAAATTGTAGTTTAAAACCTTTTGGGTTAAGATGCTTAAATAACCATTTTATACTTATAAAAGAAAAGTATATTGCTCATTTTATGTAAAATTTAATGTTTAAAAGAAAAAACAGATCTAACTTCTCTCATTTTCCATCAAACAAGGTGACCATTTTTTTTTAAAAAAAACATGTATCACCTTAAAATATTTTTCAGTGGATCCTAAATTAATTTTTAATAAACTAAGCATTCTAAAGTATTTTTTTAGTGGTACCCAAGATCTGGCTCCAAAAAACCTTAAAGTACTTTTCAATAGATACTAGGTATAGGTAAAAAAATATTTTAGGATACAGAATATATTAAACATTTCAAATTACTATATGCTCCTTTTTTTTAAGGTAAAAAATAGTACTTCCCTTACTTTGTGTTTTTTTTTTTTATAAGCTCCCTTCCTTTGTTTGCCCCCAAAACTATGTAATTTTAGGAAAAAAGATGGAAATAAACCAAAAAAGAAAAGGTAAGAAGCCAAGTCATAAAAAAAACGTTAGCGAGAAGCACACTAGACGCTCAAACCCGTCATCATTATTTTTTTTTAATTCATAATATGGCCAAGCTAGCTTGGAGAGTACATACACCAAAACAATCTAACCATTAAAGCATGTAATGCGTCCTCCCTTATTATGGGAATACACCCAGGGTGAGGAACAGGTAAAACAACTAAGCGCTGGACTAAATGATGGGCATCCCTCACCAAAAAATCAGCACACCGGATTGTATCTCTCGGTGCATATCGGAGTTCAATGTCCCAATCAGAATAAATTAAATCCCCAACGACATTAATTTCCAACCTAAGTGGGTGGTATAGACCACTATCCTGCATAAGCAAGTGGTATGTCTCAAGTGAATATGTGTAAGCCACTACCTTCTGGAACCCATATTGTCTACATAGTTGCAGGCCTTGGTGTAAGGCCATAAGCTCAGCAGTAGTTGGCGGGAGAAAGCCAAGTTGACGCTGAAAGCCAAGCACCCAATGCCCTCTATGATCCCGAATAAGGCACCCACAAGCTGCATTGCGGTGAATATCCACTGAACCGTCAGTATCTAGGCGAACACATCCCTCCTGTGGTAACTTCCAGTTCCGATCGTCCCCAACGCTGTAGGAAAAGATCTGGTGCTTCAGGTTGTCCGCCACGCTGGATTCCATGAGTTGGTAATGGCCACCATGAATAAGTTCGTTCGGCTGCGCTCGGACTCCTTCCATGACGCCTTTACATCTGTTTTTCCATAATAGCCAACATATGATGCTGAATATGCGAACCCACGGCCATCTATGAAAATAAGGCTTGCCCAGGGAACGAGAAAAATTGTCTTTAATCCATACCTGTAAATCAGAATGAAAGAAACTAAAACAAGAGTTAGGTGAAATAAAATGTGACCATACTGCTCTCGCAATCTCACAGTCTCGAAGAATGTGTATAATGTTTTCTGTCTGGTGACACTGAAAAAGACACTCCTCACTATCTGATAGACCTCTCATAGCCTGAAGTGAGTTAGTAGGCAGTCTCTCATGAATAGTCTGCCATAAGAACATCTTCACTTTCTCTGGAACAGGTAATTTCCACACCTTCTTCCACCGAGCCGAGCCATTCCCCTCCCGCTGAGTAGAAAGAAAAGAGTATGCAGCACGGACACTAAAGTTGCTGTCAGAAGCACTTCTCCAGCAGAAAAGATCTTCTCTAAATTGACATGGCGGGGGATGTTGCCTTATAAGATTAACCACCCAATCTGGTAGGAATTCCCTCCATCGCGAGATGTCCCACCCTCCATCCGATGAGACAAAATCTCTTACCTTGGCAGCTGGGTTTAAGCGATGGAAATTATGATCAACAAAGTGAATAAGTGGTTCCTCCAATTTAGTCCATAAATCCCACCAGACATTGGTTGTAGTCCCACTGCGAAGGGTACGACCAATTCCACTATAGAAAGTGTCCCAAACCTTAGTGATGCTCCACCACACACCAGAGGAATTGGTCTTCTTACAGACCATGGGGTAATCACTATTGCCGCATCCATATTTTCCTTTTAGGCAATGAACCCAAAGGGCTTCTGGTTGGGTTAATAAACCCCAGCAGAGTTTCATTATGAAGGCCATGTTTTGCTTCCGAAGGTCTTTAATACCTAAGCCCCCTCCTCCTTAGGCTGCTTAATTTGGTTCCAGGAGATAAGATGCATCTTTCGACTCTGTTGATCTTGATTCCATATGAAGTTCCGGCTAATCTTCTCCAATTCCTCCAGAGTGGCTTTAGGGAGAAGCATTGTTTACATATGATAACTTGGCAATGCAGACAAGACCGCCTTAATCAAGACCGTCCGTCCTGCCATGGTGAGATGCCGCCCCTTCTAGCCTGTCAATCTCTTCTTTGCCTTCTGAACAATGGGGTAGAAAGTAGCCTTGGTAATCCTATGATGAAGCATCGGTATACCGAGATACTTACCAAGATCACCTGTGATTCCCACTCCCAGCGATTGACTCAACTCCAAAGCCCGGTTGAAGTGAATATTGCGGGAAAAGAAAGCTTTGGTCTTGGTCAAGTTGACTTAATGGCCTGAGACTTCGCAAAAGGATCTCATAGTGTCTCGCATTAACTCAATTTCATTTTGGGTAGCCTCCCCAAACAGGATAAGATCATCTGCAAAGAAGAGGTAGGATATTGGGGGAGTACGGTTATTGAACCGAAGGCCCTTCCAATGTCCTTCCCTAACTTTGGTGTTAATCAATTGACTTAGGCGCTCCATGCATAGCACAAATAAGTAGGGGCTTAAAGGGTCTTCCTGGCGCACTCCCAGAGAGGGCCTGAAATCCGGAAACTGGGAACCATTCCAAAGGATCTTCATGGACACCAAGCTGGTACACGCCATGATAAGGTTCACCAACTCCTCCCGTATTCCAGCACAAACAAGAGTGGATTGTACAAACTTCCAATCAAGACGGTCGTAAGCTTTCTCTATGTCAACCTTGATTGCAACCATCCCGCTTCTTCGCCGCCTACTCCGCATAGTATGGATTGCTTCTTGCGCAATGATAACATTCTCACTCCCCTGACGCCCAGTTATGAACCCATATTGCTGTGGTTGAATCAAATACTGCATCGCCTTCTTCATTCTTTCTACAATGATTTTCGTAATAACCTTGAAAATAACATTACAGAGAGAAATAGGACGGAAGTCCTTTAAGATTGTAGGATTATCAACTTTTGGGATAAGAACAATGTTAGTATGGTTGATATCCTTAACTTTTTCCGGTTGATGCCAAATTTCTCGGACGAGTGCACAGACCTTGTTCCCTATGTGATTCCACTGGGTATGGAAAAAATGTGCTTGAAGACCATCCTGGCCCGGACCTTTGAAAGCACCAATAAAAAACGCCGCATTTTTTACTTCAATATCCTCCACTTCTTTGTGAAGCAAGATATCATCAGTTGGGTGAAGCGAGGGAAAGTCGGCATACTAATCTGTGGATTGAGGAATCTGGGGATCCCTCGTATAGAGATGAGTAAAGAACGTGGCAGCCATTTCTCTTAACTTATCCGGGTCCGTGACCCAATTTCCTTCATCATCTTGAAGGGCTTCAATTCTTTGTTTTTTTCGTTTAAGCAACGTTGATGTATGGAAAAAAACTCGTGTTCTTGTACCCCCAAGCAAGCCACTTGCACCGAGATTTTTGGTACCAGAGGAGCTCCTCCTGAGCACAGATCTTACTATAATCTTTCCAAAGCTGCTGCTCAAGTTTGTAAAGGCCAGTCGAGAAATTAGTTTGTCGCACTCGATCAATGCCCTCCAACCTTTTGAGAAGATTTCTTTTTTTCCTAGGAAGACTACCAAGGACCCTAGCATTCCATTTGGAGGCCTCATCCTCAAAAATCAACCTACCATGAGTCCAAGTTCTATTCTCCCAAGCTTTACAGACCACGTCAGAAAAGCTATCTTCCATTGCCCATATTGGATGATAATTAAATCGGCGCTTGTGATGGTGGGTTGGGGAATTAGCCCCATTTGTGACCAGCACGAGTCTATGATCTGATTTATAGCGCAGGTGGTGAAAAACTTTTCCACGTGGGTGATTGAGCTCCCACTCAAAGTTGCCAAACACCCAATCTAGTCTCTCTTTAATCCCCTGCTTTTCCCATGTAAAGCGCTCGCCCATGATAGGGATCTCTAACAGACTCAAGCTACTAATGCAATTAGAAAATTGCATCATAGCCCGGATAGAAGGTGCAGTACCTCCTATCTTGTCTGCAGGAGTCAAGAACGTATTAAAATCCCCCATTACCATCCAAGCACCGTCAATAATCTGTGAAAGATCTTGCAAGGACCCCTATAAGTTCTCTCTTCTACTAATCCCCAGTTCCCCATAAACAAAAGTAACAAAAAAGGAATCGTTCGTTCGCTTGTCTGTCACTTTGCAGTGGACCAGTTGAGTAGTAGAAAAAAGATAATCAACTTGAGTATTGCTCTCATTCCATAAAATCCAAATGCCTCCCGCAAAACCAGTGGCTTCCAACCTAATCCAATTACTATAGCCTAACTTACGGGTGACGGCCTCCGCCCTATTACCGCTAATGCGAGTTTCAATTAAAGACAAAATATCAATATTATTGTCATGGACTAAGTCTTTAACAATACGGGGAAAATGCTTGCTCCCCGCACCCCTACAATTCCAAGAGGCAATAATCATAGGATAAATAAAACTGGGAAACAAGAAGTGATACTTACTGATCACCAAGAGCTCTGTCAATTCGTGTGAATTGCGTCCCTGAACCATGTTGGCTTCTTACAGCAAGAGTTGCTTCCATAAAATCATCCCCAGTGTCATCGTCTAAAGAAGTGGAATATGGAGGCAAAAGATCAGTGTTTGGTGCACCACTCATGATTTGCTCACATATTTCCTGAGTAAAAGTATCATTGGGATTTGTGGCCTTGTTGTGGGATCCTTCTATTAATGATAATTGTTGGGATTCTGGCCCATGAGGATGTTGGGGTAATAAAATAGGAGTAGGCCCAGCTTAAGTTAAGGACCCACCCACCACTATATGCTCTCTACCCCCTACATGCGTTTTTGAAAGCCCATTTGAACTTTGTTTTTTTTCCTTGCCCAAAACGGGTTTTGTTCCTTCCATATGGGCCCTCACCCCTTGTCCTGGCCTAACAAGAGAAGGCCCCATCCCATGGGTTTTGTTTTTTCTTTTATTTTTTTCCCTTCCTAAATCCCTTTTCCTCCATTCCTCCGCGTCATATGCGTGAAGAGGATCTACTCTTCCATTTGTCTGCTCCACTCGGTCCGCGTCAGCCTCATGATCACTTCGGCCCTGCTCCTCTGCTCCCATATGTCCCGTCACCATACCTTCATCTCCCCCAAGGTCGGCGAGGAGCTGGAATCTCGAGGCTCCGCCGACGATCAAACCTCTCACCGTCACAGTACCTGGCGCTGGCATCGACTTCGTCTTCTCCGGCTTGGCTCCGTCTCTCTTCTCCTGTCTGGTTCGGTTGCCCTGCTCCACCACCTTTCCATTCCTTTTCTCCTCCTCGATCCCGTTCTTCCTCTCCGTTCTACTCCCTTGATGTGGCTTCCTATTCCTAACCCGAGATCGGCGACCGTTGCTCACAAGCATCCATTCTCCAAATGGTTCCTTGGTAGTGGCTTTTGGTTGAGGCGTTGAAGAGTGCCGATTTGGGATATTGGTCTGAGATGGTCCTGGAGCCAATTGCTCCTTCTCGCTGTATGTCCAGGAACACTGGTCTTTGTGGTGTCCGTAACGGCCGCAGGAGAAACATATTAGGCCCAATCCCTCATACTCTACTTGATAAACCGAATGAGTTGCAATCACTCGTGAGACAAGTTTCTTTTAGAGATAAATCTCGACACAGATCCTGGCATACTTACCCCTCCCAATTTTCGCAGAGTCAATCGCAATGTCAGACGGGGTAAGCATATCTATCTTGACTGTTCTGCCAATATAATTCCCCAGCCTTGTAATGAATTCCTTATTATAACACTGCATTGGTATGTTAGGAATCCTGATCCAAGTGATTATTCGTCCAAGAGGATTGTAGTAAGGGTCAAAATTAGGAGACCATTTTTGTACCAGAATGGTGTGCTGTTGCACCACCCATGGCCCCCCATATAATACTTGTTGATAGAGCTGTCCCCATCCTTCTTTTTGGAGAAAACGAACCAGAAAGTAATTGTTTGGCATATCCACTAGATCAAATTGGGATGTCCTCCATATACGGCTCAGGTGTGCCTTCAGCGTGTATACGTTATATTTTCTGCCTAACACAGTTAGGATCAGTGCTGCATTCCAGGGGCAACACCAGGCATTATATTCTCCTGCCGTCACAGGGACAACCGGGTGGATTTTCATAAGATCTTGCGCCTCTTCAGTAAGTTCTAGAAGATCCCATTCCATATTTATCGTATCTGATAATAGCTCTTCTTCATCCATACAGTCACCTCCATGAGCAATACCATTAAAACCAATAAGGGAATCCTTATAGGAGGTAGTGGTAACCAGAGCTTTCTGTTGATGGGAAGCTTCATGTTCCATGGAGATATCAATCTCTGAAGAGAGTTCCTCCGGCGTAAAAGTATCCATTGTGATGCGAGTAGAGTTATTTCTTGTCTTTTTATTACTACCACTGGCTAGGACATCAGAAGGTCGGTCCGGTAGAAGTTTCCGGTGAGGTTGGTCATCCATGATAAACAGAGGTGAAGATGGTGGCGCACTGTTCAGAAGAGAGAAATCCGTTCACTCTCGGGCCTGACAGACTTCGAAAATACCCGTCACCATTATTAACCACAAGATAGAGACCAAAACAAGTTGTTGATATCCCCAAAAGCATTCCAATATTTCCATACACGCCTTTCATGGGGGGCCTAATTTTTTAGATTAAAGTTCAATTTTGTTTCAAAAGTTTTGTTGTGAGCTATGTTACTAACATTTTTAACAGTTGGGGGCAGCATTACTCATTTTTTTGACACTTTCAAGGGCAATATTGATAAAAAAAACACAAATCTTCTAGAAAATGATTTACAATACGCAAGGGAATGAGTATGTTTATCAACAACTTCTGGCCACCTGTACCATCTACTTCAGACGCATAAAGTAACTGAAACAATACTTTCTAATGCAGGCCACAAGGCCAAGGATGAAAGTAACAATCAATCAATAAGGTCATGACCACCAAAGGCTACATCTTAACTCGAGAAATCTCAGTGAGGGCAAAAACAAATCAGCTAAAATCTGGCAGATTCATGAATCAACATACCATAAACTAAAAGCATAGCAATATAGAATACACTCCTCAAGTTGAGCTTTGGCTCACATCATATCATACATATTATAGTCTGTTTGCTTCTTCTGTATAGTGAGAAACTTCAAATTAAACACCAATCTGATCAGCATCCCACAGCCTACTACCAGTATAAAAGCACTAGGTTAGCAGGTGATACAGGCCAAGCCAGCAATACAATTACAATGTCATTACAGAATACAGCTCCTTCCAATTATATTTCAACGAGTGTAATAATTCCCTATTCTCATACATTAATTCCAGAAACAGATTTCTTGGTCTGAAATCACATAGCTAATCATTATATAGTGATATTACCAGAATCGTTTTGAATCAGAACTACATATCATAAAAAGCAACAGAGTTATGGACAATCAAGTGGAGGGGAGAAAAATTATGCCTCATCCTTCAAGCAGAGTAGAAGTACCTCAGGAAAAGAAATCTCGATTTTGCTAGAATCAAGAACTAAAATTGATCGCATTTATAAGAGAGATTCGGAGAGACCTTTCCACAAGAGAATCTGACATTTTACAAGTTGTGGATACCATGAGGAAGTAAAATTTGATGGTTTAGGGTTTTCAAATGTGCATTTCTACTGGCGTCGCTTTCATTGACGAGCATGGGGAAAAAGGGAACATTGAGTTCCATGCAAGGCAGACATAGGCTCCATGCAACCAAACAGCAAAATTTAGTTGTTAACACTCACAAGCTCAATCCACCATTATTATTTTTCTCCAATCTCATGCCTGGCTCAATATTTTAGACATATCCACTCTCCTCTAGCATTCACTGTCCCACAGCTTTGTAAACATATTAACCCTCAAATTTCCATATTAGACTCTTTCACAACATGAAAGGGCCTTCCATGCACAGCAAGCTATTCAATTCATCATTTTAAACAACCCACTTTTCCTCATCCACCTTAGGGACTACAACATCTTCCCTCATTACACTTGCATATTTCTTTCCAACTGCTGCCCCAGCCTGCGCAAATAGCTCAACCACTGCCGGCAACATTCCATAATACCTCTTCAACCCGTTTACCAAAGGTTCACTAGATTGTGGATCTTGAATATGATAGACATACACTGGAGGTACCAAATCATTGATCGTAGCCTCCTGCCAAGCATGCTGCCCATCCCTCATCTGGTGTTTGTAGGCTTGACAATTTCGTACTCTATGACCTTTAGGCCCTACTTGCACCTCTGGACAGTATCCACAAGTTTGGACAGCATACTTCTCCATTAGTTTTGAAGCTCCTTTACACATTTTCTCCCAGGCTTTCATTCCTTGAACAGCCAAAGCTGCGCCGAAGTCTGCTAACAAGCACAGTCTAATTTTAAAATCAATAGAAGAAAAATGATAAAACAAGGCGGAAAGAAGAAAATGGTATTTGCCTCCACTTACCTTGAATATCATTATATTTCAATTCCATTGGATTCACACCTCCATCCACCCTCTTTTTTTCATGCCAAAACCCACTTGCATCTATGTCTTTGCCAAGAGAAATATCTTTGGGAAACCTTTTCTCAAAATCAATTATCCTACCTGACACGCAGTAAACAGGAAAGGCCCTTCTCCTGGTAGGGTATTCAGGTATGTCAACGCCTGCCTGGATGCACAATTCAACAATTGCAGGAATTCGGTCCACTAGGAGCATCTCATTATGTGAAACTGCCCTTCCTATTCTGTCGTACAGATGAAATGACTCTACAGTTGGCAAAACATGTTCAACACCTCCTCTGACCCAGCTATGCTGTTTGTTTGATAAGCTTCCTTTAACATTACATGATTTTATTTTATGTGGCGGATGACCAACGTGAGCTTCTCCACACAAGCTGCAAAGTAAATGTTTAGAATCACAATTTTTTAAGAAAAAAGAAAAAACCCTCAATGGTGAGATATATCAACATAATTCACTTGCAACACCTCTTGTTGCATGCATTGAACCATCAGTCTATCAAATTAAAGTTCTTATCTAAAAGAACCCAAATCTGATTTCTTTTTTTTTTTAACAAAAACCAGATGGTAAAACATGGCATTTAGTTGGAAGCTCAAATTCAGATATCATCATTAATTGGGAGGCTCTTCTATGTAGGAAAACGATGATAGCCTAAATAAATAGCAGCACTACCTGCATGTATAAATAGCAATGTGCTTGACAAGCCTTGAAACAATAGATAGAAGTTCAAGTCTGGCAGCATAGACTTGATGTGCAACAGGAATTAATTGCTTCACCAACATGCCATTCTGAGGAGGTTGCAGTATAATCTCGTGCACGTTTTGCCTATCTTTCTTTCTCTGCCTAGCTTCACGCTTCAATTCATTAATACTTCTCACCAGTGGCTTTCTCTCAGATTTCTCCAGTTTTTTTGGCAACTCAGAGGTTGCAGACACAGTCAAATAACATTGACAAAAATGCTTATGTACATCCCTCAGCTGCTTAGAACCAGGATCTTTCACAGCTCCCCAAAGGAAACTGCCAAAAACTTGTGCACGTCTAGCCAGCACCATAGCTCACCAGAAATTCATATATTTCTGAAATACATTTTAAGGAAAAAGAATTCATACAGAGAGTGAAAGTTAACATGCAAGAGACACAGCAGCAGAAGATCATATGTTTCCTTGAGATTTGAATCTCTACAATGAGTAATTAAATAACTATTTAAAATAAAGATAACAAAACAATAATCCAAAATAAAGATAACTATAACTATTAGCCAGTTAATTCAAATAAAGACTATTAAGAAATTTTCTAATAACTGCCTAACCTATGATAAGATGAAAGAATCTGTTACCGTCGGCGGCAATGTTGACGGCGAAGGAGACAGAAGTTTGCTCGGCAATGTTGACGACGGCGGCAATAGAGGTTTCCTTGGGATGTATCGTTGGAGAGGAAGTGTCAGAAGGTGAAAGTTGAAAATCGCCAGTAGAGAGGAAGATCAAGTGACAGCCAGTGTTACAGGGACAATAGCTCCGTGGCTTCGGAGACGGAGTAGCTTGAGAAGGAGGACACAGTTTTTTTTTTTCTTTTTTAAATCAATCATTTGCTAAACGACTGAGAATTTACTGAACTACATTTATGGGCCTCCCATCTTCTATAAGACTATATATGGAAATTGGTTTATTACACAATGGGCTTCCTAAAGATTAGGCCCAAAATACTTCAGTTCCTTATGCTTTATGAATGGTAATTTTCACATCAATATTAAAATTTTTACTGCGAATATTCTTTGAGAAAAAGATAAAAAAATAGCACTTGAACTTCAAAATTACACATCAGTAATTTCTTTCTAAAATGAGTTGTCAATTGCTATTCAGGTATAGTCAATACCTATACTCTTGTAAACAACAAGACTAATTTAAGATTTTAAAGTTTAAGTGATATTTTTTTTATATATTTCACATATATTTTTTAAAAAAAATAAATTGAAACATAATAGTAGAAGGTGGCATCTATATTTTTTAAAATATTAAGCGCTTATTTGATTTCACTTATTTAAAGTAATTTTGTGTTATGCAGGATAAATATGCAAGAGTTTGTTTCCAAAAACACAAAAGTAGCTTTTTCAAATCTCTCAAACTAGCCCTAAGAACTAAGAAGGGTGTTATTGGAAAAATAAATAAATAAAAGAACTAAGAGGGGTGTTTATGAATAAATAAACAAAAAACAAAGACCCAAACACAAAAGTAATCAAGGCACCATGGAAGACACAAAGGACACACGTGTAATATGTGGACTTGAGGTAAAAAAAACAAGGGAAAATCCTTCAAAAAGAACTTTTAAATTAATAAAAGACGCAAAAGTGTTTCGAAATTTAATATCCCAGATCAGTGCGAGTGTCTGAACTGGAATATTAGAATTCGAGAAAAAATGACGTGCGTGACCCTATAAGTTTTTAAATTGAAAAGCGTTGAAGGAGGCGTGATAATGGCGCTAAAACGCGTTCAGCACTATTCATCTTCTCTGTCGTCATCGGTGCCATTGGTCGACCCTGGATCCGTGGCCTTGGATTGCTATAGTCCACAACATTTAATATTTTGTGTTTCTCTGAATTAAATCCTGTTCTCAAAAAATGAGAAGTACCAAAAGCTAAACAATATCAATAACTCTGATGCCATGAGTTGAGATAAACTAGAAAGAAAACAGAATGAAATCTTGAGCACTCGTCATCTTCTTCTTGGTTGCCAACAACTCCGATGTCATCACCCCCAACAACTCATCATCTTCTTCTTTTATAGGATCCTGTGTATATGCGCTAAAAAACAGGGATAAATAGAAAAGAGATTATTAAGAACACTCAAGTGATCATAAGAAGTAATGAATAAGTTTGGAAAATCACTCAAATTGTCTGAGTCTTGACCCAATCACTTCCTGGGAAAATTTAGTAATGATCGCAACTACCGACCATCACCGCCAACGACTCGTCATCTTCTTCACAGTTATCATCGACATCTGCTTCATCATTGACATGATTCCCAACTCGACATTAGGCTTTACCAACACAGCATTACATTTTCACAACATCCTATTGACTTTCACAACTCGAGTTTGTCATTCACAACTCGAGTTCATATCATCAATGGAGGGTAACCGGCGAGTGATTAGCTTATAGGATGCAGAACTCGAGTTATGAATTGATAACTCGAGTTTCCCAACACAATCTTACATTTTCATGACATCCCGTTAGACTTTCACAACTCGAGTTTTCCATTCACAACTCGAGTTCATATCATCACTGGAGGGTAACCGGCGAGTGATTAGCTTATAGGATGCAGAACTCGAGTTATGAATTGATAACTCGAGTTTCCCAACACAATCTTACATTTTCACGACATCCTGTTACACTTTCACAACTCGAGTTTGCCATTCACAACTCGAATTCATATCATCACTGGAGGGTAACCGGCGAGTGATTAGCTTATAGGATGCAGAACTCGAGTTATGAATTGATAACTCGAGTTTCCCAACACAGCATTACATTTTCACGACATCCCGTTAGACTTTCACAACTCGAGTTCATATTGTCACTGAGGGTAACCGGCGAGTGATTAGGCTTATAGGATACAGAACTCGAGTTGTCCATTGATAACTCGAGTTTACAACACATTCTTACATTTTCACAACATCCTATTAGACTTTCACAACTCGAGTTTGCCATTTTCACAACATTGCAGGGTGATCATCCCACTTCTGGAGATAAGACCATATTCAATAATTCAATTTTCTTCGTAAAACAATTACTGAACAGAAAATTTACCAACCTTCCCATGTGAATATGTATGCATAATTTTAACTACCATAATCAGCAAAATCTGAATTATAACGTTTACCATTTTGGCAACCAAAGATTATCCAGGGTGAAGGAGCAACAACATCAGATGTCGTAGGATCCAAATTTGTAGAAGAAAAAAGAGTCCAGTCTAAAGAATTTGAGTGGCTTTTCCTGCTAGAACCACTGAATCTGTAAGCATAAAAGCACCAATAGTATTAAGGGTTATGCAATAAAAATATCAAGATAACATTACAAGTGAATAATAATTCAAAGTTTGTCGATTCAGACATCTTGAAAATTCATTGCAGTACAAGTGTTTTTCATATTGCATGAAAAATTCAGTTACTGTACTTAAATGACTGTCATCTCCTCTTAGAGCAAGCTACAGGAATATCACCAAGATCAGGAGCATGCTGCACACATTCATAGCAAAAGTTTGTAAAGAGTAAATATAAAGAATACCTGCAATTTGTGCAAGGAATTCCTATTAAGCATATGTCATTGGTCCATATTGATTGGAACAGAAAGTTGAGACAAATATTAACATTAAACCACAAAGAAATTGTGCTTATACTTTTCTGTTAATGCTTTCCCTCCCATTGTCTGTGACTTAAATGCAAGAATCTACAACAACACTTCTAAGAGGATCCTGACAAACAGTTAAAGAAAGGTTTCACTTCCTCAACCTTGATCAAATAGAACAAAAACTTAATTATAACACCTCATATAAAAGGTCGATATCCAAATTAGTAATTTACTACTTCATTTTCAAACGTGGATAATCAAGTATTTTTACTAAAGTCAACATTTTCAGTTTATACATGAAAAGTAGCTGACTAGTTTCATGAGGAGAATATCATGTAACTATTCTCTGAAAAAAAAACCCTTATACAAACACAATAAGCAAAACTCAACTTCTGCAAGATGTTTGCTTTTACTCTACCATTGTTAGACATCATCTTAGAGGATATATTGATATGCAGGCTCCCAAAGTAGGTTCAAAACTTTAGGAGTTTGACATGCGATTATCTTAATCTAATCATCTAGAGTTATTGCAGACAGATGCATGTACAAGCATGAGTGTAGAGCATTGGCGCCTAAGGTTTTATAAACCGATTGCATCATTTTCCTCTGAATCGATTAATAGACTAACTAAGAGTGAAAATCTTAAAAACTAGTTCAATATATCTTGCATGCACTTCTAAAGAAACTAAAACAAAATGATCCAATCACTCAGCCGGGTGAGTGTGCTCGTGCATTCTCTTCTAGCCAACCAGTCAACTCATAACAATTAATGTCCAACAAGAAACAACAGCTACCAGTCGAACAATCTAATCCTGATGGAAAAAAAATGATAACCTTTGCTAACAAAGAATAGCAAAGAAAGTTGGTTCAACTTCATTATGATAACCTTTACTTGTTCAGCTTCACATGGGAAGGTTGGTAAATTTTCTGTTCAGTAATTGTTTTACAAAGAAAATTGAATTATTGAATATGGTCTTATCTCCAGAAGTGGGATGATCACCCTGCAATGTTGTGAAAATGGCAAACTCGAGTTGTGAAAGTCTAATAGGATGTTGTGAAAATGTAAGAATGTGTTGGTAAACTCGAGTTATCAATGGACAACTCGAGTTCTGCATCCTATAAGCCTAATCACTCGTCGGTTACCCTCCAGTGACAATATGAACTCGAGTTGTGAATGGCAAACTCGAGTTGTGAAAGTCTAACGGGATGTCGTGAAAATGTAACGTTGTGTTGGGAAACTCGAGTTATCAATTCATAACTCGAGTTCTGTATCCTATTAGCTAATCACTCGTCGGTTACCCTCCAGTAATGATATGAACTCGAGTTGTGAATGGCAAACTCGAGTTGTGAAAGTGTAACAGGATGTCGTGAAAATGTAAGATTGTGTTGGGAAACTCGAGTTATCAATTCATAACTCGAGTTCTGCATCCTATAAGCTAATCACTCGCCGGTTACCCTCCAGTAATGATATGAACTCGAGTTGTGAATGGCAAACTCGAGTTGTGAAAGTCTAACGGGATGTCAAGAAAATGTAAGATTGTGTTGGGAAACTCGAGTTATCAATTCATAACTCGAGTTCTGCATCCTATAAGCTAATCACTCGCCGGTTACCCTCCAGTGATGATATGAACTCGAGTTGTGAATGGCAAACTCGAGTTGTGAAAGTCAATAGGATGTTGTGAAAATGTAATGCTGTGTTGGTAAAGCCTAATGTCGAGTTGGGAATCATGTCAATGATAAAGCAGATGTCGATGATAACTGTGAAGAAGATGACGAGTCGTTGGCGGTGATGGTCGGTAGTTGCGATCATTACTAAATTTTCCCAGGAAGTGATTGGG
Source organism: Inga laurina (assembly GCA_963855925.1). Classification (NCBI taxonomy): domain Eukaryota; kingdom Viridiplantae; phylum Streptophyta; class Magnoliopsida; order Fabales; family Fabaceae; genus Inga; species Inga laurina. Next base: position 10,662,690 of record OY979702.1, read on the forward strand.
TCAAGACTCAGATAATTCGAGTGATTTTCCAAACTTATTCATTACTTCTTATGATCACTTGAGTGTTCTTAATAATCTCTTTTCTGTTTATCCCTGTTTTTTAGCGCATATACACAGGATCCTATAAAAGAAGAAGATGGCGAGTTGTTGTGGGTGATGACATTGGAGTTGTTGGCAACCGAGAAGAAGATGACGAGTGCTCAAGATTTCACTCTGTTTTCTTTCTAGTTTATCTCAACTCATGGCATCGGAGTTATTGATATTGTTTAGCTTTTGGTACTTCTCATTTTTTGAGAACAGGATTTAATTTAGAGAAACACAAAATATTAAATGTTGTGGACTATAGCAATCCAAGGCCACGGATCCAGGGTCGACCAACGGCACCGATGACGACAGAGAAGATGAATAGTACTGAGCGCGTTTTAGCGCCATTATCACGCCTCCTTCAACGCTTTTCAATTTAAAAACTTACAGGGTCACGCACGTCATTTTTTCTCGAATTCTAATATTCCAGTTCAGACACTCGCACTGATCTGGGATATTAAATTTCGAAACACCTCTGCGTCTTTTATTAATTTAAAAGTTCTTTTTGAAGGATTTTCCCAAAAAACAAAGAGCAATGATGTAAATTAAAAAAAAACAAAGAATCACAGGGTTTAGCGCACAATTTTTTAGAACAAAGTTGCGCAATGGCCAATGAATTTAATCTTTTAAAAAAGGTAAAAATATATCTTGAATATTTTGTGTGACAAAAAATATTTAATTCTTTAACTTTATATAAAATTTCAATTTGAATTCATTAATTTTATAAATTGTCTTTTTAGTTATCTAACTATAATGCGGTTAATAAAAGATGCTGACATTAAAATTTTAAATATCACAGAGACTCTCAAATGCTATCATATGAAATTTAATTTTTTTAAAACAAAAATAATAATAATTAACCCAAAAAAAATGATCATTTGAGACTTAGTTGTATCTAGGTTAGAGAATTGAAAATACGCTTTATAAAATTAATGTATTAAATTACAGTTTTTTCCTTTTTTTTTTTAAAGTGAAGTACAACATAATAATTAAAATGAGGGCCTTATCTTAAACATAAACAAAATGACTTGTATTCAACAAAAAGTGAGAGAAACAAATACCTGAATATACATTACAAAATATGAAATACAAACACCTTCCCATGTATTTAGAAGAGTACATAAAAACAGAGATAAGTTTGTATAATAATAAAGTGGAAATGAGGGGGTAGAATAGATTAATGGCTTCAATGTTTGGGCTTGGGCCTCTTCACAATCATCACTGAGCAGTTAGCATGATGAGCACAATAATCACTCACACTCCCCAAAAAAGTTCTGCATATCAAAAAAAAATCAGTCAAGTTAGATGAAACTAATTAATGCTAACAAAATTTATTTTTGGATTTTAGTAAACTGCTCTTGTGCTACTAATTAGATGTAAGTTTCATGTACTTGGTCAGAAAAAAAAAATTAGTTGCACAGTGCAACTTATTGTATATCTAAAAAATATGACTCGCTATAAATCTTACATTAATATTAATATTGGTATACTGATTGATTTTAAAGCTGCAGACCCAATTTAAGGAAAAAAAAATTGAAATAGTTGGTGGATTAAAATGGAAAATAATTATTTTTGAGACAATATTAGTTTTATGGCCTTTGAATCTTTGACCTTTCTTAATAGTTAATACCCATTTTTCAATTTGGATAATGTAGACAGAAACTAGATATTAATTTGGTAAAAAAGGATTAAATTGTGATTAAAAATATGTACGATATAGTTTTATAATTTTAATATTTTTATTTAAATAAATAGAATATAACAAAAAAGTAATTTCCTAAATTCATAAGAAAAAAGACCTTTTGAGTTTGCCATAACCATGGCTACCAAGAACCAAGATGGAAGCATGGTGTCTATCAACAGCATCACACAACACATTCCTGGCGTCGCCCTCAGTCACTTCCACTTCCACATCTTCCACCTGCCAAGTTATTATATTAAATTATTATATATATATATATAATTATTTTCACACGATAACATATATGTGTGTGTGTGTGTGTGTGTGTGTGTGTGTGTGTGTGTAATTAAATTATAGAAAATCTTACCAATTTATCAGCACATATCTGTCTAGCCTTTTCAGTAATTTGATCAGAAACAATCTTCATCTGAACCTCCAGCACGTCTACAAATCCTTGCCACCAAATTATCAAGTTTATCATACTCTATTTCTAGCATATTCAAATTTTCTACATTTATAAAATGATACTCTCGCGGATTCTAAATATAGAAGATGAATTTATTTTGATTCTAATATAAAACCCTAATTCACTTTGTCCCTCAAGTTAATAACATTTTTCCCTATGTTAACTCTATAAATTATACTCATTCTGGTCCTATTTATAAGCAACTTTGTCTTTCATGGGACTGGTCCTTTTTATAAGCAATTTTCACTTTTTTATCTGAAAATGTAAGCTTCTTTTTCCTATTTTACCCTTATTAAATACTCATTCTTTCTCATATCTTATACTCATTATCTCTCATATTTTTTATCTATTCTCTCTCCTATACTCTTTTCATAAATAAGGGTATATATGGAAAAAAAACCATGGCATTTTTTATACATTTATTATTTTTAACTACCTGTTCATTTTGCGCAATTAAAAAAAAAGTTGCTTATAAATAGGATGAGAGGGAATACTTATTAAGCAAGTCTCCATCAAAGCACAGTTTCTAATGCAAATGACTAAATAAAGTATTTTGGGAAAATCAATACACATCTTATACAAATAACTAATTTAACGAGTTTTTTTAATATATACATATATTAGTTATCTAGTTCTTGCAATTAAAAGCAAAGGGAGTAAGATAGAAAGAGATCAAGAGAAAAAATAAAACAAAAGATGAGTGTAACGAACAAATACGAGTGTCATACATAATTCACATCACACTTTTTATTTTGAATTCGGATCAGGCCAAACAGAACCTACCAAGTCCGGCGACATTGACGGGAAGGACAGTGAAGGGGCGAGCATAGAGGATGACAAGCTTGAAGGGAGAAGAAGAAGAAGAATGGAAAGGGGTGAAGAAGGTGTCAAGAGTCCATTCTAAAGCGTAAGAGCTGTGCTCATTCTCATCCATGGCCACAACCATTACTTTCTTCTCCGCCATTGATTTTCTGAACTCTTTTTCTTTTTCTGTCTTATATCTATATAACCAAGCCTATATATAATGAAACTGATATAGGATATATCCATAGACACACACACGTACACATGCATGTAAATAATATAATTAATGAAGAGATGTAACCCTTGAAATTATTGAAAAGAATTTGTGTTTGGTGTATTGACTTCTTACTGTGGGCTGCTATTTTTTTTTTTTTTGAAAACATGACTTTACAAAATACGTTGAATGAAATTTTATAAACGACGAATGATTGTTGGTTACTATATCTTTTGGAGTTTTTGAAAGGACATATGATTAATAGTGATCTTGGTACTCCGTGAACAAAATTGAAATGTTGGTGAAGTAAAAAGAAGTTATGAAGTTTAAAATATAGTATTAATAAATTGTTGATGTCTTTTACATGAGTAGAACAGCTAGAAAAGACCACAGATTGCCCTTTTATTCCCTAAAATAAATCTTGTAACTTGATCATTTAAAAAAGGGGGGGGGGAATTTACCGTTCCATGGATATGAGAAATTCAGGATGCATGATTATCCTAACAAATCATCAACTTTAATGTAAAATATATGTTTTTTAGCCTCATTAATCATATATTAGCCCGGAGGAATATTTCAAGTATTTTTACTATTCAAATTAACTAATTCTATATTAGAAAATAAGCAAATTTTAAGTCCTCGATGACAAATATGTCATTTAATTCATATGATGACTTGTCTTCTTAAAAATGAAAATGGAAGTTTAATCTTTTCCACGCCTCTATATATATCTTGAGTAGAAATGAAGTATTAACATATATATTTACATATGAGGTACAAAGCTCAAGCTTTTAGGCAACAGGGTCGATTGATCCAAGGAGACCACCTGCCTGAGTTGTGATTGACAATTGTACAAACCAAAAGGAGAATGTTCTGAGACTATAGCGACTCATTCAGAAATGTGTGCAATACTGTAATCTCAGCTCGATCCTTCGTTCCTTACATTTCAATGTGCCGGACAGGCCAATGACGTTTGACAACAAATTTAAAGAACCAACCCGATTAAAATGCAAAAAATATTCCCCCCTTATCTTATTTATAAACAACTTTTTCTCTCATAGGGTTGATCCCTTTCATAAACAACTTACACTTTTTGTCTGAAAATATATACTTTTTTTTTCTCATTATATCCTTATTAAATACTCATTCTCTTTTACATCTTACACTCATTATCTCTCATACTTTTTATTTATTTTCTCTCGTATACTCCTTTCATAAATAAGGACATATATGAAACAAAAATACATGATATTTTTGACACTTATTACTTTTAACTATCATTTCGTTTTACACAATTAAGAAAAAAATTACTTATGCATAACACAGAATATAATAATACAATGTTTAGCAAATATCTTTCGAATATAATGCCGTTAATTTACCGTATACATATTGGTTGGATTAAAAAAAAACTAACATGCAATAATGATTTTTTGCTGGAATTAAAACTACGGCCGACGCCCAGATAATTTAATTGATGGAAATGAAGCCTCGAAACTAAAATCCCCCTAAAAAAAAATTAAAATAAAAGATTTATAAATGCTTGCGGAGATATCTGTAAACCTGCCATAAATGGACAGTTTAAATAGACAAGCGAATAGTACCAAACAAGCCAAGCCAACCAATTCATGTAATCATAACGAGTCATTTGATAACATAAATAGCACCCAAAAACAAGTTGGTGTTTAACAAACTTGCAAATATGCCAAGACAATACATAAACTATCAAAGCCGCTACCAAAACAGAACACTAGCGATAAATTAGAAACCTTTGTTTAACAATAGAACATAACCCTCTTGACATTCTCCTTAAGAGCTGGAAGAGGCCTAACAGCAGCACCACAACCAGGTGAACGAGTGCTCCGCCCTGCTCCACCAACTCCACGTGCAGCAGCAGCACCACTGGTCATGGACCCACTCTCTGACGTTTCTGGTTCCATATAGAATCGAGCTCGGAAGGCAGCCAAATGTGCATAATATGCAGGCGGCACTACAACGTTCATCAAACAATAAATCAACGAGTTATTCAAACAGTAGTTATTCCATCTATGCCTGCATTTTTTGACAAGTACTACTCACCAATTGAAACAGAACGAGTGCATCTAGCATATCTGCAGAAACAACAACGATGTCAAATTCAAATCAAAGCCTTGATAATTCTGATAACAATAATGTGGTCAGATGTGGGATTAGAAATAGAGAACAAAAAGGAAGATCACAACGGACAAAAATATCAAGGGATGTTTCTTATTACGTGTAACAAAGGTTGTTTGTCAATGTTTGCAGCGCATCGGCTGTAAAATTGTTCTCATCCCATAGCACATGGTAATGAGCTGGACGGCTTGTTCCCTGTGACAATTTGGACATGAGCATAGTTTAGCATCACTGTACAGATAGCAAATCAATTCAAACTAAATAAAAAGCAAAAGTACTTCACCTGGATCCCAGCATGGCTACAAAGATAAAAGTCAAACTCAGTAGGATGACAAATTCTAGAGTCCACAACAGTGCCTGCAAGATTGCCAGTAGTGCTTTCATCATATTGATCAAACCAGGAAACAAATGTCATCATGTACCGTAAATTAACAAAACATATAAATACCAGGCAATATGTTTCCGCTTCGGTCAACAAAATTCCTGTCACGATGGTTGCTGGCAAACAGCCTCGTATGATGGCGCTTCTGAACCACCACAAATGTGACAGGAGGCTGATAATTAGGCTCCAGGGATGCACATGCCTTGCGTATAGCATCAAGCTCAAAAAGTAAAACTTGATAGAACTGCCCCTCACTCACACCATCCCTACAAAAAGGTTTATAACTCAGAATCAAAGGGGAAAAAAAATAAATGTGCCTTCAGGATTGATAAATGTAATGCTACCTGTAAAATATAATACGCTGTGGCTTCTGCCCAGTGGCCCTCCGGAAAGATATAAGAAGCTCCCTGCAGAAAATTTAAGCAATTATGAGTGGATGCATTAAATAAATGTGAGCCCCAACTCTCCCGAAAAAAATAACAGACATGGCATGTACACCCCAAGACCACAAACAATAGGATAGGGGAAGTACTTGATCATTCCACCAGTTGCCATTCCCTTTAATGGATCTTGCCATTGTTTGAAGAGGTCTTGAATGAGCTCCTGTCGATGAGCTTGAGCACACACCAAACCAGCATACTTTGTGATTTCAGGCCAATCTTGAGAGGCCACAACCTAATTTGTAACCCAAAAGGGGGAGGGGAAAAAGATTTTGATGTAAGGCAAGGCTATTAGCAAATAAAGACTAGACAGATTATTAAACCTAGATGTCACTTCAACATACAGCTGCTATGGAAGGACTTGAATCCTCTCCAGGATGTGGATGCGTAACATCAGCACCAAAAATAATTGTCGGTCGATCGCTGACTAGAGGTATACGCCGTGAAAGTGCATCAACAAGCACTGTGTTCCTTCCACCAACTTTTACATTGATTTTCAAGGCAACATTAGCAAGATACTGCTTGCTCATTTTATAGACATGCTTGGTCAAACAGCACTGAGAAACAACCCCAAGATCTGTCTCACATATTCGTTTCAGGTCACCTGCAGAAGAAAGCAGAGTATGCTGATCATAAGTCTACAGGAATAAACAATATAAAAAGACGTAATGGAAAGCATCATTACCATAAAGAGAGCCATTATTATCAGGCAAAATAACAATCAGGAGATCAAGCTGTTGATCCTTCTTCAGTCTGGCTTTTGCATCATGATATCGGCTTTTGAGAACCCTATCCACCAAGTCAGGACGGGCACTGTATGGGGGAAGTACTGGCTCAGAGCAGAACACCTGAACAAATTTTAATTGAACAGATCAATTATTCCAAAACAGAAACAAGTAAATAATCTGGCCATATTAACTGAGAAGCAAAAAGGTAAATGAGAAATATCCACATACCATGCCCGATATACAGCACATTTGAGCAAGTTCATAACAAAACCCACTTGCAACACTATCTTGAACATTTCGGGAAAAGTTGATGCAGATCCAGTGGTTGACTGTCCCACCATTGACCATTTTCTGAAGAGTTTATATCAAATCCCACACAGTAAGTTATTTCAGGACTCAATGTCAAGAAGGACAACTATGAACATTTAAAAAGAAACATTCATCATCAATTTACAATCAAATAACCTACTCTACCTGCAATATCTCTCATTAAATACTCATAATTGATACTCCCTCCACTCACAATTATAAGATAAAGTTGATTTTTTTGGAAAAATTAAGGAAGCTAATTAAATTACTTTACAGTATTTATATTTTTATTTTTTTCTTCAAACTAATTAGTTTAACTAATCAATTAATATATAATCTAAGGATACATAACATATAATATGATTAAGCAACTTATTTAGCTTCCTTAATCTCTCCAAGAAAAGTCAACTATCTTATATTTAGGACCAGAGGTAGTAATAATTAGCTTAATTTAATAATACACATAACAGACTGAGTGCATGACAAAGACACTGATCAAGGAACCTTCAATGGAGATGCACAAATTTACCGAGTTAAAAAGGAGCAGGGTACCTTATTCATCATATTCCATTGGCCAACTTGAGGTAAGCAATCCTTTTCCCTACCTGTATCATGGTATTTAAGCTGAACCAAAAGTTTAATTTTATTAGAAAAGAACACAAAAACTTATATTAACAAGTACAAAGTGAATAAAAGTCAGTAATAAAATGCTATCAAGAAGGAAATACCCGAGGTGCAGGAAGGATGCGAGCTTCAACTTGGGCTAGCTCTTCACTGATTCTAATCCCAAACTCTTGAGCATAAGGGTCATCACGGTAAGCATTATGGTGAACTGTCTGAACAGTGATAACATAATGTGTTTTATAAAAGGCACAAATAAAGTCCAATCAATGCTAATTAACAGAGTATTTGACATACATGTCAAAATAATGCTAGAAAAGTACTCGACATGTAATCACATTTCAAAAGGGCGTCAAATACTGCTTTATGAAGGAAACAACCAAGAGCAATCAAACCACAGAATTATAAATTTCTTGCATAATACCAATGCAGTGAAGACATTAAAGAACATACAAACAAAAGCTGAATCAACAATACCCATTAAGTATTTAAAGCAGACAATACAAATAGTATATCCAATTAAAAAAATATGAATAACCTACATAAATTGGTACCCAACATGCAGCAGCATGTACTAAATGAAATACAAAACAATACTAATTTATTTGCACATTCAAAATTTAGAAATTAGAAATCTATGACACGGAATGAGGAAATCATCTGCTGACCTGCATAATATCACGCTCCCTTTCAACAGGACGCTGGCATGTGACTTTGAGCAAATTGGTTATCTGCTTTTCATTCAGCCTCTTCGAGTACCTTTGACCTTCTACTATCTTACAAACCTACATTCAGAACAAGATATTATCATGCACTTCCACTAACAAAAATAGCTTAGGCTTTGTACGGATGTTACCTCCATTGGTAAATAGTTTGGTCTCTGCGCATTGCCCACTTGCAAGCAAGGCCACTGGGTATGTTGAATGACAAATCCATATGTTTCGGAAAAGTACTCAACAACAGATTTCATTGTTCCACTCGCATCAACGGGAAACCTGAAATTGAGAATCCAAAATACGTCAATAGAAGATTTTATTCATACTGCCAAGAGAATTATACGTACAAGGGGACTAAAACTCACGTAAGCTCTCTAGTTGCCTGTGAAGTCAGACCAGAGATGCGATATTTTCTCCTCATATTTCCACGGTGTGTCACTTCAACTTTGACTCCACGAAGAGCTTTCTTTATCTGTTGGATGCAAAATTAAAGAAAAAGTCACATTTCTGAGAATGGAGGGAAAATGCCTCAGCACAACACAACTCTAAGAAATATACACACATATTGAGGCTTCCCAAGGAACTAACTTTGACACAAAGTGAATAATAATACAACACAAGTACAAGAAGTACTATAGAATATGAAAACTAACCTTTACGCGATCTGCATCAGACAACGGGCGGGAGGTCACATCCCGATTGAGCAACTGAGTAACAAAATCTATTACCGGCAATGGTTCAATAAATGCAGTTGAGGACATATCTGTACACCCATTTGTAAAAAATTAGACCATTATATTAACTAAACTAATTATTTTGACAAATGACGAGATTTACCAAAAGAAAAAGAAAAATCACCTCTTGTACATGCTTACTTAATAATTGCCTGATCATTATCATTAACAATAACAATTTTCGACAGTATAAACTATAATTATAATCACATAAAACTGGACGATGTAAGAGAGATAAAACTACAGATGGGATGACATCCAAATATTAAATATTTAAATAAACGATATGACAATACTTACCGATGTTGAGAGATAATCCCATCTGAGTAGGACGAATACTTTGATAGAAACCACGCCAACTTTCCAATCCCTCACCTAATGGTTGCCTTCTACCAAGATCTGGTGAATAAAATGATCTTCCCACAGGACAATACCTTCAAGGAAAAAAAATCCCAATTAGCAACCAAGACAAGATCAAGATAAGTTAATATGAAACGATTCTAGGAATAAAAAAAGTATATCCACTGTTTAAGTACCTAGAGGTAGGTAATTCACGCAGCACAATGTCAAGAACCTGAAGAGCTTCTTGGGGAGCATCTGTCTGCCTTCCCTGCAGGAAGAGTCCTAGATGATGTAGATCAGCTCGGGCAGCCATTTTTATCACAACTTTGAACTCTCTCTCTCTCCTGTGATAAATCATATAAAAAACACTATTATATAATCTATTATAGATCATAAATAAAGAAAAAATTTAGCAATATGCTTATGTACCTTGTCCCTCCTGATCCATCATCTTCATCAAGGAGAGTGATTTTGAATTCCTTCGAAATGAAAGGAAGAGGACCCGCAGTGTAAAGGCTCTTGCGCCCATCATATGCAGGAAGTCTCCTACCCAGATGAGATTCTCGATATAAACTCACCAGCTGCTCCATAACAGCACGGTTGACACCCCTTGATGTCACTTCTGGAGTGATAGTGACCTAAACCTCGTCAAGAAAAACATGTTGGTAGTCCATAAAAAAGAAATGACAAAACAAAATTGTTTATTCCAAGCTAGAGAAGAGTGACTTACATCATACTGGTGCAGGTCTTTATTAGGTAACTCAGCAAAGAAGTGGTTAGCCTTAACTACACACTTGGTGCCAGAGCTACCCTTTCCAGGCCTAAGGGGAAACCTCACTGATTTACTGGAGGGTGGGGCGGGAGAAACAGATTCTGAATGAATCGTCATTTGCCCCATTTGTTGTTCCACTTGTGAGGGATCAAACTGTTGGGAAGAAGAACTGGCCTCAGATGTTGAAGTCACCCCTGCATGATGTGGAAGAGGGGTAGCTTGGTGCAGCTCGGGAGCTTGAGGTCCAGATGGGCCACCATAAGAAGGACCACTGCCACGGCCACTGCCATTTCCCCCACCACCACGTCCACGACTTAACTGCTGAGAGTACCCTCCCCTCCCCCTTCCTTGATATTCAGGGGGAGCACCATACTGCTGTTGGGGTATCCCACGACCCCGGCCCCCACCATAACCTCCCCGTCCTCCTTGAGGACCCCAACCTCTACCTCCTTGGGATCCTCCCCCTCCTGTTGCCTGCTGTGGGGGTGGAGCACTTCTTTCACCATGGTGTTGAGGTCCTCGACTAGTGCCCCCACTCTCATGAGTCTCAGAGCTTTCACCCCCACTAGGTGCCTCAGTTCTCCTTTTTCTTACCATGATGAGCACTGCAAACAAAGAAAACATCAGGAAATTCTTAGAACGACTTAAAAGACAAAATAGTACACACCTTAATAGGCATGAAACAAGTTAAATTAATTATATAACAAAAATGAGACACTCAGACATGACCCGACTGGAAAAGCAGAGAATATTTCTACCCAACACACTTACTGAATTTTTTGTGCCAGCAATAGGAAGAAAAGCATTTATCAATTTTTACTTCAGTCATGGAATTCTAGATATACAAAAGGAATAAAGAAAAAAGATAATGTAGGAGCGACCACTTCAGTGATACACTAACACGATATCACTCTACTATGAACAAATTCAAAACATTTAAGAGGTAAGAACATACGTATGGAGAATTTTACACCGCACACTAAGATCTACTTCTTGGGAAAAGGACATAAAAGAGCCAATTGACACAACGAATAAATCCAACATGTATGCAAGAACAAATCGCATGAATGGAAACAGAAAATACGGTCAAAGTTCTAACACGCAAGAAATAAGTGTTCCAAACAAACAGTATTTTCAACATTAAGGCCTCACAAAAGCCGAAAAATGTTGCCCACAAAAAACAGCCCCAAAACTTCTAACATAACCACCAATCCATGGACAGACAAACATTACAACCAAAATTTAACCAAAAAATAAAGCGACCTTAGTATTACCTTCCACAGGAAGAAGAAAACAGCGCAATAAATAGTAGTCACTCAAAACTTACAAATCTACAAGGAAGAGACCCAGGATCGGAAACCTAACCAGCATTGGCATCTCAAAAAATAAAACAATCGGAAATCCTAAAAGCCGGAGCACATACAGTCAAAATTTAAAAAGCCGAAATCATCAGAGTCCGAGCTAGATCGGACACAGAGTCACTATCAAGACACAAAAACGTCAACCGAAGCCAATAGATAAAATAGATAGACCACAGAAACCAAAAAGTAAACACCACATAGACTCAACCCAACGCACAGACAAAAACAAGACTTTGAAAGAGCAAAATCGCATCCAGAATAGTCCCAACTTCGACAGCAAAAAAAACATACAGCAGAACTAAAAGCAAAAACCAGAACCGTAAAACCAGAGAGCGAGATTACCAACAAACAGAGACAAACGTTTCCTCTAGGTATCGGAAAATCGGCAAAGGCTGGCTGTGGCAAGTAGTGCGGAAGAAGAGCAAAATCCGGAAGACGCCTTGAGTAAGGTAAGAAAGAACGCAGAGCCCCGGACCAGCAGTCTCACTCGGTATCGCAGACACACCCACAGTGAGCAGAATGAGAGAGAAATTAACGACCGGAGAGAAGACAATAAAGGGCTTTGAAGAGAAAAGTGAAAACCCAGAGACTGCCCTGGAGATGCGTTTATTACATGTGGTAATACAGATCCTATAGAATTACCACTCTGTCCCTATCGCCTCCTTCCTTCCTCGACACTCTCCGTCTTGAGCAAGTTGGTCAGAGGCCGTGACAGGGAAATGGCCCCGTCACTTTTTTTTCCTCTATGTACACGTATTTTCCTTTTGAATGTGGGTGGGGTCCAAGGGAAATGAGCTTCGGGAACATTCCACGTGACCAATGACTCAGCTTTTTGAGAGGATTTAATTGGCCTGCTATCCCACATGGACGATGACGTGGCTGTGCTGACAATCTCCGGTATGTGTGGGGCCCGGGGGCGGGAGTTTGTCGGGGGCCGCCAAGTGCAGATCCCCACGATAGGCCCAAGTGAGCATATACTGTGCCAGGTTCAGGAATCCGGACTGTATCAGTGTGTCCGACCCGGAAACCGATGAACCAACAGGTAGATTAGTCCGATCTAGGTTCTAATTTTTTTTTAAAAAAAATAATTTTTTATATTTTTCCTTTAGAATTTCATATTATAAACCTAAAATCTTCAATTTCTCACCGGTTTGATCCCAGTTTAGCTTCGGTTTGGCCCCAGTCTAACCCACTGACCCTTAACTCGGTACCCTGACTGATTTAATACTCGGTCCGAGTTTTAATACCTTGATATTGTGTGTTCATTTCACTCCTCGCAATTAAAATAATTTTTAAAAATAACAATAATTACTGGAAAAATGTCAATTAAAGTGTCGTTTGGATCAGCAGTACAAAAAGTTTTTTCAACGTGGTTTAATGTTTTACGAGGTAAATATGTAAAGGAAATTTTATCTCAACTTGCGTGAACGTGTTTTTTAAACGCCAACTCAAACATGCTCTTAAAATATTATTGTTCAACTATATACTCGTTTGAAATAGCAATGGGAAAATTCAAAAGTAACTTTTCAATCGTGATTTACTGTATACGAGGTAAATATATGAGAAGAGTGTTGTCTCGACTTATGTGCATAACCACTTTTAAGCAGGCTTATCAGACCAGTCTGGGTTAACTTTTTATTTTAAATCTTTTTTTTTATTTTTTTTATTTAGAATTTCATACTAATAAGCCTAAACTCTTCAATTTCTCATCAATTTGGTCCTGGGTTAGCTCCAGTTTGACTCCGGTCTGACCCACTAATCCTTAACCCAATACCCCGGTCGGTTTATTGACCGGTCCGAGTTTAATTACTTTGCTTATAAGCCTTTTAAAAGATCACACAAGCCAAAACGAAACTCTTCTCATATACTTATCTTATACATCATAAATCACGTTGTGAAAGAAGTTTCTACAGCTAACTCAAAGAGGTGCTAAAATTTGTTAAAAAGCTTAGGTCTTTAAGTAACCACAGCTATTATTGTCAAACTCATGAGAAGGGAAAATATTGTTTTTATTTTATTGGGAAAATTTCTGAAAAAGAACTTAAAATTTGAGAAATGATAAATGAATTTTTTTTTTCATCAAAAGTTGATTAAAAAAATATCAAAGCATGATAAAAAATTCCAACTTTTTTTTTTTTAAATGATTGATTTACCATTTTTCAATTTCTAAATTCTTTTACAGAAATTTCCCCTATTTTATTTTGGTTAGCTTCATAAATGTTGCAGACAGAGCTGAATGGAAGGGAGGGAATCGTCTTTTTAATTCCTAGTCTCGAGATTAGGAAGATATTCCGTACTCTTAATGTGGCCTTTCCATAGCTTGATTAATGAAAAGGCAAGTCAGTTGCCGGAAAAAACTGAGATGTTGCCAGAGATGGTATTAATACTCCCTCCGGTTCTAAAATGTCTCGGTTCTAATCATTTGGATCCGGTCTCAAACATTTTAATTTCAGGAATTTTTTGTCCCGGTCTGAACCTTGATCGGGAAAATCGGAATCAGGATCTATTGGACCCGAGATTAGGCATACACCTTGTGATCCTAGTCTAGGTTTTTTTTTAAATTTTTTTCCTTAAAAACTAAATTATTCTTTTATTTTTGTATTATTTTATCCCATAGATTAAATTATTATTTGATAAAATGTGTATCACATATTTAGTTGAAATTAAACTGTATATATCTTGATACTAATCTTAATTATATAATGTATAATGATAATAATGAAAATGATGAAGGTGATAATAATAATAATAATAATAATAAAATGTTATTTTTCAATTTTAGTTCAATTTGTGTGATTATTATGGCCTTATTAGATGTTAAATAATCACTTTAAACACTAAATTATAAAAATTTTAACTAATATAATAATATATTTTAAATTTAATTTTTAAAAAAAAAACAGGATTTCCCGGTTTAGTCCCGGTCCCGTTCGGGATTACTAGGACCGGGACCAGTACCGGGATGCAATTTGCATCCCGGCCAAAAACCTGGATCGGGACCGGGAGTGGGGGATCCTGGTTCCGAATTTGAACACCCCTTCTATTTATAAGCAACTTTCTCCTTGATTCTATAAAATGAATTGGTAATTAAAAGCAATAAGTATGTCAAAAATGCTATGTTTTTTCATATATGCCCCTATTTATGAAAAGAGTACAGAAGAGACAATAGATAAAAAATATGAGAGATAATGAGTATAAGATATAAGAGAAAATGAGTATTTAATAAAAGTAAAACAAGAAAAAGAAGCTGACATTTTCAGACAAAAAGTGAAAATTGCCAATAAAAGGGATCATCCCTATGAGAGAGAAAGTCATTTATAAATAGGATCGAAGGGAGTAGATTAGTTTTTAGATAATAACTTTTATGATTTACAAGGTAAGTATGTGAGAAGAGTTTTATCTTGATTTACAGAAAAAAACTTTTGAAACCGCGGTTTGAGCCTTACCCAAACACATACTAAAAAGAGGAAGGACACTTCAAAACCAAATCCAAAAAAAATGAATTTAATTCATATATTTGATAGATCCTTAGCTTTAGGCATATATATACACTTAATTTTGTTAGATTAAAAAAATTAGTTAAAATAATTATTATGACATATTTTTTTCTAAAATATTCTAATCTTCTTCATTAATTCCCTCCATTATTGTTGTTAAACTCGCAAGTTGACTCTCTAAATTTTTCTGTTTTTATTTTCTTCTTTACAAAATCGCCAAGTCATTGTTAAACCAATGCTAGTTGTAAATTCAATTTAAACTCACGAGTTTATCCATTGAGTTTGCTGTTTTTACGTTTCTAATTTACAAATTCATGTTAGTTCATTCTTAAAACTTTTTTTATTTGATCATGTTCAGTAGTTTTATATATGAATTTTATAGAAATTTTTTTATTGAGTATGATAAATTATGAAGGGTGATGGATTTAATTTTAATTATTTGGATTTAAAATATATTTAAATCAAATTATTATCATTTTTAATATTTTAATTATACATTATTAATACATATTTATTGATAAAAGTATATTCTTATAAGTCTATGATTCAAGTTCATGATATGATTTTATGTCATTATCACGAATTTACTCAAACGCGTAAATTTGACAACCTTGTTTTCATCTCTCTTTTACTTGATTATAGTTGAAGAGCATCAATGATAATAAATTGGGAAAAGATTGATAAGTATGGAAAATCAATCTTATAGTCGTATTTAGGATCAAGATCAACTCTATAATTAAGTCCCAATAAGAGGGACTAGTTAATAACGAGACATTGCAAAATTGCAGTTTAAAACCTTTTTTAGACTGAAATGTGAGAATTTGGGGTTGGGTTTCTCTTATTATCATTTTTCTCATTTTCTTCTCATAATCTCATATCCACCCTTGGGTTAAAATAATAAATGGTTTAGATTCAATCTTTTATAAAATCATTTCTATAAACATAAATAAATAAATTTAAACTCTTAAAATATGATTTATATCATTCATAACTGCAATTCAGAAAAAAAAAATTTAATTTATAAAATATTGAATATAAATAGTCCATTTCATAATCTAATAGTGGAGATAAGATTATGAGAATATAATGAAAAAGAGGACAATGAAAATATCATTTTTCAAGAATTGGTTGCGACAAAATAAAACGAAATATGTGATTTGTCATTCATATTCCAATTTTTAACATTTAAGATTGAAAAAACTTGCTCTAAATTTCAATTTAAAACCTTTTGTTAGTTTTATTTTTCAAAATTTCACTTTAAATATAATATTTTGCAACCCATGTCTGGAAATGGGATTCACCAATCACCTTCTCAAACTTGACCCAGTAGCACAAGAATTTGAGACGGAGGATCTAAATTATAATTTAAAATGACAAAAAGTCCTAAATTACAATTTCACAAATCTGCATGTATTTAGATTAACTTTGGGAGAATAATTTTGACAACTTATAAGATAATCATATAAGAAAAATTTTGTTTCCACTTACAAAAAAAGATTTATGAAACCGCGTTTTTAGTGTTATCCAGCCAGTCACTTACCTAGTCCAAAATTTCCAAGGGAATGTTTGACCATATTTTGACTCTGCCTTCAAACAGTTTTTTCTCCCTGCATCCGTCCACATAGTAAGCCCCAAAACAACCCAAGTCTTGTGCTATCTGGCAGGTTCCCAGTTCCTACACACATTTTGCCTCAAAAACAAAATGTGTGCAGGGAGAAAAAACCCAAGAGTAAGGGTTTGATTTCCGAGTTTCAGTTATGAGAATATGTTGTAAGGGTTCGTAAAAACCCCAAGAGTAATATCTTGTCCATGTAATACAAAAAAAATGTGTGTTTAGTAAATTAGGATTTAGCTTCTCTCATGTGCCTCTTCCCATCCTTTTCTCTCTCTTTTTTTTTCCATCGTTGGATTAAGATTTTAATTGTCCATATTTATCATATTATTATAATTTTGCCTAAAAGATACAAAAATAATTTTAACATTTCAAATTTATTTTGCATTTTGTATAAAAAAAATCATTTTTGTGTCTTTAAAGTAAAATTATAATAATACTTTTATAATATATTAAATTTAGACCGTTAAGATCTTAATCCAATGATGGAAAAGGGAAAAGGATAAGAAGGGGTATAAGAGAGAAGTCAAATCTAGTAAGTTTTTTTTTTGTCAGCAAAGAAACTAATTATATTAAGATCGACAAAAATTACAATGTCTTAAAGGAAAAAAAACACAACCAACAAATTGAAAATACAAAATAAACTCCAAATATAGTAACTAGAGATAGAAACATGAGTCAGTAAAAAGTTTTTAGTGCAGCAAGAATATAACACATTATCAAAAGAAACATCTTGAACGCCTAACGCCAACGAGGCCTGCAGCTGAGGAGGTTGAGAAACCCAATCCAGAGGGCAAGATCATCCAATGAAGCTTTGATAATCCATCAGGCTACCAAATTTGCTTCTATGAGAATCCATATGCAAAAATGGTTCCTAATTAAATTCCTTGAGACAAGAGAATTCTCAAGGAGGGCAACAAATATATCAAACACAAAGACAACACTATCAGTTACTCCTATGCTCGTACTTATAAACCTTATTTATAAAATAGGGAGAAGATTATTTTTATTATATTTATAAATCACATCATTAAATTTTTCATAGAAATATATAATTTTATTATTTATTTATTCTTGCATAATTTTTTTCTCATGAAATTACATCATTAATCACATCATTAAGTTTCCTCAAGCTCGAACTCCGGGTTTTTATGTGATAAATTTAGCTTTTTCCGTTGCTTGCTCTAAGGCATTGTTCTGCCTTTTGAATTATCTTGACTTGTGAATATTATATGTGAATGCAAAATCTATCTTTCCTTTCTCAGAGCTACTTCTATGTCCTTGGCCTTGATTAGCTCTGTATTGTTGAATTATAATGTGAGTTTTTCTATGATGTAACTCTGTATTATTGGATTATAATGTGAATAATGTCTCTTAGCCTTGATTCTGTAACTTTGTATTGTTCAATTATATTGTGTTAGATTTTATTCTAGAACTCTTTAAATCCCAGTAATGTGTTAGACAGAATTAGATTTTATTCCTTTTTATAGCTCCAATAAGTTTAGGAGGTGGAATTGTATAAGAAGAGCATGAGAAAGAAATTCTTATAAGTTAGTTGCTGAAAAATTCCAGATTTTAAAGTGGAATTGTATTATGCATTTTGATACCCTGTACGATACTTAAGTGCCAACAAGGATATAGCATAGTTTAGAATGTTAATATAGTGCTTGAAATGAAAATTGGAGGCTGAAATTTAAAGTGTCATGACCACATAAGAATATAAATTAGCTCATTCAATTTCAAGTAAGGATAATAAGCCGTCCTACTAAGGGTACTCCGGAGCCAACTAGTGTTAATCAAAGTGAGGGTACTCCTAACAATGCTCCGAGCCATAATCAAAGTGAGCCCCGTTACCAGCCCATATGAAGGGGTAGAAGAGGCACCCGATTGAGAGACATTCCCCTTAATTAGAATATTGGGAAAAAGATTTTGATTGAGTTTGATAAATATTGGAAACCAATTGGGCCTAATATAAGCCAGTATAGGAGTTTTGTCAGCTTCCTAGCACACAACAAGCCTAACATCTTAATAAAGGAGTGGAGAAATGTGGATAAAAGTATGAAGTGACATATTTGGGAAACTATCCAACTCACTTACGACATTCCTGAGAGTGAAATCTTGTATAATAAGACAATGACGTATTATGGTGAACGCTGGAGGAAGTTTAAAACAACCCTAGCCAACAATTACGTGCATATCGAGGCAGAAGAAGGTCAACCTCGTCCTAATTCGTGTGATAAGTATTCTTATATTGACGAACATACTTGGCAAGAATTTAGACAGTTTCGGACTACTCCAGAAGCTTTGGTGAGTTGACATATTTTGTATTTTATTTACTTATGAATTGTCTTTAATTTATTGATTGTAACTTTTTTTTATTTCTCATTCTCAGAAAAAAGGCAAAAGACACGAGAGAGTGGAAGAAAGAATGATTGCACCCATACAATGTCTCGTGGGAGTTATGCAAAAGCTGAAAAAGACTTGTTAGCGACCAAATGGAAGAGATTAGAAGAAACAGCTCAATCCGATCCTTCTGTTCTTCTTTCTCCACTATCTTCAATACGTCGTGAAGAAATGTGGAAGTTTGCTCACCAAAAGATGAACGGGTCTTATACGAGTGAACAATCTCGTATAGTTGGTGAAAAAATTGTAAGTATTGTTATTGTTATTAATTAGTGAATAAACAAAAATTCATTACTTATGTTTGTCTTACGTATCTTACAGGAGGAGCTTAAAAAAAACAAGCCGAGGGATCGTTTAAGTTGGATGGGAGGAATGACATCTTGATCGTTGCTATAGGAAAACACGAGTATCCCAGTTGTGTTAGGGGAGTTGGAGGTAGGGTAGGCATAAGGGATTACTTTGGAGTACCCTACGTCGTTCCTCAAGTAGTATGGTGATTAAGGAGGAGATGGAGCATATATTGGCCACTGTGAAGGCGAAAGTTAAGGCCGAAGCAGAAGTATCATTTGATGCACGATTTGAAGAAAGATTCAGCAAGATAAAGGAGGAATGGATTATCATAGCGAGCACAAGACAAAATACCGGTGCCCCCCGGGACATTCCCTAAATCCTAAACAAAGCACTAAAGGGAGTTGTATTGGTCAGTCATCAGAGGATCCTGGAAAAGAAATTGGTGAGCCTTGTGACCTGTTTGTGGAGGATCTTCTGAGATGATTAGTTGCACGGGGGAGCGTGCACAACTTGAGATCTACTGTTCACCACCAAGAAATAAAGGATGATTAAGTCAGAGTAATAGTTGAAGAGGTGATCATTGGAGATGCACTTCTCCCTATCCCTACTGATGACTTCAAGATTGTGAGCGATGTCCCCAACTCTTTCATCTTCTGGCCAAAAAACCTTATTTTTAATCGAGCTGAGGAATCCCCGATCACAGCCCGCCACCTGCACCTCCCTCGACTCAAGATGTTTCACAGCCTCCATTGAATGTCATACAGCAAGTGATTTTGATGGCATATGATACGTCCTTTCGAACAAGAGATTGGTCTACCGAGTCAGCTGTTGGCGAGTCAAGGGTGCAATGCTATCTTGAGAGGGATGATTTAATGTCCCTAGTAGCTCATCGACAACAGTTTATGGTTTCGATTGTCCAATTATTTTTAATGTAAGTATCTTCTTCAATTGGAAGTAAATATTTTACAAATTACGCCATTAAACTTTGATTTGTGTTCTTACATTATTATAGGTATATGAATCGTAGGTTGGTTTCCTCTGGCAAAACTGATAAATGTGAATGCCTATGCCCAGTTCAACTCCACGACAAAGGGACCACTACTGCTATCAGACACACATACTTATCGCAGAGGCTTAGTGAAACCCCAATTGAGTATTTCTTGGCTCCATATGTGCATGGGTAATAAACAAATTTATATTTCATAATATACATAATGTTTTGTATTTGCTTAAAAGTCTTCCCTTTTTCAGTGATCATTGGCAATTGATTATTTTGTGCAAGAAGAGTTATACTGTCGTCCTCTTATGCTCGCTCCACCATAGCAAGCCAGGGAGTGAATTGAAGAAGACCATGAACTTGTCAGTTTTCTTGCATTATTAATTTTTTTTTGTGTGCAAAATTTATGGAATTTGTGTAAATAAGTAACCTTTGTGATTTGATGATATAGGGCTATGCGGACATTCCTACATGTTGTTTGTGGTAGGCATATTCATGATCTAAAAGGCCCTACATGGATCTTGCCAAAAGGTTAGTTACATATTGGTTTGTTTTAAGAATGTATTCAATAATAAGCCATGCTTTAATTTTATACTTGTTTTAATGATATCATATTATTTTTCAGACCAGTAGGCAACCACCGGGGTCCAACTTGTATGGGTTGTATGTTCTGAGGCACATTTATAATATTATTACCCTAGGCACGACAGAATTTACTCAAGAGGTAAATGCATATATATTTCAAAAATTTTGTATTACTTTTATTCTTTTTTAAGTTAGCAAGTTAATGTTTTGCGTGGCTTTGGTGTTTCAGATGTTTGATCTTGCTGACCCCTTTCCAGAAGAAGATATTGATCACATTTGCAATTATTGTGCTGAATTTATTTATGAACTTTTACAACAGAGAGTTCTTGTAAAACTGAGGAATTTTTTGTATATATTGAGGAATTTTTCTTCCTTCATCTTTTCTGCAAAACTTGTTGGTTTATTTTTGTGATTATGTGAAATCATACATTTATATATATATGAATCTGTTTGAGACATGTCATTATATATATATATATATACATTTATATAATAATGCATATATATATATATATATATATATATATATATATGATGGTTTTAAACAACACATTACATAAGGATGAAGGCACATGTTATGTTACAAGTTCCTAATGAGAAGGTTAAAGAAAAAGGAAATAGTAAGTGGAAGCAAACTGAACACCTTATGACACTTAATAAGTATGACATTGGAAGTAGCAATTTAAGGATGTGTTCTGGTTACTAGCATAATTAAAGACAATTAAAAAAATTATAATACTTTTAAGACTGGTTATATATATAATCGGTCTTAAAAGTTATTTTAATACTGGTTTTCCATATAACCGGTATTAAAATTCAAGTTTTAAGACCGGTTTTATTTACAACTGGTCTTAAAAATAAAACTTTTAAGATCGGTTATATGAAAAACCGGTCTTAAAAATGTTTCAGTATTGTCTACATAAGAGGTCTTTTAGGACTGGTGCTAATGACAACCGGTCTTAAAAATGATTTATTTTAAGACTGGTTATCAATATAACCGGTCTTAAAAGTCTAAGACTTTTTAGACCGGCTTTATCTAGACCTGATCTAAAAAGTCAATTTTAATTGGTCTAAAAAGCCATTTTTCCACTAGTGATTCCTCCACCCCTAAAAATAGGATGTATTTTAGAAGAAGTTATTTTCCATAAGAATTCATTTTGGTGGGTTAAATTTTACCAAACATTACCCCTATCACAAACTAGGAAAATACTTGAAATTTAGTGTGTTGTTTCTATGTGTTTTTAAATAAAGGCAATGTTAAAAAAATGATTCATTTCGAAACAAAGTTAACAAGTTAATCGTTTGATTGGTTTTGACAAGGTAATTAAATATGACTTATAGTATATGAATTATACCAATAAGTTATTTGTTGATGTGGGAAGTAACTTCTCTCTGTAAAAAGAAGAATACGAGTTCAAATCACGAAAAACGTATTTATTGGGAGAGAAGAAAACCCTTTGCATTTAAATCTAAAAAGGAATTATACCCTTAATGTGATTACAAAAGTGGAAATTGCAATAAATAAATGTTACTCTTCATATCTTTTTTTATAAATTATTTTCAGCATGTTTCATCGAAGCAAAGAAAAACTCTAAATCTCAATAATTTTATTTCAAAATCTAGTAACTTTCTAATTTTATCCCTTTTTTATAATATATACTGTACATCAAAAGTACAAAATCTACATATAATAAATGTAGAGTGAAATTATATATTCATATTAAAAAATTTAATACCATCACTTATAACATAGGAGAAAAAAATGTTATGCCAACCTCATAAATAGGACGGAGAAGTAATTGTGGACAATAAAATATTTAAAATTAGATGACAAGAAAACGATAAGGTGATGTGATTAAATCACCCAATTGATTTGGGTGGTCGACATTAGAGTCATCCCACTAAACCACTCAACAAAGCTGGATAATTTTTTAAACGACTTTAATTGGCATTGTCATTATTACGATTTTAATGGATGGATCTATGGGCCTAATGGCTCCTTATCTTATCCAAAATAATTAATTAATGGCGTAAGATAGGACCAATTAAAAAAGAAAGATTAGCTGCCAAGTGACTAGTCACGGGAATATACCATCTCCTATGTCAGGCTCATTTGAATGAACTTTGAATAATTGATTCTACATGGTACAAAATAAATATGTTAAAAGAAGTTTGGTGACATAAAGCTTAAAAACATATCCAAAGAACTTCTAATCATGTCATCATATTTTGCTCTCTCGCAATGTGAGGCTATAGAATATTTGGCTCTTGTGACAATTTGTTCGGATTGTGTGTGGCTAGGAATTAGTAACAATTTCTTAAAGTCAAGATTTTGAATTAAAAAAATGTGAACAAAAATTTATGTTTGAATTTTCATTTGCGATTTTAGATTAATTGGTAGCTTGAATATTATTACTAAGTATTTCTTTTCTTAAAAAAGGGCAACATATTATTACATGCAATGTTTTTAATTTGAGTGTCCTAAATCACATATTTTTAATTTTAACAATTAATTATGTTTTAAAAAAAGAAACAATAAAAGGCATGTATAGTATAGTATCCTATGTTAGAGCCGAGAATTCGGGCCAAGCCCGTCAAGGGCCGGGCCTATCATTTAGAGGCTGAAAATGGAAGCGGGCCTAAAAGGGCCGGCCCTTTTAGGCCCGTTTAACTTTTTAAAAAAAATGGGCAAAAGGCAATGGGCAGCAAGCATTGGTCATAGGGTAGAGTTAACCTAACCTAACTCTCATATCAGAAATGCTCTCACACTGACTCAGACCTCATTTGAAGCTTCTCTTATTTGATTTTCTTTTTTCTTTTTTTGCAAGTATACGCCAAAATCCAAATCATGTGTTATATTATTACTGACATTTGAAGTTTGTAGGCTTGTTTGATTGTGGCCGTGAACTTATTTAATTGGTTATGAACATTAATTATGATTTAGACTTAAGTTTTAGTGTTTTTGTTCTATTAAACTTGGATAATATTTATGTTTTAAATTAGTGTTGATGATATTTATGTTTTATATTAGGTAATTTAGTCTTTATGAGAATAAGAAACAAAAAAGGAATGGCAAAAAAAAAAAAAAAACTTAAACGGGCCTAAAGCCCACGGGCATACCTTAAACGGGCTGGGCCGCTCTAAAAGGAATGGATTTGGACTCGGGCCTAAACGGGCTGGCCCGTTTAGGCCTGAGCCCGTCATGGGCCGGCCCGTTTTCCCAGCACTATCCTATGTTCTCACTCATATCATTAATATAGGTCATGTTTGAGAGTTGATCTTGATTTTAAATATAAAACATATTTTTTATATTTATTAATCTTTTTCTAATCTATCCATATTAATGTTATCTCAACAATAATAATCAAAGAGGAGAGTGATGAGAGAATTAAGGAAGATAACTATAGTATTTTAGAAAATATATGTCATATTAATTAATTTAACTAACTCCCTTAATTTAATCAAATTAAATAAATATATCTTGTATTAAGAAGCAGATGGAGTATTAGTGTCTATTTGGATTAGCGGTGGAAGCTATTTTTCCAATATATTTTACGGTATACAAAGAAAATATGTAAAAAAAAGTTTTATCTCAACTCACATAAACATATTTGGGTAAACATAACATTTGGTCCTTCAAATTTGGGCCAATTTTGGTTTTAGTCCCTGTAATTTAAAAGTGATGGTTTTGGTCCCTCAACTTTGGACCGTTTCAGACTGTGGGTTCCTCAAATTTCAGAAGGGCTTATTGGGCTATCTAACAGCGTTAAATCATCCCACATGGCTCTAATGGTGTTAAAGTTGCCTATGTGTCATGCTTAATAGGACAGGTGATGTGGCAATATTAATATATAATATTGCCTGACTTAAAAAAAAGGAAAAAACAAAACGCATGAGCAAACAAAAAGGGGAAGGATGACGCTTCGTGGACAAACAAAAGGGGGCAGTTAGGTCAAGAGGGCCCACGGCTGGTGAAGTGCGAGAAGAGCGATCAGCTTCGCGGTGGTTGAAGGGAGGGTCTAAGGTCCGAGCTACGGTGATCTGGCCAGTGAAGTGTGAGAGGAGCGGTAGATTTGAGGAGGTTGAAGGAGGGTTTGAGGTCCAAGAGACGGTGATCTGGGCGATGAAGTAATGGCTTCTAGTTAGAGCTCTTCTTCACACTCAGTGGGACGAACAATCAGTGAAAAATGTACATGTGGGGATCAAGTTGTAGTTCTCACTTCATAGACAGAGAAAAATTATGGTCGGAGGTTTGTTAAGTGTTCAAATTATAAGGTTAGTGGATGAGGTTTGTTAAGTCTTACTTCTGATTTGTGGCTCCTTTATGCAAACTAGCACGTGACTATATATAAAATGAATTCTTCACCACCACGAACTTATTGACATTTTGTTCCGTTGACGCTAAAGAATTTGATGCTAAAGAATTCATTTTGACATTTTGTTCATATAACGCAAGTATAACATATTGCCCTATGAATTGCTGATAAATATTCCATAGCATGAATTGAGACACTCACCCTTTATTTGAATAAAGCACAATTCAATTCAGAAGGTGGTTATTAAGAATTATAACGCAAGTATAACATATTGCCCTATTGTTCAGTTGGGTTGGAAAACGTTTATTGTTATATATGCCAACTACCTTGCTTGTGATTTTGACATTTTGTTAGTCACTTGATCCATTTTGTTGCTGAAGTATTTGGTTACATATTTTGTTCATATTGTTCAGTTGGAATAAACATTGATTGCTGAAGTATATAGTTTCATATTTTTTGACATTTTGTTCATTTTGTTAGCCTCTTGTTCCTTTTTGTAATGTGATTTTGTTATTTTTATGATATACAGTCACATTGGGGATGCAACTACTTTGATTGGTTTGATGGACCAGTTGAGAATCCACTATTAGAGGAGCTAAAGAAGATGAAGGAAGACAATATTGAATTAAGGAGGAGGCTAAAGTTTGTGAAAGGGATGTTGTATGTAATGGCCTTTGTGAATGTTTATTTCATATGGAAAGTGGTAAATTTTAATGTATGGAAACATTGAATTAAGGAGGAGGTAACATGTAGTCTTGTCATTACCTTTTGCTTTGTATTTTGTTAATGTGGTCTACAAAAGTTTTGTGGAGGCTTCAAGACCATGCTTTGTATTTTGTTAATGTGGTCCACAAATATATGCATTTTGTATGTACACATCAGGATTTCGAGATCTATAGGCAACTAAGGATGCAGAGCAAGGGCAGGAATTAAAAAAACATTGAAACTATCAAATATGATTAGTTTTGATGATGTTAAATATTGAGAGCAAAAAGTTTATATAATGTATTTATCTTCTATATTGGCTAACTACTGTGCTTAATGTGAAATATCTTGTAGATTAGTCAAGTAAAGAAAGAAGATATCAAGTTGGGTTGAAAAGATTCATGTGATTTAATACTATGGATTATTCGAATAGTTAAATTGTTATTCGAATAGTAAACCTTGTTTTCAGTTAAGATCTATTTGAATAACTCTCAGTTTATCCGAATAAGCAAAGTATTATTCGAATAATAAATATGCTATTTGAATAGAGTAGAACTGTTAAAAGTTGAAAGTATTCGGATCGGCACATTAATATTCAAATAGTATGCTTAACAATTTATCTAAAAATAATTCAAGTGAAAAAGTATTCAAATAAGTCAAGGCACTATCTGAATATTCATTGTGATTTCAAACTCAATTTCTAAATATGTTATCCGGATAGTAGGATAACTATTCGAATAGTAAAGGCACTATTCGAATAGTGTGATTATTATTTGAATAAGTTTTTGATGAATTTTAGCATCCAATACTACAAGACTATCAGAATAGTAATGTTACTATCAGGATAGTAAGATCACTATCAGGATAGTAAGATCACTATCAAAATAGTATTTGTATTTAACATATTTCAAAGAGGACTATCTGAATAGTAATGAGATTATCAGAATAGTCTCAGTGCAAAATTATCAAATACTATTTGAATAGTGAAATGACTATTCGAATACTACAAGACTATCAGGATAGTAATGGAATTATCAAAATAGTCTCAATGCAAAATGATCAAATACTATTTGAATAGTGAAGTGACTATTCGAATAGTCCATAACTGAAAAAGGGTAATTCTATTCGAATAGAGCAATGCTATTCGAATAACAGCAGCAGACTCTGTTTTCGTGCTGCAGGACAGAGGTTTGGTATTTTGGTGATATCTCTCTAACCACAAGTCAGATTGAACTAAAACTGGTGGCATGTGAAAGTAGACTCCTAACACAAACTATGGGCACTAAGATCACATTAAAAAGAGTTCAGATCAGAGAGATATGATTTGTTGAGTTGACACATGAATCTGCATCTTATTCCAAAACAGCTTTGGTTTTTTGAACATAACTCCTAAACTACACTTCGGACTGAGATGAAACCAGTGCCATATGAAACTAAACTTAAAGATCTTTCCATGGATAGGTCATAGGTCATATTTAGAGTTATATTCAAAGAGATATGTCTTCTAAAAGTTGGTGATCGAAATCAAGCTCTGTTCTGTTCCAGACCAATTGATACATATTGAATCATAACTTTTGAAATACAAAGTATTTGTGATTAATTCCATTTTCTGTGCAAAGAAGACTTAAAGAGCTTTATAAGGATAGTTTATTTGACATGGATTTATATCCAAAGAGTTACACCCTCAGAAGTTTATTCAAATATAGAGGTTGCAGTATTCGTTTGTGAAGATTCATTATTAAACGTGCACTATTCAAATAGAGCAAGTACTATTCGAATAATATCATATATTTTGTGAGAGAAGTTACTCGAATAAGGAATTCACTATTCGAATATACTTCAAGTTCTAAAGATTATTCGAATAGAAAATAAAGCATTCGAATAAGGATTACTCATTATCACAGAACACTATTCGAATACAAGTTGTTCTATTCAATAAAAATCAATGTTTTACAAACGGAGTTATTCGAATATAGAAAATATTATTCGAATAAAGGACAAGCTATTCAAATACAAAGGAAAGTGTATTCGAATATACTTCAAGTTCTTCTATTCGAATTGCCATGCATATCAGAGAACAAAAACCTGACTCATGGCATCATAAATGTCAGATTTTTTGACTAAGTCGTGAGAATAACAAAATAAATGGAAGCAATCTCTTTGAGAAATCATTTGTAACAAAAAAAAGGATGTAGGTACTACCGACCACCCAATTGAAATCACTTCTTAGGTTATAATTAATAAGGTCCTCTTCTCTATCTCCCAAGTCATCAATAGCTATATTCCTCAACTCCTCGAGGCTTGATTTTTAGTACGCATGAACATAGGTGGGCTGTACTGCAAGAGTTCATGTTGGTCCAAGTCAAGTTTAATGAACATTATCAATTATACATTATGTAACAACCAACATATTGACATAAAATTGGAATCAATAACCAAAATAGCAACGAACCGATAACATTAACATAAACTTATCTGTATGGGATTCCATTCAATTGCCACCAATAACATAAGCAGCTTCTAACAGTCATATCAACTTGGAACATGTCCCTATTAAGTGAAACCTCAAAGCGATTATCACCTGTGTAACCCCCTGCCTTTAACCACGTAATTATAATTCGATATCACATAATTAAATTGGTTTAGAGACCGTCGGATAGCTTAAACTCATTTCAAATTCCTACACTATAGTAGGATTTTAACCAAAAAATTTCAAAAAACTCTTCTCTATCCTGGTCTCAATTTCAAAATTCGAATATAATTACCTGCGCAGTTAGTTTACATTCACACATATCAGAGTATATAACCAAATTCCTGGCAACTCCCGGGTTCTATACCTATATAATCTGAGGGTTTAAAAGTTTCCACTAGGGGATTACATAACCAAAATCAACAGTAATATTTACATCTCAAAAATATACAGTAATCCCAAGTTCAAAAGAAGATAACCGACACCCTACAATCAAATATACCCCGAAGAGGTTCTAATCGCTCCGGGTTGCCCGCTTCTCTTTAGCGCCACTAGCCCTGTCTGAAATGTTAGTCATTGGAAAGAATGAGATTCAAGAGAATCCCAGTAGTAACAAATCACTCATACAATGCATAAACACAAAGCATATAAGGTCATGTTAGCAGCATCACAATGTAACGTGGTTCACACCACAAACGGCAGCACTCATGGCTGTAAACTCTAAGCGTCAGCTTTCGCTGCGATCTTAAAGTATTCACTAGGCGTCAGCTTTCGCTGCGATCACAAAGCATCACAATGTCACAATGTATTCTCAATGCACGACAAACATACATGCAATGTTTCACACACAATATAAGAGAAAGAGTCACTACCTTGTTCTTTTCGATTGTGCTTTAGCGCAGGTGGATCACGAACAGGGAAAATATCGAATACTACAATTCCAAATGCACCATTTAGAAACTTCCATAGTATTTCTTGAGGTTATATGAGTCTATAATGAAAATTTACAAATATGCCCCCGGGGACCAGCCCAGGTCCGCCGTACCCGGTCCGGTTGTACTTTTCCCGAAATTCTAATTTGGGCTATCCTAACATATTTCCGCCCAAGGAATCCATTTCCAGACTCGAAATTATCAAATTCAATGTAAAATTAAAAATTTACCCTTGGCAGCCCTACTTCAAGGGTTTTAGGGGCGTTTTCGTAATTATGCTTTTTCGGTATTTTCCGAAAAAGTGGCCAACTGTAACCCCACCTAATTTTCGCTCCTGAACTCAATGGAACCATCAAATCATTGAAAATTCAACTATAAGACCTATTTCTAGAGCTGGCCAAAATTTATGAGCTCTTCGGAGAAAATCGGGGTTTTATGATTTCGGCTCCGTAAACGCGTTCCTTTCTACTCCTAACCACTTTATTAACCATTACATTAGGTTAAAACTAACATTAAGACCCAATTTGGGCAGCATAACCCCTAGGCCATATCATTTCCAAACTTTAAAACCAATGGCAATTCGGCGAAATTTCACCGATTAAATTGCCCACAGCAGCCAGAATAAGCAATATATGAAAGTTTGGAAATTACATCAAGCTCCCACTAGCTTTTCCCAAATTTGGCTGAACCCTAGCCTCTTTAAACCATGAAATTCTTTGCTTCAAAACCTTAATTCACATAGAGGAATAGCTTAGGAGAAGGATTATACACGTTAGGTACGAATTCATTGAAGAAATCGATCTACCTTGTGAGATTTCTCCTTCCTTCTCTCTATTTTTCTCCAAGCTCTCTCTCACTTTTGTGTTGCTGGAAAAGACGACGGAAATGGAAGGGAAAAGGTGTTGTAATTGTTTTATAACATTAGGCTCATGTCATGGTATTGCTTGCTTATGTCATATTTAGAAATTTCCAAAAATCCACTTTATGTACACAAATCCTTTTTGTATATATAAATGGTTCACAAGCCCAATTAAATTCCAACCACTCTTTCCTCTTCTTGGTCAGTCATATCCACGTCTAGGGGCCCAATTTTGTGCCAAAATGGGCTGATCACAAATTATCCCATAATTACAAAGTTACCATCACAAATTTTCCATTTTCGGATTTGTTGGCAGATTTTCTGACCGAACTTTGATAAATCATAACTAATTCTAGAAAAATTGAATTGGTGTGATTCCAAAGCCTATGGAACTCTTATTGAGTTTAGTTTTAAGGAAAAATATATAATTTTTCTGCATGGAATCACAAAATTCCCAGAATTTCAATCTTTGCATGTTGTTCCAGAAAATAATTAATTTCGCTGGGCAACTTCAAAAATTCATAACTCTTAGTTCAAAAATCAAAATGATACAAATTATATGTCCATTTTGAAGCTTGACATGTGAAATTTAAGACTGGAAAATTTCAGAATTTTTAGACATCATTTGCCTATTTAAAACGTCCATACAAATAGGCTGCCCTTTACAGAGTTTCAACTTTTGCACAATTGTTCCCAATGGTTCCAACTTCACAATAAACACTCTTCCCACATGAATTTTCACAAGGAAGCCATTGGAATCATTAAAATATCCAAATTCCCATCACACATTCTCTAAAAGTGTTTATTCAACAATAATTACATCCACTTTTAAAGTCATTAGCCTTTAATCACTTTTTGGGATATTACAACCTGCATATCTCACTGCCCACTTTCTTGATTCTTGAATCTCTTTCTCTAATCTCTTACGAGGCCGTGGGCACACTGTCCCCTTGTCACGGTACTTCTCAGCCTTCACGCGATTTTCAGTAAATCTTGTTATCAAATTTGTTCTGATCTAATCAAGCATGCTCACAATAGGAAGCTCTCTTGCCTCTAACAGTCTTCCATTAAATGACTGTGTAATGTTATTGGTCACCATATCACATTTGGAAGTTTCATGGAAGTGTGACTTTGTCCAACAACTAGGAGGGATTGCTAATAAATAATCATGTGCTCCACTGGAAACAACCTTCAACTTACTCATTTGTTGTTTCCATTCAGCCTTAATAGTGGCCTTTGCAGCACAAACAATTAAGTCCGCACCACAGTTCCTCCTCCATATTTGTCTTTCACATTTGCATACAAATCCGAATACAAAATATGTATTTCGTACCTTCAAGTAACTCTTCAAACGTAGGAACAAGACCCTGCATGTTATCAAACGATATATCAAAGTTTAGTTTGTATACAATTGAAAACTGAAAAAAGCATTGCAAATTGCAAACAGTAGTTCAACTACCTTTTGCCTATCAGATATGAAGACCCATCTTCTTTCTCTTATGGTGCCAATGTCATCTAACAAAGTATTTAAAAACCATGTCCAAGAGTCCCTATTTTCTCCCTCAACAACAACCCATGCTAATGGAAAGTATTGGTCATTAGCATCACGTCCTATAACTACAAGTAGTATTCCCCCATATGGATCCTTCAAAAAGCACCCATCCAACCCAATTATAGGTCTGCAACCTGCTAAAAATCCTCGCTTCACAACACCAATGCACTCATAGAGTCTTCTAAATATAGGAGGCCAATGTGTGTATGGTTGATCAGTAACCAAAACAAAAGTTGTCTCAGGGTTACACTTTTTCACTTCGTTGAAATAATCTCTCAACCTATGATATTGCTCCTTAAAATCACCCTCAATTATTGCCTTTGCCCTTTTCCTTGCCTTGTATGCCTTCCACACACATCAACCATATAGTGCTCCCTTACTGTTGCAATTACGTTTGCCAACTTCAAGTTTTTGTTCATCTTCAGCAAGTTAACTATTTTCTCTGAAATCCACTTGTATGAGGCATTCTTCCCCTTTATAGACACCCCATACTTGCGCTTCACATAAAGTGTCTTCAACCGATTTGTTAGGTCACCAACCCTTCCTTTACTCACAAATGCTACCCATTTGCATTCTTTATGTGTACACTTGACTATGCATCTTACCTTATCATTCTTTATAAACTTCAATTCATATCCATTGAGTAGTGCATACTCTCTTACTGTAGTCTTAAATTGTTCAAGTAAAGTGAACTTCATTCCCAACTGAAATTTAAACTCTTTGCACATCTCTAAGGGGTTATATTTTCGGGTGTTGTTCTGTAGCCACTATCTCACCCTCATCATTACTCATTCTATCAACTTCTTCAATGTCCTCAAATTCATAATCAGATAACATATCCAAGATATTCTCCTATCTAACCTCAATAGCGTTTGATTGCTAAGGTTGATCAGTCTCAGTGCATATCAACTGTGAACTACCAACAACTTCCTCCAATACATCACCCACACCAACATCAACATATTGCCTAAAATAATCATCACCTATATTTTCTTCATCACTAACCTCAAAATCTGATAACACGGTCTTTGAAAAATAGAACAATTTAACCTATGAAAAATAGAACATTTGATATTTAAAAAAATTCAGGGCATCAAATAGAATAGATCACAAGTTAAAGACACGACAATAAATGCAAGAAACAAACATAGCATCAAACAGAACATACATACATGTAATCTAAAATGCAATTTCAAATGGAATTATAGTATCGCCTAGTATTTGTCTTGGCTCAAACAAAAGGTTAAAACATGTTTCTTCAGTTATAAATCTAAATACCCACATTTGTCGTTAAGCATGACATAATCAAATCAGCAAAGTGGATATAGCCTATACCTGCTTTTTTTTATATAATCTGATTTTCCAATATACACAAGGAAAATTAAAGCTAATGAAGCCAGCAATCTAGCGACAGTGAGGTGAAATTACTAACCAAAAACAAGACTAGGGTGTGATGGTTCAAAGTCAAAAACAATTATAGGCAGCTTCTTTACAAAGATATCTACTTATGTACAGTCTATTCCAAACAGATCATCAATTAGAGATGAGTAGAAAACACACAAGTGGTTCGACAAACAGAAAAAGAAAGACAAGTCATCGTCATCAAAAGCCAATAATGATAATAATAGCAATGACGTCAACATTATACTCTCCTGTAAGAAAAAACAGAGCATTACAAGTTGATATGAAGCACATGACGTCGATATATACAACTGGGTTTAGCGTCGATGTTCATATAAATCACAAGTTTCTTACCTTTAAAAGAAGCGAATGACGATGACAATACACCTCTAATCTTCACTTGACGGTAGCCGCCGTCAACTATTCCTCCTCTGGCAACTGCCACGTCAGAGTTCGCCAACCGTGGGTCCTCTTTGACCTAACTGCCCCCCCTTTTGTTTGTCACAAACGAATGGCAGAAGTATGCGTGCATTATGTTTGCCTTTGCTCGTGTGTTTTGTTTTTCCCTGTTTTTTAAGTCAGGAAATATTATATATTAATCTTGCCGCATCACCTGTCATATTAAGCATGACACATAGGCAACTTTAACACCGTTAGAGCCACGTGACACGATTTAACATCATCAAACAGCCCAACAAGCCCTTCTAAAATTTGAGGGATCAATAGTCTGAAACAGTCCAAAGTTGAGGGACTAAAACCATCACTTTTAAATTACAGGGACCAAAACCAAAATTAGCTTAAACTTGAGGGACCAACAATTATGTTTACCCAACATATTTTTTACATGTCAACTAAAACATATCCTTGTTATATGGACGCTCAAAGATGGCGGACAGACCAAACAATTTGACAATAGATGGGGCAGCAAGGACACGTCACAATGAGCATTAACCGTCCATGATCACAATCATGAATAGTAAATATAACTAGTGGGGATTATTATTATTATTATTATTATTATTATTATTAAAATAATAATAATAGGCGATAAGTATACAATATTATAATATAAGTGAAAATAAATGGCTGGGCAAAGGCGACAATAAAGCAGGGAGCAAGGGGTTCCTGTTACGGACAAAGCTATCTCACATTTTCATAAAAGAAAAAGCCTGTTCTGTTTTCTGACAACCCTTCCCTTGGAATCCTTCTTTGATCATGGTTAAATAATAAATACCCATGCATCGTAGACACTTTGCTTTCACTTTTTTATTTTAACGTTTAAATTATCCCAGCTCCATCTTTCAAATTTCAATTGTTTAATTTATAGGCCGACACAATCATACAAAAAAAATGCCTATTTGATCATGGTTATAAGATATTTCCAACATGTTTTATCGGAAGTTCAAAAAACTTTAAACAGCATAAACTCTGTCTTAAAATTCAATATGACCTTTAAACTTTATCCTTATTAAATATATGCTCTACCTTAATAGTGCAATGTTTACACAATAATAAATGAAGGTTAAAAGATTGTATATTGATGTTAGAAATTTAACGTGTGAGCTATAAATAGGAACAAAAATAATATTTTCTCTTTGCCTTATAAACATAACTAGATGAACCAATCAATTAAATGGTTAAAATATAAGCAATTGGGTTTCATTAAATTAAATTTTATGAACTTTTTTGTTTACTTTAAAAAAATTTTAAGTGAGTTGATTCTCAGCCTCTCCAAGGATTCATCTTAATCAGGGAATGCCTTCATACTCAATACACACTTATTGAAATATATTTAACATTCATACATCTTCAACCAATAAAGATTTTCACATTAAAAGCTAAATTTGAACATGCCGTGAGTTATGAGTCAAATTCTTTCTAACTGGAATAGATTCTAATAACTATTTTTTGAACAGCGCATGAATTGAGGATTGATTCAAAATTATACTACCTCCGATCCTAAATATAATCTAAAGATACACAACAAATGATATGATTAAGTAACTTATTTAGCTTCCTTAATTTCCCCAAAGAAAGTCAATTTTATCTTATATTTAGGACAAGAGGGACTATGAACTAAATGGTTAGTTTTTTTTTTCATTTGATTATTCATGATTTAGGAATATTTGACTTATTGAAATGCATATATACTATGTCCAACTTTTTACTATATTATCTCTCTCACGCACTGCGCTACAAAAAATCTATGTTTGTAAGTATAGATATATGGCTGTGGATAGCATCTAAACGCACATATCGCGACAGAAACTATATTCTTTTATATATTACATGCACACACACATGTATCCATATACAAATTAAATGCAGCTATTACAGATCGGACGGAGTATTAATGAATACATGAGGTTGTTTAACATAAAGGATCAAACTTATATCAAGTTCTTTATATCCATTTCGTCAAGTTCTCCAATTATACTTGAGCATATGTCATTTTTTATATGGATTTATAGTTAAATAATAATAATTAAAAAACAAGAGACGTGGTTATGTATGATTGGAGAATTTAACAAAATGAACATAAAGAATTTCATGCAAGCATTTTTCTAACATAAATTATATAAAAAAAAATCACTAAGGAGGTTGGGTTTAGCAAAATATGATAATCATGCATGACATAATGAATTAAGGTTCAAATTCTTAGCAAAAGACACACTCACATACCTCGAATATGATTGTCTTCAATAGAAAAATGTATGTACTAGTGCATGGAAATTGATTTCTCTTCCCTTTTTTTTTGTATGCATTATATGTTGTAAATATTGCATATGAGTGTCTCAAAAAAAGAGTATCTCCAATATTATGGAATATGTTTAAATAAAGAGATGCATTTTGAGAAGTCATGGTGTTATGAATTAAGGGATTTGTGTTGGTTCATGAATCAACATGGTTCATGAAATTAATAGATAGTTATGACCTTTTAATTGAAGAGGTGTAGTCTTCAAGAGGCACCACTTCAAGACATTGATTCATTGTCTATAAATACCCCAACTGTGACACTATTTTGAGAAGAGAAATAGAAGCCTCAGTAGTATCTTATTGAACTACTTTATCTTTTTCTAGTTTTGCCGCCCTGTATCCTTACAGGAAGGGTCATTTAATCCTGAGGAGATGCCGCTTCCTATTAACTCTGCGGAATATCTCTTAAGAGCAATGTCCTCAGACGCAACTCAAACCAAATATTTTCTTGTTTCTTTACAGATTTTGTCAACAATCTTAGGGGATATTTCTGAGTGCATGCATCGTGATGGAGTTTTCTCAAATTCATTTGGTAGATTGCAAAGAAAATAAGATAAGTTTTAATTGTAACTTCTGCCTCCTTATATTTGTTTCTTTTCCTGTGGAAACTATTCATAAGTTTTAATCCCAATATTTATCTTCTTCTATTTGATTTCTTGAGAAAATTATTCATGAGTTGCCATCTGAATAATCCGATTAGGAAAAAATAATTGGGAAAAAGTTAAAAGCATCATCTGCAATTTCTTGTCCGATTTGAATATCTTTATGGGTTAGGTTGCTTTTTGAAATTTGAATCTATTGTGGCTTTAAATTAAAGATGAGGAGACTGCGTCTTATATCCTCTGGGCACCATTATTTTTTCATAAATAAACACATTTTATGGAATTATTGAAACACATTTTATTTTCCTTTCTCTTCTATAATTTCGCCTAGCATGTGAATCATGGAGGGAAAAATAACCTTTGAGATTAAATATGCCAAGTATCATTATCATATGAAAAAGGAGATTTACTTATAATTAATTTTCAAGAGCACACGTCAAAATGCTACATGAACATGATAATGATGACAATGGTGGAGTGTACACTACATGAAGGCATGGACATAGTGATCTTGATAAGTGAAGGTAAGGGAATAGCTTGAATGAAGGGTTAGATGATCTTGAGTGTTTGGTGGAGTATGAAGTCAGTCTAATTGGAAGAACACTTGGTTTAGTTGGAGCATAAGAGGGAGCATGTTTTTTTGGCCAACCAAAGGAGAAGAAAAGTGGTTCAAATATAAAAGGAAGCTAATTGAGTAAGTATGTCATAATATGAAAGAGGTATGGGTAGAAGCATGGCTTGTGACAAGTGTCACCACAAGATTTGATCTTGAAAAATCAAGGGCTAAGAGAAGAGATGAGGCATGATAATTAAAACACATTTCCTCTTCCCTTCCCTTTGTGTATTCGGCCAAACATAAGAAAAAGGAGAGAAGGAGGGAGAGCTTGGAGGTCTCATGTGCTAAGGAGAAAGAAGGAAGGAAATCCTAAGGTAAGAAGTTAATCTCTTAAGGTCTGTTTGGTTTGACGGAATGGAGGGAAGGGGAGGGATTTTAATGGAGGGGAGGGGATAGAGGGATCTTAATATTACCTTGTTTGGATTTATCAAAAGGAAGGGGAGGGGAGGGATTTTAATGTTACCTTGTTTGGTTTAGGAGGGGAAGGGAGGGAAATTATTTTCATATGGACAACTTTATCCTTGTGTGATAAGTGATTTTTTCAAAATTTTATTAAATGTATGATAATTAATAATAAATAACATTTGTTTAATTTTTTTCCAAACTTTATCAATGGCGCCTGCACTGAGAATTACTTCTCCATGTTCACGTAACAGTGTATAATGGTGAATTCCAATTGATCACAATAAACAATCCCAACCGCGTTTTGTTTTGATTTCAAAGTTTATGGAGCAAGAACGATTTTCTCTACATTCACATATATAGCTACTCTGATAGTGCTTGCTCTGGCTAGGGTTAATAGGTCTGCCGCACTATGTCATTTTCTAGCAGGATCAAACGTTGAGCCACTGATTTTGGTTCCGAGTTTGTGATCTAAGTTGATTGCAAGGTCTTGATCTCCGGATTTCCAGGAGATTTTCATGGTGGTTCTTTCCCAGAGCTACAGAGAGAGAGAGAGAGAGAGAGAGAAGTAGTTTGTGTCAAGGATTTGAGTTACCTACAAATTAGGAATTAGCCATTGGAATGATGTGATGAACTTGCGAACTTATGCCTCTGAACAAAATAGGAATGAAGGGTAAGTTTGGGTTATCACAAGAATCTTATGGGCATTTTAGTCCATCTGCTTCAACATTTTCAACTCCCCTCCAAATCCCTCCAATTTGGGGGGTAAGGGATTTGAGGGGAGGGAGGGGAATATTTCAAAAAAAAATTTCCCCTCCCCTCCTAATTTTTTCCCCTGCCAATCAAGGGGAGGGGATCAAAATCCCTCTCATTCCCTTCCCCTCCCCTCAAATCAAACAAAGCCTTAAGGTTTTATTGTGATCTTGTTAAGAAATCCTTCTCTAAACCTTGTTTCTTCATGAAACCATGATCTTGAAGACACATTGTTAGCTCAAGGAGAAGAGAGAGAGGACACATAGAGTGAGAGAAATCAAGAAGCCTAAGAGGTAACTACACCAAACTCAAATCTATACTTATATGAAGTTGATATTGAAGTTTGTTGTTGATTTGGTAATTTTTGGTTGAGATGTAAATTTGGAAAAGCCCTAACCCTAAGGGGTTATGCTGCCCAAATTTCTTTAAATCATGGTTAAGAAGTGTTTAAATAAGTTAATAAAGGATTAGAAGTGGAAAAGTATAAGTTTTGGAAACTAAAACACAAAAGTGCAATTTTTCGATTTTCTTACCAATATTTCAGTCAGCACTGTTCTGAGGGAAAGGAGCTAGATTTTCATGAAATAGATGGTTCCATTGGATTTAATGGGCAAAAATAGGTGGGGTTACAGTTGGTCACTTTTTCGGAAAAGGCCGAAGAAGCATAATTACGAAATTGCTACTAAAACCCTAAATTGGGGTTGTTAAGGGTATTTTCATAATTTGACAATGAATTTGGTAATTTCAAGCCCTAAAATGGATTCCTTAGGCAAAAATATGTCAGGATAGCCCTAGTCAAAATTTTGGGAAAACATGCCATCCGGCGGGGCCGGGACGGGCCGAGGTCCCTATGGTATTTTGGTAAATTTTCATCATAGACTAATATAGCCACAAGAAACACAATGGAAGAGTCTAAAATGATACTTGGATAGATTATGACCTATTTCTTATACATTTAATATTTTAGGACCGAGCCGGATGTCGAACATGACACATTTTACGAGGCACATCTAAAAAGGGGTTTATAAAGCTTTGAGGTAGGAACATTATCCTTCATACATCATGTCATAGTTATATGCTTGTGTGGATGCCATTGTTTGTAAATGTACTTTATTAATCAACATGGTTTGCCTAGTGTCACGCCCTTATTTTAATTTCACCTTTACCACAGTATTCGTGGAAAACGATATGTGGTTCGGTGGCAATATAGGAATAACATAAATATACTGATAATATGTGTATGATTATAGAAAATCCCCATAAGGGTTTATACACGATACTTACAATTAAGGTAGCCGTACAGGGCTCTAGGGTATCTAAACCCGTCCTAGTGAAACGGAAACATCTTTCCGTCTTTGTTTCATCACTGTAATCTCTTCGTACGGTTCTCTTATTTATTCTCAGCATATCTTTTGTATTCACCTATCAAAATTGGTTAGTGAGGGTGAGATTCGAGAGAATCTCAGTAGGAAATAGATACCATAATGCATGCATGATAGATGCCATGTGTATGACATGTTAGCTTTAACTAGATGTATGCCCCATAATGACATTTATGCATGCTCAATGTTTCATGCAACAAGACTATGGCCACAACGAAAACAAAAACAGAGATTCATTTATTCAAATATGCTTTACACAATCAAGTAAAGCAATCACATACATCATTACACAAGCAAATATATCAAATACATGCAAGTAAGGTATGTCCCCTACCTCTAGTCTTTTCTCCTTGATCTACGTGCAAACAACTCGGGCTCCATATTCGATCCTATAATTCCAAATGTACCATTAAAAACTTCCATGATGTTTCTAGGGGTTATATGAGGCTATGTTGAAAAATAACTAAAATGCCCCCAAGGACCCGGCCTGGCTGTACCCGGTCCGACTGTATTTTTCCTGAAATTTTGACATGGGCTATTCTGACATATTTTTGCTCAAGGAATCCATTTTCAAACTCAAAATTATCAAATTCAATGTCAAATTATAAAATTACCCTTGACATCTCCACTTTAAGGGTTTCAGGGGCGTTTTCATAATTATGCTTTTCAGCCTTTTTCGAAAAAGTGACCAACTGTAACCCCACCTAATTTTCACTCCTGAACTCAATGGAATCATTATATCATTGAAAATCCAACTCTAAGCCCCCAAACAGCACTGGCTGAAATTCCCAATTCTCCAGAAAAAATTGGGGTTTTCCAATTTTGACTTCACAGGCATGTTCCTTTATACTCCTAACCACTTTGTTAACTATTTAATTATGTTATAACTACCATCTAGACTCAATTTTGGCAGCATAACATTTAGGTTACAATGTTTCCCAAATTTTACAATCAAGTGAATTCAACGGAAATTCACCGATTAAATCACTCACAACCACTGTACAAAAAACCGAACCAGACCGGCCGATTTGACCCGTTGAATCGAGAACTGGCCAGTGGTTCGGTTTGGTTTGATGGTTAAACCGGGGAACCGGTCTGAAACCGGTCATAACCGGTGGTTCAACCGGTTGAACCGGTTTCATTTTTTTTATTTTTCTGTTTTTGCTTTTTTTAGGGGAAAATTAGAAGTTGAAGACCAAAATGTAGAGAAAAATAGGTAAAGAAAGAACAAATCTAAAAAAAAATGAAGAAGATAATGAAAAAAATTATTTAAAAAGATATAATAATTATAGAAAAGGAGATATCATTACATAAGTATAGGCATTATAACTCATACTAATAGATTTTAAGTATTTTTTTCTTAAAAATCTTCATTTTTATCTATAGAAGTTTAAAAATATATTAATATATATTGCCACTAATAAATTATAATATTTTAATATGACCGGTTCACTACCGGTTCAACTACCGGTTAGACCCCGGTTGACCCATTAACCCTTGAACCTGTGCTGTGACTGGTTCATTGCCCGATCCGTTTTTTTGTTCCTTTCTCACAACAGTCAGAACAATCACTATTCGGAGTTTCGGATATTACCTTAAGCTCCTTCTAGCTTTTTCTTCCTACAGCTAAAACCCTAACCCTTGAAACACCAAGTTGTTGCTTCACAACACCTTCAATAACATAGAAGAGAAGCTTAGGAGAAGGATTATATACGTTATGTACGAATTCACCGAAGAAATCGACCTACCTTGTGAGATTTTCCTCTCCTTTTATCTCTAAAATCACATAACTCTCTCTCTCTCTTGGCTGTTGAAACACGTCAGTTTTGGGGCTGGATGAAGAGGATGATGATTTTATATCATATCCCTTTTTAATTAATTATTTTTCCCAATTTCGGATTTTTACAAAGTTTTGACAGATTTCTGCCCAAACTTTGAAAAATCATAACTAATTCTAGAAAAATTGAATTGAAGTGATTCTAAAAGCTATGGAACCCTTATTGAATCTAGTTTCAATAAAAAATATAGACTTTAGCTATTTGGAAGAAAAAGATTCCCAGAAATTCCAATTTTGGATGCTGCTCCAAAAAATTTTCAGTTTTTTTGGGCTAGCTTCAAATATTCATATCTTTTTGCATATAGCTTCAAACCTATCAAGTTAAAGCTCAGGATGTCTACCTTCACCTTGCAAAATTTCATAATTTTTTCTTATTATTTGGTCATACAAAATCTCATGACAAGCTCATTGCCTCATAAACGATTTCACCAAAAACATAATTACTTTCTCTAAAATTCACCATTTTACTTTCTTTAATACCCCAAAGATATAAGAATCATTAAGGAATAAATCTGGGTTCCTGCTAAATTGGGACTTAGCAGTCCTCTTATTTAAGGCTTATTCTCTAGCCTTAAATCTCAAAATTCGGGATATTACACCTAGAGAGAGGTAGTTAGTGCTGGGGTTCACTTAAACTGAGAGTTGGCGAAAGTCCAACTAGTGTGGAGTGTGGAGTCGGGCCTTACACATGTATACATGATGATGATGTGTTTATATTATTCATTAATTGGTGTATAC
This sequence comes from Inga laurina, assembly GCA_963855925.1. NCBI lineage: Eukaryota > Viridiplantae > Streptophyta > Magnoliopsida > Fabales > Fabaceae > Inga > Inga laurina. The sequence goes on from OY979702.1 coordinate 10,705,205, forward strand.
CTTAGCGCATTTCATATTTACTTTTTGCATTTTCTATGAACGATAGCATGTATCTACTGGGATTATTCGAAATCTCACCCTATTTTTAAATAAACATCTCAATGGGTGCCAGTGGATTGAAAGGCAAAGGCGTAGATGCTGAGAAGTGATTGACATGTGCCTCAAGGCAAGGTCAAGACTGATGGTTATAATTAGTTTATGTTTAAGATATTTTGGGAAATCCTGTAAATATTAGAATTTTCGCTGTATTTCTGTATTTCCCGTATTTCATTGACGAACGACATTCGGATTGTAAATGAATACTTTTATCAGTATAATTGTACTTTTCTGTATGCCCACGGAATCTTGCCTTTATTACTCTCCAATTATTGAAATAGAAACGAGTATTGACACTTATCTACAACAATTCTATTATGTAAGGTGTAATTGCAGTATTTGAAAAAACAAATTGGTGCGTGATATTATTTAGATAATATATTTGACATATGAGATCATGTTTATGTGATTTTCTGGGAAACAAGTTTTGAATTTAAATTCTGTTATCCTATGTGAAATTAGAATGAAATATTTGAGAAATTCTAGTTTAACTATCATGGAATGAAATTATATCATGAGGTTCCAATTTACTTACAATTAAATTTTTTATTGAAGTATTTGAAAGTGTGGGGGTGCCTAAGACATAGAGTATCTTGTTGGGGCACCTTGGAATATATATATTGATATATTGAAAAATTATAAAATTGCCATATATGACATGTGTTATGATTAAAATTTATATAATGAAGGCTTTGTTATTTGCTGTGAAGAGCAAATCTTGTGATATGAATTATTAAAATTTGTATATAGCTTTAAATAAGCATTACATGAGTCATATGGAAATTTAATTATTTATCTAGTATTTAGATAAAGGTGTTTTAATTTTCATGATTTGTAAATATATATTTATCTTGATATAAATATGCATGGTTATTGAACTTTAACGTAAATGCATAGAATGCATGGTCAAATATATCATATTATCCCCTTGAAATCATGAGAGGATCAAATGTGACTTTGGGTGATAAATATCATAAAAGACCAGTGATGATAAATGAGAAAAGTTTCTGAATATTGGTTTTGAGAACCATTATGTGAATAGTCCTTATGATATTACTTGAGATGATTCTAAAGCTCAATCAATATATGCACAAATTGTCAAGAATTTGTAGCACTGATAATGTTAATCTCATGACATGGCAAATAAAATGTGGCGATTGAGCATATATAAACTCTCATGAAGAGAAAGAAATAGTTAAGGGATGCCATAAATGATGGCATTATATATAGTGGATTCCAGTTGTATTGATATGCACGGATAATAACTGAAATGCAGTTTATATGTGGAAACCCACTAGTTATCATTGACTTTTAGTGGTGACGAAAATAAAATATTATGTGAGTCAGAGTTGATTACTCTAGAAATTGATGGAATGCTAAAAATGTTGAAAATCTCTTAACAAATGTTTGGGTATGAAATTGACACTAGGTGTCGCTAATATGTGCTTGCTAAATATGATGATAACCATTGTAGAAAGAATAATGATGTAAGTGAAAAATCGTTTAAGATATTATATGAATAAACATGTTTAAAAATTATGGTAGAGTTATCTCAATCAATTTGATAAAGTCAATAATAGACCTATCAGATCAGTTAACAAAACCCTTGGGAGGAAAATTATTGTCAAAATGTCAAGAGGAATGGGACTAAAGCCAACTACAAATTGACAGCTAAGACAACCCAACCTTTGTAATTCGTGATCCTATGAAGAATGTTCAAAGAGTAAGAACAAGTTGTTCGTCAGTTCTGACTAGCACAAATATATTTTTCGTTCCTTCCTGTGATACTTTGAAAGTGTTAGACTGCATTATTGTAGGTTAAGAAAAGCTCTTAATGATTTCATAATTTAACGAGACAATGTTCATAGTGCAGGAATACTTATATGAAATTACATCTATGAATGTGGAGCGTGGCCGCTCTTATGAGATCGTGGCAAAATCTCTAGAACATTCATTATACACTAAGCACGCATATGGCTGACAAAATGCTCAAAATCGCCGTTAACAACGGAAATATTAGGATATAATCTAACCCTTAATGCCTTTGGTACACACCCAGATTTGTTGGTTCATAGAAGCAGGCTTCACTAACATTTTCGTGTACCAAGTGTTGTTGGTCTAAGTTTGGTTCATAGTTCTAAGAACCACCAGATATAATGATGATATCCATTGGTGCAACTCAGCTAATGGTGTGTTTTCTTTGACACATGTGGGGGATTATTGTAAGTATTGCATATGGATGTGTCAAAGAAAAAGTTTCTCCAATATTATGGAATATGTTTAAATGAAGAGATGCGTTTTGAGAAGCCCTGGCGTTATGAATTAAGTGATTTGTGTTGGTTCATGAATCAACATAGTTCATGAAATTAATAGATAGTTATGATATTTTAATTAAAGAGGTGTAATTTTCAAGAAACACCACTTTAAGGCATTAATACATTCTCTTATTAAGTTACTTTATCTTTCGCTAGTTCTACTGCCCTGTATTCTTACAAGAAGAGTTGTTCAATCATGGGGAGATGCCATTTCCTATTAACTGATGAGGCTGTAGAATATCTCTTAAGGACAGTGTCATTAGACACAACTCGAACCAAATATTTTCTTGTTTCTTTACAGATTTTGCCAACATTATATTGGTAATATATAATGAATTTGAGGATGTATGATAAGAACCAAAGTGGTATAATCAGTTGTTGTTGTGAATTACTCCTCCAGTCCTTAATATAAGATATATTTATCTAATTTGATTAGATTAAGGAAATTAGTTAGTATGATATGTATTTTCTAAAACACCTTAGTTATCTTCCTTAATTCCCTCTTTTCCCCCTCCTCCTTGATTATTGTTGAAAGAATATCAATAAGGGAAAATTAGAAAAATATTGATAAATATAAAAAATTTGTCTTATATTTAGGATCAAGATCAACTTCCTAAATATGTCTTATATTAAATACAAGAGGAGCAATAACTTTCTTCCATTTGAAAACCTGAAAATGTTACTAAAAAAAAGGAAAACATGATAATATGTTTCTATTTCTAAACTTTGAGCCCCCAATCCGGTTATAACTTAAGATCAGCTGGTAATTCTGTATGCATCGTTTTATCGTCTTATTAAATAAATAAATTGACTTTTATAAAAAAAAAATAACTTCCTTCCCTTAGAAAACGTGACATTATAATAATAATAATAATTATTATTATTATTATTATTATTATTATTATTATTATTATTATTGATCAATCAGCATACCCCTCTATAGTTAAAAAAGAATATTGAAAGTAGGTGTAATAATTATTTCAACTAAATTTAATTGGGATTTTTCCCAATAAAACAATTGAAAAATTAAGATAAAATAACACATGACAGCGAATCAAAGATTTATGGAATTTTCTGATATATGTTAAGATTAATTTTACAATTTTGCAAATCACGTTCAAGCTTATTAATTCATCTTCAATTTTTCTCTTGGAATAAGAGGCACGTTATATTTTTAGTGTAAGGAGAATCTGTGAAACAAAGGAATGATAATCTTTTAGATAGTATTCTTACATGTATACAATGTATAATCTCTTATTCATCGGGCAAAAAAAAAAAAAATGCAATCTCTTGTTCATGATTCAAGTCATTCACTTTTCATTGTTTTGGTTTAAAATTGAAAGCATAGTCCTTAAGATAATAATAGCATATGATGATTTATATCTATACTAATCATGGTGAATCTTCAACCCAGCAGAGTGATCGCAGAAATTGCAAACTTCACCTCAATTCAATTATAGCTTTTTAGTTCTTTTTATTTATACAATGAAAATGTGATATTGACTAAATTTTGAAGATGAATTGATCAGCCCAAAGTGATATGCGAAATCGTAAAGTTAATCTTGATTATTTTTGTTTTTAGATGATATTTGTAATGTTTAAAGAATAGAAAATCTCAATCAAAACTTTTTTAAACAATTAAAACAAAATTAGGCATACACCTATTTTCAATCTTTTTTAAACTACATGGGGACATTTTGGTCTTCTAACAATATTTAGAAATCTCTAATGAGACCTCTTGACTTGATTAAGAATTTGTTAAAAATGTAGGCTTAAGCTTAAATTATGATATTTCAGCTGAATTTAAATAGAATTCTCCCAAACATTAAATTTTTTTATAGTACATGAAAAACTGCAAATACCTCATAAGCTATTCTCCTGAGTTCACCTGCAGTCTCAACCTATTCTGATCAGTAATGAATAAATTCGTAATAACTACAGGAGGCGAATCAATGATACAGAGATTCATCGCAATCTTCCAAGCTTCCTTTGCCATGGTATCTACAACTGTATTAACATCTCAATTGCAATGCAACATTTCGACTTCCCAGTCTCTATCCATCAACATGTGAACCTCCATGATAAGATGAAAATTTGGGTGTTCTTGAGACACCGTGGCATGAATCAGTTCCATGACTTCACTACAATCACACTCAATCAGGATTTGTCTGTATCCAGTATCTCATTCAAGTTTAAGACCCCACAATACACCCTAAGCTTTAGCAGATACCACCGTCCCTCGACCAATCCGATGCATGAACCCCAGCAAAAACTCACCATTGTGATCTCGCAACACACCTTCATAAGTGCACGTCCCTAAGCTTTCACTCCTAGATCCATCAGTATTAATCTTTACCCACTCAGGCGGAGGTGGCTTCCAATACGGACGAATTTCTTCCTCATTATTGTTTTTAAACATGTTTGTATTACCCCATGCTATGCATGCATGAGCATGGGCTAAAATAGCCTTTGTACTCCAAATATTGTTGTTAAAGCATCAGTCATTACGAGCCAACCAGATATACCGGTATAAGACCGTAAACCAAAGATGAAACTCAAATCCTTGTATAACGTCCTTTCTATCCACACACCATGCAAGCCATTCATTCCTATCCAATATGCCAGAAAACAGATCCCTCCAGCCCGACGATAAGAAACTATTCTAGAATTCAGAAGTGACGGGGCAATCCCGAAGAACGTGAAGTATTGACTCATGTGTATTATGGCATACTTCACAAATACCCGTAGCATAACTACTACGATGGAACCGCACCATGTTAGTCATTAATCGGCCATCAAAGCATAGCCACAAGAAAGTATGGTACCTTTGAGGGACCTTTATTTTCCAAATACATTTCCACCGGTATTTAGCTTGATGCCGTAGGGTACCCACCAAGTATTTGTAAGCAGAGCTCGGGGAGAAAACTCCATCAGAAGATCATCTCCATGCTGAGAAATCATCCCCATTTAGCTGATGTATATTGACACATTTGATAGCTGTACATACATATCCTGGGAGTAGGTGATCAAACTTACTCATATCCCACTATCCGAAGGGGGTGATGCAGTCGGCTACTCTCCATTCAGTAATATCTCTAGTCAATGCTTGGGTTGCCAAACTCTAAGGCTTGTCCAAGTGTGGCACCCATACATCATTGCAGAAAGAAATATGCTTTCCATTGGTAACTCTCCATGTTATATTATCATTGACCTTCTCCCAACTGTTACGGATACCCCTCCACGTACTTTACTCTGACTGACGCTTTTCAACTTTAGGAATAATATCATCTTCGGCTTCATACTTTTCTCGAAAAAAACTGACCTAGAGCGAGTTTCGCCTATTAATCATATTCCATCCAAGCTTCATCATGAATACCTGGTGTAATATCCGAAAATACATTCAAAGGGCTAAATGTAATAGATAGTGAAATAAAAAGGTGTAATGGCACTCTAATTAATTTTGCCATGATCAAGAGTTAATTGTTACTTGATCTTGAGGATAGATTTGGGAAACAACATGAAGGGCCAAGATTGCTCTTATAGAGTAGAAGTAATGAGGAAGATAAATAAAGTAATTTCCTTATCTTTTCCTCTTATATGGACACAAGGCACATGCAAGACCAAGTCAACACACTCTTTTTTTTCTATAAGGAAACCGTCCTCTCATTACTTTATTTTCATGTAAAAATAAAATAATATATAGGCATCCCTTTACTCCAATAGTTCGTCCAAGCATCCAAGAGCAAATGAGAGAAAGATTTAATGCATATATTCCTTCCTTATCTAGTCAATAATTTCGGCCAACATGAAGGAAAAGGAAGAGGGAATTGAATCAAATGTATATAGCCTCTTTAAGGTGTAGTTTCGGTCAAGTTAAGATGAAGGAAGAGAAAAGGTGATGGAAAAAAGTCTTATGGTCAAATATTGCAACTTTAAATAAAATATGTGGAGGAGGAAGATAGGATAATTCAAAGTCTCTTTTTAGTTAAAACAAGAAGCAATTTTCGGCCAAGTATATGGAAAGAGAAAAGATGAGGATCTCAATTTATTTGGCACACGTTAAAGCTATTAAAATATATTATTTTGAGGAGGTGGAAGTGTGATAATTTTGATAGATCATTTTTCCTTTCAAGTCCCATATTTCGGTCAGCTCTTTAAGTGATAAGGGAAAGGAAAAAACTGATCATTTATCACTCTCTCTCACACTATGAACACCCTATTTTGTCCGGGCCCCACTCAAAAATACAAAAATAATTGATGACGATTGGTATCCAAATTGGCAATCATCATTGAAAGAAAAAATAAATAAAAAAACGAAAATAAGAAAAATAAGGAAATCCTCCTATTGATGATGATCGGTGTCTAAATAGGCAATCATCATTGAAAGGGGAGAAAATAAAAAAAAATGAAAATTAAAATAAATCCCCTCATTGATGATGATTGGCATTGTTATTCATTAAGGGAAAATTAAAAAAAAATAAAAATAAAATAAAATAAAATAAAAGTATCATTTATGTTGATAGGTTTAAATTAGGAAATTACTTGTGGGGAGAATAATAAAAAAATTAAAAAGGAAAAAAATTTCCACTAATGGTAATTACTAATTAGGTCAAGTTAGGAAGTTTTATCAATAGAAAATATAAAAAATAAAAAAATGAAAAATAAAAAATAAAAAAATCTCATTTATGTTGATAGGTTTAAATTAGGAAGTTACTTGTGGGGAGAATAATGAAAAAAATTGAAAACGAATAAAATCTCCACTAATGATAATTAGGTCAAGTTAGGAAGTTTTATCAATAGAAAATATAAAAACAAAAAAACGAAAATTAAAAAAAAAAATCTACATTGATGGTGATTGGGTCAAGTTAGGTAGTTCTTAACATAAAATATAAAAAAAAAATAAAAAAATTCAAAAAAAAGAAGCATTTATGAAGAAAACCCTACCTTGAGACTATAAATAGGAGTGCAAGAGTTGAAGCAAGACAGACAAGAATTTTGGGAGAGGAAGGAGGCAAGGTAGAAAGCTAATTTTATTTTCTCATTTCATTACTCATACATAATTCTCATATATTTCGCTCAATGCTCTTTATTCACACGCTCTTCTTTTACTTGTGATAATATTCAGCCACTGGTACAAATTGTGTGTTTGACTAATTCCCCTTCCTTTATGCTCTTTTATGACTATTCTTGTCTCTGCGTTTATCTGCATGAATCACCTTTCTCTAAAAAAAATTGCATGAATCACTCCACCTACCTTAATATATGATATTACACTGCTAGACGTGAATCATCTATTCATTAGAGCACTTGTACGGTTGACATTAACATTGCTGGATGTGTTTGTGTTTGAGCTCAAGAGGTATGTGTCGCTTTGTCTATACTTGCTTCTTATTTATTATGTGGTTTTATCACCCTATCTCTTGTTGTAGTGGGATTCAAATCATAAAAGGTACATGCTCTCATTATGTCTTTCTTGATTTTCTTGTCATCTTCAATTTTCTACTATAAATGATATGATGAGAACGCACTTCTTTTCTTTTTCTTTGCAAATAAAAATGTTTCAACATAAAAAAAAAGATTCTTTTCTTCAAGTAAATGAATTTGGTTTCATATGATATAAAAAAAATGCCTTTTGAAAAAAAAAGTAAAAAACACAAACCAAACAAAAAAAAAAAGATATTTTTCTCAAATAAATTAAATAAATATTTGGAAAAATCCCATTAAAAGCCTTTTAAAATAGTAAAATCCTAAATCAGGCTCCTAAACTTAATAAATTCTAAATGAGGTCGGTCATCCCAATTTAGAATTTTAGAATTGAATCATTTTAACATTTATACCTTTTTCCCCCCTGTTCATCTTTTATCTCCGTCCCATTCTCTTATATCTTTCTACTCTCTCCTTTCCTTTAAGTTCCATTGGGATCTCTCCAAGGCTCAGATTCAAATTCATAATAGAGGAGGTCAAATTGTTCACCAATAATTACTACTTTAAAAAGCATAGTAAGCCCTACAAAAAATAAAAACTGTTACTTTCAAGTTTGTGTGTAGATCCCAAGCTAATTAGTTTCTCGATGTTCAGCAAGATCGCTTTTCAAATGCTTAGGAAAATGTAAGCATAATGGGATTATTCGGTACCGCAAGTATGGCGATTTCTTTACCACAATCAAAAATAAAAATTATTGTCTTCATCCTCTGGGCGACCTTTGGGTTCAAAAAGAAGCAATATAGTAGGCGGATCTTCCTCCGATCACAATAACAAAGCGGCTGCCCATCGTTAGCATAAATTCGACAACTATGATAAACAAGATATTTCCAAGAGAATTTATGAACAAACAAACATGGAGAAGCTTTGAACCATCAAGTGAAGTAACAATTTTTTGTGTTCATATGTAGGTATATTTTATCTCTGTGTGAAAATCTGAGACTTAAAGAGATCCCGATGGAACTAGAAGGAGAGGGTAGGATAGGGATAGAGGAGAATAAAACGGATAGAAGATGAGGGAGGGAGCAAAAGGGTATAAAAGTCAAACAACTTAATTCTGAAATCCTAAATTGAGATGGCTGATCTCATTTAGAATTTGTTAAGTTTAGAAGCTTCATTTAGGATTTGATTATTTCAAAAGGCTTTTAATGAGATTTTCCCTAAATATTTTCTAAAAAACACCAACCAAGTGACACGCCTTTCTACCCCCGAACCACGTGGGCTTTGATCCCTCTAAAGGGTACGTAGGCCCTAGGTTTTCATCCTAGGTTAAGTCCAATTTTGTAAATAAATATATTTTTTCTTATTTTCTTATTGTAAATAAATGTTTTTTTTAAATAAGTATGTTTTTCCTTATTGTAAATAAGTGTTTTTTTTCTTCTTTTGCTTTCATTTCATTTAGTTTTGTAAATATTTTATTTTTTTATTTGGGTAATTATAATTAAATTAAAGGCCATGTTTATTTTTAAATAATTAACTTAGGGTAACCATTCTTATGAATGGGTGTTATGGGGTGCCCAATACCTTCCCCATACACAATCGACTCCCAAACCCTAAATGATTTTTATAGACCAGTTTCCATTTTTAAATAGGTTTCCAAAGTTATCCTATCTTTAAAATTTTGGTTGCGGCTCCATGTTTTCTAATTTCAGGCGCTACACTCACACTCTCCAAGTCGGTGCTGCAGCTCCAACGAAAGAGAAAGAAGAGCAAGGAAAAGGTGAGACTTTCCACCATGATTTTCACCTCCTTAACCTCATCTATGACTCAAGTGTCCCTCATGAAACTTGTTCCTCTCTTCCTTAACTTCATTTCTATGGTTTTTTTTTTGAAGAAGAGGAGTTTTCAGCCACCTTGCAAGAACAAAAACTAAAGAATCAAAAAAAGAACTTAAGGAGGAGCACTAGGTGAGTATTAGCATCAATTTGAGCTATTGGTTGTATTGGTTGGATGAGTATTTTGGCATGTGTAAATCTGCCCTGATTTTGGCCAAACAAGGGTTTGGGTAATTCATGATGTTTTGGTTATGTTATTGGTGGTTTATGATGATTGGAAACCATTTGACATAAGTTTGATGCTGAAATTGGAAGTTGGTGATTGTTGGAATTTATTTTGATTTTTTTGCCAAAACAGGACATGGAGAATGAGTGGAAATTTGTTAATTTTGATGTTATCGTTGTGTTCTACATGAAAAATTATGTGGAAATAGCCCCAGGTTGTGAATTTTGGGTCATTGAAACTCAAAATGTAAATATGGGTTTTCAGCCTGAACAGAATTCCAGCGAAGTACTCTACTTGTGTGGTATTTTTGGATAACCAAATGATTTCTAAAAATTATGAAACTTTCCAGTCTTAAATCTCACATTCCAAGCTTCAAAATGGATATATAATTTGTGTCATTTCGTTTTTTGAGCTGGGATTTTTGGTTGCCCAAAGTTTGATGTCGAAGCTGGACTTAATTCTGGAGTAGTGTGGGATTTTGTGTAATTCTAGAATTTTGTGGTGATTTCCAGTAATGATTCATATTTTTCCTATGAAGATGACTTCAATAGCTTTCCATAGGACTTGGGATCACCTCATTTAAATTTTTGTAGAATTATTTATGATTTTTCAAAGTCTGGAGAAAATTCTGGCAGATTTGGTCCCTTATGCGAAAATTGAAAATGTAATGGCATAATGTAGTATTGTTGAACTTTGAGGTTAGGAATTGGTCTTTGAGGTTAATTGACCACTTAACTTCTTAGTTGATTTGATTAAATGTCCCTAATGATAACCAACTTGAGTGTTTGGATTAAAGAATTGGATTAAGTAATAACCTGTCGTTGAAATTCTAATTATAGAATTTGACATTTTCCCTGCACGTGATAAACCAGTGCCAGTGCACGAGCGGAAAGAACAAGGTAGTAACTCTTTCTCTTATTCTGTGTATGATGCCTTACATGTATGTCATTTCATTGAATATGCCATGATGTAACATTGCCGTTGTGAAATGTCGTTGTTGTGCTGTTGTGAAACATGCTGTTGTGAAATATGCCATTGTGAATGTAGCGAAAGATGTTGCAGAAATGCTGTTGTGTTGTTGTTGTTGTGATTTGCTTACATGCTTTGTGATTGTACATATTATAAGTGAATTGTTACTACTGAGATTCTTTTGAATCTCATTCTTTCCAATGACTAACCTACAGCAAGGGCAAGCAGTTCAAAGGAAAAGCAAGTGATGAAGGGCGGTTAGAGTCCCTAACTAGGAGTTTTAATTTTGGTAGTTGGTTGTCATATTTTGTTGGGGATTAGTTGCACATGTTGTATATATTGAATAGTGTTGTGTAATCCCCTGTATGGGAAACTAAGCATTGTAAACCCTTTATTAAGTAACGAAACCTGAGCGTTGTCGGGAATTTTTGGTTGCACTCTGATATGTATGACTGAAACCGAATTGGACAGACCAATTATATTCGAGATGTGAAAGCGAAATCGCACTAAACAAGTTTTGGAAAAGTTTTAAATTAACCACTGGTCTCTATTTCAAATTAATGACGTATTCTCGAACTATAAATTTGGCTATTAAGGTAGGGGGTTACACCTGGTTCTAGTAACATGCCTTCCTGAGACCAAGGCCTCCATTTTCCTTACATGCACACACCAAATCCCAGGAGACTAGATGTGGTTTTCTGTTTATTGAGCTACTACCCTAGAGGAAATTACGACATTGTTTGTCAATTTCATCACAAGTTCCTAAAGGTAGAGGCACTGTTTGCATAACATAAGATGGCATAGCCGACATTACAGAAGACACCAGACTAGAGTATGTTTGGCTGCTATCGATAGCACATTGGACTTCCAATTGGCTAGACGAGCATCCATCTTATTCAGGAGGAAACTATACGTTGCCTTTGAGTTCCATTCACGTAAGATAGGCATTCCCAGGTATTTCCCCAGATTCGATTTCAGAGTAAAATTCAAGAACTCACTAATTTCTTTGCATTTGATGTGATTCACGTTTCTTAAAAAGTAAATTCTTGACTTTCCAGTATTTACTCTATGGCTCAAAATGTCACATAAGTCGTCCAGGATGGCCTTCACAACCCCTACGTGATCAAGATCTGCTTCTGCAAACAAAATGAGATCATCATAAAAAAAGATATGAGAGACAGGAGTACCTTGTTTGGAGAGCCTAAAATGTTTCCAGTCACCCTCTTTTACTACCGTTTGGATCAAGTGGCCCAACCTTTTCATCATGATAACAAAAAGATACAACGATATTGGATCACCCTGTCAAACCCCACAAGAAGGGAAAAACATATTAGTAGCTTTTCCATTTCAAAGCAGTTGCATTTGAGACGTTGACTTTATTCATAAACACAAAGGTGTCTATCAACTACATTTTGCCATGATTGCATATGGGGAGCCTCAAAGTGGGGACATTATTAATTTAAATAATAATGACAGTAACAACATAAATTGAGTTTCAATTTCAAGATTATTTTTTTATTTCAGGTTTAGGTTTTCCTACTTTAATTTGAAAACTAATACAAAACTTCATCAAAGCCACAAATACTCTCTTCGATTCTAGCTAAAAACTTCATCAAAGCCACAAATATTCTCTTCGCTCCTAGTCAAATATGAGTTAATCAAGGTGTTTACTTTAGTACTAAATATAATATCTCAATTTATTTTATTTTCTAAATTTTTAATTTTTTTAAATCATCCCTATTGAGTACACATAGTAAGGGGTTTCCATCCATATATAATTCCAACCCAAATGATAATTAAAAAGGGTATTTTAAATTTTTATAAATAACTAAATTAATTAATTTTTGTGAACGGAGGGAGTAACATTTTACCTAGATAGCATGCTGATCAAGAAACCAAAGGACTTCGCATTGCTTCACATTGTTAGTAATTTGACGTTATTTTGTTATAATTTTTAATTAATATAAAATTCGTAACTAAAAATTGAACTAAAGTATAGATAGTATATTGAAAATAAAAAATGCTCGTAATAATTCAATAAAACAAAAGAGATGGGTCCCACACACTAGGCTCTATAAAATTCATAAATAAAAGTCTTGTCATTTATATTTCCAGGTAATTTGTAATGCAACTTATTAAACTTTATGTAATGTATGAAACTAATTAGATATTAGTTGGCAAAAGAAAAAGAAAATAATTAGATATTATTCGCTGATATTTAATAGATAAAAACAGAGGAAAGGACAAGACGATGGGTACTGCAACTTCACGGTCAATACCAAGCAAAGTAAACATGACAATATGTAAGTAAAATATAAAACAATTCAATAATTATTGTTGGTGAATATTGAATGGTGACAATAGACATATATAGAAATTATAAGCCAAATCTGGTATTGTGGTATGCATATTATATAAATGAGGTTGTTATAACCTATGATACATTGGGCAGATTACATTAATTTATAAGCTTTGTCTATGTGTGGTGAATATAACAAAATAACATGAATTAACTAAGTCCAAAAATATAATTAAATTATATATATATATATATATATATGATATTCGTTACCCACAAGAACAACGCACAAAGTCCAAAAATAACAATTAACAAACAAACAAACAAACAAACAGGGATAAAGCAGAGGAAGCGGCAATGGAATATAAACATATAATCGATTTTATATAATTATTTGATCGATACGAAAATGAAAAATCAATAAAGAACATAAAATTAAAAAATCAAACATGAAATCAAGTTCCTAAGCGTGCGCTAAGCAATAATTTTTTTATTAAAATTAAAATAAAACTACTTTTGGAGGATTGAATACGTAAACCTTACTCGTATTACCAACCCTACTCGAGATAGTAAGATTACTTTCACAATAACTACTATTCCAATCAACCTTGTCGGTTTTATCCAATCATATGAGTTTAATTAATGGTTAAAAAAATCTAGTAAAATTTTTTTAATTTCATGTTGAAGCATTTCATGAATAATTTTTTCAACACATGAATAATTCATTCAGAGGGTTAAGCTCTATCTTTGTTTTTTTCTTTCAAAATCAAACATTGAAATGGATGATGATGGTGATAAGTGTGAGAGATAATTAGTTAGTTTTGTTAGAATATTGTAAATATTTTGTAAACAATTAGTTAGTTATTAGGATGTATTGTATTGTCTCAATACGGCATCGTTCCACTAAGTTGTGTTAGGATACAGGATATTATATATAGTGGATGATAAAAGCAGAGGCAGTATAATATTTCACTTTTATGTTAATGAGAAATATTCATTTCTGCCCATATTGCGTACAGGTGTAGAGATTAAAAGCATTCTTCATGGTATCAGAGCCAGGTTGCCTTGTCCACTTGAGCCAAGATAGCCCAAGACTTAGGCCTACTCCACCGTACAGCACCTGAGGCATTTTCTTTTGACTGTATGATCACAGCGCCTAAAGATTGGCATTTCGAGAGTTTCACGCATCGAAGTCCTGAGGCCATTTCTGCTGCATATCAAGATTCCCTTGACGCATCTGGGAACTCATTTGCAATTCTTGCACACGATGGTGATTGGATCTTGTTTTTCCGATGATCTTGCTTTTTTGGTGATCCTCTGTCTCCGACCAATATTGCGTGATCTGCATCTGCGACGGTGACGGAACCCTAATATTTTGGCTGTCCTTTTTTTTTTTTCATTTTTCAACGGAAGGATTCCTCCTTCTTGCTGATGTTTCTTGCATCCATATTCTTCGATTTCTTCTTGTCTGCCGTTGGATTTGTCTTTGTCGGTGACTTTAACGAGGCCGAGTATCGCCTTACCATTGTTTGCTCCGATCTTGCCATTTGTTTTGTCACTTTTGGTATTTTCCTTTACCTCTCTTGTTCTTTTTTTTTCTGGTGTGATCTTCATCTGCGATGGCCTTTGAGAAAATTACTGTCGAGAGTCTACCTTTCTCCCACCCACTTCATCTTCATCCTTCAGACACTCAGGGGACATCCATCATTCCTTATGTTCTTGTTGGCACTGAGAACTATACTGTTTAGAGCCGTGCCATGAAAATTGCCCTACTCGGTAAAAACAAGTTGGGATTTGTGACTAGTACATGTGCAAAGGAGTCTCAAGACACGGCCTTACACGATCATATGAGTTTAATTAATGATTAAAAAACTCTAGTAAAAATTTTTTATTTCATGTTGAAGCATTTCATGAATAATTCTTTCAACACATGAATAATTAATTCAGAGGGTTAAGATCTATCTTTGTTTTTTTTCTTTCAAAATCAAACATTGAAATGGATGATGATGGTGATAAGAACTAGGAATATATTTTCAAATTGGAAAACTTGAAAAAAAAACAATAAAAACTAAGTGGATGTTTTAATTTTGTAATTAAATGTAGGAATATTTGGCTTATGATATGATATATCAATATGTATAATAAAACTCAAAACAATGTACACTAATGTATTTACATGCCATGAACAATACAACTTATTTTTCAGATTTTGTTTTAAAAATTGAAGAGAAGTATTACTACATTTGGTCTTAAATATAAGACATATGTATCTAATTTAATTATTTTAAAGAAGTTAAACGTTAATTAAATTAGTTAATATAACATGTATTTTCTAAAACACTGTAGTCATCTTTATTAATTCTGTCATTCCCTCTCCCTTTGATTATTATTGAAGGAGTATCAATAGATATAAATTAAGAAAATATTGATAAATATAAAAAAAATTATATTTCAGATTAAGATCAATTTCCCACATAATATCTATACTAAGAATAGGAGGGAGTAATTGTTTTGATGCAAGAAGAGCGATATTTTAAATTTGATCCAAAAGTACAAAGAATGTTAAAATTGTCATTGACCCATCTCCAGGTGTGCCAAGAACTTAAGCCAAGCCTGTAAGAATTTAAAGATTGAAGTAAATAGACAAAAGAGTAACAAACACTAATATGGGTTGGGTCTAACAAAAAATTTAAGTGATAATCGAATAAGGTTTGAAATTTTGTTGAGAGATCGGCCTACATTTAATGTTTAATAATGTTTCAAATATGATTGTGTCAAATAAAAAGATATCCGTGCCTAATAAAAACAGAGCAATAAAAGCATAATCCTACTTATTCAACCAATAAAAAAAAAAAGTTGCCTTATTAATTAATTACACGAGCTTTCACATTTCATCTTTAATAACAACGACGACAACAACAATAATAACAATTGTTATCATCATTATCATTATTATTAGAAGTCTTCACAAGAAACAATATAAATATATTTATATATATATATATATATATATATTATAAATAAAAATTATATGCATTTTTAAATATCTTTGGTGCTTGATTCTTTAACCAAAACTTATCTTTATTCATGTAACCAAAAAGAAAAAAGCTGATATATATTTATTCACGTGGAGGAGTTTCTTGATTTGGCATTTTGGCCAATAGATTCCAACGTGTAATATATAATATCAGTTATAAATAATTAACCTCCATAAACAATATGATTTGCTAGGTATGTAGGCCCCAAAACCATATTAGGCCTCGATTACAAGACAACCTGCAAAGACAAGCCCATCAAGGTGGACCATTACACACGGCCCACACAAGAGCCAAGTCCAACAGCTAAGCCACCTGGTCAAAGTCACTGTCAAATAGGCGTCCAGATCCACGAATCCTTCGTAAAAATTGTATACATTGTAGGTGACCCATCAGTAAAAATCCTTTATTTCGAAAATTTGGTTCTAGATTATTTAATTGCTAATTAATTAACAATAATTTGATCTCCATTATGTTATATTTTGCAAAACTAAACAAAGTATCACCTGCTTTGGGTTTTTTTTTTCAACTACATAATTAAATTATACCATTTTTAACTATAAAATTATAAACAAAATTCCTATAAATTTATAAGATACTTAACTTATATGCTTATTTTCTTTAACTATAAAATTATAGACAAAATTCCTATAAATTTAAAAGATAACCAAAATATATCTAGAGGGAATATTGGCTTTTTATTAGCCTGACTTTAAAGTTTGAAATTCCTTTAATTGCATTTTTTTCCTCTACATCATATTACTTAGCATGATATATCAATTATATATTTTCCCCAACATGTACTTGTTATTAGGTCAGATTCTTAGAGAGAAATTTATGGCACTCAATAGCATTGAGTCATTCTCTCTCCCTCCCTCCCCACAGCTACATTGTGTAACCACCATAAAATATTGTGCTGGAATTAGCACTTTTATCTCTGCATTATTGGTAACCCCTGCCTTTCATTGAATTGAAGTCCTGATTCCTGAACAATGAAAAGTAAAATGTAGAGATTAAGAACAAGAAATGTTTCTTTATAAGTTTACACCAAACAAGTAGAGAGAGAAAAATATAGTTTTTGTGGGTCTCACTCGTCAGGTGAGACCGCCATATGCTCCAAAATAAAATCCACCAATGCTTCAGTTTTGAGGAAGTCACAGGTTGGAACCCAGAGTTGTGTGCGCAAATAGATCAAATTCATTGTCATTGTCTTTAAGTGTATATAGAGATAAAGTCAAACTATCACTTTATAAAAGTCATTGTTGTCTTGGCAATCCATACTCAAAGGTTTTGTTGTATCCTACAGGAAATTTACCTGTCAACCCAATTTGCATCGTATAAGATAGGAATAAATGGGGCTAATTAAGCCTAAAGAACTCCCCACACCTTAAAGATATTGTGCACTACTTTCTTTTTCATTTCTTCTTATATGTCTCAGAGAACCAATCCCACCAAGAAATTATGTGTGTTAATAGACCTTCCTATAGGAAAAGAATGTGCGTGCCTGTGAGTACAAAAATCCCACCTTTCTGGTAGGTTTCAATATTCCCTTCTCATTAACCCCTCATACTTGACCTTACTTTTTGCATCCATCTCACACTCACATTAGTTCTGTTCAATGTCAACATTCAGCAACTTGTATTTAGACAAGTTCAAGAAAGCTTTCTAACAGAGCAAACGCTATGTGGCTATTGTTAATAAATAGGTTTAGTGTTTTATTCACAGTTGCAATGGAATACGGTTATGATATGAGGAGTATGTTGAGTCAGCTAGGAAACTGGAATTTTCACATAGCAGAAAGATAGAGAATAAGTGGGTAGTGTTAATGGGACAAAGGTTCTATTTAGAACTGGCAAAACGGGGTGGGCTGGCGGGTTGGGCCCGTTAGCCCGCCAAAATTATCAGGCTCGGGTTGGGGGAAATTCGGCCCGTTTCATAAATGGGCTAACGGGTTGGCCCGTTTAGCCAATTAAAAAAATTTTAAAAAAATTTCGCTGTCACTCTTTCAGTCTTTCTCACCGTGTCTCAGATTCTCATCCTCACTCCTCACTCACGCTCTCTCATCTCGATCGAACCCTAGCTCTCTCTTCTCTCGCCCTCTCCGTCTTCGTCTCCCTCTTCGCCGGTGACTACCTTGCTAGCGGACGGTGGTGTACTGGTACGATAGTGGTGGCCCATCTTGTCTCTTCGGCTGCGGAGTCTCCTCAATGGCGGATTGTAATCTTCCTCGTCTCTCAGTCTGTCTGTCTCGTCTCCCTCTTCGCCTCTTCCTCTTGTGTCTGTCTGGCAACTACCTCCATCTTCCCCGTCCAACATGCGACTGTGCGAGGCAATGAGGTAATTTTTTCTAAAAAAAATTTGCTCTTAGATATGTAATATGTTTCCTATTTCTTCTGAGTGGATTGGCGACGGTAGTTTCGTTTTCCCCTTATCTAATACTCCAAATCATCTGTAATGGTTCCAAATTCCAATCAACCTGTCATGGTCTATGTAATCGTCTTCGTCTCCCATTTCTTCCTCTCGTGTTTGTCCAGCGTGCGAGGCAGTGAGAGTGTGAGACTCTACGTGAAAATTATGAATGATGAAATATGTTGATTTTGCCTCTTTTTTAACAAGCTTTCTTCAGGTACAGGGAATGAGCAGAACCTGACTTGTATGAGCCCACTCCATGCGAAAAATTGTGTTTCATGGGGAAATTTTTTTTTAAAAAAAAAACTCAATGTTTAATCGCGCTAACGGGCTAGCTCGCCAACCTGATTAAACGGGCTCGGGCAATTAGCCCAACCTGTTGGGTTACTAACCCGTGTCAGGCCAACCCATCGGGCTCGGGCTGACCCAAATTCCCAGTGCTAGTTCTATTCCTCTTCTAACTTTTTTTTTTGCCCCCCTCTTCTAACTTATTATCCTAAATATATCCCAATACTTAAAAGCATGCTACTTATAATTTTGTCTTTTGGGAAAATGACACCACGGCCCCAACTAAAGAACATAGTATATGAAAAATCTAGTAACTTGTCACCAATATCATTTTCACTTGTTAATGGTGCTTCATTCACTTGTCATTGATAAATTTTAAGGCTTTTTGGGTATTATTTTTCTTGTTAGGATCTTGGTGTAATTTTCCTTATTTTCTTTGTCGAGATTAATTGTTCCTTTGTTCATCCATTGTTGCTTCTTGATCTCTAGAACTAAAGATTCCATGCCAGCAAACCCATAAATAATCACTTTCATGTTTCTTCTTATCCTCTTCTATTTCTGTGAGGTGGTGGCCACTTTTTGCTTTATTCCCAGCCACCATAATTAACCATTATCTAAACAGTTTAATAAAAGGAAACAGCATTAGATTCTTACTTATTACTGTACTATTCATTACCTCTTTTTGATTAAGCCAAGGTTTATGGGTAGAAATGGATAAGATACACAGATATTGTAACCCTTCATTGTGCATTATAATGATAATTAATTACATAACTATGATGGTTCCCCTAATTTCTTTTAAGTATTTTGTGAGACACCATTAAAACTAGTAGTTAATATGAAACTAGATGTGCACATCAATATCATCTGTTACTCTTCTTAGCAGGCTTTATCAGATCAAGTTTCTTTATAATTAGGACTCCAACAAGTAATGAAAATTACTTTGCAGGATACTTACACCTTGTTCAAGAAAAATGGATATGCTCTGAAGTTGAAGAACAAGCAGGGCAATACAGTACCCTAGCATTAATAGAAAGCTCTCAAACCCTAATTAATGGAAGAAGAGGAAGCCAAAGATATGATTCATCACAGACTATGCTTGGTATTCTTTAAACAATAATGCAAGTATGGCTAGTGGGGAAGTAGTCTCTCAAGTAACTTTTACAAACTAATATATTTATTAAATAACTCATGAGATAAATGTATTTTATCATAACTGTTTGTGGGGATTGTTTATTAAAGTTTTTTTTTTTTTTTTTTGTAGATAATCATAATTCCTATTTGGCCTTAATTGCTGAGGGTGGGGTGTGGCAGGAATCAGGAATCAAGTTTTATGTCTCATTCTTGTACTGGGTTTTTATTTTGGGATTACTATAGATTTCCCAAAAAAGGGGCAATTAAAGAAAGGATGAGAAAATTACTATGAGGTCCCTAAAAAGAATTTAATTACTAAAAATCCTAATGATAAGTGAGCAATATAAAGTTATTATCATTTTCTGCACTAGAATTGTCATTACAAGCTCCTCAATTATTATCAGACTTTCAAGTGATTAAATCTTTTCCTTGAGCCTTATAGTAATTTCCCCCCATTTAGTTTTTCATTGAATTTGCTTAACAGCGTTTTGATGGAGATATTCATGAGCATATATATATATATAAAAAAGGAACCTAGACATGTCCCTGAAACCCATTATGTATGGGGCCAAAATATGCCAAACAAAATGCAATACAGAAACGAATCCAGGTGTCCAATTTCTTGAGGTGGCATTTTATATACGAGTACATTAAAGAAATGCTAAGGTCGAAATTATACAGAGCAGATGGCAGCTGGCATGCTGGAGATATTTGAAATAAAAAAAAAGAATTGTAAACAATAAAGTTTCTCAATTAGATCTCACCTAATAAAATTAGTTCCTCCAAGACTAAAAAGCAAATTTTCAGGCCAAAAATGGACCTCTAAAGTAAAATATCTGTAAGCTATAGGCATACCCTAGCTCTTTGCCCCTTCCACCCTTCCACTGCAACAAAAGCTGAATTTGCATCTATGTCAGCTAAACTTCTTTTATATGGTACAAAGCCTCTTGAAAACTCTCTGCAGGGTACATTTTCTCCCTCCTGATGACACAATTGGCTTTGAGAATCATCAGGTTGAGTTCCTATCTCCATTTTCCATTTCACAAACAGTTTCAGCATTCGAACCAGTACATGGATGAATTTAAACAAAACGGGAAGACTTTAGTACATATTCCTCCATGACAGAGTTTCATCAGGTGCAGGTTCCACAAAGCATGGGTCCTCTTTCCGGAATTCTCAGCAATTTGCCTCAGCTCCTTCAAGAGTTTTAATATTATTACACATGCCTAGTGATAATTGTAAATCAAGTTGGCTGGATGGCCCATGTTTGGTCACGCTTTTCGTCCAATGTCATCTACTTGCTTGCAATTGCATTGTTATTCTCCCATGTACATCCAGTGGCTTCTGGTTATCTACCAGCTGAATAGTTCTTCCAAACAACTTAATACTTGTAACGTGAGCCATGTTCGTAGCGTCTTCAATTGAAGATTCAGTATCCTTGGAACTCAACTCAGACTTCTGGAATAACAACACATAATTTGGTAATCAGCCGCAATGTTATCCACGATAAAGAATTTAATAAATACCATCATATGACACTAGTTAAATCTTGGAATAGCATGAAGCTCATCATACCGTTGAAAACACATGCAAGTTGAAACCAGCAGATATAGAGAGTGATGTAAGAGATCCTTTCTCTTCCTCCACAGAGGAGTCAAATGTCATGCATTCATTTTCCTTTTCAATGGGTGATAGCGATAAGTTGGATGACTGAACTTCAGTGGCACAAGAATTAGGTGATTGACATCTATTAGGCTGCTCTGAAGATGCTGACCCAAATGCTTCTGAATTGAATGCAGATAGCACAGAGGTGGGGGATTGGGTGTCTTTCTCTGCAACTGCCAGGTTTGGGGATGGAGATCTTTCCACTTCATTTGCCATGGATGGTCTTTTGCCAGAATCAACTGATTTACGGGGATATGGATGTAGAGGTTTCCTCTTTGGCCGAGGAGGAGGTATGTCACTTGGTTTTATAGAACTTTCAGCAGTGCCATCAGATTCCCGGGTGATCTAAAGCCATTTATAGAATTAATATATGAGAAATTTGAAGTAGATCAAAACATTGATCAAATTTTCAGAGCATTTATGTTGCAAATGATCAAAAGCATGTCCTTTCTCAGTAAGATATCATCCAGATTTTAGAGACTGTCAAAACAACATTCTGATTGCATCAACCACTATATTACCCCGTAATATTTAATGGAACTTCAATATTAACCTTAGAGAAGAACTTCTGGGCATGGCTTCGAATCTGAACTGCAGTCTTTGTACCTATGTGTTCTGCATGAAGTTAAGAATGGCATTAATCTATCTTGACCAGACATGAAGTATTTATTCTAGATCACTGTGATTACATCAGCATAGACTAATAACCTTCAATTTGCCGCCAACCACGACCATACAATTTCAAAGCATCTAGGAACTTCTGATGCTCTTCTTCTGTCCACTTTTCTCTTTGCTTGGAAATGGTATATGGTTTCCTCACCTGTTAAAAATATCAATGATATTGAAGTATAAGGAACGAATTCTTTAAGCCATATTGTCTCATAAAAGGGAAAGAGTTACTCAATATGGAAAGTAAAACAACCTTAGGAATATGGTTGTCTACATTAGGAGTTTGATCCTTCAACAGGTCAACAATTTCAGATTTTGTGTCATTGTTGGAAAGGTTATTACTAGCATTGCCAGAGTTATTGAACTTTGTTCCTTCTATTTGGTCCTGCATCCACAATAACAGATGATTTATTTTAACTGTTCCCAATAAAGGGAAAAAATAAAGTCTGGAACATATTTTGTGATTAAAGACACTGATGCACACTTGAAAATCACTCAGTTTCTAGGAAACATACATTCCTCTTTCAGGTAGAAAGGAGTCAATGGATTAGACCCCGCTGAAATCTTCATGAGTCCAGGAAAAAAAGGCTTCTTGACAAGTGAATGCAAGACAGATGAAACCTAATTTATATTAATAAGATACCATATGTAGCCTGTGAAAGATTCAAAAGCAAGTCTCCCCTTGCATCCCAGAACGATCAATACGATCTTTAGTCTAACTTTGCCACCAAATTTTATGAAAAAATACGGGAAATTACTTGCCGATCATTTTCCCATTGAATAAAAAGAACTAACAATGGAACAAGAAGTGAGAATTTAAATAAATGAATTGTACAATGTACTGAGTTATACTCTTTATAGTCAATCACAGCCAAGAAGTTTATCCATTCAAATTCAAATGCAACTAAAGCCAGTCCAAGCTGACCTGTAGGTCACTTAAAATAGAAGGCAGCTCTTTTTGGTCATTACACACACGGAAACAGATAGCCGCGATGAAATCTCAGCATGTAATAGCAGAGCGAAGATAAAAACGAATATATCCACTTGGAACTTCCGGTCAATACAAGTTACTTGATTTCCATAAGTCTGAACCATTATCAGAATGACTGAGACATATATTCTACGGTCCATTTGATTGTTCTTAAAAGGCAAATAGTAATTAAAACTTTTTTTAAAAAAATCAATTAGCATTAGGCCCCTGTTTTAAAGAACATGAATATGCAGGCAACAAAAGAAAAATGAAACAAGAACGGTAAATTAAAAAGGTCCAGTTTAAACTGTTCCTTGTGTACCTGCATTTCCATTGGAGCAAATCCAGAGCAAGTCCTGCCGGAGAAAACACTCTAACCTTAATAGAGAGCAAACCCAGCAGCCTACAACATATAGTTGCCATCAATTAAACCGCGAATTCAAAAAGCAACAGATTCAATCAAACAATATCACAGGGCAACACGGACAGACTCAGTTTCTTTCTGTATCCACAGCTTAAAACAAACAAAACAGCTCCAACTTTAATTGCATAAATCAGATTAATCAGATTCAGATTCTCAACGTCAAATCTCTAATTTTCCTCCTCAAAATGAATAACACAGAAAGGAAACATGGCTTGAGCTGAGAAATATAAAAGCCAGATAGTTATACCACGGATTTGCTGGAGAAACAAAATTTTCCACGATTTCGATTCGCAAGAAAATATATACTCTCTCGATAATGTTCAATATACCGAGGGAAGCTAAGTAATCTGAGAGAGATTAAACGAGCAAAGAACGAGGAAATAGAGAAAAGGTAAGAACAGCGAAGGAGGAGGAGAGTTAAATGGAAGAAGCTATAAAATAAAGTGAGAAAAAATAATTAAAAAATGTGGGAGTGCCACGCTAGGGACGAGAAAATATTTTTGGGGGAAAAATAAAAATCTCAGTGGAGGGTTCCAGAAGACGTGAGAGGCTTGTGGCTGAAAACGCACTTGGACCCAGGACACGTGGTGGTAGGCTATTAATAGTTTTTTTTAAAAATTTTCTGACAAACGTTATTCGGAAGTGTCGTTTTATTTTGTGGAAGACATGAGAGCTGAGCAGATAATTAGGAGAGATTTTATCATAAAATAAAAAGATATTTTTGTTTCCTTTTGACTTTAAACGATTTTTTTTTTTTAACTTCACGCGCATGTTCGTTGTTTTAGTTTCACAACTCTTCTTCTTGTCTGAAAAACTTTCAAACTACGTGTTTGAATTTGTTTCTTTATTTTAAATTTTTAAAATAAATAAAATTAAAATATGTTTTTGGAATAGTTCATCAGAAGAATAGCAGAATGTATGTTCAGTCCATAATTAGTTAATTAGTTTTATTGGGCCAGAAAATTAGTTAATTAGTTAAATAGATAGGATTTGTGTTGTTATTTGTGGTGAGGGTGGACGACAACTCAGCACGCCGCCAATAGGCTTGGAGTAGTGTGTCTGATACTGTTGCCACCGAAAGGGTTGGTCCAATGAAATCCACCCAACTCATATATATATATTTTTTGGGCCAACACACCCAGCTCATATATACAAATATAGATTGGGATTTCAATCATACATGAATCAACTATTATTATTATTATGATAATTTGGTTTATAAGCAATTGATCAATCTATCTATATAGAGATATAAGAGATAAGGTGTAATTTTACGAGTAAAGTTTTTTTTGAGAGCATTTAATATAAATAAGTTTTAAAAGTGATAAAAATGTAAATAAATAATTTAAAAGTGTGCAAATTCACCATAATCATTAAATTTTATCAAAAATCGTTAAAATCATAAATAGAATCAGAATGATAACTTGTTTCTGAAATCCATACTACATATCATTCTAAACTTAGGATCTAGTTTATGAGTTTTCTCTGATCCTGGGTTCTGTGTAAGACTGAAATCTATTTTATCCTCCAAAATTTATAGTTTTTGCCATTTATCCCTACTCATTACATACTCTTTCCAATTCACAATATATGTTATTTTAACTAATTTATCATAACAAATAAATAATAGTTAACTTATTAACTTTGTCCTAAATTGAAAGAAATTTTCAATCTTATTCATATTAAATGAGGTATATAAGGTGAAAAAAATATAATTAATCATATTTAAATATTAATTACAAAAATAAAATTAATAAATTAACATTTTTTGCTCTTCAAGTTAAATATATTGTAAATCAAATCATTCTTATAAAAACGAGCGATCTATATTATAAATCGGAGAGGGTATATTAGACTATATTTTCATTAGTAGAGGTCATGATTAAGAATAATATTTTAGCGAAACAAGTATATATTTCTTACAAAATAACTAAATTAATTAATTGTTTAAGATATATAGGTTAGTGAGAAAATCGATAAACAGTTCCTATTTAAAATTTGATTGATTATAATGACCTAGTATGACTACTGTGTGTGCATATAGTCATACAGAGCACCCGTACTTTCTTTGCAATTGTCATGTTTTTCTTTAAAAAATAAAAAATAAAGAATAAACAGTAACTTTTTACTAATTTTTTTAGCTCCTTTATTTAGAATAGAAAAGAGCCCTATGATTGCCTAGAGGTCATTAGCCTCATTACTCGGGGATACGAGGGTTCCTATTCCTTTAAGGATGTCATTGACGAAGCCAGGCTATGGATAGTTAGAAATTGGCAGATTCTTATCTGTCACATTCCCAGGAAATAGAATTTACTAGCAGATTACCTTGCCAAGAATGTGCATTCTCGTACTGAAACTTTTGTTATCCTTGATCACCCACCACCTTCCTTTCGTGAAGCGGTCGGTGATGAAGGATGATACGTTTGAGTTGTTTGGTTGTTTTTTGTATTAGTCTTGTATTAGACTAATGATTCTCAATTTATTATTCAAAAAAAAAAAAAGAGCACTATCTACCGTTATAAACAGAGAAATGGCTAGTGAGAGACAAAGCGAGCGAAATGGCCAATCGACCAACACTGAAACTACTGAAATTGCTTCCGAAGGTGGTGGAGGAAATTCCAAAGAAGATGATGATCTAATGGGGAGGAGCATCAAGAAAATGCATGCTGAAATTGGGACGGAAGAGGGAAGGAGTAATTAAGGAAAGAAAACACACCCCTCTGATGAACTGATAATGGATATCGAATAGGAAGTACAACAGAAACAGAGTATGATATAGAGCATTAAGAGTCAAATTTCTTATAAGGCGAAACTCTTGGGGGAAACAGCGGAATCTTTGGATAGAAGTTTTGATGAACAGATGTTGGAATGGATACAAGAAGAGGAAGAACAAACTCTAGAATTAACAAAGGAACAAAGGGAGAAATTAGGTTCTATTCCTTCTCTAAACATCTCTAATGACAAATTGAAGGAGTTGTGTAGAGCATGGAAAGATGCACTCATTATAACAGTATTGGGAAGGAGAATGAATCTATATATGATGAAGGATAGAGTTAAAAGCCTGCTTCGATCAGATAATTTCGAATTAATAGACCTGCCAAACAACTATTTTGTGTTTAGAACGGTGGACAAAGGGTTGTGCTCTAATATGCTTTTCGATGGTCCATGGCTAATCCAAGGCCATTATTTGGCAGTACAACGTTGGAGCCTTAATTTTAATCCATACTGCAATAAAGTAAGGAAGGTAGCTGTTTGGATCAGGGTTCCTACCACATATTTATTCAGAGGAGTGCATGTTTGAGATAGGGAATTTAATAGGCAGAACTCTTAAAGTGGATATGAACACTCTAGCTAATCAAGGAAGCAACAAGCAGATAGTGGAAAGAGGAAAATTTGCAAGAGTTAGTGTTGAAGTTGATCTCAACCAAAAATTGCAATCAAGATTTATTCTCAGAAACAGAGTCTACATAGTGGAATATGAGGGACTTCATGTCATTTGCTTCAGATGCGGTTTGTATGGCCACATAGTAGATACATGGACATTGAAGACATCGGAATTACATGAGCCACCATCTCAGACGGTGACGGAAAAATTGCAGACGACAGCAGAGAAAAGATAACCAACTATCAAACAACCTATACTAGTTGTACCTGGTATATCGGTGGAAGAGGAGTATGGCCCTTGATGCAGGTTAGGTCCTCGGTCAAATCGCACCCCCAGAACAACAATCGAGAAAGAAATCGATCTGACAAAATGACTAGTTTAGACCAAAAACATGGAAAAGATACTAACCAAAATTCGGGATCGAGATTCAGTGTCTTATAAGGACTGGATTTGCCTGTCTTGTCCAAAGATACATCGAAGACAAATAAGAAAAATAAAGGGGTGGAGGTGCAGTAGAGGAAGAAAGAAATTCAGAGTCTTAAAAAGAGTGGAGGTGACGGAAAGAAGAATAGGGAAATGGAAGCCTTGATTTCCATTTTCGAGGTAGGTGGAAGTAGCGGCTCAAAGTCGGACACAGTGGAGAGAGATGCAATGAAGGAGAAAGACGATGGACTAACTAAGCAGGTGGGAGATGTGATGGCTTTAAGCATGGAGGAAGATGACATGGTAGGCCCCAATAATTCAATGAAAGAGGAAGAAAATAATGTAAAAAAACAAGGTGGAAGTGGGCCGAATGAAGGCCAAGAGATTGAGGTGACTAGAAATGAGATCAAGAAGAGAAAGGGCCTTTTTTAGGAAAAGCTAAAATGTAAAAAAAATGCAATTGCAAGTGGGCCGAAAAATCCAAACCAGCGTTTCAAAAAAAAACAATTGGGAAGAAATCATGTTGTGGTTTTTGGGTCTGCTTCAAACAAAGGGTCCAACGAATTGGTTTTACCAAATAGGGCCGAATACATGGAGAAGGATATTTATAATTCCCATCAATGTGAAGAAGAACTAGGTACCTACGGTGGAGTCATAAGGCAGAACAATGAAGACTGTTTACACCCAACAAGACCACCGAATCACATGGACATACAGCAAGCACCGGATCTAGGTAAAAATAATGCTGCGGAAATTGTAGCTGAGGCTGAAGAATCCAATATTGCTTGTGAAGATGCGTTAGTAGAGGTGGAAATCATGCAAATTATTGGACTAGGCCAATAGTTCAGCAGTTCCAGGTAAGTGGTTCTATCCAATCTATTTATTTTATGAATTCTATAAATATACTATCTTGGAACTGCAGGGGTGCAGCGTCCAAAACTTTTCCTAATAGAATTAGAGATGTGTTAAGAAATAATGAAGTGAAGATTATGATCCTTATGGAGACTCGTGTGAGCGGTATTAAGGCTAACAAGATTATTAGAAAATTGGGCTTCAATACTTGAATTCGTTTGGAAGCTACCGGGTTTGCTGGAGGTATATGGTTATTATGGAATGTAGAAGATATTTCTGTCCATTGTATTTCTTCTACTACATAGGCTATCCATACGAGAGTGGTGATGATTAAGGAACCAAAAGTATTTATGCTTTCTTGTATCTATGCAAAACCAAATCATATCCTTCGTCAAGCTTTATGGAATGATTTAAATTATTTCAGTGATTCGGTTAATATTCCTTGGATTGTTATAGGGGATTTTAATGCATATCTGTATGGTGAAAATAAATGTGGGGGTTTTGAGCCAGACGTAAGATCGATGAGGCAATTTCAAGATTGTATTTCGGAGTGTCAGCTCATTGAAACCAAAACCATTGGTGAAAGTTTCACTTGGGATCATAGTTTTGTAAAAGAAAAAATTGATTGGGTCTTTATGAATTCAGAGTGGAATCAGTCTTATCCTCTTACAAGGGTCCATCACTTGTGTAAATTTGGATTGGATCATCGTTGTAGCGTCTAGAATTTTGAAAACATGAAGCCGCCACCAAAATTTTAAAGATAGGATAATTTTGGAAACCTTTTTTAAAAATGGAAACTGGTCTACAAAAACCATTTAGGGTTCGGGAGTCGATTGTGTGTGGAGAAGGTGTTAGGCACCCCACAACACCCATTCATAAGAATGGTTACCCTAAGTTAATTATTTAAAAATATTATGGTCTTTAACTTTATTATATTTACCCAAATAAAAAAAGAATATTTACAAAACTAAATGAAATGAAAACTAAAGAAGAAGAAAAAAGAACACTTATTTACAATAGGAAAAAATATATTTATTTATAAAAAAGAGAACATTTATTTACAACAAGAAAATAAGAAAAAATATATTTATTTATAAAATTGGACTTGACCTAGGATGAAAACCTAGGGCCTACGTACTCTTTAGAGGGTTCAAAGCCCACGTAGTTCGGGGGTAGAAATGCGTGTCACTTTGTTTGTATTTTTTAGAAAAAATGTTTATTTAATTTATTTGAGAAAAATATATATATTTTTTGTTGGGTTTGTGTTTTTTACTTTTTTTTTCAAAAAACGTTTTTTTTTATTTTCTTGTAAAAGAGAATTTCTCCCTTTTATTTTCATTTATCAAAATGTGTTAAAATATTTTTTTTTCCTTTTTTTTTTTGAAAGAGGACCTAAGAAAGGGATTAAGAAAAAAAAAAAAAAGAAAAGTAGCACAAGTTAAACAAAAAAGAAGTCAAAAGTGAGGAGATTCATGGGTACCTTTTATTCTTTGAACCCGCTACAATAAGAGATAGGGTGATAGAACCACATAATAAACAAGAGACAAGTACAATCATATTATCTATATTTATTAAGCATAACACCTAGTATCATAAGAAAATAAGACAGCACATACCTCTTGCCTATGTATGAGATAATTCAGTTGGATAATAAAATGCAAATCCACAAGACCACGATGAGCTAAAACACGTCCAGCAACATCATAGTATAAAGTAAAGCAATGTAATGCATATTGGATAAAGTCATAGTGCATGAATGATGAGGTAAGCATGAGGCATGATGAGGTAAGCATGAACCAAGGGATATTAGATGAGAGGAAAAAAACGAGATGTCAAAGTGAAATAAAAGAAAAGGATGAAAACTCAGCTACAGACCTTATCTCCTTACTCTCCCAAAATTCTTGTCCCTTTTGCTTCAACCCTTACACTCCTATTTATAGTCTCAAGGTAGGGTTTTCTTCATAAATGCTCCCTTTTTCTTTTCTTTTTTTAATTTTCGTATTTTTGATTTTTTTTTTGTATTTTATGTTAAGAACTACCTAACTTGACCCAATCACCATCAATGGAGATTTTTTTTAAAAAAAATCGTTTTTTTATTTTTTGTATTTTCTATTGATAAAACTTCCTAACTTGACCTAATTACCATTAGTGGAGATTTTTTCGTTTTTTAATTTTTTTTTCATTATTCTCCCCACAAGTAACTTCCTAATTTAAACCTATCAACATAAATGATATTTTTTATTTTTCATTTTTTTATTTATTATTTTCCCTTAATGAATGACAATGCCAATCATATCAATGAGGGGATTTATTTTAATTTTCGTTTTTATTTTTTCCCTTTCAATGATGATTGCCTATTTAGACACCGATCATCATCAATAGGAGGATTTTCTTATTTTTCTTATTTTCATTTTTTTATTTTTTCTTTCAATGATGATTGCCAATTTGGATACCAATCATTATCATTTTTTTTTGTAGTTTTTTAGTGGGTCCCGGACAAAATAGGGTGTTCACAATCGTCCTATTCTATTGAAATCTTTTAATTTCCTTCAGATTACCGAAGTCCAAAAACCCCTTTTCGTTGCCAAGCAGCATGATTCTTAGAGGAAGGTTTTCGCGATATGGTGGAGGAAGCTTGGAGGGGGATCACTGGAATGCAAAAATTTCTAACTTTACTAATAAGGCCGATGAATGGAATAAAAGAAGAGTGGGCAATCTTAATGAAATGAAACAGAAGACTCTTCAAAGGCTTGAAGGTATTCAGAGGGTGAGGGCTAGACAAGATAGCTAGTACTTGATCCCATGAGTTATGGAAAGAGTACAACAAACTTCTAGCCCAGGAAGAACTAGTGTGGTACCAGAAATTGAGATGTCATTGGTTGAAGTGGGGAGATCAAAATAGCAAATTCTTTCATACTACATTGACTGTCAGGAAAAGGCGTAATGGGATTGAAGGTCTGAAAAGGTTAATGATGAATGGACTTTTGATCAGGACAAGCTTAAAAGTATGGCTGTAGATTACTATAAAAACCTATTCCATAGTGGCATTCAAAATGGTGATAGCATTAATACTAGTACTGGATTTCAAAGCTTGAGTGACTTAGAAATTACCAAGATCAATGCGGAGGTGTCACAAGAGGAGATCAAAAAAGAAAAATTTGAAATTGAGGCTCTTAAGACCTCGGGGCCTGATGGTATTCAAGCGGTGTTTTATCAAGAATATTGGTCAGTAGTGGGGGAGCATATTGTAGGTTTGGTTAATGACATTTTTCAAAATCCGGAACGGGTTAAAGACATTAATAATGCAAATATTGTGCTCATTCCAAATATGGATAAACCAGAGAGTATTATGAACTTTAGGCCCATTTCGCTGTGTAATGTTAGCTATAAAATTATCACCAAGATTCTCAGTTGTCGTCTTTAAGAGGTTATGCGGAAACTTGTTAGACAAAATCAATGTAGCTTTATTGCAGGGTGACAGAGCAGTGATAATATAATTATTATGCAGGAAGTAATTCATTCAATGAGATCCAAGACGGGAAAGAAGAGTTGGATGGCTGTAAAAGTGGATCTTGAGAAGGCATATGATCGTCTGGAGTGGTCATTCATACAGAATACGCTTCAAGTTGTGGGTATAGAAGGGAATATCTATGATCTTATTATGGCATGCATATCAAATCCATCCTTTCTAGTGCTGTGGAATGGAGATACTACTACTACTTTCAGTTCTTCCCGTGGAATCAGACAAGGAGATCCCCTCTCTCCTTATATCTTTACCTTGTGTATAGAGCGGTTGAGCCATCTTATTCAAGATGCAGTTAATGCTAGATCATGGAAGCCAATTTGTCTGAGTAGAGGCGGTCCTCCGATTTCTCATTTATTCTTTACGGATGATCTTATTCTATTTGGTGAGGCATCGGAGGAACAGGTTGATAGGATATTGGACTGTTTACAGGCCTTCTGCAATGTCTCTGGACAAAAAGTAAACAGAAGTAAGACTCAGGTTTATTTTTCTAAAAATGTTCATTTCAATAGGGCACATGGGCTTAGTAGAGCGATAGGAGTGCGTTTAACTGGATATTTGGGTAAATATCTTGGGATACCTTTATTTCATAAAAGGGTATCCAAGGTTTTGTTTTATCCTATTCTTGAGAGAACGCAGAAGAGATTATCAGGATGGAAGAAATGGTGTTTGAACATGGCCGGAAGAATTACTCTTATTAAATCTGTTCTATCGGCTATTCCATCTTATCATATGCAAACCATGCTGTTACCGAGAGGAATCCTGAGGGAACTTGAAAAGAAAAGCAGGAGCTTCTTATGGGATGAGAGAGATGATTAGAGGAAATTACATCTTATCTCATGGGATCAGATTAAGAAGGATAAGAAGGATGATGGGCTAGGCGTAAGGGATATGTGTAAACAGAATGAAGCGTTCGTGATGAAGCTATGATGGAACCTTCTTACTAATAAGAATGCTTTATGGATGAGAGTGCTTAGGGGTAAATATAAATGGGATCATATGAATAGACCTATACCAAAGAGAAATGCTTCTTATACGTGGAAAGGTGTTTGTTCTATTTGGGAGAAATTTCAAAAAGGGGTGAGAATTAAAATTGGAGATTGTGCTCTAGCCTCTTTTTGGTATGATAACTGGTCGGAACTGAATAAACCTTTGATTGAATTAGTTCCACACATAGAAGCTTTCGTAGATATCAATGAGAAGGTTCAGGAGTTTGTGAATCAGTGGGGTGACTGGGATATTAGAAACTTAAGCATGTGGTTCCAGTGGCCGGTGATCGAGCGAATTGTTAACACTCATCCACCTTCCGTAGAAAGAGGTGACGATAAATATTTTTGGAAACTGGCTGCTGATGGTTGTTTTTCTATTAGTTCTGCATATCATTTTTGTTTTACAGGGTCCCGGAACCAGGATCATTCAGGTTGGAGAATGCTGTGGAGATGGAGGGTACTAGAGAAGATTAAATTCTTTATGTGGCTTGCAGCACATGGAAGGATCCATACGGCGAAGATGAGGGTTCAAAGAGGATTGCTGGAGCATGCGGAATGTTCATTTGGATACAATGCTGAGGAGGACATCATGCACTTACTAAGGGAATGTATCAATGCAAAGGAAAGATGGATATCCTTAGTTAATCCAGTTCTGTGGGATAAATTTTCTGCCTTACAAGGAGTGGAGTGGATACAATGGAATCTCAGGAACAAGACGGGTAGAAACTTCACTAGAAATGTCAGCTGGCCGATCTTGTTTGGATATGTGTGCTAGGACATATGGGTTGCTCGATGTTCGAAGTTGTTTGGAGACGATCAGCAGGCTTGAGTTTAGAACGGTCATTCGAGTTTCTTCAGAGCTAGTTGGGATATGGACTTAAAAAACACATGTCGCTTCTACAAAAATGCAATGGCTAAAGTACATATCGGCTTAAGGGGTCGACCTAGGTTTGCTTCATTGGAGACAGATGCCTCGGTGCTGGAATCGGGCACGACAGGATGCACAGGAGCTATCAAGGATGAAGACGGTAACTGGATTAGTAGGTATATTAGCATACTTGTTTAGGTTCCCCCAGTAGTTGCTGAGATCATTGCAATTATTCAGGGCCTTCAGATATGTTGGAACATGAATTTAAAGCATATTATTATTTCCACAGACTGTCTAGAAGTCATT
The DNA here is from genome assembly GCA_963855925.1 of Inga laurina. Lineage (NCBI taxonomy): Eukaryota > Viridiplantae > Streptophyta > Magnoliopsida > Fabales > Fabaceae > Inga > Inga laurina. Next base: position 10,739,306 of record OY979702.1, read on the forward strand.
AACTTAATCATGAGGGATGCTAATAGAGATCATCCATTCAGGATGTAATAGAAGACGCACGCCTTTGGATGGCAAAAGAATGGCAAGTCCTCCTTACGTTTGTTCCTAGGGAGGATAATATTCTTGCTGATCACTTAGCCAGATTAGTACATAGTATGTCTGAGAATTTTGTTACTTTTGATCAACCCCCACCTTCTTTTACGGAGGCGGCGGTTGATCAAGATTGATTGTTGTTTTTTGGTTTTGTATCACACTGAGAGCGTGTTTCTTTGTATCCTTTTTATTGGGCAATGAATTCCAGTTTGCATTAAAAAAAAAAAAAAAAGAGCACTATCTTCCTTGCCACTCACTGGATTGAAATGTTTCTCATAAACTAGATAAATTTTTGGCGTTCAACTTTTTTTAATGGAAAAAAAGAGCCGTGTGAGACTGTGAGGTGTGATTCAATTGTTGCTACCCTGAGGCTTGAACTTTTGGAGATGGTTAGCCTTTGCTATTGACATCCGCGACCATTCTTTTCTCTAAAACTGTACCGTTGTATGTGCAAAATTATTGATATTAATCACTTTTTTTTCAGCAAAACTGTTGATGGCATGACAAATGTATTTTCACCACTTTTAGGGCTTATTTGGTTTGAGAGGAGGGGAAGGAAAGTGGGCAGGAGGAAAAATTTTTTAAGTTAAATTTGGAAAAAATTAGAGAAGTGGGGTTAAAAATTTTTAATTAATTTTTCTTATTCTTTTATCTTATATATTCTCTTTATTAAAATTTTATTAACCCACTTCTTCAAACAGACCCTAAGGGTCTGTTTGGTGTGAGGGATTTGGAGGGGAGGGGAGGGGAGGGAAAATTTTTATGAGTTGAATTTTAAAGATTGAAAAAGTGGGTTAATAAAATTTTAATAAAGAGAATATATAAGATAAAAGAGTAAGAAAAATTAATTAAAAAATTTTAACCTCACTTTCTAATTTTTTTAAATTTAACTCAAAATTTTTTTTCCTCCGCCCACTTTCCCTCCCCTTCCCTCAGACCAAACAAGCCCTTAAAAGTTTACGTTACTATTAATTAAATAATAAAATTTTTATAATTTTTTTTTTTTTGCTGGAGTAAAATTTGTTTTGCTAGATTGCTCAGAACATGTAGGGAACTACAAAGGCACACCATACTCATCACTACAATGAAATATAAGCTATCCAAAATTTAATCTTGATGGTTCATATTCAAAATTTAAAATTTTCAATTTTTGAAATAATAGATTATTTTTTAAGAATTTCTGTTATAAAATTATCTTTATTTTTAATTATGTATATATTAAAATAAAATTTCTTTAAAAAATGAAATTAAACCTTTATCATCCAAAATCATTCTGTTTCTAAGAATCACAGTTTTTTAGTCAGGGAAAAAAAATTACTCAGCAAAATATTTTTATTTAAAATTGATTATTTAATAAATAGAAATTCAAACTTGAAAAATACTTTCTTTCTTTTCTTTTTTTTATGTTATCAGTAATGGAAAGGAGATATTAGTTGATGGCAGTGGAAAATGTGCACAGCAAAACTATGAAAATTGTTTGGATTAGTTTTTGGAGAATAGGTTTTACAATTTATGAGGAACCACTCTAATTCTATTTATAAGTTTCTTTTAACTAAATTTTATACACCAAGGAGAGGTGGTTAACTCAATGGTTATGAGGTAAATTTCTAATTATGCTTTCATTTATGAATGAATACTTTTCAACTATTTCTTCTCTATCTATCTTTAAATTATTTATTCATTGGTACCATAATAAGGGCAAAATTGTCACAATGTCATTTACTATATTGAAACTAAACTTATAAATAAAACCAAATTTTTTTAGTAAAAAATAACTTATAAATAGAATTAGAGTGATAAATATTTAAAAAGAGTTTTATGACTTTTGTCTCTGTTTGCGAAAAAGAACTTATGAAACAACGGTTTCGTAGCTTCCCGTTATTCGCTAAATATCAATAATTTCACACACAAAACGGTGTGGTTTAAAAAAATAGGATGGCAGAGGATGTTAACAACAAAGGAGAGAAGCCATCTCCGAAACTTTGACATGGTTTTAATTTATGATGATGAAGGAAAACTCCGACCGATATTATTGGACTAATGACACTTCTTAACATTTTATATTATTAGTGGCCTCTATTTTTTTACGTCCCTTTATAACTCCATGTCTCTATTAGTCTCTCCATGTAATCTTACTTATTAACCATTCTATATTTACTAAAGATTAATTAATAAACTAAATTATCTGTTTCCACACACGTCACCCACCAAAAATGTTGGATTTCCACTTCTGTTGGATCCAAGACATATGATTTATATATTTTCTATAAGTTTTTTTAATTTTTAATTAAATCATGTTACTACTATTTGAATATTTGAAAATAAATTTGAAAATCAAAGTCAATAAATAAAAATTGTATTTTTAGAAATACACATAATACTAAAGAAGATCTAGAAATATCTGTGGCCACTAAAAACACGGGGGCGATCAGATAGAGACGCGAGCAGGACAAGTTGGTGGGACTTGTGGATGTGGTGGATCCTCACTTGCGCGATCAACTATGGTGGTCCCCACCTTGCGCTTTTTTTGGCTACGTCACCGCTTCCCACCACTATCGGTTCACCTTCCTTTTTGAGGGAGGCCTCTCTTTATTTTTCTTATCGTCCACTTCCATTCATTCTTTTATCATCATCGTTAGATTAACTTTGCACAGTTAAGATTTAATATCCATATATGCTCAATTCATTTTTATATAAATTCGTTTAGTTATATATGTTACAATATTTAACTTTTATCTATCATTTCCTTTTGTGTACAGTATTTTAATACTTCTTGCACGATGTTTAGCAAATCATAAATGGAACAAGCGGATGAAGAGTTGGCAACATCTCTGTAACATCATAAGCAAAGTGAAACCTTCGAATGATTGTAAATTTCTAAATACTGATTTGTTTCTTGTAAAGTTTGGATTTTAATAGTATATACATGTATATGAATAACTGTAAATACATTCTGATTTGTTGTATTACTTTATATATAAATGAATGTAAATATATATTATTAGTCGTTTTGCATAAATGTATATACATGGGATATTTAAAGCAGAACCAACCCCCCCTCATTTTTTTTTAAAAATTTAGCTTCGATACATTATAGTTGTTACCTAACAATCGTTATTTATGTAATTTACATATAAAGATTGTTTAAATAAATCTATTAGTATTATTATCAATATATAACGATTGTTTTGAAGCAACCATCATATTTGTTAATACATAAATAACGGTTGTTAAAATGGAACTGTTATGTATTATGCAAGCATTATTATAAATTATGATGACTATTTATGTGTGCCCGTTAAGTATTATCATAGTAATAAACATATCATGATCTCACCAAACTTCATTGTAACCGTTATATCCAAAATAAATAATGGTCTAGGACTGTAATTTATCTGCGCATGTATAACACTCGATATGTAGGTCCGGAATGGTTATACTCCCTTCGGTCCTAATTATAAGACAGGGTTGACTTTTTTGGAGAAATTAAGGAAGCCAATTAAATTACTTTAGAGTATTTATATTTTTAATTTTTTCACTAAACTAATTAATTTGACTAATAAACTAATATATAATCTAAGGATACTAAAAATATAAACACTCTAAATTAATTTAATTAGCTTCCTTAATTTCTCTAAAAAAGTCAACTTTATCTAATAATTAAGACCGAAGGAAGTATATGATAAATAATAATTATCATAAAAAATATTTTTTGTAGTCGTGCGGGGACCGAATGATCTCCACTCACAGGAAACTTCTATGTTATTAGACTATCTGCCTTTTGGCAAAAGCTTTCGTTTTAAATCCATAAAATTTTACTTTACCCATTTATTACTTTTTAGCACGCATACTTTAGTTTATTTATAGGGAAAATTCTAAAAAAAAAAAAAACCTCCAAAATGGAGAAATTTTGATTTAGTACTCAGAATTCTAAAATCCCGGATCAGTACTGTATCAGTACGGATGAACAGTGCGAAGGGCTTCAAAAGATGATTTTGCCCTTCAGCCCTCATTTTCGCCACTCCAGAATAACAACACAAGGCTCTTAATTAACAACTCAATATTCTTGCTTAACAACTTCGTTTTATTCTTTCACATATTCGCATCTCAAAAAATAGTGTTGTTAATGTAAAATACGGTGTTGTTAATAAAGAAAGAGGTGTTGTTATTGTCCCTGAAACTTAAATTACAAAGTTGTGAAACAAGAAATGGGAGTTGTTAATGTAGAATATGGTGTTATTAATAACAAGACCGGTGTTGTTATTGTGAAAATAAAAGATGAAACTGGAGTTGTTAACCAAGAATCCGGAGTTGTTAATTAAGAATCTCGAGTTGTTTTTCTAAAGTGGCGAGAATGAGGGCTGAAGGGAAAAATCGTCTTTTGATGCACCCTGCATTATTCATACCTATTGACACGGTACTAATCCGGGATTTTGGAATTCGGAATACTGTTTCTGAAATTTTCCCTTATTTATACATGTGTGTGTGTGTGAGTAAAAATTTCGAATAAAAGATGCCCGTTGTTCAACGACCAGATTAAGTCATAAAATAATGGCCAAAAGTGTACAAGTTTCAATCCCACTTTGTCTTTACCCACTTGTAAGTAACTAATAAACATAGCTTTCTTGCCAACTTTGGTTGCTTTCCTTCATAAGTAGATAACATTTAAAATTGATTATTCTTATAAAAAAAGAATCAGTTAACTTTCATTGATTGCTTTCAAGATTTATTTTGCCAAATAAAGAATGAATAGTTGCGTGATAGAAATGAAAAATTAGGTCTTGGCTGCCATTAATGTAAAAGACCCTTCCCCATTATTAAAACCTCAAATATTTGTGAGCCACATACCCTCCTGAAGGTTTCTGGGGAAACGTTAGTGACTCGTTTGGCTGAAGAATCTGTAATTCCTAGAATCAGTGTTGTGTAACCCGGTCCGGCCCGAAAACAGGGAGAACCGGCTGGTAAATCGGTCCGGTCCGGGTTACAATTTTTTTTAAAAATTTTAATTTTTTTTTTATAATTTCATATTATAAGTCTAAAATCTTCAATTTTTCACCGATTTGGTCCCGGTCTGACCCACTGACCCTTAACCCAATACCTCAACCGGTTCAATACCCGATCCTGATTTTAATACCTTGCTCAGAACTGACATTTTTTTATTTTATCTTATTTTTAATTTTTTCACATCACAAAATATACCTTTTGATGCTTCTCATACTTTTTCTTTAATATACCGTTTTCACACATAATTTGAAACATGGATTGGATTTACCAATTGAGGAAGAAAATGATAGATATCTCATCTTTGGATTTGAGTTAAATTTCAGACTCCAAATATTCTAACCTAATTTTTTTTTATAAAAGAAATGAAATCTAGAATTTGGTATTATAAGGTTATATACAAGCACGATCCCCAAACCAGGAGAAATTCTTTTACTAGTTCAGCATTGTTATGTTTAAGTAATTGTTAGGATCAGATTAATGAGGAATGAGCATAATGGAAGGGGTCAATCTTTTATAACATTGTAAATCAAGGTTTAAATTTTTATTACGAGAAATACCCACATTAATAGTGCATAGACTAAGATTGTCTTAAATAAAATGATACCGGTGTTTAGATAAAAAGGACCAAAATCAACATATGTCAGTATGATAAGTTAACTTGAAGAAGCTATTATAGCATATGAGATAGTTATTACTCCCTCCGGTTCTAATTATAAGATAAAGTTGACTTTTTTGGAGAAATTAAGGAAGTCAATAAAATTACTTTAGAGTGTTTATATTTTTAGTATCCTTAGATTATATGTTAGTTTATTAGTCAAATTAATTAATTTGGAGAAAAAAAAATAAAAAATATGAATACTTTAAAGCAATTTAATTGGATTCCTTAATTTCTCTAAAAAAGTCAACTTTGTCTTATAATTAGGACCAGAGGGAGTATCTTTTATCTTTAATATAAGACATATTTATTTAATTTGATTAGATTAAAAAAATTTGTTTAGTTAATTAACATGACATATATTTTTTAAAACACATTTGTCATTTTTCTTAATTTCTTCATTTTCTCTATTCCTATATTAGTGTTAAAAGAGCATCAATAGGGATAAATTAGGAAAAAAATTAATAAATATGAACATAATATCTTATATTTAAGATCAAATTCAACTTTCTAAATATACCTTATATTAAAAATATAAGGGAGTAATTAGCTTTTTTTTTTTTTTTTTGCCAATTAGTAAGTGGCTATTTGAATGTACATTTTATAAATAGAAAACAGATCATATCAATATAAACCGACTTTCCAGATGGAATATTAGGGGGGGGGGGAAAAACAAAAGAAAAATCCCAGCTGGTGGTGTGCGCACACACACACATATATATGGTAGTATTATATAAGATTTGTCCAAGATTAAGGTTTGCTTGTGGGTCCCGCATGATCCTAAGAGCGAACTGTGGCCTCAAGTTTGTTTGTTGAGGTGGGCATACAACTTAAAGTCTTAAACACTTCATTCAATCAGCTGCACGTGCCACTTGCCTAACACAGATCTTCAGAAACCCCCAAATTTGAAGGGTGTAGGGTTTTTTTCAAATAAATTAATTGTGAAGTGTCTTTATCAAAATTTTATTCTTTTTTTTTTCCATCTTTATCAAAATTTTATTCACTAAAAACGTTTGACACGTGTTAGTACACATAAAATATTACTCCTTCCGATCTTAATTATAAGATGAAGTTGATTTTTTTGGAGAAATCAAAGAAGCGAATTAAATTACTTTAGAGTGTTTATATTTTTAGTATCCTTAAATTATATATTAGTTTATTAGTCAAATTAATTAGTTTAGAGAAAAAAATATAAATATAAATACTCTAAAGTAATTTAATTGGCTTCCTTAATTTTTCTAAAAAAATTAACTTTATCTTATAATTAAGATCGAAGGAAGTAGTATTTTGCAAGATTTTGCCAAAAAAAAAAAAAAAGAATGTCAGTACTTGAATTTAAGCCCTTCGTACCAATAAAATTTTAAGACGCGAGCTTTTTACCGATTTCTCCTTTCATCTTTTCAGTCAAAAGCCTCCATAGGTAATGTTATTGATGTGATTGACCTCTTAACGACCTACCAGTATTATGAATACAGATCTATATCAAAAGTCCACCCCCCAAAGACTAATATATTATGAATTTTATCTATTATTCTGATTGCATTTATAAGTTTCTCTTAATTAAATTTTATATATAAATTAGAGATGGTTAACTTAATAATTATGGGATAAATTTGTATCTATGCTCTCATTTATGAATGCATACTTTTCAATTCTTTTTTTTATCTATTTTTAAATTATTTCTTCATTGGTACAATAAATAAGGACAAAATTATCACAATCTTATGTACTATACTGAAATTGGACTTATAAATAAAATCAAATTTTTTAATAAAAAATAACTTATAAATAAGACCAGAATGATACTTTTCTTACAAAAATTCGAAAAGTAAGACTCATGACATTTGAGTGTCATTACTCATAGTGAATCATTCATGTACTACAATTTAGAAAAATTAGATTCCAAAATAAATAGAAGCATCACAATTATTTTGTATTGGTTCTTTGGATCTAAATAATGTTTTGATTGTGAGACATAATCCTAATATGTTCCTAATGTGAATTTCGACATCTAATATTTTTGTTGGGTTGGGCATAAAACCTAAACGCATGATGTGCTTTTCTCTCGTTTAGTTTGATGTTAGTTAAGCTTGTTTGTTGAACTTTCAGATCATGAAAATGCATGGTTATCTCTCATTCATAATTAGGCATCAATCTCAATTTTTCGACATTCGTAAATGGGCACTAATCTCTATTTTTCCACCTCCTTTTATTATAACACATTTTCCCACATTCATAAATAGGCATTAATCTCTCTTTTCCCAAATTCATAAATAGGCATCAAAATCAAGTATTGAATGATATAATGATTACCAATCTTAGTAAGTGCACATACACAAAAAATTTGACAAAATATATGTAAGGGGGTTATAAACCAACGAAGGCTCAAATGATATAAACGTTATTGAGCCTCGTTGGAGTGCATTAAATATTAAAGCTAAAATACAAAAATACATATATTTTCCATTAAAAACTATCGTGTCGCAAATAACCACAAGCAACTTTAATGGATCAAGAGGCATGCAAGAATGATTTAGCTTTATATGATAAGTTGGAGCCTCTTAATTAATTTTAACTCTTAATCAATTGAATAGTCATGAATCTAGTCCAACAGGTTTGTTTCTATTCCTAGAAGCCAATGTAATCGTAAATGAATCCACTTGTGGCCGTGGACATAACCATGGTTGTAATCATTGTGGTTTAAATTCCCACTATGATAAGGATTACAAAAGGGAAATTAGTGGGAACAATAATCTAGCTAAAAGTTTGTGTTATTGCTGTGGTGATAAAGGTCATTAGTCCCATAGTTGTCGTGCACACAGACATCTAATTAACCTTTATCAAGAATCGCTCAAAAATAAAAATAAAGGTAAAGAGTCAAAGATTGAAACAAATTTTGTTAATGGGGAAGGCAATTCTAAGCATTGTGACATGGATGTCACACATTTGAATATTGTTGATTTCTTTTGCTGATCCTAACAGAAGGATTGATCACCCGACGGGTGATGGAAATGTTCCAAAATTAAGTTGTCATTGTGAAATTGAACTGTTATCATTGGACGAGCTTGCAAAAACGCCAAAGCCCATTTTTAATAAATGTCATTAGGCCCGTTTACAAAAACGCCAAAACCCATTTTCAATAAATGTCATTAGGCCCACGGCCCAATCATATCCTTAAGGGTTGTTTTGGCACAAAGGAATTGGAGGGGGGGAAAATTGTTAGAACTTACAAGTGAGACTAAATAAAGTAGGAAAGGTGGAGTTAAAAGTATTTAATTTTTTTATTATTTTATCTTACATATTATCTTTATTAAAATTTCATAGCTTCTCTTCTCTAATTTTATTAAATCTAACTTATAGAAATGTCCTTTCTGTCCAAATCTCTTGTACCAAACAGCCTTAAAAGGGAGGAGAAAATGATGGGGGAGAATATTATCTCTCCTTTTGTTTAGATAGAATGGAGAAAGAAGGGAGGAGAGAAAATGTATGATATTTATAATGACAATAATACCCTTAGTTTTTAATCCCTTTTTTCGAGTAATACCATGAAGTCATGACCAATAAATTCAAATAAAAAATAAACAACATCAAATTAAAGATTAAAGTCAAATTAAAATGAAATTATTTTTTATTGTTTATATTAAAATCAAAATATCAAGCTAAATATATTTCCTAAAAAACTACAAAAATAAAAAAAAATTAAAATAAAAATAAACATGTCCCATTCTGACTATAGAGAAAGGCGGTTAGGGTATTTTTTTTTCACAATAGAATGTGATAAGTCACAATTATCCCATCACAAATATTGTAAATATGATTTTATCCTAAAAAAGATAATATAAATTTAACAAAATTAAGTCTCATTTTAAAATATAATTGAAAATAAATAATATACATATTTTATATAATAAAATATTATGTATTTATAGTATACATTGAGCAGGACAAGTCTACAGGCTCGTAGGCCAGGCCTTTCAAGAAAAAGCCTGGCTTATTTAAATAAAAAGGCCTTTAAATAGGCTTGAAGCTTGACCTTTTATTAAACAGGTCAGACCTTACCAGGTTTAAATCAAGCCAGGTCGTAGGCCTCTGTTAATGGCTTGGTCTATTTCCATCCTTAGTCCCAACAACAACAACATCTTTGTATCCTGATTTGTTAAAATTAAAATAAAAAATTCTTTAGAAAAATCAAGCCCTTTTTATTTCATTTAAATTTAATAATAATGATGATGATGATAATAGCAATAATAATAAAGTAAATTTAATAAGAATGAATATAATATAAAAATACTATATTATTACTGAATAATAATATGATCCATGCTATGAGAGATAAGAGATAGAAAAGAAATTGAGAAAATAAGAATACCCTCTGTGTGTATAAAAATTTGTCCTACGTTGTCGGGAAAAAAAAACAAAAATTTGTCCAGTGGCCAAAAATTTGTCCAAAAGAAATTAAGCATTTGACGGTTTCGGTGCCCACTGCCCAATGTCGCAGGTAAAGGTTAAGTGACCAATGTCGCAGGTAAAGAAATTAAATCTAAACCGTTAAATGCAGATCTCATTGCAATTAACTCTCACTGAATCTGGTTTCGGTGACCAATGTCGCAGGTAAAGGTTAGGTCTTTCGGAAAATTCATTTTGTGTTAAATAATATCTTCATCTTTTAGGAGAAAATTTTGGGCAGAAAATAGATGGAACCCACACCATTTTTTCTCTCCCACTTTTCTCTTGCCCCTATTTTCTCCTTCAACCTAAATAAGGGAAAATCCATTTTTCCCACCATTTTCTCCCTTACTTTTTTACTCCTAATTTACTCTCAATCCAAACACACCGTAAAAGTACAACAACGTTTTTATTGAAAAAAAAAAAAACAGAACAACAATGTTTTTGCATGCAAAAGGGAAGTTGTACCGAAAATTGGGGACTGTTCATTACGCTTATAAAATGCAAGAGTTATAGCAACTAGAAATATTTTCGTGTATCATATTAATCAATGGGTTTCTTTATTTTCAATTCTTAAACTTACATATTCATATATTGAATTGATGAGTTTATATTTTTGCTTTACCATCCAATTCATTTTATGTTTTTAAAATTAGAAAAAAAGACAAAGAATTTTCCAATTTTATTTGGTTATGTGATCTTTTTTGATATAGCAAAATAACTGAGCCATACATTAGTTACAAAACAGAAAAGAAACAAGAAAATTTACTTGGGCCTATTTGGTTCAAAGGGAGGGGATAGGGAGTCACTTTGTTTGGTTTGGTTGGAGGGGAGGAAGAGGAAAGTTTTTTTTAATGATCATTTGTTTGGTTCAAAATGGGATAGGAGGAGAGATAATAACTAATTTACCATTTTCCTTTAAATGTTTATATGTTAGCTTACATATTTTTACTTATATAAATAATTTAAGTTAGTTTTTTTGAAATGAAAATTATTTAAATTAGTTTACACCGCAATATAGATTAAATAAATTATGAAAATTGAAATTTATTTTACCAAGTGGACACAAATTTATTTTAACGCACACTGTTGGAATCATAGTATAAAAAACCGGATCGGATCAGCCGGTTCGACCGGTTGATCCGGGAACTGGTCAGTGGTCCGGTTTGGTTCAACCATCAGACTACAAACCAATTGAACCGGTCGAACCGGTCAAAACTGGTGGTTCATTGGTTGAACTGGTTTCCTTTTTATTTTTATTTTTTTAATTTTTCCAACTATTATCTTGACTATTTTTTAGAGAAAAATGAAAGATTGAAGACCAATATGAAGAGAAAAATAGGTAAAGACATAATAAATATAAAAAAGAGAAGATGATGATAAAAAAACCTATTTAAAAGGATATAACAATTATAGGAAATGAGATATCATTGCATAAGTATAGGCATCATAGCTAATACTAATAGATTTTAAGCATGTTTTGTAAAGATTTTCATTTTTATCTATAGAAGTTTAAACATATATTAATATATATATATATTGTTACTAATAAATTATAATATTTTAATATGACCGGTCCGATCACCGGTTAGATCCCGGTTGACCCATTAACCCTTGAACTTATGCCGTGACCGGTTCATTGCCCGGTCCGGTTTTTTGTTCCTTGGTTGGAATTACTAAAACAATGATCGGTAAAAGAAAAGAAATAGAGATTGCATTTTTGTGTGAGATGTCAACACCCGTTTCCATTTCGATATATACAGAGTAATAGAGACCAAGTTCCACAGGCATATAGAAAATATACGAATATACTGATAAAAATATTTGCTCACATATCAGAATCAACCATACAAAATTTGAAGATATTTCTACTTTATACAAAGCTATCCAAAAATATTCCAATTACAGGCTATATATATAACCATGGTCTTTGTCTCGGGAAACGTGCCCGTCAATTTCCCATATCCACGTCCCTTCCTTTAGAGCCACTGACACCCATTGAGAGGTTTTGTTTAGAAAAAGGGGTGAGATTCCAATGAATCTCAGTAGAAATATGCTATTGTTCATATAAAATGCAAAAAATAAATATGATATGCGCCATGTATGCACCAATTAAAGAACAATATAACACATCATCGTCATATCATCATCACATTATCGTCATTTATACATGAGTAGGGCCCAACCCTGCTAATCATACATCTGTTGGATTTTTACCCAACTCCCAGTGTAAGTGCATCTCTGGCACTAACTTCCCTTTTTAGGCAAACCATGTTGATTAATATAGCACATTTACAAATAATGGCAACCACACAATCATATGAACTATGACATGATGTATGAAAGATAATATTCCTACCTCAATGCTCTATCACCCCCGTATCACGTGCCTCGTAAAATGTGTTGACTTTCAACTCCCATCTCAATCCTAAAATGTTAAATGTACAAGAATTAGGTTGATACCTATTCATGTACTACTTTACACTCATGGTATTTGCTCTATTTTGGGCTATTTAGTTGGCCATTAGAGGTTCATACAAGTACCCATGGGATTGGAAAAGTTACACTAATTAAAAAGGGTGAAAATGATGAAACAAGGATCTTGGCCCTGGCCAAAATACATTGGCCTCGGCCAGGGGAGGTTAGAAAGTTGTGGGCCGCAGCCAAACAATCTTCTGGTGGCAGCCAAGAAATCCTGTGTTCTTGGCTCAACTTCCAAAAATTATAACTAATTCTACAAAAATTGAAATGGAGTGTTCTAAAATTCTATGGAAAGCTCTTTAAGTTTAGTTTCATTAAAAAAAAAAATATGAAACACCATTATCTACAATCAAAAAATTCCATAATTTCATAAATTCCCATGCTGCTTCAGAATTAAGTCCAGAAACAGGGTAAAACTTTGAAAAATAATAACTTCTAATACATAAGTTGAAATTGCTTATAATACCTATCAAATTAAATATTAGGATGTCTACCTTAATCCTAAAATGTTTCATTACATTCTGATTTGATTTGTTCAACGAAATGCATGACAAGACGACACTGCCTTGCAGTAGATAACAAAACAACATGCCTTTTCCACTTCAATAAATTCCCTATTTGTGTAAAAATTTCCAAAAATCATGATCACTTATATTCTCACACAATTTTCCCTTCTAAATCCAATGGAATCACTAGATTTTTGAAAAACCAACTCCTTCCCCCTGATTCAACACCTGGACGAAATTAGGGTTCTTAAGCAAAACCTGTGTTTTTGTGTTTCAACTTCAAGGCTTACTTCTTTTCACTTCTAATCACTTGATTAACCATTTAATCACTTTCTAAACATGATTAGATTAAATTTGAGCAGTATAACACTTAGGATTAGCACTTTCCAAATTAACAAATTCAACAAAAAATCACCAAATCCAACTACAAACATCAATCATAACATCATACTAGCATAATTTTAGGATTTGTGAAGTTACCTCTTGAGTTCCTTCCCCCTCCTCTCCTTGAGGTTAACATGAGCTTGCTAAACAATGGATTTTATGGACAAAAAGAGGTTAGAGAGGAAGCTTATACAAGTTTGGGAACCAATCTTAAGAAATAACAAGCTTACTTTGGTTTTCCTTCTTCCTCCTTTTCTCTAACTTTGAGTTTCTTAAGCTTCTCTCTCTTCCTCTCCCTCTCTTACTCCTGGTGGATGAAGAAAATGAAGGAGGAAAAGAGATGACCAAGTGTTTAAAATATCTCTTCATCTTTCTTCAAGAAATATTATTTAAATGGTTTATGACATATGCTTGGTACTTGGCCTTATCTCCTCCTAATGGTGTCATGTACCAAATAACAATATCTTAAGATAATAACCCATGTGCTCATATTCAACAATTATAGTTTATTCCTCTTAACTTGGATTAAGGACACTTGACATATCATAATCCAAATAATTATTTCCCTTCCTATTTTTTTTATTCCACAATTTACACAATTGCTAACACAATTTATTTTCCAATTTTTGGAGTAGTACCCATTCTGGCATATTTCCTGCTCAAACTTTGAAAAATCATAATTAAATTTACAAACATCATTTTGGAACGATTCCAAAGGTTATGAAACTCTTATTGAGTCTAGTTTAAAGGAAAAATATGAAATTTATCCATTTGAAAGCACATCATTCCTAGATTTAATTTGTTTGGGCGCTGCTCCAAAACTTTTCAGATTTTTTAGGCTAAATTCAAAAATTCATATTTTTTTGTATATATCTTCAAATAATTCATATGACTATCAAATTGGAGCTTGTGATGTCTAGTTTTATCTTGTGAAATTTCATAATTTTTGCTCATCATTTGATCTTACAAAATCACATGACAAACTCACTGTCTTACAGGCAATTTCACTAAAAACACTGTTCACCTTTCAATTTTCAAAATTTAATTCCTTTGACCTTAAATATTCACCATTTTATTGAATATTTATAAAATAATTACAATATATTCTTGGTGAATAAAATTTGGGGTGTTACATGGCGCACTTAGCTACCAAGGATCACATAAGGTTAAGCCTTCGATCCTTGGAGAGGCAACTTTTGGGGAAATTAGGAGTACCCAAGAGGAAAATCCCTAAGCCATCGGGCAGAGGGGGGACAAATCCTGCTGGGTTCTGTGTGTAGTCTCAGCCAATCGCGGGTACTGTGTGTGGTCCCAGGCTGTTACATTAGAAGCATTAGACTTTAATAGCTTATTTAATAACAGGTTACAATTTTGGTTGAAACTTTGAAATCTCCAAGTTCCAGAGCATGTTTTTATTTTTTGCTCAAGGGTATTAATCGAAATATGAACAAGTAATGGAGGCAAAACAATCACACCATTTTGCTTCTGTAAAAAACCCCCCAATTTAAAGGGAACAAAAACAAGGGAAGGGCAGGGATTTGGAGCCACTCTTTTGGCTCTCCTCCAGTCCAATTTTTCATACCAAACAAGGGGAGGGACTTACTTTTCATCTCCTCCCCTCCAACCAAACAAGCCCTAAGAGAAGAATTGGGAGGGGGCCACATGAATAGGGAAGATGGTAAAAAACTTCAAGAGAGAGTTTATGTCTTGAGAAGTAATGTTGGCATTCAAATGTTGCGAACTGTTGAATATATATGTGACTTGGAGAATAAGTTGTATGATTCCTTCCTCTCACAGAGAGAGAGAGAGAGAGAGAGAGAGAGAGAGAGAGAGAGAGAGAGAGAGAGAGAGAGAGAGAGAGAGAGAGAGAGAGAGAGAGAGAGTTGTATGATTCTTTCCTATAAAATTGAAAAAATTGTCTATTTTGAATTTAAATTTTCTGTATTTAGTAAATAATTGTGTTAAAGATAATGTAAACATAAAAATAAATACAAGAGTAAGAGAACTATATATATACTCGTCATGTGTTGCTTTCTCCTTTGCTTGGACACTTATTTTAATTATATTTTCCTATGACTAGAGGATGAAGCTTCTGTATTTAACATACTAATTGATATTAAGGAAATTAGTTAAGTTAATTATCTATTACAAATTATATTGGCTTCCCTATAACACCCTTTCTAATCATGTGTATTATAACTACATTTGATGAAAGTCCCTTTCTATATGTAATCAATAGGGATACTTGGGGAAGAAAAAAATTTACTACCTTTGATCCTTTATATAATATTTAATTGATTAATTTAAGAAGATCAAGAAAGTTAAATAAATTATTTTAAAGTATTTATATCTATAATATTTTTGTAAATTAATTTCATTGACTTATAAATTAATATGTAATATAATATTACATATAAGTATTTCGGAAAGATTATGTAATATATAATACAATTAAGTAATTTATTTATATTATTTAACCTCTCCAAATTATTTTACTACGTTAGTGTAAATTTAGGAGATAAAGTGAATTGTGGTATTATATTTAAAATTAAAGTAAACTTCTTGTTTAAATTAAACAAAAAAATATGGGGTCACACCTACTTGAACCATAGAAGTAACAATATATGTGTGTATGCCTAGAGTGTGTGTGCTGCTGCAACTTTCATTAAAGCTTGATCTGACTCTTAACTTGTGAGGCTAGCAAACAAACTATATTTTCCAGAACTTAAAAAGTTTATGCATTTTTTGAAATAACAAAAAAGGCCTTTCCAATAATCCCAACCAAATAATCATGAGTGAGCGAGAGAGAGAAAGGAGTCGAGAACGAGGTCCTCCGGCGCCGACGACGGAGGAGCGTGATGCTCTGAATCGTAGCAGGAAAAAGATTAACCCGAGCTCTGGTGGTTTCACTGGAGGATATCAACTGGTTGCCAGGGATGAAGAATGGATGCATGACGCGGAGAAGGAAGACCATATCAGTGGCGAGATCAATACTGATAGAACTGGGGAGGTAACAGAGACTCATGCAGAGAATAAATGGAGGTCCTTTAAAGAAGCAGTATTACAGGAGCGGTGTGATACAGAAGAGGAAGACGACTGGTGGAATGAGGATGGGTGGAAGGACCGTATCAAGGTAGAGATGACTGCCTTGGGTCTGAATGTGATCTTTTCGCTAGAAGAAAGGAACAGGTTGGCTAAGCAGTGGCACAGTGCACTGATAGTAAAGCTTCTGGGGCGCATGGTGGATCCAATTTATTTTGCAAAAAAAATTCAACAGTTCTGGGCCAAGAACGGAGACGTTGAACCCATTGATGTGGGTGCTGGTTTCTTCGTGGTGCAATTCAAAGATAGAAGAGATTATGATCTCGCACTCACCGGTGGTCCATGGCTATTATTTGATCACTATGTTTCGGTGCAACCATGGCAACAAGACTTTGATCCAGATGAAGCGGAGGTGACCAAGATTGCTGCGTGGATTCGGTTTGCTAAGCTTCTGTTAGATTATTATGATAAAGGAGCGCTATTTGTTCTAGGTTCGCAGATTGGAAAAGTGATCAAAGTTGATGGGGCTACGCTGAAAAGGAAGAAGGGTAGGCTTGCTCGGATATGCGTGGAATTGAATCTCGCTGCACCGTTGAGGCCCTTCATTTTGATCAATGGCAGAGTCACCCGTGTTCAGTATAAAGGTATTCATTTTATTTGTTTTAAATGCGGTCGGTATGGGCATGATGTACAACATTGTCCGCACAAGGATGCAGATCCTTCTCCTAATGAGTCCGTAGTGGGTGGTAAGTCGGATGAGAATGCTGATATAGTTGAAGAACGCCATGAGTCGAATGTCGGGGTTGGAGGCAGGAGTGTAACTGGTAATGGAGAGAGTAGTGGGAATAAGGACATGGAAGGGGTGGGTTTTGATAGCTGGACTTTAGTCCAGAGACCATGAAGACAGAATCGGTATAATGGTTCAGCTGGTTTAGCTGGACAGAGGGATGACCGCACACGATCTGCTTCAGGTGAACGGAGTTCCTCTGTTCCGGAAAGGCGAGGATCTCGGTTTGATGCGCTGATTAAGGAAGATATGAGGAGTGATTTTCGGAGGACAAGGACTTTTGGGGATAGAGAGCCGTTAAAGGAGATAACAAATCAAGGTGCAATGAAGGAGGAAAATATGGCGAAAATTGGGGAGAAACAGCCGGCATAATCGGATTCTAGCAAAGAGGGACAAATTCAAATCGGTGGTGGGACCAAGCAGAGGATTGAGAGTCCAGCACCGATTACGCAAAAGACAAAAGCAAACCAAGTGGAGGGGCCATCGAATATGGGGCTTATAATGGAGGCAAAGACACGTTTGGGGTTGGTGAAGAGCAACACGTTGGAATTGAGTATGGGTGGGGCCATGTTCAATGATCAAGTCAAACTTAGATCTGTGACCGTGAAGCCGAAAGCAATTACAAATAATGCTCCTGTGACCGTGAAGCCGAAAGCAAATATAAATAATGCGCTGACAGTAGAGGAGTTAGCAATGAATAATCGAGAAAAGGAGCATCAGAATATGAATAGACAAAGAGGGAAGAAGGATGATACTAGGGGGGCTACTAATCAATGGGATCCTGGAGAAGGTAGTGACGCAAGGTTCAGTGCAAGTCAGAGTCCTGTATTGCATGAGTTGGGTGATACAGAGATGAGTGATGTGGTGAAGTCCAGTGCTAAGGAGCAGTAGCTCGGGGATTAAATTCTTTATTAAAATATTTTTTTATGGATTACAATTTATTAATTTGGAACTCTCGGGGTACTGGGAGCAAAATGTTTGCAGGTTTGATCTCTGAGTTGAAGCAAAATTATAAATTTGATTTCTTAGCTCTTCTTGAACCAAGACAGAAGGGAGAGAAAGCACGAGTACTTGGCAGACGCTTGGGAATGGAGCATGTTGAGGTAGTCGAGGCAAACGGGTTCAGTGGTGGAATATGGTGTCTTTGGAAAAATAATGTTGATTTTAAGGTTATTTTCAAAGATTCACAGGTTCTGCATGGGGTTTTTAATGAAGGGAAGGATTCAAGCTGGGATTTATCGGTGGTATATGGACATCCAAACTACTCAAAACGTCGAGATCTATGGAGGCAGCTTAATGTAATCCGGGAGAGAGGCGTGACGAAATGGTGTGTGGGTGGGGATTTCAATGCAACTTTACGGGATGAGGATAGAAGATCAGTATCACGTATACCAAGTCGTCATGATAATTTATTTGCTAAATGGTTGAGGGAAAGTGGGATGGAAGAAATGGGTTTTCAAAGACCTAAGTTTACCTGGAGGAGGAATGGATCGGCTAGCAGAATTGATAGAATTATAGCAACAAAGCAATGGTTTGATTTGTTTCCCAATGTATCTTTATTGCACCTTCCACAATATAAGTCTGATCATTGCCCGCTTCTATTGAGATGGGTGAGAAGACCTAGAGGTAGGCAACAAAAGCCATTCCGGTTTTTCGCGCCATGGGTTACAGATGAATCTTTTCCTTCTGTGGTGGAGAATGCGTGGAGGTTAAATATATCTTGGGAGGAAAATATTGCAGGGTTCAAGGCAGAGGTCATAGAATGGAATCAGAGGAGTTTTGGGAATATTAAGTACAGAAAAACCCGTTTGCTTCGCAAATTGGAAAAATTAAATGAAAGTCTAGAAGGGGAAAATGAAAGGAAGTTGGTGTGGGAAGAACTAGAACAGTGTTTGGTTCAGGAGGAATTAATGTGGTTGCAGCGTTCCCGATGTAACTGGTATACACATGGGGATAAAAATATGAAGTGCTTTCATACAGTTACAAATAGTCGTCAAAGGAGAAAGCAAGTGGAAGCACTTAAGAATGATGATGGGATATGGATCTATAGTGAGGAAGAACTTAAACGGGAAGGCACTAATTTTTTTCAGAATCTATATACTGAGGAACAGAATCAGAATGGAGAAGTTAATTTTGGTGGCACATATCCTTTGATATCTGAGAGTTTGTTACAAATGATGGGGGCAGGGGTCACGGAACAAGAAGTGAAACAAGCAATTTTCAGCATGGGCTCCCTTAAAGCCCCGGGCCCAGATGGATTGAATCCATTATTTTATCAGAGCCAATGAAATATTGTGAGAGAGATGGTGGTCAAGATGGTTCAGGATATCTTTTGTACGCCTAATGAGGTTAGGAGGGTAAATGGGACTTACATAGTTTTGATCCCCAAGATTGAGATCCCACAGTGCATTCGGGATTTCCGACCTATTAGCTTGTGTAACGTTATTTATAAGGTCGTTACAAAAATCCTAGCAACCAGGATGAAGCGGGTTTTGCCACAGATTATTTCACCAAATCAGTGTAGCTTTGTGCCTGGGAGACAGAGTTCTGATAATATTATCCTAGCTCAGGAAATTGTGCACTCGATGAAGACGATGAAGAAGAAACAGGGATTTATGGCTTTGAAAATTGATCTTGAGAAAGCGTATGATCGTGTGCGGTGGGAGTTTGTGGTGGCACGATTACATGAAATAAAACTCCCATCTCAAATTATAGATTTAATTTCTGCCTGTATTACTACCCCTGAAATGCAGGTTATGTGGAATGGCAAGCCTGGACTAAATTTCAATCCGTCTCGTGGGGTTCGGCAAGGGGATCCTATCTCTCCATACCTGTTTGTACTTGTTATGGAAAAATTGGCCCACCTTATTCAAGCGGAGGTGAATGCAAAGAATTGGATACCGTTCAGGTTAAAGAAGCATGGGGTGGCAATTTCACATTTATTTTTTGCTGATGATCTTTTACTGTTTGCTGAGGCTTCTCTTGATCAAGCAGCAATTATTAAAGCTTGCTTGGATGATTTCTGTGCTGCATCAGGAGAAAGAGTGAATGGAGCTAAGTCAAGGATCTTCTTCTCAAAGAACGTCTGTCATACCAGGAGGTCGGAGATCAGCGCTTTTCTAGAATTTACACCAACAGCGGATCTTGGTAAATATCTGGGTATTCCTGTACAT
Organism: Inga laurina; assembly: GCA_963855925.1. Taxonomy (NCBI): domain Eukaryota; kingdom Viridiplantae; phylum Streptophyta; class Magnoliopsida; order Fabales; family Fabaceae; genus Inga; species Inga laurina. The sequence continues at coordinate 10,759,877 of OY979702.1, forward strand.
CATGATAGGGTGTCAAAGCACACTTATCAGTATCTACTCAATAAGATGGAAGACCGTTTGAAGGGATGGAAGGCGAATACCTTGTCAATGGCTGCCCGGCATACTCTTGTATCTTCAGTAGTTTCAACTATCCCCAGCTACGCCATGCAATCAGCATGGTTACCATCAGCCACCTGTGACGATATTGACAAGAAATGTAGGGGTTTTTTGTGGGGAAGTTCTGGTGCGAGTAGAAAGCCTTCAATGGTCACATGGGATGAAGTATGTAAGCCGAAGGATGCAGGAGGCCTGGGACTACGTCATGCACGAAAACAAAACGAAGCTTTTATGATGAAATTAGGGTGGGGTCTTGTGAAGCGGAGGGATACCTTATGGGTGAAGTTTATGCGGGAAAAATATAAATGTGGGGAAGATATCTTGCCAGTCATAAAGAATGTGAGGAGTGTTTCTCAAGCATGGAAGGGGATACGGAATGTTTGGGATCGAGTGCAGGAAGGTGTGGGATGGCGGATTGGAAAGGGTGATCGAGTACGTTTCTGGACAGACCCATGGATTCCGCATTATGATAGCCTTATGAGGTATTGTGTTAGGGATATTCCGGAATGCATGTTAGCAGATCCGGTGTGTAAATATGTAACCTCGTCAGGTGGGTGGGACTGGGCGAAGTTTGATTCGTTTTTACATTTCACGGTGCTTCATGCCTTACGGCGGGTCATTCCGACTGCTCGTGGATCTGAGGATGATATACCCATATGGAGGGTCTCGAATAGTGGGGAATTTACTATTAAATCTGCATATGAACTTGTGGCGGGGGAGCAGCATTCATCTAATCGTGGTTTATGGAGAAGAATATGGAAACTGCGTACTCCACAAAGGTGTAAAACATTTCTGTGCATGGCAGCTCGCGGAAGATTGATGACGAATTCATGGAGAGCAGGGTGTGGAATGCAAGCACAGCAGGATTGTTTTATGTGTACAGAGGTGCCTGAAAGGGTGCTACATGTTCTCCGGGATTGCAGGCTAGCAAGGGGTTATTGGGCGAAGACATCAGACTCTCCGGCACAGAGTACAAAGTTTTATGAGTATACGGATATAAGCTCTTGGATACGATGGAATTTAGTACAGAGAAAAGATTATGAAGGGGTGAGCTGGCCGGTATGGTTTGCAATCTTCTGTAGGCAGCTGTGGCTGAATAGAAACTCGGGAGTATTTCAAGGTCAGACCTTAGCAGCCAACCAGTTGATAGCTCAAGTCAGAGCTCAAACAAGATGGGCTGATATGAAGTTATGTAAGTCGCTAGTGGAGACAGGAGAGAGTACATTATGGAAACCTCCATATGTTGGTTGGGTCAAAGTAAATGTGGATGGCGCGTGTAGTTCGGGAGGGGATCGTGCGGGATGTGGAGGGATTGTGAGGGATCATGAAGGCAAATTGCTGTTTGGCTTCATGTATGGCTTAGGAAGAGGATCTAGCCTTCATGCTGAAGTGTGGGCAGTAATGATAGGGCTTAAGATGACTTGGGATGCAGGGAAGCGGCAAATAGTGATAGAGTCAGACTGTTTGGAGGCTTTGGAATTGATTTTGGGTGGCTGGGAGGAAGATCACATGGAAGCGCAGTTACTCGGTCAGATCCAGGAGATGTTGGATAGAAGCTGGGATGTATCAATGGAATGGTGTGGCCGCAGCTCTAATCATGTGGCGGATAATTTAGCAAAGGAATCGCTGGGATCATCTGCAGGGCTTGTCTGGTTTCGTGACCCACCGGAGTGTATTCATTCTAAGATTCTGTTAGATATGGGTTAGATGTAGTTTCGTTTGTTTTTGTATTTGTTTTCTATTGTTGTCATGGTATGTCTATCAAAAAAAAAAAAAAATCCCAACCAAATGGCAACGACGGTTGGTTTGTATGTTGGCAAAGAATAATAAATTAACAATCATAAAAGGACTACATATAATAAATTGGGAAGATTATTAGGCAACCACTTGGTAACCTTTTAACAATATACTTTCTTTCATTCCAAATATAAAATTTTTTGTAATTAATATGTATAGAATTTTTAACACTTTTCTAAAAATACCCATATCATTTAATGATTAAAATAGGAATATTATGAGGAAAAAAATTAATATAGGAGCCAAAAGGGAACAATAGCTTGTATATTTAGAAATTAGAACCCAACAAAAACTCTTAAATGGGTATTAGGATCGAAGGAGTGTTCTTTTGAGAATTAGATTTATAATTTTTGACCTAAAATATCCCTATTAAATATTGCCCATATTTAGGGGATTTCATCAGGGGCAGTTTCAATGCATACAATTAAAAAGGATATTACAATAAAATTAACACATATTTATTATAAACAACTAACTTACGCATTTCTTTAATATCTGCGAATTAATTATCCATCACATTTGTCACTTTGTATCATATTATAAATTCTTGAAGAATTGGAGTAGAAAAAGGTTTAGGGCCAGCAACGGTTTGATAAGTGGAATTGGAGGGCCAAGGAATAGTTATTTTATGAGGGAATATATTCACAAAAAAGAGGGAAAAAAAGAAGGAAAAGCTTTGGGAAGAAGCTGAATTTCAAGTCTGACGCATTGCTTGCATTACAATGAAAGTTAGATCCTTACACCCACTTCCACGCACTCCATGACAGAGACTCGTGTATAGCAATACAGAGCCGTCACTTTCCCACACACACATTCACTGTTGATTTAGTTCTTTTTTTTACCACAATTATATGGTACTAGTGAGAAAAATACAAGGGACTCCTTCATCCTTGATGTAATGCCAAAATAAAAATTTGTCAACATTTTTTTAATTTATCTCTACTGATACTCCTCAGCGATAATCAAGTGAAAAAGAGATGGAAGGCGGCCTAGTACACGAAACTCTGACTAGATGGAGTTTGAAGAGGGTTAGATACATACAGCCTTATCTCTACAAGTGAAAATGTTGTTTCCAAGTTTTGAACCCGTTGTCCTTTTGATTATATGACAACAACCTTTATCGTTACTCCAAAGCTCACTCTCAAGAGAGATGGAGGGAATTAAGGAAAATAATTAGTGTGTTTAAAAAAAAAAACATATCATATTAGCCAAATTTCTTCCTCTAATCAAATTAGATAAATAAATCTTCTATTAAGGACTAGAGCTAGGGAGTGATTCTTTTAGAATGAATTTTTCCATCCATTTGCCAAGTTACATAAGAGGCATCCACTCCCTTCTTGTTGGTTGAAAGAAGACACACTCATTTTGTGAAAAAATAATTTATATCATTATAGAATTTTAAGATACACATGATTTTCAAACACACAGAAACCTCACCACAATTGTATTTGCTTCTTGATGACAGAATGAACACTTCACCCAACTCTGATAGCACCCTCTTACCCATTAAAGACGCAGAACATTCCCTTCTTTCTGTACCTGAAAAAAGTAACCCTCACACTTCGTAAACACAATCCTTTCTTCCATATTACAAAGCTTGATGGATTGTCAGAAGTGAAAGAACTCTCTCGTTTCAACCAGAAGAAGAAGAAGATGGCTAAGAGATCAGATTTTGCACAGAAGCTGCTCGATGATTTGCGTACAAGGAAAGAACGAATGAATGCTACTTCTCAGAAGTCAAGCCAATCTAAACAGCCTCCTGTAGGTAAGTTCGTTGTGATGATTCTCACTTTCTTTTCTTCTTTCTTTAATTTCTTTCAAGTCTGTGGGATGAAATACTTCTTTTGCCCAATGAAACTGGAATAGAATTGTGTATGATTCTTCATTTAGACCTGTGTTGATGCAATGCGTTGTATTCAAGCAGAAAAAAGCAGATAATTGAGTATTCTGATCTTATATATGAAATGAAACATCTGAGCATGAGATATGTGAAAAAATAACATCCTTGTGGTATGACATTCACATTTCACAAATATATAAATCTTTTTGAGGCTTCCCCCATTTGTTAAAGTATCTAGAAAACTAAAATTTCAACATACACATTTCTACCAGAGGAACTTCCGTGGAATTTGGACATCAATATTTAGAACATCAGATGTGGTGATATCATTTATTTATTCAGCATGATTCCAGATTTTCTTGTCCCCAGATGGGAATTACTTACTTTTTTTTTTGTCTTCACATGTTTTTTTTTTAATTTTAGGATTTTTTCCCAGTAATTTTTACTATCAGATAGAAACAAGTTTAATAGTTCAGGCATTCTCATCCAGCTACTCAGCAACAAAGTTAATGGTATTTAAATGAAGAAAAAATTCAAATTCTTAAAAGAATTCTAACAAAACTTAAGTAAAACAGAGCTATAACCTTATGACTTTGGATTCTTTGTAACAATTAGAATACTGTAACATGGTAAGAGAGAGTGACACGAAAAGATGAAAATATATATGAGATACACCTTTTTTTATCTCTCATTATTTATCTTCTTTTTATCTTTCCATGTCACTACAGGCAATAATTTATTTACTGTTCAAAATCTTAACTTTACAATCAGCTTTAACTTCAGACTTTTGAACTAACATCCCAAAGTTCATCCACACAAATATTTTCTAACCTGCAATAGAACCCCTTGTGATCTAATTGTGCCAAACATGCTCATGCAGATGCATATGCTTATTCCAAGCAAACACAAAGGGGATCCAGAAGTTATAAAGGAAGTGAAAATGTAAGTTATCTTATAAGTACTTTATGTGTCCATTAAAGCAAATATCATGAAACTCTGTTACTTACATTTGTTTCATGTGCTGCAGTTTAGTTCCAGAACCGGGACCATGCCAGGTAGGTCTAGCAGAAGCCATAGATCGACAAAAGCTAGTGAAGTTTCAAATCAGATTGTTCCATATGGGAGAGGTCAGAGGTTGGAGCAAACTGGTGATATGGCCTTAGCCCTGGCTTTTCCATTTGAGAATGGAGGGAAACAAAGAAGAACTGATTCTTTCACAAGTTCAATCATGAGTTTCTTTAGCCAGCTTAAAAAGGGAACGTTGAGCTTTGGCAAGATGGAACGGCGAGGGCATTCAGGTCGAGAATTAGCTTTGACTAGTCAGTTCCCCGCTCTCTCTCCTGTACAGATAAATGAGATATACAAGGGTGCGCAGAAATTAAACCAGATATTAAGTGCCTCCAACTCCAATGGTCTCACCATAGAAATAGAATTTGCAAAGGAGTTGTTGCAAGGTGCTATAAATTTGGAGGAGTCCCTCAGGATGATAGTAAACCAGCAGAAAAATTCAGAGTTCATTGTGACGCCGCAGAAGAAAAATCGGATCATATTATTAGAGGAGGACGATGATGATGAAGATGATGAAGAAACCAACACTTCAGAGCAAAAGCAACTGGCGCCGCCAATTTTCTCCTTTGACAAGCGCCCTACACATTCTCAAAACCTTCAAGGAAATCAAAACACAGGTCTCATGAAGACAAATTACTCCAAAGGCAAAAAATTAAATAACGAAACGCAAGATGTCAACACATCAAAATTGCTTCCTCATCATAAGCGATCAACCAGCTATGGCTCTAATACAAAGCGTCTGAATGCTTTTTCTGAACAAAATAATCAGTTGGCCTCAGAGCAATCTGATCCAGACATGAGTAGGATACCAAATGTAATTGCCAAATTGATGGGTTTGGATAACCTTCCAGAGAAACAGAAGGATTCAAGTTCCGCACAAAAAATAGAAGGAATGACATCCAAGCATACCTCTTCAAAAGGAAGTGAGAAGAAGATGGAACTGAAGAGCAGACAAACAGAGAATTTGTTACCTCAGAAAAAGCAAAAAGTGACAGAAGCCGCTACCATGCCTGCAACACAGTATAAGGAGCTTGGTGTTGATAAAAATTCGAATATGCGGAAGGCCAAATCTGAGGCCGTTGTTGATAATGGAACAAGAGCATTGAAAGGCTCAGATAAGGGCAGCATAAAAAAAGACAAGAAAAATGACAGTACAATGAGGGTCAATTTTATCAGAGATAATCAAATAGGGGTTCAGGAGAAAGGAAGAAGACAGGATCACACAACTAACAGAGAACAGAAAGGCACAGGAAAAGGCAGAACTAATGATCTAGTTCTAAATAACATGCTGAATCAGATGGAACAAGTGCATAGAAGATCAGAAGTTAAATCTTTATTGCAGGAACGAAAGGAATCCAATGAAAGCATTCATCAATCTGAAAAGAGAACCACACACATGCACATCTTAGGCAATAAAAAAACGTTTCAGAATCATCTTGGAATTCAAGAGTCAAGCGTGGTCTTGAAGTATGGGCCTCACGAAGAAAAACATGATAAAGAACAGTGGCCCAAGCTGAGTGAAAAGCAAATGTTAAAGGCAAGATCACAAAGAGGGAGTGAAACTCCATCCAATGATTTATCCAAACCCCCGCATGATTTGTTCAGTTCTCAGAAGAAGCAGCTATTGATAAACCATGCTGTATCACCTGAGCACAATTTAGCAGAAAATTCTGGTGCTATGAATTCGGACAGGTCTTCAATTAGCTACTATGGTAATCTAGTCAGAGATGGAGTCTCCAATGGTTTAAATATGCAAATCAAAGAGATGATGAACAAGGAGTCAATTCAACTTTCCTCTCCGAGAGATCAAGTTAAGGGAAGGCAGGGCATCCTGAAAGGGATGGTTGAAAAAAGTGTTCACAAAATAGATGACAAGAAGATAAAGAATACTAGAAAGCATAAAAATGATATGCCAGGAAAGATTGACGAGGTGTTGACCCGAAGAAATGCAAAAATGCTCCCAATCCCAAAACAAGTAAAGCAACAGAGTCCCGTTATGCAACAAGTGATACAAAGAACGTCCAACAAGTTCAATATCTCAAAAGAAGCTGAGCGAGATGGGGTGGACATGTCCAAAGAAGCAGACACATGCATCATTAGCTCCAATACACCAGTAGCTACCACTGAACTGTCAGAAGTGAGACGCAAACCGCATAAAAAAGATGAAAGTCCTCCTACATTGTATAATCCTGATGTTGGGGAACTTCAAATCTCACAGGAATCAGAAGCATTAATTTCCAACTATTGGGTAAGCTCTAATTCTCACATGGGAGCAAAGCAAATATATAAATATATATATATAAGTCAAGTACTGATAGCTTTCTTCCAAATCCTTGTTGGATATTTTGCAGCATCAAGGTGCAAAGTCGGTGAAAACAAGAGATTTGCAAGATCAAGCTGCTCTAGCTACAGCAGATGAAGGATTGGAGTCTAGCCAAATTGCACCATGCACCATAATTGGTGAGTATAACCCTAAATTTCAGTGCAACTTCTCTTTCATGAATATTACAGTACCTGCAGTTATATCGTATAGTATGTTAAGGAATGACAATAATTTTGGGTTAGCTGTCATTCATTATCTTCTATTCTTCATTCATATTCCATAAGATCATGATACTTTTCACAACACCCACCAAATACTATTTTTCTTTCTGCCATCACAGCAGAACTGTGGCTCACAAACGGAGGGAAAAGACTCACCTACTACACTCATAGATGCTAGAAATCCAGAGATTACCTATCTCATTTATTTACTACTTTTTTGGTGTCATCACATTGACATTTTAGTTGGTTACCATAATTTTCAGTATAAAGTAATGTTGAAGCAAATTTAGATTTTAGTTCACGTTTTCAATATCACAGGGATGCATGAAGACAAGATGAACATTAACTCTCACATACAAGTGCAAGGCAAGAATATTTGTCCAAAACCACTCACAGAAAGTGAAAACCACCTCAAGTGGAACTTGATCAAGAGTCAATTATTCCTCAACACTGCAGAAACACTTTTCAGATTTGACATGCCATTTAGCAATCCCCTTGGCAGTGATTGGGATAATCAAGACTTAAGCAACAAACTCATGTTAGACTGTGGCTATGAAGTGATGAAACGAAAAGGGATAAGACAAGAGTTCAAAGTTCATCCTTGCTCAAAGGTATCAGTCAGTACCATTAGAATTAGATCCTTAGATGACTTGGTTAGGCAGCTGAATGAAGACATGGAGAAGCTAACATTCTACGGAAGAAGCAGGATTTCCCAAGTTGAAATTCAAGACTACCTTCCTAAAATGCTAGAAAATGATATGTACAATAAGGATCCAGATATTGACTGTATGTGGGAATTGGGTTGGAATGATGACACATTTGCCTTTATTGAAACATATGAGGCTATAAGAAACATGGAAAAACATCTTCTTAATGGACTTTTGGATGAGATCACCAGAGAACTTTGGCATTTTCAGGGACTGAATATGACAGCCACTAACTAAGCTATATGAGACAGTTGCTACCAAAAGAAGAAAAGGGTTTGTGTGTAGTTTCTCATGCGATTTTGTGAATGTAATTTATTGCATGTTTTTTACTTTACTTTTTTAATATGATTTTTAGCCTCATATAAACCCATCAAGAAAATGGAATATGTTCATTCCGTTAAAGGTATTTCAATTTCTTGGAAGACCAGAGGAACACCCAAGTATGTGAGAGTGTGTGTGTGTGTGTGTGTTTTAGCTTTTATGTAGTTGGAAGCATAAAACTTTTTGGCTATTTCTTTCCATGGCATTGTCCTTTAATTTTTGAACCTTGCAATATGCAGTAACAGGATAAATTTTAACAAATAAAGTTGTTTAAATTTCATGATATACTGGTGCTTAAATAAACTTGGGCAAGTGCTTAATAATTAAACGCTAAGCCTATTAGATACACCAAATGCAAAAGAAAAATAGAGAATAGCATGTACTCAAAAAGAAAACATAGTTAAAAAATGATTTTGGACTAAAAATTGCTTTGCCTTTTTCTGGAATAAAAAAATTTAAAATACAAATTATTATTATATATTGAATATTTTGATTTTTGTTTAAGTTCCTATATCCTAGCCAAACAAGACAAGTACTAAAAATTGGAAAGAATTTACCATTTTATAAAGTACACAAATTTTTGTTCTGGAGATGTTACTTGTTAGCATCAACTTAATGTCCGCACATGTCATCATGGATAATGTATTTCTGTTTGTTGATCTGCCGAAGGAACCAATGGAACAGGATTAACTCCGCTTGAAGTGGGATTCAAAGGCTAACCAGAAGTAATTCACCAATATTCTCCACAAGAGCAAACACCATCTTTGAAATGATGAAAACGATTTGTATCTCTGACATAAATTTCTCTTTGTTCAAAGCTGGATATGAATTTTATAACAGCATGGCAGTCATCACAGATTCTCAGGTTCTTAATCACTTGAAGAGGTTGCCCAGGACTTGTGTTCAGTAATCCTAATACTACAGCCAACTTTTCACTGTGCCCACACAATATTTGTGCCTTATCTTGCTCCTCAACATCTTGCAGAACATTACTAGTATCAGGATAGTAACCAAACTTATTCATTTCATTACTCAGTTTATCCAACTTTTCCAGGATCAGTCCCATTTGTGGATGTGATTTATCCCCTGCAAGAAGCATATGAACTCTGTGTCCTAACTCAATCCAACTGCAGCCCGGGTTTTTTCTCAATCCCATACTCTTCATCACACCTCGTATTCTATTTACCTCACCCCACATACCCTTTGAGGCATAGATATTGGACAGAAGAATATAGCTCCCAGGATTGTCCGGTTCCAACTCAAAAAGCTTCTTTGCAGCAATCTCACCTAAACTCAGGTTATGGTGAACTTTGCAGGAACTTAACAAGGCTCCCCAAATACAAGCATCAGGTTGAAATGGCATTTTCTTGATAAGAGAATAAGCTTCATCAAGTTTTCCTACACGACTTAGCAGTGTCACCATACATGCATAATGCTCCAATTTGGCTTCAATGCCATGTTCTTTGAACATATTTGTAAAATAATGCCATCCTTCTTCTGTTAAGCCATTTTGGCTGCAGGCAGATAACAGGCAAGTGAAGGTAATAACGTCAGGTGTCTGGCCACTCTGCTGCATCATATGAAACATCTCTATTGTTTCCCTGGCATTACCATGCATAGCATATCCTCTCATTATCGCATTCCAAGAAACCAAATTTCTGGTTGGCATTCTATCAAAACAACGTCGAGATAATTGTATCCTTCCACACTTGGCATACATATCTATTAAAGCACTACCAACATATACATCGTCAACTATTCCCTTTCTGATAGAGAAGCAATGGATTGCCTTTCCGTGTGCCAATGCTGCAATATTTCCACAAGCAGGAATCAAGCTTGGGATTGTTATAAAGTTAGGCTCCAAGCCTTCATCTTGCATCTCTCTAAAGAACTCCAAGGCTTCCAAGTCTTTCCCATTCTGGGAGCAACTTGCTATTATGGATGTCCATGTCACAACATTCAATCCCATTCCTTGGGCTTTGAATCGCCTGAATGCCTCCACTGCAGTGTCAACAAGACCATTACGTGACAACCCAGTAAGAAAAGCATTGCATGAACCTATTTCCATTTGGTCAGATTCATCAAACACCTGAGACATCTCTAATGCACAGGCACATCTTCCATACATGTCAATAAGTGCACTGACTACAAACTTGTCTGATCCAATGCCCTGTTTGTTCACATAACCATGAACCTGGGTGCCCATTACCAAGTCCTCCAAGTGTCCAATAGAAGGGAGAATGCAGGAGATAGTAGAGCCATCGGGCTGAAAGCCTTCAGAGAACATCGCCTGAAAAAACATCAACCCCTCATTATGTGACCCACTATTACAGAGCCCAGATATCATACCATTCCATGACACCATATTTGGTTCCACGCCCTTATTTCTCATCTCATAAAATAGTTCCTTTGCCTTATCCCCAAGTCCTTCACGAGAGCAGCCAGCAATCATAGCACTCCAAATAACAACGTCTTTCTCAGGCATTCTCTCAAACAATATCTGTGCATCCCCAATCTTGTGACATTTCAAATACATGTGTACTAAAGATGATTCTACTACTGAATCCGAAGTCAACCCAGATACATAAGTAACCCCATGTACCTGTCGCCCGGCTTTCAGAGCCTGTAGTCCAGCACAAGCCTTTATGGCACTAGGAAGAACATAGCTATCCGGAACCAAACCCCGAGACAACATTTGAGAGAAAACACCCAAAACATGGTCAAAATGATTCAATTTCGCAAAAGCATGGATGAGAGTGGAGAAGGAGAACAAATCAGGTTCAGGAATAGAATCGAGGACAAGATTGACATCGTAAAAGCATAGATTATTAGCATAGACGGAAAGGAGTCTGGTCGTGAGTTGGACATTGCCAAAGAGTCCAGCTTTGAGAATGTGAGCGTGAGCCTGTCGAACCTGCGATACAGAAGCTGAGGCTGAACTGACGCAGTTGAAGATGGTTTGGTATATGTTATAAAACATATGGGAATGTTCTATTATTCTTCACCGAGAACTGCTTTTTATTCTCAGTGAACGCTTTAGTGAGAATTACAGGAGAGTATAATTTGATAGTATCTTCTTGTTTAGCTGAATCAAGAACCTTAAACCATGTCTCGGGACATTCTCACCCGGTTCCTTGTTCGCGACTGTATGAGAATGATAGGAAAAAATTATAGAAAAATCTAAGTAAAGGATTTTTTTGGACTAGAAAAGTAAAGGATTTACTAAAAGGCTCCTGAATCAAGTTAATTGCTTGTACACTCATGGAAAAATTTGTGTAGAAAACACAGTAAAAAAAACAGTACATCATAAATTTCTTATTTTAAGCTCATAAATACGAGAGGAGAGTATATAAAAATCTGTGCCCACCTTGAAACAACCGTCGTCGAAATTAGCCTTTGATTTAGATCCTTCATTTGAGAAGAAAATTCACACGTATCATATCCTTCCTTCCTTCTTTCATCAGAGTGACATGTTGAAGCTTCCTTCTCGACGCAGAAAAACTGTTCAATTTTCAGGTGTTAAAAAAATTCCACTGGAGTGCACGACTTCTTCCTTCCCGACGGCGAAGGACGGAGCTTCTTCTTTTTTTGTTTTTTTTTTTTTTTTTTGCGTAACTTGTCATTTGTGAGAATTTTTTGGTAATTAAATTACCAATTAGTGATTTTCTGAATTTTAACGAAAATTACAACTGTATCCCTGCAAAGTAGTGGAACCGATGTATGAGATATCTCAAAATCAACGGTCCAGATTAGATTCATTTTACGTGTCTACATCTTGACCGTACAATAATGGACGGCTGGATTTCGAAACCCGCTCGCTAGTTACAATATGGGACCGGATTGCTCTTTTTAATCCATTTTCCCGCCATAGGTCTCACAGTAAAATAGATTTTCCCGCCGAACCCTCCGGTCAGCAGACGCAGACACAGAGAGAGATGAGTGCATCGACGACGAGGAAGAAGGTTCAGCGTAAGTGTAAGATCAGAGGGTACACTCTCAAAGTAGATGCTCTTGATGAGATCCTTTCCTTTGTAAGTCGATTTGATGCCGCTGATGAAGATGAAGCCATCGATCTCCTCCTCGATCAGCTCGAACACGAATCTCGTGAGCTTTAACCTTGAAAGTTTTCTACTTGTATTTTCAATTACAGCCCTCAGCTAATCGTTTCGGTTTTTAATTTGTTCGAAATGACAGTGAAATCTACAATAATCGACAAAGAACCGGTGCATCGGGTGGTGAGCCTGCTGTTAGAAGCCGAAGCAGCGGTTGAGGAAAGCTCTGATGCTGTTGGCATTGGTTCAGTCTTTCGCGTCGTCGATGCATTCTTAGTCCCTAAATTTCGATACGACCCTATCAAAAAGCAATTTTACGAGTAGGTTTCTATTCTAGGTGCTTTCGGCCGTGTAGTTTACTTTTTGTGCTGAATAATTGCTGGGGATTTCAATACCTCATCTACAAAGACTATTGAACTGGACTCAATTTCAAAGCCTGTGACTCTGACCGGGACTCTTAACTGTATAGATGATCCCATAAAAGCATGCTATAAAGAAGTTTGAGGATTGCCGTAAGACTTGTATATCGTAAGTCAAAGTTTAGGCGAATGCTTTAATGTTTTGTGACTCATTTCTTTAATTCCAGGCATACAAGCAGCTTACCTATTCATGGGGAAGCATCGGCAAAAGCAACTCTGTACAGGGACAGATTTCAGTTGCTGTTCCAGAGGCTCTCTCGTGACCAGCATTTTGCAAAGCCGGCTTTTGACTCTGAGTCTACGTATTTTGGAAGCTGTGAGGTACTACTTGATGCACCAACTGGTTGTAACGTCCAGTGACTCTTTTCGTTTGATATTAAACTTATTTGACAATTGTCTTTCATGCATTTAACATGATGAATATGTTCTTAGAGAGGATGAATATGTTCTTAAAATGCAATGCTGTGTTTGGCAGATATCTCCCATCCAGTCTCTGGTTGGGCAAACAGGTAGAAGATGGATCATGGGAGTGATATCACAGCTGGAGGATGGGCATTTTTATTTAGAAGACCTAACCGCTTCGGTTGAAATCAATTTATCTACTGCTATATCCTTTTGTTGTTTGAGAATGATAGTTTATTGGAAGAGCTCCATGTTTGCTCAGAGTACCTAAAGTAGGTTTTCTTGGGAGCAGAATAATACAATTGATAGTTTAAATTGCATCCTACTTCAGTGAATTAAATTGCTGCATGTATGCTCCATTTGTTAATAAGGAAGGAAAGGCGTCCTTTTCCTTTTCCTGTGAGCAATGTCCATTATACATTTACGGATATTACTAAATAATTTTATCCTATCTCCTTTTGTTACTTTTGTTTTAATTTCATTTTCTTTTCTATTTCTTCGTGATTCAATTCTTCTTGTTGTTTAGTTCTTGACTCTTGACTAACTTGGATGAGGAACAATAACATCTGACGGCCTGCTTTGTATTGGTCGATCCAAAGAATGAGTATAGTTTATGTCTTGTTAGTGCCTGTTTGGGATGGCGTTCTGCCATCCCAAACAGGCTTTTTTTAAAAAAATCACGGTGGCTTCTAGCTTTTTGAAAATTGGGGTGTTTGGGTTGGTGTTTTGGCAACTGGGTTTTTTTTTTTTCAAAAGTAGCTTTTGAGAAGAAGCTCAAAAATTTGGCTTTTCTAAAAAAAACCACTTTTGTCACCGCTAATCCAAACACAAATCACATTTATAATATGACTTTTATCTTATCTGATTTTTGTAAAAGTCAGATTAAAAAAAAGCCACTTTTGCCACCGCTAATCCAAATAGGCCCTTAGTTTGTTGCTAAGTGATTGGAGAACTTTGGTGCAAGTTGATGAAGATGGAATTGTTGTATATTCATAATCTTTAATCTTTTCTTACACTAAAACCTGCACAACAATTCGTTGCTCCACTAAAAGGATTGCATAGCAGTATTAGTTTCTTTGACAATCAATACAAGATAACTACAGGATTCTTTACAGAGAACACCATAATTGTGGCAGAAGGCGAGATGCTGGTGGGGGGTGTTTTTCAGGTAGTTACCGTCTCCTTTTTTACAGCATCTTTATTTGTCCTTTATTTCACAATATTTGATAAAACAATTTTCGGGTTTTGTATATGCTCGGCTATTGGTTTTAAAGGCTGTTAGTTTGCTAAGAAGTAAACAACTTCTTGATTTATTCTTATACATTCTTCACAAAGCCTTGTACGATTTGGTGACAAAAGCGACCAATATGTTTAGTTTTGTTCAAAAACATTTAATCATGATTGCATTTGCATCATCTTGCTTTTCCTTGAAGAATTCATTAATATCGTCATTTTGAGTTTTGAATCATGGACATATTCCCCTTTTTTCATCAGGTCTTCACATGTGGATTCCCCCCATTGGAGGACAGAGATAAGTCACTAAAATTAAGTGGGGGTCATGACTTTTTCGGAGGTGGCACATTTACTAAGGAAGAAACTGTATCCTGAACACACCTTACCCTCACTTGGTTGTCACTGATATTTATTCCTTTCCTAATGTTTTGCCTACTATCTGTTAGAATCACCTATGAATTTGTACTTAGCCTATACCATTTCAATAGATCAGACTAGCAGAGATGGAAAAGAGAGCAGTCAATGACATGTTTGTTATACTGTCTGATATCTGGCTAGACAGCGAAGAGGTGATTGGAATCTTCAATATCTCATCTTTACTTTTCCCTCCTCTATCACCTTCCTTTTTAGAAGTGGCTTGATATAATCTTGATGCTGTTTTTCCGTAGAGAAGGCTATGGGAAAGCTGAAGACTGTACTGGATGGTTTTGAGAGTGTGGAAGTGGTCCCTTCCTTATTTGTTTTCATGGGAAACTTCTCCTCTCATCCGTGTAACCTTTCTTTTCATTCTTACTCAAGCCTACGGTGAGTGCAACTTTGGGTTGCTTTTGTTATTTCTTGTGGGCTATGATAAGAAAAAAGCAGCAAATTAGAATCACATAACTATGATGCAGCGGAATTAGTCTAGTGCTTAGAACAATTAGTTGTGAGTACTTTTGGCATAATTGAATATACTATAAAAATGTTAATTTGTTGTGAGAATAACATTTGTCATATACATCAACCTGCAGGTTGCAGTTTGGTAAGCTAGGGCAAATGATTGCTGCCCACCCACGTCTAATAGAGAAAAGTCGATTTTTGTTCATTCCAGGTCCTGATGATCCAGGTATTTGACTTCATTTGTAAGAATTATCTATTTCTTCCTTTTCCTTGCATCATATCACTGTGCTGTTTTTTTAGGTCCTTCGACGGTTCTGCCTAGATGTGCTCTGCCAAAATATTTAACAGAGGAGCTCCAGAAATATATTCCCAATACCATATTTTCAAGCAATCCTTGCAGGTTAATGTTTATCTAAATAAAATTTTATGAGATGTCTGATGCAGTTTTGCATGTTTGTGCTTGCTATTAGGAGCTGAAGTGCTTGATTGTTCTTACTGCCTAAGAATTTTGTGGCCGCAGGATCAAATTTTACAATCAAGAAATTGTATTTTTCCGCCAGGATTTGCTGTATAGAATGCGCCGATCATGTTTAATGCCACCTTCTATGGAAGAAACTGATGATCCCTTTCAGCATGTAATTTATTCCTTTACTGACCGTCTTCTGCCATTTTTTCATTAATTAAACTGACTTTTTGGATAACATCCACTAACCACAAGATTATGAATTTAAATTGCAGCTTGTTGCCACCATAACCCATCAGAGTCATCTCTGTCCATTGCCTCTAACAGTACAACCCATCATCTGGAACTACGATCACTGCCTATATCTTTATCCAACTCCCCATACGGTACTAATAGACATAGTTCAGTCTTGTTTAACGATATCAAATGTTGCTTTTCGAACAACTTGATGTTATCATACTTCAAATTTCTAGGGATGCCTTTTTGGGAAACGGATTGCTATCTATCATGAACTTATGCTCCTTAAATGCTAGAATCTCCAATGTATTTACTTGAATTAATCTTGTCCTCGATGAAATTGCAAATTGCAGTTTGCTGAAAAATGAATTTAGCGATGGCTAGATGATAAAACCCCACTCTGCTTCTATACTCCTTTATCTGAATTTATCGGTAGATAATTTACATATTTAATTCATTGCAATTCAAACTCTTGGGAAAGTCGTGCATAAAACATACGATTCAAGAGGAAATTTATAGGTGCCTTTAGTGGTCCAAATTGAAAGGAGCATGATGTTTTATTTTATTTGTAAATTGATAGAGTCTCATTTTATTAATATTTATTTTATTAATTGAGTTTGTTTTTATTATCATTTTAGGAAATTTGAAAATAAGTGAATTATCCACAAATAGGATTTAAGATATTTCAGCAATATTATTTATTATTTTAGATATTTCAGAATAAGTGGAATATCCACAAGTAGGATTTAGTAACTAGAATTTAGATATTATTTTAGTATTTCAGATATTATTAGGATTTTAGATATTTTTAGTATTTTTGATATTATTTAGATTTCCTAGTTTGAATTTTGAATTAGAGTTTTATCTCTCTTTGTATTCCTATAAATTGGCCCTTGGCCTATTCAATAAAGCATGAAATATTCAGAGAGTAAATTAAGTGTGTGGAGATTCTCCTGGGCTGTTCTTAGAGAGTTAGTGAGATGCTTGCTTTCTCTTTATAACAGAGTATTGGGCTGTTTTAGAGAGAAGGTGAGATTCTTACCTGCTCTTTATCTCAGAATACCTTTATCCTTCTCAACATAAATTCTCAAATTATCATCTAAATTTCTCATTTATCCATTACTTTACTCAGTACCTTAACAAATTTATAGGAATACAAAGAGAGATAAAAATCTAATTCAAAATTCAAACTAAGAAATCTAAATAATATCAAAAATACTAAAAATATCTAAAATCCTAATAATATCTGAAATACTAAAATAATATCTAAATTCTAGTTACTAAATCCTACTTGTGGATATTCCACTTATTCTGAAATATCTAAAATAA
This sequence comes from Inga laurina, assembly GCA_963855925.1. Classification (NCBI taxonomy): domain Eukaryota; kingdom Viridiplantae; phylum Streptophyta; class Magnoliopsida; order Fabales; family Fabaceae; genus Inga; species Inga laurina. Next base: position 10,777,264 of record OY979702.1, read on the forward strand.
TAAATAATATTGCTGAAATATCTTAAATCCTATTTGTGGATAATCCACTTATTTTCAAATTTCCTAAAATGATAATAAAAACAAACTCAATTAATAAAATAAATATTAATAAAATGAGACTCTATCATAAATCTTTGACATTTGGTAATTTTCTTGTTATTGACCAAACAAGGTTGGGGATGACAGTGATTTTTAATTTCCTTCTACAAGTGGCTCATTTGTAGTGTATAAACTGAACGATCTGTAAGAACTTGATAGATAGCATTTCCATTTAATTCAAATGCTAGAAAGTGATTAGATACTTGTTGGATTGTTGTTATCCTCTGATACAGATAATATTGGGAGACAGAAGTGAGCAAAAAGCGTTCAAATACACAGGAATCACTTGTTTTAATACTGGTTCCTTCTCTATAGACAGCACCTTTGTGGCATACCGACCATGCTCTCAGGAAGTAGAATTGTCAGCCTTGTAATGTAAACATAGGAAAATTTTCCTTTGGTTCATCTGCCTCTAACCTCAGTATGTCAGAGACAAATTGATTTAACTGTTCTTCAGCAAGTGATGCAGGGCAGTGTATGAAGCTGGAAATTGTGTACTCTTATTTTTCTGTTTTAGCTCCCTTATTACTGCATAACTTTATTGCCACTTTACTAATCAGTGGAAATTGTTGTATAGTAGGAAGAGTTTAGGGAGTATACGTTAATGTTTGTGTGTTCATTGAATTGTTATGAGGCTCCAATAAACAATGTTATTGATAAATTATGGGGAAACTAAGGTTATTTACATTGTAGTAAACATGTTTTATGCATCCAAACAGCCTGTTATCAAATTGACAATTGAGGACAACAAAGCACATATATGTTATTGATGCGTTATAGTGCTTTAATGAAGCGCTATCATTTGATGAATAAAATTGGGATATGAAAGATTCAATAAGATGGTTCATAGTGGTTGGACTCCTGTAGTTTGTTGCAGTATCTTGGATTATGTAGGATCAAAATGGTGGATAAAGATATGGATCTTTATAGACAGTTTCATTGCCACTTGCAAGAGAGAGAGAGAGAGGTTGTTTTAGAGATTTGAGCTCGTCACTTTTAAATCACATGACAACATCTCACATTCTTTTGCATTTTATTCATAGTTGGGATAAATTAGGGAGAATATCTTGCCACTTATTAATAAAAAATAAAGTCATCTATAAAAAATTTTATAAAATAAAAAATAAAGTTTATTTTGTGGGAATTATTTTCCTAAAAATATTTTCATCAAGTTATTATGTAGTACTACTATTACAAAACCAAAACATTATTTTATTTTACATTCTTCCATCTAAATATTTCATAAAATGAATGTTGGAACCGAAAGATTACAACATATTCTATCTCATTCATTTTATAATAACAGCTAAATAATGGTGAAATAAAGACAGTATCTTCTTAGTCCCAGATATAAGTACTCGCATATTTAATTGCATGCATAGTTTTTAGATAAACTATATGAATTTCTATTTTAAGGAAGCGAAAGGTAATTTGACAAACAAATTTTATATTTTTATTATTAGAATTTTCAATCAAAGTATGATAGTTGGCCCAAAAAAAAAATGATAACATGAATTCTTATTTGGGAAAAAGATAATAAAATACCATTTGAATTTTAAAATCCTTACTCATTTTAGTAGAGAATTTTGAAGTTCAAGTGATATTTTCTTGTCTTTTTTTTTTGAAAAAAAGAAAGAAAAATAGTGTTAAAATTGACAAAAGAAAAATAAGTATGTTGCTTTTCAATAATTCAAAATGAACTTATTTAGAATTTTGAAATGTTGCAAAATTTGGGAAACTACCTAACTACCATTGCTTTTTTTTAATAAAAAAATCCTCTACTCCTTGTCGGCCGCCGGAGAAATTAAAAAAAAATGAGACCTTCGGAGCTTCAGTTGACTCTATTTACGACTTTAGTATTATATTAAAAACTCAAATATTCATATTGACAACTTTTGCTTGAGAAATTCAAAAAAATATATGAGACCACAGAGCTCCAGTCGCCGGCACCGGCCTCCACTGCTGGCTAGCAAGGGGTTGATGATTTTTTATTAAAAAAAACTAAGGGTAATTCGGTAATTTCTCAAATTTTACAACATTTCAAAATTTCAAATAAGTCCCTTTGGAATTATTGAAATTCAACATACTTATTTATCTTTTAATAATTTTGACAATATTTTTCTGTTTCTTATTTATATTTTTTTTACCTGAATATGCATTTATAGGTAATCTACTATGTATTGTTCGATATTAATTGAGCAATTTATTGATATTTTTTTTGAGTGGCAAGGAGAATTTCATTCAAAAACTGTATTTACAAGGTAGGTGACCTTAAAAGTGTGCAAAGTGTCTAGTAACAAAACTCATGGACATGTAGGCTAACAATTGCTAGTTACAATGAAATCGAAGCCAGAAAATCCTTGTTTTCAAGAGTATGGGATACAAAAGCCGAAACAAAAGCTAGGACGACTTGGGGTCTGAATGATTCTCTTGCAAATAGTATTTTGTTCCTTGTTACCAGAGTTTCCAAGTGAGGGTACCAAAGGTGACTGCCCAGCTGATGGAATGTCTCGTAGCATCTAATTTAGACAGCTACCATTCTTCAAGGGGCAATGTAAGGAACTCAGTGAGTGCTAGGTCTGGGATCAGAGTATGCCAACATGCAAGTGCTAAGGGGCATCTTCTAAAGATATGATCAATATCCTCAATCGCTCTTTTGCAGAGTTCGCAGGTGGCATCCGTGGTGAGATGACACCTCAAACGTTTAGAATTGGTCAAGAGTTTGCCTTTGAGGGCAATTCAAAGAAAAGAGCGGGTTCTTTGGGTGCCTGGCCATTTCCAGATAAGTTGCCATTTGCGTGACTCCTCATTCCACAAATCTTCCTCTATTAACTTGTAGGCTGAAGATAGTGTGAAGGATCCTTTGGATATGTGGGACCATGAGCATGAAGCTTCATTAGCAGAGGTCTTCAATGGAGTAGTAGCTGCAATTAAATGTATGATTGACATATGGAGCTTGTCTTGGAATAAACTCCAATGCAAGTCCCCTGAATCATGAATGAAGTCATTGATTGGTTGCTTCAACTCATGCTCACTGAGTTCTGTGAAAGCAAGATTTTTTAATGGACCTAGATCCCCAATCCAGTTATCTGACCAAAAGCGTACGTGATGACCATTGCCAATATTCCACTTGAGACCCAGGGTCGTATCAGGCTAGGACTTTGCAATACTTCTTTAGATATGCGAGTTGGTTTTTGTTTTGAATTCGCAGTGCGTAGTGCGTGACCATCCATACTTTGCTCGGAGTACCTTTACCCAAAGGAGATTGGGTTGGGTAATTAGTTGGAAACTCAGTTTTGAGAGGAAGGCAGTGTTTTGACTTTATAAGTTCCTCAAACCGCAACCACTATTCTTGAGGGGTTGACACATGTCTAACCATTTAATGAGATCGAGAGCCCTGTGTTGGCTATCTAATCCCCCTATGAAAATTCCTGATAGATTTTTCAATTTGGTGGATGCATGAGATAGGGAGTATAGAAGTCTGCATTATATAGTAGGGAATCATTGAGAGTACTGATTTGGCTAAGGTGTGTGGCCAGCCAGAGACAAGGATCGAGCTTTCCAAGCAGAGAGTTTCTGATGTACCTTCTCAATGATATTAAGGTAAGTATCTTTTGTAACCCTCGAGTACAGCATTAGGACACCAAGATATTTCCCAAGTTGTTATGTGCGACTGTAGCTGAGTCTTTGGAAAATGTGGTTGGTATCATGCCTTGTAACATTCCTAGAGAAGAAAATGCGAGTTTTGGCTTGACTTATATTTTGCCTAAAAGCCATGCAAAAGTCAGTGAGAACTGTCTTAATGAGACGAGTCTGCCTTGAGCTAGTAGTGCTGAAGAGGATTAAATCATCGACAAAAAAGAGGTGAGATAGGGGCTATCCATCTTTTCCTAATTTAATGGTTTCCCAGCTACCTTTATCAACCTTCAATTTAATGATATGAGAGAGTCGTTCCATACAAAGTATGAAGATGTATGTTGACAATGGGTCACCTTAACGAAGACCTCTTGACGGAGAGAAAGGTTCTGATGGTGAGCCAATCCATAATACTTGCATGGTAGAAGAGGCAATACACTGCATGATTAGCTGGATTGTGCATTCAGGAAATTTGGCGTCTCTAAGTGTGTTTTCAATAAAGTCCCACCTCAGGTGGTCAAATGCTTTCTCAAGATTGACTTTTATGGCCATCCATCCTTTCTTCCCACTTTTCTGATGCATGGAATGAATTGCTTCTTGTGAAATTATTATGTTGTCTATGATGTTCCTCCCTTTTATGAAGCTTGATTGGTACGGGAGGATAAGTTGGGGCATTATTGGCCTTATCCTGTTGGCCAGAATTTTAATGATGACCTTGTATGCAACTGAACAAAGACTAATGGGTCTGAACTCCCTTAATCTCGATGGTTGTTCTATCTTTGGAATTAAGGTAATGAGGGTTCTATTGTGCGTTTCGTCCATTTGACCTCCCTCAAATACCTTCTTGACCATATCACCAAGAGAGGTACCAACAGTTTCCCATTGGTTCTAATAAAACATGGCATGGATTCCGTAAGCTCCGGGGGCTTTGAGGGGCTTTATTTCGAAGAGTGCTTTCTTTATTTCTACAATATTAACATGAGAGGAGAGTGTGAACTAAAGAGTATCACACAGTATAGGGAATATACCTCTCGAGGTAAGGGGCACGTGAAGTTCGCCTGCTATGGAATATAGGGATGAGAATTACTGTTTGGCCATTTGGGTAAGTGTGTTATCATATGTGATCCAGCTACTATCCTCTGTTTGGAGCGAAGAAATATGATTTTATCTTTTCCTGATTCGGGCTTTGGTATGAAAATAGGTGGTATTTTTTCCCCCAAGCTTGATCTACTCACTCCTAGATTTCCGCATCTATAAGATTTCCTCTCGGAGGCACACATCTTCGTAATCCAATTTGAGAGTATGATTTAGGGAATGAAGATGGTGGGAGAAAGGATGAGTTTCTAACGCTTTTTGGACCCCACCTATATGTGCTCTGAGGCATCTTTTATTCCTGCCGATTTTACTAAATACTTCCCTGTTCCACACACTTGTTGTAGCTGTAAAGTTTAATATATTCTCTGCAAGGCTGAGGCTGTTGGACCAATTATCCTTCACTACAATTAGGAATTGACTATGTATGCACCAGGCCGCTAGAAACCGAAAGGGTTTTGTGGAGCTCCTTTGGTTTTGGTCAAGCCCGAAATTAACGAGTAGGGGTCTGTGATCGGAGCTAACTTGAGGAAGGTGGATTACCCGAGAGTGTGGAAAGTAGGATATCTAGGGGCTATTAGAGATGGCCTGATCTAACCTCACCGAAGTAAGACCCTTCTCCAGGTAAAATGTGGTCCAGAAAAGGCCAGATCTAACAGTGGGTTTTTTTTGGATAAAACTTTGGAAGTATTTGTATCCTCCCGTGGGAATAATCGATGCACCTTGTCTATCTTCTAAGGTGAGGGTGGCGTTAAAATCCCTAGCCAGAAGCCATGGGGAATTAATGGTTGTAGCTATCTTATCAAGCTCATTTCAAATATTTAGGTGGAACTAGGGCTTTGGACTTACATAGATGGCAGTCAATGTGAAGCTCTTCAAGGATTCCTTGAGGGTGAGGTTGCAGTGGATGAATTAGTGGTGGTTTTTTAGGATGTTTACCTCCACTGCATCAGTCCAAAAAACCCAGATCCCCCCCAGAGAAACCATTTTCTTCAACTAAGTGAGAATGAGGATAGCTAAGCTTTTTGATCACTTCCTCAGCTGTGAGGCTAGATATTCTTGGCTCCATAAGGGCAATTGTCATTGGTCGGTATTCCTTTAGGAAAGATTTAAGTACGGCTTGAAATTTAGGAGATGCCGCTCCTTGGCAATTCCAGACGAACATTGACATATTAAAATGCAAGGTTTGGGGATTAGCACTCCGCTTGAGGATTTCCATCCTCCTCATCATCCTGGTCTTGGATGGAAGCATCTGTGTCATCACCTAAAGCCTCATAGGAAGCATCTAAAGATTGAATAATGGCTTTAAGTGTTGCATCGGCTAGGGCTGGGACAGGGTCTTTGTTTTTGGGTTTGGACTTTTTAAGCAAGACACTAGTGGATTTTATGGCTCCTGGCAGGGGATCTGGATTGGGTTGTTTAGGCCAACAGTTCTTCTTCCCATTAAAGGTGGGTTGGATATTTGGTTTATGGGCTTTGATAGGTTTAAGTGCTTGTCTAGGGTAGGGTATAGATATGGCACTGTGATTAGTTGGGTCTAGGTGTGAACTCGTGGCTTTATAAGCACGACTATAGAAGGGTGAGTCTGGGTTGGTCACGGGGTTGGTCTCTTTGGCAAGCAAATTAGGGGTAGGATTTGTCTTAGGATTGCTACTTTGGGGTTTAGTGATTTTTATCCCTTTCTCTTGTGCTTTTGGAATCAGGGGTGAGGCCTTCATTTTGGTTGACTTGAGGTAGTATGGCAGGTGCCATGACATCTTCAATACTAGGTGTTTTAGATGTCAGGATGTCAAATCTATTTGCTGAATTGCCGTTCTTGTGATAGCTTCTCTCTGCAAGCCGTCTGTCAGGTTTGTCACGCCTACACCCTCTCATCGGGACTTGCATCCAGGTGCCGTATAATTCCTTCATCTTCTCTTCCCTTGGAATCTACTGATCTGTCATGACCTAGGATGCTGGAAGAGTTGGGTTTGCCACTATTGATTCAACGTTCTTCTTAGGGGATGCATTTTCCAAATGGCCGTAGTGACCACAATGGAAGCATATTATTGGGAGACCTTCATATTCCATGCAAAGGGTGTGTCGGTCGATCTTTATCTTGGACATCAAAGGTCTTGATAGGTCAATGAGCACCGCCATTCGGGCAAACTTGCCTTGCTCACCTGATTCTGTATTATAGTCGATGCGAAGGACTTGACCAAGTACTTCTCCGATGGCTCTGATCACACTTTTCTTGTAATATTGGGCCGGAACGGCGGGGATTCTGATCCATCCCATTACCTGCGAGGCAACGTGAGTCTAAGGTGAAAAGTCCGATGACCATGGTTGGACTGTGAGATAGTGGCCAAAGAGCATCTAGGGTCCACCAAACAGCACTTCATGGTAGTCTTTCTCATTGTCAAATTTTGCAATAAAGCAGTTGCTTTCTAGATCAGTGAGCTAAGTGGGAGTTACTTTCCAGAGATTCACCACTTTGCAATAAAGCAGTTGCTTTCTAGGTCCTTATATCTGATGTTTCGGCCAAGCATCTTAACTATAACTGCGTGCTTCATGCTCTCATTTAAGAGGTTTTGGATTCTAGTATAGAAGGTAATGGAAGGGATCGGCTCTGCTCTATTGACCATGATATCCCCTTCTTGGAAGGTAAGCTCTTCCTCTTCTCCTTGTGGCTTTGCCTTTCGGTTGAGTAGCATTTCTTTAAAAGAAGGTTGGTTAAAATTCAAGGGGGGACTTCTCGTTTCCTTGCCTTTTTCAGTTTGAGCGAAGGTGGAGTCTTCAGCATCCATCTCTTCATTAAATGTGGTTGGGTTATACAATAGCATATCAGTGTCTTCGTTTACTGTTGCCTTACTACTTTTGACTTTCTTCACCGCTCGATCATCCTCAAGGGGAGGAGGGATTCCTTCCTTTTCCTCTAACTCAGAAGTAAGTGAGTGTTCCAGGAGCCCTCCTCGAGTTTGAGCTTTGGGGTCCACTTGCTCAGGGGAGAGGCTTGTATGATCACTTTTCTGTTCTCTACTCTGGTCTCGTTCCCTCTTTCTCACGGTGTACAAAAGCTTGTTTAGATTTAGCACTTCCTCCGTTGCTGTAGCAACAGAGAGTTCGTTTTCCAGGGGACCGTCGCAGTGGGTAACAGGCTGGGAATTATTGCTCAGCAAGGCCATCGCAGTGGGCAATGGCCTAATTCACTCTCATGATCACCAAGAGAGAACTTCTCTCTCTAGATTCCTCTTTTTTTTCCCCTCCAATAACATCAACTTATTGATATTGACATTAGGAATTCGTTCCATAATTTTCAATGGCTATGCCAAAAGTGTACTTTCCTCTAAATCTCTAATTTTATAGAGTATGAAATTTCAGCTTGATCCCAAAATTTTACAAAATATTTTTTAATGATTTTTTTATAAATTTTCTTACATTTTAAAAATTATATATAATATATCCGCATTTAAGAATATCTTTTAAAATTTTATTATCCTAACATTTTTTATTATCAGCATGGCGACAGGAGCGAACAATATTTATAAAATTTCGAAATCAAAATCAAACCTGAGTATGAAGGTTTACCGGTTACCAAACCTAAAATCTTCATCTCCTCGGACCGAGCTTTTGCCGACTCTGGTGGGAGACTATCTTCCAAAGATCTGCATTTTTCTCGGCCGGAAGACTATTAAGCCGTTGAGCATCTCACAGCTGAACTAAACATGTTGCGCACAGTTACAGGGTATGGCTTCTCCAAATTTCCTCACTTTCTTCCATATTCTTCCTTTCTCTCTTGCCCTTATTCCTTACGTCCCAATTTCTCTGCTCGTTCTCAAGCCCCATATGCAAATAAAATTGACGACATGGTCCTTTCATTTGATCAATTGCTCCGTATGCAACCCCCACCTTCCATAATTCAAATTAATAAGCTTTTAGGATCGATTGCCAAGACTAAACATTATCGCGCTGCTATCTCACTTTTTGCACGCGTGGATCTCATGGGATTGGTGCCTGATTTAGTTACCCTGAACATATTGATCAATTGTTACTGCCGGATGGGTCAGATGCATTCGGCTTTTTCAGTATTGGGGAAGATTTTCAAGATGGGTATTCAACCGGATATCATAAGTTTGACGTCCCTAATGAAAGGACTATGTATTAGGAAAAAGATTGAGGAAGCTTTGGAATTTTATGACATGCTAAGGGCCAAAGGATTTGGGTTAGATGAAATAAGTTATGGGACCTTGATTAATGAGTTACTTAAAACTGGGAAAACAAGGTGCGCCATCAAATTGCTCAAACAGATGGAGAGACAAGCAATTAAGCCTAGTTTATTCTTGTATAATGCAATCATTGATGGCCTTTGTAAAGATGGAGATGTAACAGAGGCATATGATTTGTGTTTTCAAATGATTGAGCGTGGGGTTTTGCCAGATATTATCACTTACAACTCTCTAGTTCATGGTTTCTTAAGCATTGGCAAGTGGCAAGAAGCTACACAAGTTCTCCATGAGATGGCGTCGAAAGACATCAGATTTGATGTTTATACTTATAATACATTGGTTGATGCATTTGGTAAAGAGCGAAGAATTATAGAAGCTGAAACTGTGTTTGGTATGATGATGAAATGTGGGGAGAGGCCTGACCTTGTAACTTATAACAGTTTAATGAATGCCTATTGTTTGATTAATAAAATTGATGAGACAAAGGAAGTATTCAATAAGGTGGTCCAAAGTGGTTGGACACCTGATGTAGTTTGTTATGGTACCTTGATCGATGGATTATGTAAGTTTAAAATGGTTGATGAAGCTATGGAATTCTTTGAAGAAATGCGTCGCAAAAACATTGTTCCCAATGAAGTAATTTACAGTTCTCTTATTGACGGTTTGTCTAAATCAGGGAAAATGCCAGCTGCGGAAGATCTGTTTTGTGAGATGCTTGGCCATGGTCATGCTCCTGATATAATCACCTATAATATTTTATTAGATGCATTTTGCAAAAGCCAGAATCTTGACATGGGGATTGCGTTAATCAAGAAAGGTGTTGGCAGAGGAATTTGGCCTAGTGTGTACACATATAGTATACTTATTGATGGTTTGTGTAAAGGTGGTAGACTAAATACCGCACGAGAGATTTTTCAGTACCTTTCAATGAAAGGCCATCTTTTAAATGTCTGCACTTATAACATTATGATCAATGGCCTTTGTAGAGAAGGTTTGCTTGATGAAGCTATGGTCTTGCTTCCAGAAATGAAAGAGAATGGCTGTCTCCCTGATAAGTTTACATGTACTATACTTATGCAAGCTCTTTTGGCAAAAAGTGAGAATGATGAGGCGGAGAAGTTTATTCATGAAATGATTAGTAGTGGTGTTCTAACACAATAAACAAGGTCAGTTTATCCAGTTTTAATTTATGTTATACTTGTACACATATCAAAATTAACACTTAATAGTTAGCAAATGCTTGTTTCTTTTTGGTTAAAATCATTGGACTATCTAATGGCTTGAACTGTGCTGAAGAATTATCGTTCAAGGCATATGTTTAATATATCTATGTGGACTTTGTGTTTGTTCCCATTGTTTAATTCCCCCCCCCCCCTCTTAAGTCTTAACATGACTTTGCTCCTTCTCCCTTTGTGGTTCATTTCTTTTTTAATTTTTTAACTCTAATGCGCATCTCAGTTGTTCGCTCATGAACTAATATTTCATTAAAGTTGTATCTAAAATACTTTGTTCTTGGATTTCATAATCTAAACTGTCAATCCCTTTACAGAATATTATAGACCGTGTAAAAAGTTCATTAGGTTGTTTTACATTGAATTTATTTGGAGTACATGCATAAATAAAGGTTTGGGAATTTCTATCATATTGGTAGACGTTATATTTGCTGCAACAGTTTCCAAATAGTTGTTTATTTTGGTGAACTGATAGGTATACTTTTTGTATTCATTAACTCTACTCACAAAACACTGCCAATAAATTTTTTTGCTGCTCCTTTCTCTATTTTTCAGGAAAATGTTCATTATGGACCCGATGGTCAAACCTGGAATCTGCTCTGGAAACTCAAACTTCCTTAATTTTGCATGGAAGTTATTAACAAATGCCTACCCGCAGGAGGTGTTTTACTCTCTCACCATCTCTCCAACAATTCCTCATGTGTCTTCAGTTGTAATGCCCCAGATTATCTTAATCATATCTTTCTTCAATGCAGCTTTGCTAGAGTCATTTGGTTTGGTTTTCTCTCCTTGTGCTCTGCTGAACTTGTCCCTTATGACATTTCTTCATGGCTCAGGAAAATGATGCTGCTTCTTTCTACCTCAAGTGAAGACCTTCTTAAAGCTATCATTATCATTCTTCATAATCTGTGGAAGAAAAGAAGTAACATAGTTCATAAAGGTGGTCCAAAGTCTCCATCTCATCTTTGTAATTCTATCTCGTATACCATCAATTACATTCCACCCATTTTTTGCTCTTCAATCCTCCTCCCATCTGATCCCCAAAATGTAGTCTGCCAAACATCTCACCTTCATCTCAAGATTGGGCCTTGAGAATCCATAGGAAAAAAAACCAAACATGCTTCCTTTATCTGGATTCAAGCCTTACAAGGAAAAAGTCTCATCAGACATTTCAAGTGGTGTCTCAAGCTCCCCAGGATTGCTGGAGGCAGCATTAAAGCTGTTCTAAGATTAGCTCTTAAATGGATCATTTCTGCTTATCCCACCACTGAACTTAGAGGATGTATTCTATTGATCCAATGCTACAGGAACAAACTAATCGCAATCTCCAGTGGGAACTGCACTAAAGATCCACTCAACAGTGACACTGCCTATGCAGGGAAGTTTTTTTAGTAATGTTTATATCCCTACTTCCAATAATAGCAGCCTTTCTAATCGGTTTTTAGAAGGGTGGCCTCCAGTTTGTAACTTCCGTGTATAATCACTGAACTTGCTATTTACCCACAAAAAGAAGGTCCTAGTGGATGACTTCTGTTTCCAAGTGGAAAGGTTAACTATCATAAACTTGGTGATTCGTTCTTGAGTTTTTGAATGTCCAATGCCTGTACTTATCAATGATGAAGCAGTAAATATCATGTTAGAATATAATTTTGTCAGGACCTCTAACTCTTTCTCTCTCTGTCTCTGTGCGTGCTTGTGTGTGTGTTTTAATTCATTACATTTCTAACTATGGGGAATTTTGTATGTCCCAAATTTGAATAGATTTAACTTTTGAGTTGATTTGCTAGACTGTATTAGCTCATAGAGCTTTCAGATTGCATTGATATATAAAATCAGAGATTGCAATGCACATATATATAGTAAATAACAGATCTGAAACGAGGAAAGAGAAACAGAGACGATGAGGAGTGATTGAAGGAAATAGAAAGAGATTTTGGTGCAAGTCAAAAACTTCAGGCTTGCACCGAAATTCATTCTGACTTTTAACATTCCCCCTCAAGCTGTAGAGTATATGTCGATCATTCCCAGCTTGCACCGAAATCCTTCAAATTTAGTTCTGCTTATTGGTTTTGTCATCATATATGCAATTTGATCATCAGATCATATGTGGAATAAATTCATGATGCCTGCTTCAATCTTTTCTTTAATGGAGTGTCTGTCTATCTCAACATGTGTTGTTCTATCATGATAGACTGGGTTTTTGACCATTTCATTGCTCGCCTTGTTGTCACACCAGACTTATATTGGTCCCTCATGTGGAATCCCCAACTTCTTCAATAATCTGATGACCCAAATTCCTTCACGTACTCCATTGTTAACAGCTCTCAGTTCGGCTTCTGCACTATTTGTTGACACCACATTTTGTTTCTTGCTTCTCCATGTAACCAAATTTCCCCACACATAAGTGTAGTACCTTGAGAATTACCTTCTAGTCTCCCTGTCTTTTGCATGGTCTGAATCAATGTAGATTTCAATATTTCTGATAGTGCCTTTCTTAAAGAAGATCCCTCTTCCAGGATTAAATTTCAAATAGCTTAGGATTCTGTACACAGTGGCCGTGTGTTCTTCCTGTGGTTGGTGCATGAATTGACTTGCTATTCCGACTGCATAGCTTATGTCTGGACGTGTGTGGGTCAAGTGTACGAGTTTCCCGATAAGTCTTCTGTACCATTTTGGGTTGACTGGGACACCATTTGGTTTGATTCTTAAGTGATAACCTTATTCCATTGGTGTTCCTTCAGATTGTGCCCCTAACATTCTTGTTTCATGCAATAGATCTAAGGTATACTTCCGTTGGGATATGTTGATGCCTTATTTAGTCCTTGCCACTTCCATACCTAGGAAATACCCCATTTGTCCAAGATCTTTGACTTGGAACTCAGTTGATAGATCCTGCTTGAGTCGAGTAATGGATTCTTCATCATTTCCTATAATGACTATGTCATCAACATAGACGATCAAGATGGTGACTTTGCCATTGACGCGTTTAATGAACAATGTGTCATCTGCCTGTCCCTGAGTATACCCAAGTCTTTTCATTGTTTTGGTGAATCTGCCGAACCACGCCCTAGGTGATTGCTTGAGTTTGTACAGTGATTTGTTGAGTTTACACATTGTTAGGAGCTAAAATTCCATCTGGAATCTCCATATATACTTCTTCCTCCAAGTTCCTATTCAGAAATACATTCTTCACGTCCAGTTGGTGCAACGACCAATCCAAGTTAGCTACGATTGATAGTAGCACTTGGATAGTATTAAGTTTCGCCACTGGAGCAAATGTCTCCTGGTAATCAATTCCATATGTCTGGGTATATTCTTTTGCAACTAGTCTCGCCTTGTGTTTGTTGATTGTACCATCAAGATTGAATTTTGGAGTGAAAATCCACTTACATCCTACTGGTTTCTTTTCTTCGGGAAGAGTTGTAATCTCCCGCATTTTATTTTCCTTGAGTGCCCATGACTCTTCTTTTGCTGCTTCTAATTTGGATCAGTCATAGCTTATTGAAATGTGTTTGAATTTTCATCCGTGCATTGTTTACAACAAAGCTTTGCATTTTTGCAGACAGATTACCGTATGAAACAAATCATTGAATTGGATGTTGAGTACAAGATCTTACCCCTTTTTTCAATGCAATAGGCCAACCCAGTTCTTAAGGATTTAATCCCAGATTGGAGTCATGGTCGTTCCGTTGAATAGGAGAGATAGTTCTACCGGTGTTTGATTCATCTAGAACTTGTAGTCTAAACTCTTCCTCTCGTTCTGGTTCGGTATCCATCCCTGAATTAATCTCAACATTTGTTTCCAGTTCATTAGGTATGGGTTCAGGTTGAGGTGGAATATGTTCAAATTCATGATTAGATTAGGGAGGACTAGGTTGGCTTGTGGGAGCAAATGAGTCAATGGTGGCTATAAGGTTAGGTTGTGGTGGTGATAGTGATGATGTGTGCAGTAAGTCTTTGGAGTTAGATTCTTCCAGAATTAGCCATTTACTGTCGTTATACTCCCCCTGAATGGGTAATTTGGGGTAATATGCTTCTTCTAAGAAGACGGTATCCCGGGAGATTATAAGCTTTTTGGAAGTAGGACAATAGCATTTGTATCCTTTTTTATTAGAGGAGTAGCCAAGAAAGATCCATTCTCAAGCAACAAATTTGTTGCCATCATTTTTGGGAACAAAGACAACACAACCAAACACCTTTGGAGGTAATGAATTGATTAGTGGGCAATTTTGATAGTGTTTAAGGAGTTTTTGGATAGGAGTGTCGTAATTGAGAACTTTAGATGACATGCGATTAATGAGATAAGCTACAGTGAGAATGGCATCACCCCAGAAGATGGTGAGCGTGCCATTTTAACCATTGCTGTAGCAGTCTCTTAAGCATTTGCCTACTAGCTCCCATTACAACAGACATGAGTATCATTGGAGTAGTAGCCCTGGTTGTGTGTGGATTGCCAAGAATAGAGCCAAAAAGAGGAGGAGCAAATTTTGAGAAATTCATGCGTTCTGGGGGAAAAAAATGGTGGCCGGAAACACTATAGGCAGTGGCGTGTGGGTTCATGCGCTGGGAACAGTGGTTGAGCGTGGGTTCACGCGCCAGTGTGCAGGTGGTGCGTGGAGACCACACGCTGCTCAAATTTCCACCAAACTTCTAGGTTCGGCCGATTGGCGGTTTCCGATCATCCCTGTGCCGGCAGTGTAAGCTCACTCGCCATTCCTAGGTGTTTTGAGCTTACACCGTCCCTCTCTCTCTCTCAGAACGCTCTCTGTCTCTCACTGTTTCAGTCGCGATGGCGTCGTTTTTGGGAACCAGGCTCTGATACCATTTTAGCTCATAGAGCTTTCAGATTACATTGATATATAAAATCAGAGATTACAATGCACATATATGTAGTAAATAACAGATCTGAAACAAGGAAAGAGAAACAGAGATGATGAGGAGTGATTGAAGGAAATAGAAAGAGATTTCGGTGCAAGTCAAAAACTTCAGGCTTGCACTGAAATTCATTCTGACTTTTAACAGTCTGTAATACTTTCTGATTTTCCTATTCACTGTTTGCTCTGCACAGGCACACCATACAATGCAGTATGCAGATTTTTATCCGTACAACCTAAATTGTCAGAAAGTAAAGGACTTTTTGGATATTTTGTTCTTAGTTTTTCTTATTGGAATGTTCACTTGATAAATACAGGCATATGTCATAGAATTCTAAAAGCCTTCTTACATCATAGAACAAGGTGAAATACTTCAGTTATGATTTCATAGCTATATAAATGTAAATTTTTCTTGAATGGTTAGCATATGATTGTTTCTTTTAGGCTCAAAAACCTTTCTGTTGTTCAAGAGGCCTTTGATCAGTTCAAGTAAAAGATTTATTTTGCTTTTTGTTGTGTCTGCAAATTGTTACTGATATGACGCCACTTATGTGGAGATATTTTTTTTGGAATACAAGTGGCAAGCTGCCGCTTGGAGAAAAGAAAAGAAATGGAAAAAGTAGAGGATGACCAAAACAAACGTCACAAGTGACGCAACCTGAGGGAAGGCATATCCGGCACCAAGATCATGTCAAAATTTTCATCGTGGATTCCGCGAGCCATGAAATCAGCAGTGTATTGTTTCTCTGTGAGCAGATATAATTTTCACATCCCAGTGAGAGTAGCTAAGGTCCCTGGTTTCATCAATCCCTGCCTTCAGTGGGTGGTCCAGACTAGTTTCTCTCAGCAGTATGTTTATTACTTGTAGTGAGTTTGAATAGAGCCTCTCATCTTGGAATCCCACATGTTTTACACACTTCCAAAGCTGATTTTCTGCTGCGGTTGTTGGGTGGAAGCCAAGGTTCCTTTTGAATCTCATTATGAAGCTGCTTGGTTTGCTGCCAAACTGAGTCTGCTTTTGCTGGAGTCAATAATTTGGTGTCTTGTTCTCTGAGTTCCAAGCAATTTCGTGTCTTTGAAGCTGCTATTCTGTGCCTTCCATGAGCTGGAGATAAACATAAAGATAATAATGGAGGAGGGTTTGTCCCCAAATAGCATGTGGCAAGCTAGATTCTTCAAATGCATGATGGTAGAGATTATGGCTCAATGAATTGAGACTATGATTGCTGAAGATACTGATATTTCCACTACGCCCACCATCTCTCAAGTGTGGCCTGATTTGTAGTTGCTGTTGCTCTGTTTCATGCATCTGGTAAAATACTTCATACTCTACTTGGTAGGATTTGCTCTACATTGTGTATTTTGGGGTCCAGTACTGACATGGGGATTTTTGGAGTCAAGAGTTCTGTCTTTCTCCAAACAGACTAATGAATCCAAGGAATTGGTGTTTGAGATTGCGGGGCTTATTTTCATCTCATCACTTTCTTTTTCTGTTCCTCTTGGATGGTTCTCCGTTCTGGTGCTTATTAATTGCCCCAAATAATTAAGTAAATTACTCTTAGGGTCTGGGGAAATGGAGGGGAGAGAAAATTTTTATGAGTTAGATTTAAGAAAATTGGAGAAATTGGGTTATAAAATTTTAATATAGATAATATGTAAGATTAAAGCGTAAGAATATTTAATTAAAAACTTCATATCTCATGTCTTTCATTTTTTCAAATCCATCTTAAAAAAATTGTCCCTACGCTCACTTTCCCTCCCCTCCCCTCCCCTCATGCGAAACATGCCCTTAATGTCACCCAAATATTTTTCACATATGCATCATATAAATTAAGCATTTTATTTTACAAACCATGTATTTACTTTACACATCAGATGTATGTATTTTAATATATTTTTAATCTTTTATTTTAATTAAGGTTATTTTAGATTTAATTAATTTAAGAGATTTATTTTCTACATTTAATAGGGATAATCTAATTTATTTGGCTCAATTTTGTTGTTCAGAATTTTCTAGTGTATAACTTTGGGTAGTAAATAGTTATTTTGAAAATGATCGTTTTATGGATGTATACTGTGAAAACGCACATAGAAATGAGAGCATTAATGATATTTCTATAAAGCTTGTAAAAACCACTGTTCGTGAACCTAGACCGGCCGGCCCGACTTAGAAACCGGCGAACCGGCTGGAAAAAGAGTCCCGTTTGGAGTCCAGTTTGGGTCACTGTTTTTTTTTTTTAAAAAAAATTATTTTTTTTTAGAATTTCATATTAATAAACTTAAAATCTTCAATTTTTCACCGGTTTGACCCTGATCTGACCCACTGACCCTTAACCTAATATCCCGACCGGTTTAATACCTAGTCCAGATTTTAATACCTTGGTAAAAACCAAAAAGCATGTCATGTATCCGTTGGTCATGTAATTCGTGTTGATACTTTTTAAGTGTGGATACTATCTAAGAAGATAAGAACAATTGAAAGAGCTTTCTCCATCTCAAATGTTATCAAGCAAAATT
Source organism: Inga laurina (assembly GCA_963855925.1). Lineage (NCBI taxonomy): Eukaryota > Viridiplantae > Streptophyta > Magnoliopsida > Fabales > Fabaceae > Inga > Inga laurina. The sequence goes on from OY979702.1 coordinate 10,794,919, forward strand.
GTATAGCAAGATTTATGGGTAGTGAAGACTATAATCTTAATTATTACAGGTTATTGTTATAAATATTTATTAAATAAAAATAACAATAAAATCTACTAAAACTTAAAAATAAGGATTCATTAATATTTTGCTTAGATTTTTTCTATTGTAACTTTTTTTCTAGCTCTTTCTTCCCTCTTTTTAAGTGTTTTTAGAAATTCTTTGTATCCATTTTCTTATGGTACTCTATAATTTATTTTTTTTAACCCTTGTACTCTATAATTTCTTCAAGATTATTAATATCATTTTACCTTTCCCAAAAAAAATTCTCAGATTAGATACGAAGGAGATACCAGAAATTTCTCCCTATTGATAAAGCATTACGTGAGGCTTAGGCTAATAGGCTATATGGCTACTCATCAATGTCAAGGGTGTCGGATGTGCTTTACCTGCTGCCCCCCTCTAATACCTTTCATCCAAACCATTCATTTTAACCAACACTCTAGGCATTTAATTAATTTAGACGATATATTTGGGGAAGATGACCACTATTCATACATTCAATCCTAACTATTCATAATTTTTAACTTTAAACCCTTCTCTTCTTTCGTGCGGACATCTTAGCAACCCCTCAGGCTTTGTTTGGTTGGAGGTTAAGTTAGGTTGGGGTGGGGTTATCTTTGTTTGGTTGGAAGTTAGGTTAGGTTGGGGTGGGTTGGGTTGGAGGTAAAAATGTAATGTTTGGTTGGAAGGAGGTTAGGTTAGGTGTTTGATGTTTTTTTGTCTTCTATTGGTAACCTAACCTAGGTTGTGAACCCTCCAAAATTGGGGTTTTTCCTAGGTGAGAGAATATTTATCTTCAATTGTGACTAAATTGTCCATGACAATTTTTTAAAATTCCAACACTGCCCTCCCCTTTAAAACTTGACATCCTGATTCAACGAACTTTTCAAATAATAATAATTTTATAAATAATTATTTATATGCTTACACGAATAATTATTTTATAAATAATAATTTTATATAAATAATTATTATTAATAAATATATTATAAAAGAAGAAGGGAAATATGTAGAAGGGCATTTTAACCTCCTCTAACCTAACTTAATTTAAATAAACCCCACTTAACCTAACCTTCGTTGAACCAAATAACATTATAACCTTTTCTAACCTAAGTTAAGTAAACCTCACTTAACCTAACCTTCGTTGAACCAAATAAAACTTAGGAGTAAGACAATGGTTTAAAGTCAAGAACTATGAATGACTAGGATTGAGTGTATGATTGAGCGATCAGATTCTTTCTTCTCCAACTATGTCATTTAAACTAATTAAATATCTAGATCGTTGGATAACATAAATGACTAGGATGAAGGGCATCAAAGGGGTAGCAGATAAAGCACAACCGACACCTCGTTCCCTTAATATCACAGTTCATAAATTTATAAAAAGTCTTACTATATTATATAAAAGTATTTATAAACATCAATTAGCTTAAATTTCACATATATTATCTCAAAATAAACAGAATACATGTTTGGAAATCCATTAAATTAAGTCAAAATATGATTTTGAATGTATGAATAATTAAAGTCTCATGCAAAAATAACTTTTTTAACAACATATTATCAAACAAATATTTTTGGTGATTCTTGACGAGAATTGAAATTCTAATCATATAGAAATTTCGAATGTTATTTGTTGGGAATTTTTTTTTTTTTTGTAATTTACTTAAGAGACTTTTTTTAACTTGAAGAATATGTTAGCTTTTTTTTTTTGGACCTGTAATAGAGCATTTAATTAAACTGTGATATTCTATAATGTTACTGTTTCTTATAATATTATTGAATGAATTTGATTAAAATATACGAATATCGACATGTTCAAAAATTGTACGCACAAAGTAGGGTTTAAATTTTCCATCAAGAATTGCTCTGCTTCGGGTTCACGAGGGGTTTAGGTTCCTGCGTTTGCCTGTGGAAGGAACCTGTTCTAAACCTTTCTTTGTGGATCTCAAATCTCATTGTTCAGATTTAACATGTTATGTGCATCTTCAAGGTATGGCTTCCCCAAATTTCCTCACATTCTTCTCTCTTCCGTCCTTTTCTCTTTCCCTTACTCACTCAATCTCAAGTTCCATGCTCATACTCGAACCCCTATTGCAAATAACATCGACGAAGCTGTCGCTTCATTACATCGGTTGCTTCATTTGCGTCCCCCACCTTCAATAATCCAAATTAATAAGGTTTTGGGATCAATTGCCAAGGCTAAACATTATCGCGCTGCAATCTCACTGTATGCACAAGTTGAATTGAAGGGATTTGCACCTTGTTTATTTACATTGAGCATCTTGATCAATTGTTACTGCCATGTAGGTCAGATGTATTCGGCTTTCTCAATATTGGGGAAGATTATGAAGATGGGTCTTCAACCGAATACCATAACTTTGACAGCACTATTGAAAGGACTCTGTTTTAATAACAAGGTTGAGAAAGCACTACATTTCTGTGATGAGCTAATGGCGAAAGGATTTCAATTAGATGAGGTTAGTTATGCCATCTTATTTAATGGGTTGTGTAAAATAGGGAAAACTAGGTCTGTCATTAAGTTACTTCGGAAGATGGAGGATCAGGGAATTAAACCTGATGTAGTTATCTACAATACTATCATTAATGGCCTTTGCAAAGAGGGACATTTAGCTGAAGCTCGTGATTTGTGTTTTAAAATGAGTGGTCATGGAATTTCTCCAAATATTGTCACTTACAGTTCTCTAATACATGGTTTCTATAGCATGGGGCATTGGCAGGAAGCTACTCAGTTGCTTGATGAAATGATATTGAAAGGAATCAAACCAAATATTTATGTCTATAATATATTGGTTGATGTATTTTGTAAAGAAAGAAGAATCACAGAATCCCATGCTGTTTTTGCTAGGATGATGAAATGTGATGAGAGACCTGATGTTGTAACTTTCAATGCTTTAATGGATGGGTGTTGTTTGATGAATAATATTAATGAGTCAAAGGAAGTATTCAATAAGATGGTCCAAAGAGGGTTGACACCTGATGTATTTAGTTACAATATCTTGATTAATGGTTTGTGTAAGATTAAAATGGTTGATGAAGCTTTGGATCTGTTTAAAGAAATGCATCGCAAAAACATGGTTCCTGATGATGTAACTTATAATTCTCTTATTGAGGGCTTGTGCAAATTAGGGAGAATGTCATATGCACAAGAGCTTTTTCTTAAGATGCAAAATAGTGGTCATGCCCCTGACATAATCACTTATAATATCATGTTAGATGGATTTTGCAAAAGTCAGAATATTGACAAGGGGGTTGTGTTAATCAAGGAAGCTGTTAACCAAGGAATTTGGCCTTGTGCTTTCACATACAATATACTTATTGATGGCTTGTGTAAAGGTGGTAGACTAAATGATGCCCGGGAGATTTTTAAGTACCTTTTAATCAAAGGCCATTATTTAGATGTCTGCACTTACAACATTATGATCAATGGCCTTTGTATAGAAGGATTACTTGATGAAGCTATGACCTTGCTTCCAAAAATGAAAGATAGTGGCTTCCTCCCTGATTCAAGGACATATGGAACACTTATTCGAGCTCTTTTGAAAATAAGCGAGAATGAAATGGCAGAGAAGCTTATTCACGAAATGATCAACAGCAGTTTACGAAAACGTTAAAACAAGGTCAGATATTATACCCTTAATATATGTTGTGCTTCTTCAAATGTTAAAACCTTTAATGGTTTGGAAATGCTTTTCTTTCTGTTTAAATTGTAGTATTATTCAATGGTGTGAATGATGCTGAAGGAGTTTTGTTCAAGTCATGCTTTTTATATTTATTTTAACTCTGATTGTGTATGTTAACATTGATATTTTTAACTGTCTTAACATGACTTTCTTCCTTCTTTATTTTCTGTTTCTAATTTTGTTTGTCTCAGTTGTTGTTCATGGCATGTCATTTATCTAAAAAGTAGCTATAATAAAGTTTTTGAATTTTGAATCTAAAATGATAATCCCTTGCAAAATATAATGGAAATGCCATTTATGTTTTACAACCAAGAAAAATGATGTCTGAAGAACATAGCTGGGAGGTACAAGCACAAATAACGTTTTAAGAGTGTTCGTTATGCTGGAGTTATTGTTGAATCTACACGAATGGTTCAATGCTTGTTTGTTTTGGCTGTCTGAATAAATATTTTTTGTCCACTTCTATGATTTGGAGGACACCTATTTTTGCGAGAATAGGAGATTTAAATATCATAAATTTGTGTTGAGTCCTTGAATCTCTAATGATTGTCTGTATGCTTGTCTTGAATGAAGTAGTAACACGACATTTACAAGAAAATGATTTTGTCGATTCATGGTCCTATTATTTATTATTTATTTTTTAGATAGTGGTTACATTTCTATCTCAGGTAATTCCCAAATTCATTGAAAATAACCTTTTAGCTGATTTGTAAAATTTGGCTGTTTGTTTGCACAGTTCAAGACATTCATGTCATACAAAAGCAATGGCCATGACATGTATTATTATGGCTGATGGGTTTTGTGGAAGGTTTGTTTGAGGAAGAGATGGTCTCGGTATAAAAAATAAAGGCGAATGTCTGCCTCTTGGATACAACAACTTTTGACTCGGTTGTTCATGCTGTCTTTAGGGAAAACGGAGGATGACAGGGCTAATAAAAATCCTCCCGAATATGATTGTCAATGTCAGAGTTCTTAAATTATCAAACAAGGTCAGATACTTCAGTTTTGAGTTCGTACTTATTTTAATGGTGAATTTGCCAAATGGTTTGCAAGTCCTTGTTTCTTTAGGGCTCAAAAAGTTGGGCTGCACAACAGCCTTTATATTGTGGAACAAGTTGTGAACAATTCATACTAAAAAAAATTATTTTGATCCTATGCTCTTCCCAGTGCTGCTGGAGCAGGGGTGCTAAACTAGAGGATAGAGCTCCAACCAGTACAGACATCTTCAGATTGCAGGTTGATGGTTCAATCAACTCAAGAATTGAAAATGCTTGTGGTTGGATGATCAAAAGCGGTACCCGATGAGTGGGTGTTGAGTTTTTGCTGCAAATTTGGGGTGTGCCCACCAACTGTAACTGAAGTAAACGGGATTAGTACATGTCTGGAAATTTGGTGGAATAGAGGAATACACAAAGTTGAAATCATTACTGACAGTGCTCAGGCCTTGAACTTGTTGACTAGAGAATATATTAGTGATCATTCTTATCTTGATGTTATAGAGGAAGCTAGGAAGCTCATTGATAAAATTTGGATTGTAACATTAAAATTTATGTATAGGGAATACATTTTAGAGGCTGATACGTTAGCAAAACTGACCCATGACTTGGGTGTCATGTTTTTCAACCTTTGATCAACTTCCACCTCAAATTAGGGAGGTGGAAGATTATGAAAGGGCATAGGTTTTTTTTTTAAATTTTTATTTCCTTGTATTTTTATACCTCATTGTTTTAATAATAGCTTCAGTTCCTTCTCAAAAAAAGACTCTGAAGTTTACATCTGTTGTATTCTTTCATTGATTAATGAATTTCATCCTTCGCACTAAAAAGAAAGGGAAGACTTTGAACAGTACTCTGTTCCTTTGCCTTTTCATTGATTTTCTTTTTATATTCCTGTCATGCCATAGATGTTTGCTTCTACAAAGTGTGAAACTATGTTAGTATGGTACTCATAAATTAATTTTCAAGAACTCTAAACTCTATCAGATCATTAATGTGAAAGATATGGTATACTTAACAGCTTTATTTATCGTATGACAGAGTTAGTCTAGCAGTGTAGAGTTCCATTAGATCTCCCTGGGTGTCGAGTTCGAGTCCAAGAGGAGTTACTTGCGTTGAGAGGGGTAGTCACAAACTCCGAACTGGATATCGGATAATAATATAAAAAAAGACAGCTTTATTTATGAACGGAATGCAACCCATAAAAAAGAAGGTATAATGAAAGTAATTACATTGTGATGCGTAAGTGGTAACAACTAAATTAGAGCTCAGATTTAAGCTTGTGCTTTTTCTTAAAATGATATCTATATGGTTTAAATTTAACTTGGACAATTTAAATATAAAATTTCTCAAGTTAAAGTTATTTCTTAAAATTGATAATTAAAATATCATCTTCATTTTACATAAAATTATTAAAATTTTCATGAATACAACCAAAAAAAAAAAAAATCGGATCATTTAATTTTGATTTGAACAATCCAAATTAAAGATGTTCACGTTCATCTTAAGATTAAGAAGGAAACCGTATGGAAAATGGACTGATTAGCACAATTAAGCCATAAAATCTCATTTCCTTATTTAAAATTATGTGCACTTCCAAATTATAAGAGGTGGAATGATTCTACTCTTCCCCAGTTTATCCATAATGTATCATCTATCATAATTAGCTTCCACTTCTATAAATCTTAGAGATCATTGCTTAAATTTTTATAAAATACCATCTGGACTATTGAGTTAACCAAAATATTAAGTACTCTCATACACTACCTGTCCCATCTGCATAAGACCAAACCATTTCCATTTCCTTTCACCCAATTTAAAAAAGAAACAATTAAAAGAGAGATGTATAAATTTGTAGAATAATTAGATCATAAACCCTAAACAACAAAAATACTTAGCCTTCTTCCAAGTTAAAAGCCTTCGGCTGTCAAACTCCTTTAGCCAAACTCACCAATAACTTAACAGAATTTATGGCTTCTTCAACAAGAGAGATGCTCTCAACTCCCCCATTTCAAAAAATAATTATAAATAATTATTTCATTGAAAAACTTTTACTTGCTTGCCGATAAAGAAAACAATGCACCTGCAGAGTGCCGACTACCAAACAAATATTTTCATTAAAAAAAAAACATTTTCACCCATAAAATAAACTTAAATAACTTGCTAAATAAGATTACTGAACCACTGGTCAGGGGTGCAGGTTATGTCAATTGGTAAACTACTCAGATTAAGCAACAGGTACCTATGACTATGAGTGTATGACAGTAGTACAGATATCTAGCATGAAACTCTACACTTACGTTTGGATTGTTACGCTTGGATGGAGAGAAAATAAGGAAAGAGAGAATATTAAGAAGGAAATTTCCCAAAAATAGTTAAAAAATTTACCATTTTTAGAAGTTTTTCTCATAGTATTCTCTTTTCCCTTCATTCAAAGTCCGAGTCCACAAGCCTACAACATTGATACACTTACATTCCTCATTTATCACCAGTACATTAAGCACTGGTAGATATAAACCACAATAGAATGAAGCTTACAAGATTTACTGTAATTGAACATACTGATAAAAACATTTTTGTTAATGACACTGATAAAAGGAAGCACACATAGATTTACAAAACATGAATGGAACTTACCGGGATATGTTGAAATAATTTGGCTATCATATTGTTGTAACCAACAGTTTGCTCAGGAGAAGATTGCTCTAATTCGTGCCTAAAAAGTTGCTTCATATTTTGCCACCTATTCTTTTAAGCATTTCACTACCCTTTATAGAAAAATTAAGCCCTTCATGTATGTGAATGGACCATCAAGAAATACATTGAAACCCCATGGATATTCTGATTGAGGTTTTGCAAAAAGCATAAAGCCAATGGACCATCTTCCTTTTCATTGGAAAGCATTACTAACTCATCACCCAGTCAAATCCCCATTATTCATTATTCTTCCCCCTAAAAAAAAAAATCCTAGATGTGCTGTTCACAAAACCAAATCAACCGCTGAATCGATAAAATTGATCTTCCATATAGAAAGTTGTTATTCCATACACAGAACATAAGATTCTGCCCTCAATTTCACCACAGAAACCCTACCCATATTTTCATATTTTGCCGAAAGTGATCTGCAGAAAAAGAATACCATATTTGGAAGCAGTATTCATTCACCATGCATCAGTATAAAGACAGATAAAACTTTCTCGCCAAATGTAATTTAATAAGGTCTCATCTGCTAATTCTGGATCAGGTATTTTCGGATCAGGACCAACAGCCACAAGATTGAATTCCCATGAATTAAATCCAAAGAACTAAACAAAACAAGATATTAAAAATTAACTAAAAAGGAAAAGGAAATGTAGCATGACTGAAATTCTTGTCCTACAAATAATCTAAAGTGCCTCCATCTCAAGCCAAATAAAAATATATACATGATCAACAGGCTGACTGGAATAAGAGGCCACATGTGCCATGGCATACATCTACGGATCTACCTGATAGTGACAAACTTGTTGGTGCCATGTTTTGCCCAATAAGTCTTCAAATCGATTGGATTAGAGAAGTTATAACCCTCAGCTGCAAGTTTCTCCAAGACTTTCTTAAATGCTCCTATACTCATTTTTCTCCCAGCTATCCTAGCACCACGCCGCTTTGTGCTCATAGGCAATGGATACACTGACATATTTGTCGTGCAGCAAGCAGATTGCCACCCACCAGAACCCCATCTGTAACACTGCTGAGGCGACCCAGTGCATGAACAAACTGGAATAGGAATGCTTGAGATGTCCATGTCAATCCCATTTATCACAATTTCAGTAGTTTTCTTCGGAGGCCTTGCTCGTTGAACTGAAAGAGTATTCTCATCCTTCGGTGCCCGAGGTCCTCTCTTGGGCTTCTTTGCCTTGGGAGATTTAGGTAACTTTGGACCCTGCCTTTTCTTACTAGTGCCATTGATCTTCTCAGCAGGTGCCTCTTCCACCAGTCTTTCTTCCTTCGTCAAGTCAGGCGGTTGAACCAACTGCATGTGATGGGCTGAAGAAGTCTCTGGAATAACAGCATAGTTTGTTGGGTTCGTCGGAATCGTGTTCAAAAACTTCTCCCTTTGACTCATCCAAGCTTCCCTCATGTAATCCATAGGGTAAGTTGCTTGTGGCATCCCAATGGTCCTATGATGAAATGCCACATTGTTGTTCCCAGGAAAAACCGGAACACTGCGCCCTCCAAGCATGGGTTTTTCAGGCATGGACGACATAAGCTGGAGTCCAAGATGATTCTTAAAGGAAGTTGTGGGTTCATAGTAACCCCAATTTCGCATGTCAAGGCCATTATCACTATCCATTATAACAAGAAATGGCTAATGCAGGACACCAAAGTAGCTCTTCTCAAATTTTCAGACAAATAAAAGAGTTCATTGGGTTGTCCAAGCACGTCTACAGAAAAAAAAACACGAAAAAAAAATTAAATTTAATGTGATTAAAGAAAGAAGGGCAAAGCATAAAGCGTCTGGGTACACACAAACCGACCTTTATTTCCACACAAATTAGAGAGAGCTCACAAATGTATATAGGTAAAACCTATTTCAACGAAGATTTCAACTTGTAGGTTTTGATCTGAGTTCACTCTGACCAAGACAGAACAGATGAAAACGCAAACATATCAGATCTTCGAGCAAAATGGAATAGATCAACCGACCGAAATGGCAGTGAGCATAATAATTTCAACAGCAAGAGAACGCATATTTACATTAAAAAGGGAAGAAGAAGAGTGTGCCATGTTCTGGCAGCCAGAGAAAACAGTACCTGTAGTTAGGGTTCTTGCCGTCTACGGTGGGAGAACGAAGAAAGCAAAAGGAAAATGCCTACACGCCAACTTAAATTCTAATCCGAAATGCATTTATGATTTCTAATCCAGCATAAATAAATTATTTATTTATTTTTATTTTACTTTTAAAATTCCAAATATGCCCAAGGACTCCCAACTTTCAAGACTCAAGTTAGGCAAAACTATTTTTGTTTTTGTTTTTTAACTCGAAGGAATGATCCGAGGTAGGCTCTGAAATCTCAATTCGAAAATTTAAAAACATATTTTTATAGCATGAGTCTGAATAAAAGTAATTCATGGTTTAGGGCGGTTTGGTGGCGAAAATTGAACTTAAAAACCCAAAAAAAAAATTATATAATTTTTAATATATAACATCAGTAATCTGTAATATGAATTTAAATAGTATTAATAATTACAGTAATATTAATAATTACAATTTTTAGATATTACAGCTTGTTTAAATTTAAATTCTATATTAATGAGCAGATCTCTCTCTCTCTCTCTCTCTCTCTCTCTCTCTTGCCATGAATGAACTGACCACACTTAAATCTAATACTACATAGTATTTGTTTGGGATAGTTTATTTTTAGATAATAAGTGCTTATAAATCGCGATTTACGGTATATAAAGTATGCATGTGAGAAGAGTTTTATCTCGACTTGCGTAATAAGTGCTCATTCTTAAAAAATAAACTAATCCAAATATGCTTGTATTAAAATATGTTATGAGAGGGAAATATAAAGCTGATAAGAAGTTAATGTTGGGTTATTATTTGACAGCTCTACTTAGAAAAAGGGAATACTGACTTATTGAGTAAATGGCAAAATGTGATAATATCAATCTGATGAAACTTTTATATAGTAAGGTCTGCGTTTAAAAAAAGTATTTATAAGTGATTTTTATGTAAATCGAGATAAAATTTCTCTTAAAAACTTATCTTATATGTCATAAATTATGATTAAAAAACACTTATAAGTTAAAACTAAACTATCTCAATCAAACAGTAAATTGTATGATGTACAGAAAAAATTGGCATGAGGACCACAATTGGATATCGGTCGACTGGGGCAGCCTTTTTAAACCTATTTAAATCGAGGCTCGAGATTCTAAAACACTTAATTTTGTGTAAAGATCAATTTCATTCATGTTTTGTCTACATTTTTTCCTCTTGATAAATCAATTTCATCATGCTTTATCAGCGTATTCTATTGTGACCCAGAATTATGTGTTGGTTAAGTTTAAAGTAAACCTTTTTATTTATAATTTATAAATAGTATGCTTTGTTATAAAATTTAAATTTCATATCCACAATTTTTATGTTTCATAAAGTTTAAAATAAGTTTTTTAATTTATCTTTCATAAATTATGCATCTTGCATTAAGTTTTATATTTTAAACTGGAGATTTAAATGGGAAAATTCTATTTAAATCCATTTAAAATATCAAAATCTAAAATCATGCCTGCATTTTTAACAAATTTCCAATAAGGTCTATAGGCTTGATTAGAAATTTATGAATTTGTTGATTTTACCAATATAATATTTTGCTATATTCTCTTTGTCTCTTTCTTTTTTTTTTTAGTAAAAATCTCCATCTCAATCTTTTCAATTCCTCGTATCTCCTCTCTCCATCTTGAGGTTTCTTTGGTTAATTCATCATTTGACATGTTATTCACGACTTAGTTTCCTTTGAGTTCCTCCCCAATCAGACATGGCCACAAAAATAGTTTTCTAATTGAAAATAATTTATAATTACCTTGAAATTTAGACTGATTTTGTTTCTAGGCAAATCTCTAGAGTTGCAAAAACACACTATAGGTGTTTATTCTTTCAATCATTCCATATATATTTCATGTAAATTGCGCGACATTAGGATTGAAAAAATTGTGAGAACTTACCCTTCAATATTGTTGATTCAACTAAAAGTTGAGATCGCGATGCTTTAAGGAGATGGTTAAAAGTTAATTGGAATTTGTAATTAAAAATTTTCAAGTTTTTGAATTATAAAGGGATATTATGGTCTTTTAACAACATTCACAAATCCCTAATAAAGCATGTTGGCTTTATTAGGGATCTGTTAAAAGCACAAGCCTGATTCTGGATTTAGATATTTCAAATGGATTTAAACAGTATTGTCCCGATTTAAATTATAAATATCACTTAACAATGCATTACTACAGAAAACGTTTTTAACGTCTGGTTTTTAGCCCTTTTAACATCTGAAAACAAGGGGACGCCTATGTGAGCGACGTAGTATATTATGGCAATAACGTCCATAAATAAAGGGATGCCTAAAGTCAGAACTTTAGACATCCCTTTTTTAAAAAGGGATGTCTAAAGTCAGTGTACACACTTTAGGCATCCCTTTTTCTTTACAGACGCTAAAAGGCTTTTTTTTTAAAAAATAATTATTTATATTCTTCATTGCCTAGCAAATTTTAACTGCAGAAATATGATCAAAGAACTATCATAAACCATAATGTCCCTTACAAAATGGTAAGAAAACATCGAGCACTAGCTAATTAAATTGTTAACTCCTACAACCTAATGTACTATATACAATAACAACCACAAAGTGTCAAAAAGTTATATATTACACAACTGCTAGCTAATATAAATAAAGCCTTTACTGATCTATATATTGAAGAAGATATCCAGCCAAAAGGTCTCTAATCAAATTAATGTCTTCATTTATGTAAGCATCTTCATCATCAAAAATTTGCAAATTAGAAAATAAGCTTAAATGAAATGAATCAAGTGAATGAATTAATTAGCAATTCAATTACAACACCAAAAATATTATCATTTAAGAATGAAGAAGCGATTACCTATTCAAAATTGCTTGTAATTCCACTCTGAATGATGTTATATATATAAAGTATAATATAGTATCCGTATTCAGTGCTGTCAGGTTGGTAAGGGCACTAGAAATCAAAACCAAATGGTTGTTAAAATCAATAAAGGCATATCTAAAACGACCGTCAATGAAAGAACCTGAATTGAAACTACTTACTTTCAGATAAAACTACTTTGGGTCTCTAAGAACTTTACCCTCACGTGACCCACCAAGAATTCTATATGTTTGGGTCGCACTATCATTAAAATGAAAATCAACATAAATTAGAACTATTCATTTAAGTCAAGAATCAATAAAATACAAATAAAATAACTTGCGTATTGAAGAAGGATTTTGTTTCTTTGTTTCTTTGTTTGGCTTTTTACCCAAGAAATCAAGCCAATAAATTGCATTGAGGTGAGGATAGAGAACACACAAACTTTAATGGTAAATATAACAACATATTCAGATTAAAATAAAGTTAGATGATAAGACAATTATTTAGTAAACATCTTAAATAGACAAAATTAAAATATGTACCCTTGAACAATTGGTGCTAAACAACAATAAAATTTGGTATGTCCCATTGTGTACCCCGCATAGCTCGTCGTTACTTCCAAAGTATTAGTATCCCTTGTCGTATTTGTAGGACATAGGAATCCATATAAATCATGTCTTTCCATGCCGATGCATATGCCGTGGAAACAACTATAATAGAATTAAAATGATGAATGAATTATTAAATGTATGAAACCAAAAAACCATTGCATTAATTGAAGGAAAAAATGGGAGGAAAAACCTTATTGGGATTGCAAATTTAACCTATCCTACATCTATGTCCTCCAACTTAATGAATTTCTTGAGATCTTTCCTATCAATCACAAAAGGATACTCCAATGTTTGGCCCACAATCCCTGGAGGCATGTGCATGTCAATCTGGCGAATGCTTTTGTAGAGCTAGTACAGTCGTGCCAAGAAGGGTCATTTTCCTGCATCTTTCTCATCCTTTTAGAATATAAAAAAATATTGTTAGTAGGATGCTAATAGATCTCAAGTAATAATAAGATAGTTCCTACAATTGGAGGTGTTGCTATTGAGCCAATATGATTTTGAGGCCAAATGATGAAAGATTTTATAGCCTAACCTATTGTGGTAACCTCTTCATCAGAAACAGGGACGACCGTACCTTCTTCCCCCTCTCGAACACATGTCACAGTCACCCTACGTAAATGCTGTGGAATTTGCTTATGATGGTAGATGGTAGCTTGTGTGTGAACGAGAGCATCACAATAACACGCAACAGTGGGGCATCCAAATAGAGGGTGGAAGGTTCTCCCGGCGCTAAAGTGGGAGAAGGGTCGCCAAATGGTTCCTCCAGTGGATTGTAACTTCCTTTGATGCTTGGGAAGGCCGAGGATTCCTAAGTGCTACGCTCGTTACTTGCCATCTTCAATTCAATCATCTTTATCATTTCAAGACGTAGCTCCAGCAATAGCTCTTCTTGGAGCTTGTCACAAAGTTTGGCCTCGAGCTCTTATTTGACTTCCACGTAAATCTTGGCCACAAGCTCCCTACTGGGTTCAACTTGTGATGAATAATGTGAGGTTCATTCAAAATACTTCGTGACACTAACTCCCCTTGGCTCCCCTCGAACACGACCAGGGTGATTTGTCTTCCCAATCGTCATTGAAAAGATGTCCATCTGTCCACTTGGAGTGAACGAACCTTGGCTACTTTGATCTTCAAGTTCATCATGTGGCATACAATTTATCGTAAATGAAAATTAAACACTCTTAAAATAAAAAAAAAATCAAAATTAAATACTTATGCTTTACTACTTACAATCCTCGCTGCAATCTCAGCAACAGCTGGATTTAGGTACTTTCCCTCTTAAGCCTCCCTGCTTTCCATCTTTTGTGACATGGAGGAATAGCCGGGGCCTGCACAACAATACTAGGATTTGATTCGGCTACTTCCTTTAATTTCTCCAACTCTTCTTCCATCATCCTCCGCTCAAGCTTCCGCCATGAGACATGCAATACTGATACTGATTTTCTGCTTGCCTCTGTGCATTTGCTGCACTTACTTCCTATGAAAGGAAAACAACGAAAACCGAATCAATTATGTCAAGTATATTCAAATAAAAAGTTCTATACTATAATAAAAGAAAATTTACCAAAAAGTGAGGATCTTCCCGTGATGCCACAAACAACCTTTAGTCCTCTGGAGACAAATACGAATACTCTTGACATGGATCGTGACCCTTCGGTTCCCCTCAAATGTACCTTTTTGTAAGCTTATTCTTGAATCTTTCCATTATAGACGAACCTCCCCCATCTAGTGTTTGTACATCACCCTGGTGTTTGGGACATCGTATGTTTGCTGCAAGATAAAACATAAGATAACTATATTTGAAACAATAGGAATAAAGCTACAAATGTAGATATATCGAAACATATATACCAAAAGTTGTTGCAAAATCATGTCTTTCGCTTTTGGGGTGAACCAACTTCTAATTATCATAAATAATGCGAACTTTGCTTTGACCCATATAGCCTAAATAGCTAATGAAATGGTCTTCCTCAGAATCAACTGGATTCATATTGACATCGAAGTCCACATGTAGCCTCTCCTGTTGATGTTTATGACGTGCAACCAATGCTCCCATATTTGTGCAGCATCTAACCCATCTCGTAATGGGTTCATCTCTAGGCATTTCATCATCCCCTGTACTTTGTGAGTCACTAGATTTGTCCATATTCCTGTTAACACAAAAATGATCCTCAGATAGGTAAATAACTTGCAATTAAATGAATAAACTAACCAGGATTAAAACAAAAAGCACTTAGTACTATTTTCTAAGTTATGGTCTTACTCTATATTATTTCCCATATTCCTTTATTATGATTATTTCTTACAGTATATTCTTTATCATCTATAATTCTACTTCACTTGTTCTTAGTGGATTTGTTGTGAAATGTGGTATGTCGTCAAGGTTGAAGGTCGGATCACCATACGTCTGTTTTTTACTTTGAAGTGCAATAAACATTTTTTATTCATAGGATCTGTGACATAAAACACTTGTTTTGCCTGACTTGCTAGAATGAAGAGCTCGTCTCATAACCAACTCTTCGAAGATCAATTGAGATAAATCCAAATTGTTGATCTATTACCACAGCATTATTACTAACCCACTTACATTTGAATAAAACAACTTTGAACTTATTGTAGGTAATCTCCCATATTTCTTCTATAACTCCATAATAGGCCATGGATGTTAATATGAGGTTTTTGTCTTTCGAACTGGAAAAGTGCATAGCTTCAGCTTCTACCATCACCCCACTATTTTGCATGCTACTTCTATCATCTTGGTCTTTTGTATAGAAAGAATACCCGTTTATATCATAATTGGTCCAAGTAATGACCTGAAACAAAGACCCCCAAGCTAGCCACTCGATTGTCTTAGACACATCGGTCTCGTGCGAAACCTTTTCCTTGAACCACTCTATGAATGTCTTGTTTTGCTCAATAGCAATCTGCATGTCATTCTTCCTTGGATTCATGGTTTTCAAACTCTTTCTGTGTTCATCTATGTATGATTGAGCTTCTTCCATATTATTCAGGCTATACAAGTGTACTTGCAACACCTATTCAAGAGGAATATTCTTCACTTTCAGTCCTCGTATTCCCTTGCTTTTCCCCTCTTTATGCCGAGACTATTCCTTCTTCCCCGATAGATAATCTTTGCAAAACTCAATAGCCTCTTCAACTACATATATTTCAACTATTGAGGCTTCAGGTTAATAAGAATTTTTAGAATACCCTTTTAAAATCTTCATGTATCGCTCGAAAGGGTATATCCACCTCAGGTAAACTGGACCACAGAGCCTTACCTTCCTTATCAAATGAACTATCAAATGCATAATTATATCAAAAAATGAATGAGGAAAATGCATATCTAGTTGGGACAAAATAACATAACCCTTATTTTCTAGTTCATCCAATTTTTCAGTGTCAATACTTTGTAACAGATAACATTAAAGAAAATGCACAATCTTGTTATAGTGGTTCGCACTTCATCTTTCATGATGCATCTAATAGCTACTGGTAATAGTTGTTGAATCAATATATGATAATCATGAGACTTCATTCCTACTAACTTCAAATTTTCTATTGAGACACACCTTCTCACATTAAAAGAATACCCTTGTGGCACGACACCTTAATTTCATGCAAACACCCGCACAAACTTCTTTTCTCCACTTTTCCGTAAGATATTCTTTCATCAGAATGCCATCTCAACTTCTTCGCTTTTGTTGCAGTCATAAATAAACGCTTAAAACGTGGTATTATTGGAAGATACCACAAAACCTTTAAAGATTACCTTTTAGTTGTCCCATCTCCACAACTACCATCTTTCTTCACTTTATATAATGTAGTTTTACACTTAGGGCACTCACTAAGACCTTCATACTCCTTTCTGTATAGTACGCAGTCATTATGACAAACATGTATCTTTTTATACTCTATACCCATCGTAGACAGGATTTTCTTGGTCTTATCTATACGATTTGGAAGTACATTTTCTTTTGGAAACATATCATATAATAATTCAAGCAACAATGTGAAACTACTATCAGTCCACCCACAAGTTGCTTTTAAGTTAACCAAATGTAATGTTCCTATCAGCCGTGTGTACTTACTCCCAGGGTATAAAGGTGTCTCTGCATCACTCCGCAGACTGTCATACTCATGCAATTGCGCAAAGGATTTCACCTCAACATCGTGAATCATTTTCTCCATTCTATCTTCATCTATGACGTCCACAGTTTCCTTCTTCTGTGACGGACAATTAGTTACTTCATCACCATGCCATATCCACCTTGTGTATCGAATATTTATTCCATCACAAAGTAGGTGATCCTTTACGACATCAACATCCCATCGACTCTCATTTAAACACTTGACACAAGGATAAAAACACTTTCCATTTTTTGCTAGAGCGTTCTTTCTAGTGAATTCAGTAAACTCTTCTACCCTATTCTCATATTCTTCACTAGTTCGCAAAGCATTCATCCAACTATGATCCATTTTATTACCACATAAACTATTCCCAATAACACTCAAGTTTAGAACAATTGTCAACGATGGGATTGCCTTTTTCACTTTTTTTTTTAAAAATTGGCAGCACTTCCCCTTAAAAGGAAGACATCCCAAAATTTCAATAACAAATCATTTTAGCTTAATTCAAACAAAACAATCTAACTGAGACAATTTAAAACAATATCAACAATTTAATCTAACAATTTTTCTTTATGGAACTAATATAAAGTTATGATGTAAGCAATTTCTTAACCAAATAGAGAATCAATGATATATAACTGGGTTTTCATTAGGGAACGTGGCTAGTATTAATAGGATGTATAAATGAACACACTAAGAGTTAGAGCATGAATTTAATTTTTTTTTATTTACTTTCTCATCAGGGGACAATAATTTCTATCATGACTTCATCATCTTTCTTAAAAGAGAAAATTACAAATAGTTCCTAAATAAAAAAGAATTAATTATCCACAGGTTTTAAATTGAGAGGATTAAATTAGTACAAGTTAAAAATTTTTAAACTTATGATAAATTTAAAAAATTCAATAAACTCTGTCTCCATTGCACAAGCTTGTCCTCATCTTGTGGCTAACAAAGCAAGCTAATATTTAAAATTAGCTAACAAAGAACTTTTTTTTTTGTTTTTATTGGGTCCTTATAGTTTCCTCAATTACTAATACTATATATTAGTTTTTGTACTCATAATTTTTTATTTGTAAGAGTCGGGAAACTACACTAATAATTATACTACCTTTTTTATATATTGAGAAAACTACACTAATAATCATACTAATATAATCTAAAAAAATAAAATTATATATGGATGAAATGAGAGAATTATAAATTTTTTTATTTTTATATTGATAATAAATAAATTTCATCATGCTACTTTTTTTATTTTGTATTTTGTGGAGACTTACACGTTTGTTAGCCAACACACTCATACCAACCTAATTAACAGATTATGAGTACATGATTCTGGGAAAAAAAACCAACGAAAAAGGGTAAAACACTCCAGAAATCTAACTAAAATCATGTAAAATAAATTAATACAAAGCATTATATTTTCACAAGTTGTAGATTAATACAAGGCATTATATTTAAAATAAAAAATAACTAACCTGGAAGGAGGGAGAAGACTGATGGTGTTGGTGTGCTGAAGGAAACTAGACCTACAGTGATGATGGAAGGAGGCCGACGGTGTTGGTGTGTTGAAGGTGGGGATGGACGGTGGGCGAAAGAAAGAAGCAAATGGTGGAGGTGTATGTCGACAATGGAAGGAGGAGGAGAGAAGACGATGGTGAGTGAAGAGAGAAGAAGAAGGAAATGATGGTAATGATGAGTGGGTAAGTGAATAAAGAAGGAAGAGAGGGAAGGCATGTCAGACATGCATAAGGCCTTTATGCGTCATAAAAACTCATTTGGGACCCCTAAAGTTAGGTTTAGGCGTCCCAAAACTTATTTAGGATGCCTAAAATCTACTTTAGGAGTCCCAAATACTTTTGGGACGCCTAAACCAAGACTTTTAGGTGTCCTAAAAATATTTGGGATGCCTAAAATCTCTACTTTAGGCGTCCCAAACACTTTTGGGATGCCTAAAGGAGTTAGGAAGGAACTTTAAGCATCTCAAATATTTTTGAGATGCCTAAACCCACACCCAAAGAACTTTAGGCGTCCCAATTCGAATTTGGAACCCCTAAAGTTTCCCACTATGTTCCCATATTTACAAAAATACCACTGTCTTTATTTTTTACTTTTCTTTTTTAAAAAAGGACGTCCTTTAGGATAGTAATATCTGTATTATATAGTAGTGATATATACACAATAAGTAAAATAAAATTGGAAAAAAACAATGAGTATTTATTGCATAGTGTGCCCAGATTTTTACTTTGGAGTTAGATATATATATATATATATATATATATATATATAAAGTTCAAAATTAAATTTAATTGATTGGTTTAGGGTCAATTAATTATCCAAATTTATTAATTTTTTATATTTAATTTTTCAGTTAATGTATGAATTTTTTTAAGTAAACCTTAAAGATTTTTTTTTTTGGACTGAGAACCTTGAAGATTAATCACATTGAATTGGGAAAATCCTTTTTAAACTTATTTGAAATTGACAAATCCAAAATTAGGTCACTATGTTCAATCTAAAAATTATATACTTGTTGTTTTGTCCAAGCGACTCACTACTTATAGCTTTGCTGGTTTGTTCGTTTTTAGTTGTAATTTTGGAACTGCTATCTTTGATAGTTTTTAAAAGTTGTAATTGGCGAAAACCTATTATAATAGCACATATGTATGTCCAACTGTTATTGAGTCAGAGGTGTACCAGAACTAGTCCATTGGAGAAAGGTTCGGTAACAAGAAGAAATATTGACAAAGAATGTTCAAAAAATAAAGAAAACATTGGATCAAATGACATCACGTATAATGAAGGGAAAATGTCAGCTAGGTCCCAAGGTACAGAAATAATCTCAAAAAACTCCCTTTGCAAATTCCAAGGTCAGAAAAGTCACTAGGGACTTTTTTTGACATCAATTCCCTATGAGCAATTACTAAAATAACCTCCACTCAAATAGGAAAAGAAAACGCACAGAGGAGAGAGGAGTGAAGCACGTATTTGTGATCAAGGCATTAAGGAAAAAGAGAAAAACGCACACGGACGAAGGGCGTAGGTGGTGCAACATTGAATGGATACAAAGTGGTGTTAATGTGGCTGGGAACATCGTCTTCATCATCGTCCAGGTACATGTAGCAACGTACAGAAACGAACTGGAAAATTTTGTTTTTTTCTGTGTGAAAGTTGGTTAGATTGAGAGTGAGGGGTTAGTGAAAGGTTGGATCTTGAGCTAAAAAATGGAGTAAGTGGTAGGTAGTAGACAAGAAAAGCTAAGAATTTGGTAGACAAATGAGCTTGATAATTGAAGTTGGGGTTTCACCTTGGGTAGGTTGGGTTTATGTTAGAGTGCTCTATTTTTGTGGCATGGTAACAGAGGAGCTGCTGTGTTTAAAGTGAGAATGATGAATGTAATTGGTATTCTTTGCTGGAAAAACGTTGAAATGAACAAAAAAATTGTTGTAAATTTGTGCATATGAAGTTGTAAATATTGCTGTGGAAGTTGTTAATACGTACCATAGGTGTGCTCTATTTTTGGTGAAGCAAACAGAGGTTTAACCTTGTTTTTAGTGTGTTTGGTGTTGTTAGAAAAAGCACATGTGTAGGAAAAAAAGTGTAGTTAACGTGTTGTTAATATGTGCATATGAAGTTGTAAATATTGCTGTGGACGTTGTTAATACGTAGCGTAGCTGTGCTTTGTTTTTGGGGAAGAAAACAGAGGTTTGGCCTTGTTTTTAGTATGTTTGGTGTTATTAGAAAAAGCATATGTGTAGGAATAAAACGTGTAGTTAACGTGTTGTTAATATGTGCATATGAAGTTGTAAATATTGCTGTGGAAGTTGTTAATACGTACCGAAGCTGTGCTCTGTTTTTTGGGAAGAAAACAGAGGTTTTGCCTTATTTTTAGTGTGTTTGGTGTTATTAGAAAAAGCATATATGTAGGAATAAAACGTGTAGTTAACGTGTTGTTAATATATGCATATAAAGTTGTAAATATTGCTGTGGAAGTTGTTAATATGTACCGTAGCTGTGCTCTATTTTTGGGGAAGAAAATAGAGGTTTGACCTTGTTTTTAGTGTGTTTGGTGTTATTAAAAAAACATATGTGCAGGAATAAAACATGTAGTTAACGTGTTGTTAATATGTGCGTATGAAGTTGTAAATATTACTTTGGAAGTTGATAATACGAAGTTTGTGTTGCAGATTGACATGAAAAATGGGAAGTTGTTCGGGAAAGAATTTATTTTGTTTCTTTCATGTGGGGTGGAAGTTTTTAAATGGTGGAGAAGATGAAATGCAATATGTTGGTGGTTTAGTAAGAACAAGATGCGTAAAGGAAGGCACAACATATGAGGAGTTGCGAAGAATCATATCATCCATAACGGGAAAAGAAAGGAATGAAATGCAAATGAAGTTCAAAGTTGCCCTTGATACATCAACATTTGTGGATCTTGTAGATGATGAAGGGGTGTATCACCTAATCAAATATAATGAACAATATGGTCATGTGTATATTGAAGAGGATGGTGATAATGACAGTACAGAACCAGCAATGAACGGTCAAATGGAAGAGCAAGAAGTGTAAGTTTATTTGTCCTAAGAAAAGTAGTTTCTTCCAACGTGAATATGTGCAAGAGCACTAAAACTTGTAATTTCTTGCAGGATTGATCATTTGTTTGGAGATGAAGGAGGAATGTGTACATCCCCACATGGTTTGTTAAATGAAAGTCAAGTGATCCCATCATTGACTTGTGCTACGCAAATGGTGCCAACCCCTATACCAGAAATAAATCATGGAAAATAGAGGGATTTGATTATTGGAGCAGGACAGATTTTTCCGAATGATGTGAGCCTTTGTCAAACGTTATGCAAATATAACATTGCTCATAAGTTTGCATACCAATTTGTCAAGAACAATCAACACAAGATAATTGTGAAGTGCAAGGTTAAAGGTTGTTCTTGGTACATGGGTGCATATTCATCAGGAGAACATCAAGATATAGAGTTTATAACCATTAGAACACTCAAAAGTGAACACATTCACCAAGCACAAGATAGCCTAATAGTTTTGCATCCACACAGGTCGAGCTTGACATCATCAATCGTAATGGATGGTTTGAGGTGCAATATTGATAAGACTGCTAACGTCATTCGATCAGACATGTACAGAGAGTATGGGGTGCGGCTGAACTACCGTCAAGCATATAGGGCAAAAGAAAGAGCGTTAAGGGAATTACATGGTCGAGTAGAAGACTCTTACATGATAATTCCTTGGATATGTACAGATTAATCGAGAGTGACCCGGACACAGTTGCAAAATGGGGAGCCTCATCTAACAATAGATTTCATAGGGTATTTATTGCTTATGGTTGTTCTATTAAAGGGTTTTTATGAGGTTGTCGACCCATACTTTATGTAGGTGGTTGTCATCTAAGTGGCCCTTATAAGGGAATAATGTTGTCAGCTAGTGCATACGATGCAGACAACCAGATGTTTCCCCTAGCATATGTCATTGTGAGCGGTGAGACATATGATGAATGGTCTTGGTTTCTATCGAACGTGAAAGACATTACAGGCTCAATGTTGATAACAATTGTCTCAGATCGCAATAATGCGATTATTGGTGCTGTAAAAGAAATATTTGGCAGTGAGAGACATGCTTTTTGCTACCGGCATGTGAAGGAAAATTATAGTGCCGAGTTCCTACGAATTAATAGAGGTCAGACACGAACATCGACGAATAGCAAAGAGAATGCACTCCTTTTTCTTGATGCAATTGCATATGCAAGGTTGGATGAAGACTTCACTAGTGCAATGGGTAAATTAATATTGTTCAATTCACAATTGGCAAATTGGGTGGAGAATCATGGGGATGTTGACAAATGGGCTCTAAGCAAGTTTCCTTTCAAAAGGTGGGATAACATAACCAGTAATCTTGCAGAGTCGTTTAATGCATGGATGTTAACAGAAAGGAAGCACACCGTGTTAGTTTTAATTCATGAACATCGGGAGAAATTGGCTCAAAAATTGATTGCAAGCAAGATGGTCATGGGTAGTTGGAAAAATGCAGTGGGACCAAGAATTGAAGAAAAATTGCTGCAACAAGTTAAACATGCTGAAAATATGGAAGCATCATATTATGGAGACAATCAGTTCTCGGTTCGAAGTAGATGTGGAGATGCCATCATTTTTGTGAATGTAGATCTTGGTGAAAGAAAATGCACGTGTCAGCATGGCAAATGAGTGGAGTACCTTGCGCCCATGCATGTACGGCTATTAAGGTACTTAATGGTAATGTCTACACATTTGTAGATGACTAGTTCAAACTGGAAGCACAGGGAAAAATATATGAAAGTTTCATGAGGCAGTCGCAACTCATGATTGTCCACGGGTTGCGTCTCTGACGGTGACACATATGCTAACACAAACATTCTTAGACCCTCTAATCACTTCAAGGCCACCAGGGAGACCGAAAAGGAAAAGAAGGGAATCTCAATTTCAAAACAAAAAGATATATCATTGTGGGAGATGCAATGAGGCTGGGCACACAGTCAAAACTTGTAGAAATCCAAATCCATCCTAAAAACAAGTACATAAATGTAGATTCTTTTGATAGTAACTTTCTGGTGATGTATATATTGACCATGAAGTAGTTGCATTCCCTCACCCCTTTTGCTTGTTGAATGCATCCCCAACTTGGTGTATCTATGTAATTAGTATATCATATTAAGTGCAATGAGTAAGTGAACAAAAGGTACTTACTGATAGTACTTAATATTTTATTGTCTTAGTATATATGGAAATGATAAGCTATTCTGTTGTGACAGTACATGTATTATTTTGTTTAAGTTAATGCTATGTTGTTATGACAGGGGCCACATGAAATTGTACAACCATAAGAGGGTTGGCTAATGACCTTATGAAAACAACTTTTTGTTGTTATGAAAACATACATACATAATGGCTTGTGCACAAGGCCTCATGATATTGCTAGTGTTAGCTCAAGAATATTATGCACATCGCTACATCACTGGGTTTAGCTGATGGTAAGACACTGTGAGAGTGTCAAAAATTATACTGTTCAGAGGAAGTTGTTAATATAACTGATGATGTTGTAAATATAGCAGAACATATTGTAAACGATGATAGAAGAAAGTGGTGTGTATGTTGTGGCTTGTTGCATAAGCTACTGCCCTGGTGTCCCTGGTGGGAGTAGTTGTAAACATAGCTTAAACACTTGTAAAAACCACTTAAGGTGTTGTAAATGTAGTAACATGTGTTGTAAACATATCTTTAAGACTTTCTTTCTTACAAGTTGTAAACGTCACTTATTAAGTTGTTAATATCACTGACGATGTTGTAAATATAGCAGAACATATTATAAACGATGATAGAAGAAAGTGGTGTGTATGTTGTGGCTTGTTGCACAAGCTACTGCCCTGGTGTCCCTGGTGGGATGTAGTTGTAAACATAGCATACAGACTTGTAAAAACCACTTAAGGTGTTGTAAATGTAGCAACATGTGTTGTAAACATATCTTTAAGACTTTCTTTCTTACAAGTTGTAAACGTCACTTATTAAGTTGTTAATATCATTGACGATGTTGTAAATATAGCAGAACATATTGTAAACGATGAGAGAAGAAAGTGGTGTCTATGTTGTGGCTTATTGCATAAGCTACTGCCCTGGTGTCTCTGGTGGAAGTAGTTGTAAACATAGCTTAAACACTTGTAAAAACCACTTAAGGTGTTGTAAACGTAGCAACATGTGTTGTAAACATATCTTTAAGACTTTCTTTCTTACAAGTTGTAAACATAAATATTTGAGATTTTGAGAGTTGGTGGGACAAGCACGCATCTAATGACTTTTGTGAAAACCTAAAAACAGCAAACACTTGTTTAAATGACATCACCTATTGTCAAAACATGAATATCCACTGGTAAACCATAACAAAAAAGAAACCTGAGCAAAAAGCTGTTTGAGCATGTCAAACAACCTGAGCAAAATAACTGATATGTACATATTGATATAAGCTGAGCAAAATTACCTGAGCAAAATAAGCTGTTTGGGGACCTAGTAAAGCATTTGATATGTACATGTTGTAAAATTAATTGATTATGTCACCAAAATAACTGATGATGTTGTAAACTAACCATACGTTAGTGCCTTTTGCTGCAAGTAGGCATTCCTACAAAATATCAACTACAGTACACTATAACTAGCCATATCCACAGAAGAATACGTCAAATGCTACACGACTTTCTTCCTCTTCATTTGTTGACTTCCGTTGTCATGTGTAGAGCCATCCCAGCTATGTAACCATGACAGAACATGAACACCACACGAATCACTGCAAAACAAAAAGCCATATATACAGTTCCAATGTTATAACAACCGAATGGGTAAAAAAAGCTATAGTTCAAAGAGTTAGAGGAACAAAAACAGTACTAACATATCAGCTTGGACATGCACTTTTGCCCAAGTAACTTCCTTTGGTATTTCCTGCCCTTTGTCATATACTTCGGGTTTTACTCGATGAAGTATGTTAACGATGCAATCTCTCTGGAAGTTGTACGAAAAAGAAGTTATGTCAGAAAACAACAATGACGAATGCACACAAACCATTTGAGAAACAAGCACTTACACATTGTTGTGCGAGCCGTTCTTTGGCTTGAAAATCTTCTTTTTGGTTTTGGCTCATTCTCTTCGGTTTTGTTGGATGGTCAGCCGTTGAACGTGCATCTTCTTCTACCTTTTGTGCCCTTGCATATGTTAATTGGTCAACCAATGAGTCCAGCACATAAAACCGCACTGTCTTCGTCTCCAAAACATAACAAAACCAATGATCCAGGCGTAGGGTAGGAGCAAAAATCAAGTCGCAATCGTCAATGTTGTAACCAATATGTTCAGGCAAGATCTCCGCAGCATGTGATTCCAATGACCACTTGTTCGGAGCCGCTGCCATTTTTTGCATCAATTCTGCGGAAAATATATGTCTAGTCACCCGGCTACTATTGTGTACTTGATCCCCCCACTAACGTCCTCACAACCATGGTCATAAACTATGCACCATTAAAAAAAGGGCCAGCAATTCGTAGAATTCAATGAACAGAGTATGAGTTTATTGTTCAAGTAACTTACCCTGTTACTAATCCACCCCCTTGGACGAAAGCAATATAGTTCACTGCGGGTCAAGAAATAATCATACATATCCATAAACAAGCGCACAAAGTCAGTTTTTGTGATTCATCTAAGTTGAGATTGAAGAAGTGTGATTACTTACTCCTGTTCATCCTCTGCTGAATTACATCGTGTAGTGCACATTTGATATAAAACTTCCTTATCCTTCTCATCTTGACTTCTCTTCTTAGCCATTGTTGTCATCCAAGGAGACCCAATAGCAGGTTTCTTAACCCTTGTAGATTTCCTCAATTGTGCCTTTTCCTTTCCTTTCGATTCCACTTCCTCCTTATCTCCCACAGCATGTACACCTCCTACTTCTTCCTCTGACCCTTCGTCTGCACTTATAGAATGCACTTCATCGTCTTCTCTTGTTCTTATGTCACCCCCCTCATCTTCACTTGATAATACATGTTCATCATCATCTTCACTTCCTGACAAAGATTTAACATCTTGCACCTTTTCATCCCCTTCATCGATGTTTCCCCCACCCAACAGCCTCGCCTGAAGGGAAACAAGTTCCTCTTGCACTATTGACACCACCCTTGACATAATTCGATCATATGTTCTCTTGATTTCCTACAAATTAGACATCACAAAAACTTAAGTCAATACTTTCAACTGAATGTGCGGCTGACATCAGATTTCACATCTTACTGGGTGTGTTAGCATAGTTTGTTCATGCAATTCAGAAGAGGCAGATCCAACTACATTACTGACTGAATGTAGCAACCCTTGGTTGCTTTCCTTCTCTATCTGCACTCTACTCTTGACGTTGTTGTCATTCCAAAATGCAAGCACATTTTCACTTGTAGAGGCATGTAGTTGGCCTAGGGAAAAATGTTGCAAGCAAAACACCTGTACAGAAATTAAATAACACCTTAACAGCAACAGAATTCAACATCTAATGTAGCAATTTACAACTAATTAAAAAAGCCAATAAACGTTACATAGATCAAACAGGCACTTACCATTAGAAAATATATACATCCCCCCACATTGATCCTGCTTGCATCTTTCCCTTTCATTAATTTTTTCTTGTACTATGCAAGAGAATTTGATAGTTCAATCAACACAAAACTCGACCAATCGTACTTCCCAAGAGCTCCTTTTGTTGCCGCCATCACCTTCAACACTATCAGTCACTTTAATACCCGATCCGGGACACAAGAAAGTTCCCAACGCATACATGACAAAGAGGAATTCAAATTCCGGATCCTCGTCTCTCTCAATTAGCCATTTTCCAATGGTCTTGTAAGGCATTGTCCCGTACAATATCTTCAATTATTCAAAACCTTCTTCTTCTTTATTGACTTTCTCCTCAATGTCCCCCCTCACACGGTAACCCCATCAATTGTTGTACATCTTCCCGGCGGATGTTCAATGACCTCCCTCGAATCAAAATATTGTTAGTTGGAGGGTCAAATGCAGACATCAACTGGCCACATAGATCTCGGGGGATTTGTGAGCAGCTTATGTGAACTAACTTGTCAAATCTGACTTTCTTTAGCCTATCCATCTTATCTTCTCTATTTTTCACACTGTTGCACACTTTCATAAATTGATTAGGAGCACAGCGAGTCAAGAATGGAACCACGTATTTTGTCCCTTTTGCCTCACTCCTTAAATTCTTTGCCCTCACCCTATATGCCTCCTTCTCCTCATCTTTCAATGCGTCCCAAGCTTCTTTCATCGACTGTGTCTCCTCTTTTAAACGCTTGCACTCCTCCTTCTTATTTTTCTTGTTCTTAAAATAGTCTTGTGAAAACAATATATATCCTGAAAATTTTTTCACCCTCTCTCCCTCTCCATCTTTCCTTTCTTTCTTCTTTGGCCTTTTTTGCTTAACCTTGAGCGTAATTACTACTTTATTCACACACCACAAAAAACATAAGACATTAACCAATCATTTGTATATAACAAACAACTAATTTATGAAGTTAATTGCAATTCCACATCATCAATGTACAGAACACAGTCATCTAGACAATATATATATATATATATATCAATCACTAAGTCATATAAATCAACAATGAAGCATAAGGGTTTACTTCACATGCTTCAGAACTAAGGTCATGAAGAAAACTTTCTTCTGCAACTCATCACACACAACAAACAATTTTTCATATCAACGGTTGCTAACTATTCTATACTGACAAGTACCAATTCGTACAATGGTGTATGTTGTACCTAAAGCCAACTTTACTTCCTATACTGCCCATTCTTCTGTTGGAACCACTCAAAAATAGTAATAATCAACACAAACTGAAGCATTAATAGGACATCAATTTTTAACAGTAACTTACTTCCAAATGCACCAATTCTAGAGGAGCACATTATTAGCCTTATACCCATTGATTCTGACCTCAAACCCAATGCTAGAGCAGCACATTCTCAGCAAACCACATTATAAAACATTCCCTGGCCTTCAACGTTACTCATAAACAAACATCTATACCTCCAAAACAACAACACTGATTCAGCCATCACAGAGCAGCGACACACAGAAAAAGAAAAAATTTAAACCCGACAACCACCTTTCTTAACCAATGTATTTCCCTAAGTAAATTCCAAGAATCAACGCTTTCCCCCAATTCCAAACTAGTTGCAACCCAATAGATTAATGGTGCCATTTCACAAAAAAAATTAAAAAAAAACCACACATCAAAGGCATGCGGATGACTGACCATCGGAGGAGCAATTGAGGGACGCTGGGTGTTGGAAGGAGCAATACGGCTGACGTTGTTGGACGGACGCTGGATTCTTTGCCGCTGCAACACCAGCCGACGCTGGCGCTGCCTAGGAACAGCAGCTGCTTCGCCGGCAGACTGCGATGCCTGCTTCCCCGGCGAACTACGATGCACGCTTGGGGAACGGAGGACTCACCCACGCCGAGTCGAACGGCAGCGACGTGGCGTCGAAGGCCACTGACGCTAGATGGAGAACCAGGGCACAACGGAACAAGAAGCAGAGCATGCGTCCAACGAGCAATTCGAACCCTCTATTGTGTTTTCTTTTCAAAATGAAGCCTCCTTTGTTTAAATTTGAGTGGGGGTTATTTTAGTAATTGCTCATAGGGAATTGATGTCAAAAAAGTCCCTAGGGACTTTTCTGACCTTGGAATTTGCAAAGGGAGTTTTTTGAGATTATTTCTGTACCTCGGGACGTAGCTGACATTTTCCCTATAATGAAGGATAGCTCTCTATGACATCTCTTACATGTGGGCAAAGTATATATACTATAACATCATATCATCTCAATATGCAGTTTAGAGTTTTTTTATACATTAAAATTAGTTAATAACTTAGGGGCATTGAGATAGATTGACAAACTTTTAAATATTAATTTAGATCATATGACTTGATTAGTGATTTCTTAAATTTAACAACCCAAATTGAAATTCAGCTATTTCAAAGGGATTTTAAAGAGATTTTCCCAATTAAATTCATGACAACTGCACGGATCATTAGTACACACTCATGAATTTGATTCTATTAAACATTAATCTAAGAAAAAGGATAAAAGAATAATAGAACTTTATTGATGAATTAAATGATACAATAAACCCTTATTAAGTAATCAACTAACCCCATTGGGCTCTGAGAAAGGCACCCAAGCTAACATTTCTATCTAGAGAGAGCTTATCATCACTCTTTACCCCAATTAACCAAGAACCAATATCCCCTTTATAAAAGGAAATGACTAACTAATGCTACTCACTGATTAACCAATATTTAGTGTGTTTGGGATAGCGGTAGGAAAAATGACTTATTATAATTCTGACTTATTAAAAATGACTTAATATAAAAGTCATTTTTTGTAATGTGATTTATGTTTGGATGAGCGAATGAATAAGTGATTTTCCATAAGCCAAAACATGTTTAGATGAGCGATTGTATAAGTGCTTTTTTAAAAGTAAAAACTTGTTTGGATTAGCGATTACATTAGTGTTTTTGTGTTAATTATAACAAAACAAGATATTTAAAATTAAAAATTAGTGAAAAAATTGAAATTAGAAAATGTGATGCCAAAATACATAAGTTCACATAAAAACATTACATAACTAATTGGATCACATGTCCCGTACAAGTCGATCTCTAATCATGTCACGAATGCGATTCATACGGGTTGAAGATTCCCAGCATCATTGGACAAGGAAGCTACATCGTCTACAGTATTATCATCTTCATGAGCTACATTGGCAGTTTCTGTTGCACTGAAATTAACATCACTCTGAGAATTTCTCCTAATAAAGTTATGAATGACCATAGTTATGCAAACTAAACAGACTTGCGTTTCTTAGCTGTATTTGCTCATGTTTTGCAATAATACGAATATATTCTTCCACACTCCAAAAATCCTTTCAATAGTTGACCTCAAACTGGAATGATAGTAATTGAAGGTCTCTTTAGCATTTGCCAAACCAGGTTGATACTGAAATTCTGGTAGGTGATAACGCTCACATCTGTAGGGACCAAGATACCCAACTGGTGTGGGATAGCCAGTGTCGACCAAGTAATATTTGCCTAATAAATGCTCAAATCATTTTGAAGGAGTGAGATTAAGCAAAGTGCGCATTGAAAGTAAAACACTCAATGGGATGAAAATATAACTGGAGGTGGATGAAGGAAATTCATAGCTGGATTTGAGCAGCAGCTTGAAACACACGAGCGTCATGTGTAGAACCTTCCCAACCTGCCAACACAAACTTAAAACACATATCCCAATTGCATACAACCATTACATTCTGTGTTTTATATCCCTTTCTTCCGATATATTTTTCCCGGTTGAGACCAGTGATCACACACTTGAAGTGAGTTCTATCTATTGCTCCAATGGCATTCTTAAAGTAGGGATAATATCGAGGATTGTCGAGTATTTTTAGGTGGCATCATTTGAATTTGGGATCATAGGGTTTGATATTTTCTCGAGCTAGGCTAATACAAGACTGTAGTACCATGTGCAATAGCGGACTGACAGTTTCCCCTGAATGCTAAAACATCTCTTGAACCACCCTATTGCCGACGCCGTGTCCAACTGTGAGCAAAAACATCACAACCATTTCTTCGACTCCGACATTCTTAGAATTTTGTAAACCATGTTCAACCAATTTACTACACAACTGGTAGAACACATGTTTTTCAACTCTAAACATGTCATGACAACGTGTTTCATACTCTGCCAATATTTCTTGGACCCATAAATGACTGGTGCGTTTATTTGTTTTATGAGGTTCTTTGCACATGAAGGGAACCCAATATTGACACACCAACGCAGTTAATTGTTCATACTTTGTTAACTCTTCTATAAGAGCTAGTATCTGAGAGTCGTCATCTTCTTCCTCCATCCAATTTACCATTACAGCTGTAACCTATGCGTTAGATTAAAACATATATAACATAAATGTAATTCAGCCCAAGTTGTAATATATGTCATAAAAGAAACGTTGGATTAAAACATACATAACAAAAAAGTATTTTAGTCGAAGTTGCATTGTCGGTCTAGTAAAAACAAAAAAACAAGCATGCATATAATAAACACTAAACTAATTTGAATATAAAGTTCAGAGCAGGATGGTGTCATCCAAGGAAAACCATATCGATAGTCAAGAACATAATCTGTAGCCACTCACTTAAGGGTCGTAACCATATAACGCAGCCACGCAATCAAGGAATCCTTGTTCCATATAACAAGTGAGAAAAACGTGTCCCGACTAGTCTTGTCCATAATCAGCCTGATACAACGGACTTGAAATTCCTCATCTTGTTGCATTTCTTCCAGCTCAAGTAGGTTTTCAATAGCAACATCAATACTCCTTACTTGAATCTCACTTATGGTTGCTGCTCTGTTCTTTGATGCTTCTGCTATAACACTAATCAGCATATACAACAGGACTACAAGTGAATGATATTTTTCTAAGTTGGAGGTGCAGACTTGTCCACGTTTTGAACCATTTTGAAATCAGCATATAAGTACAAGAGAAGGACTACAAGTGAATTATCTACAATTATGTGGCGATTATTTTCATAAAAAACCAGATTGGCAGAGGAACCTCAATGGCAGAGCAATGAGAATAGCAGACCAACCAAAAAATTTAGAGGCTTTAATTGACAGGTGTGAATCAGACCAACAAACAGGAAAAAAAACGAAACAACATCACAGTATTTTACTCTAAAGGCGTGCTCTTTGTTTAAAAGAAAGATAAAGTTAAGAACAACTTAAAAGACAACAATGGGTATACGGTAGTTAACAAGAACAACAGAAACAAAGCATTTATATTGAAAAGGAAACAACCAAAAGTAGCAGGAAAAGGATACAAGAAAATATGTGTGTGTGTGTGTGTGTGTGTGTGAGCTCTCTTCGTCTCTTTTACCATATTTAGTTAAGAAGATAATGGGAAGAAATATACAGTAGCTATCAAAAATAGAGATCCAGAAGAAAAAGAAATTACACAGTAGCTAACATATAGAGCTTCGGTGTTGCTTTCAAAGCGAGAAACAAACAAGAGAAAAATGGAAGGTCATCCCAAGCTTCAAGAAAATTATTAAAACTAAGCCGAAAAAAGTTATGAAAGAGCATCTCCTCTATAGAATATATCGTCGGATGTGAGGCCTTCAAGCTTAAAGGTTACAAGATCAGATTTTCCAATAAGCAATGAATTACAAAAGCAAGGAATTTAAGGGGGAGTTCCATCGATAATATGAAATATTCACAGAGGGACTAGAAGGAAGAGCTGACTGAACTTGTGAGGGAAAACGAAAATGGTAGTAGCAGAAATTGCAGGAGACAAGTAAATGCCTGGACATTTGAACAGTAAGAGACAAGTTAATGCCAGACGTTTGAACAAGACCTACAACTAGAGAAGCCATCGACCCACCACCGGAAAGGACAAATCGGCTTGTGCGTTTTGATCAAAGCAAGATTTGAAGCTTACCTTGCAAATGCAAGCAGACACCGAGAGCAAGGGCCGACCACACACACTGACACAAGAGCCGAGGAGAACAAGCACAGAACACTGACTACACTTTCCGAAAATGCCGAGAAAGAACAGATCCAGCACCATTAGTGAAGAAAGCAGCCCACTAAACTCTGCAACACACCGTCACACTTCAACTCCAGCGATGCTCGGCCTTATGCCAACTCAACTACACCGCTAGCGCCTACTACTGACCACACAACCGCCAACTCTAGAGACGGCTAACTGCACAAACACCACCTCTTCACTGCTTTCTGGAGGCTGATCGAGAGAGCTGAAGGAGTTTTGGTTCAGTGGAGACAGAATGATTGTCGCTCAAGGTCGAGCATAAAGAAGAAGAGAGGAGAGAGACAAAATAATGGGGCAGGCAGACGCATTAAATGCATAATAACGGTAATAAATAAGCTTTTGACCAAAAAAAAAAGCTAGTGTAAAAAGTAGGTAGATGGGGCTTTTTAAATAAGTTGCTTATTTGATTTGTGATCCAACCTGAAAACGCTAATCCAAACATAAAAAAAAAAAACACTCGTTTCATTCAGGCTTTTTTCCAGCGAAAACGGGTCTATATGCCCTAAAAAGGTGTACCAAGCACACACTTAGTTATGGTAGATGTTAAAGATCTTATGGGCATAAAAATAACAATAAAGATACGGGCATTTAAAATTGTATTCCCAACATTTGATGTTGGGAATTGGGTTTGGTTCATCCTTTATGGATTAGGCTCAAACCCATTAGCCTTGGGGCCAAAATAAAATACCCAAATTTTATGGGGATTTATTGGTAATATTCCCCAATCATTCAAATTAAAAACCGGTGGGAACAGTTTTCCCATATGTTTTGAGGGAACAGTTTTTTAGTTATGTGTGTGTGAACTAAAAGTGAAAAAACTGTACATAACAAAAAGATTGTAGAAAAAACCTTCCTTTCTAACTCTCTCCTTTCTCCCCGTGAATTTGTTGTGTATTATATCAATAAAAAGGATTTGAATCTTTGCATTTGAACTTACAGAGTTTACAAATACAATATTATTCAGAAACAAAAATGGAATGGCCGAACACAAAATGAAATATACGGGTTGGATTCCGTGTTAGATTAACTGAAGCAAGATCAAAATGGAAGTAGGCATAACAATAATTTGGATGGCAAGGGAACGCATCATTACATTGAATAAAATTGTAAAAAAATAATGAATTTTTTTTTGCAAAGTGTCTAGTTTTTTTTTTTTTTTTTTTATATTTTCGAGTTATTAGATAAAGTTAAAAAATAATTTTTATGCATTGATTTAATGTTAACTTATCACATTTTATTAATTTTTAGATTTAATTTGTTCAGTTAATGAATGAATTTTTTAAGCGAATCTTGAAGATTAAACGAGTCTACGATAATTGCAAATATTACTAGTACATGCTTATAAATTTGATTTTTTAAAAGATTAATCATGTTAAGGTTAAGCAAAAAGATAAAAGAATAATATAACTTCATTTTAATGAATAAGCTACCCCACTTGGGCTTTTGAGAAAGGGAGACTCAAGTTAACCTCTCATGCTATCTAAAAAAAGCTAAGTTAACCTTAACCTCTTGCCTTGATCTAGTGGGGACCTCACATCCCTTCAAGTTAAAGCCGGAAAATCGGGCTAAGTCTGTCGGATCGGCCTGTTTAGGGTCGAGCCCTTCAAAGGTCGGGCTTATGATTTATAGGCTAAAAAAAGAAGCGGGCCTAAAAAGGTTGGTCCTTTTAAGTCCGTTTAATATTTTTTTAAAATAAATTAATATATATAATATCATTATATCAAATTCTCAATATGAGAGATACCTAAATACCTAATAGAGTATTAGTAACAAGCAAATACTTATTAAATGGTTTGATTTATTTTATTTTTTACAATGGTTTATTCATTTAAATTTTAAAAAAGATGTTAATTTGGACATGAGATGATTATTTTAACTAAAAATTTATAAGTTTTAAAAATAATATATCTCAATTTAAAGTAAAATAGTAAATAAATTATAAAAGTTGAAAAAGAATTTTTTTAAATTAAAATGAGTTTAGGCCTGAGCTCGTGAAAAGTCAACCCTGTAGAGTCACAGGCTTCAAAAATTGGGGGATTTTTAGAAAACGGGCCAGCCCGTTTAGACCCGAGCTAATGAAGGGTCGGCTTTGTAAGGCCAGGCCGACCTATATTCCCGGCACTACTTCAAGCTTAACCAAAAGCCCTTTATATGAATTTTAGGGTCTTACATGAAGTGAATAGGGAATGACTAACTAACCCTACTCACTAATCAATATTCCAACAAATCAAGTCATAATAGATATTAGAGATAATACGGGGATATAGATAACAATAAAGATATATATATATTCAAAATTGTATTTACAGCATTTCATAATAACATCTATCAATTGGAGTAAAATGTGAATCTATAGAAAGAACTTGAATCTTGCATTTGAACGTACAAAGTTTACAAATAGAATATTCAGAAACAAAAATAGGATTTTGGGTTATTGTTGAGATAGAAACGGGTGAGTTAGAAGCTGAGAGGCAGTCCACCTCTCACTCGATTCCTTCTTCAAGCAGCACTCCATGAAGCTCCGAAACTCGTCGGACGCGCTCTCCGGCAACGTTGGTGGATCGTTGAGACAAATGGCACACATCAATTCAGCCCATCCGGGCCTCTGACCCGCCGGTAGAAGAGGAAAATGACCCACATAGAGTTCGAATAACGTGAGGCCCAAGCTCCATATATCAGCGGCACACCCGTTATAATTCCCGCCATAACTATCCGGGTTGAACCGCTCCGGGCTCATGTAGGCGCACGTACCAACGTATGAATCACATGAGTCCAACGTCCTCGACAAGACCTTGCTGACTCCAAAATCGCTGATCTTCACTTCCATATTCTGATTCACGAGGAGGTTTGACGGCTTGATATCACGGTGGACGATCTTGTTCTTGTGGAGATAGCTCAGCCCGGCCAGAACTTACTAATTCAAATGATGAGATTTGATAAGGAAAAGAAGAGTAATTCTAAGAATCTAACAATCATTTAAAGCGTTAGGGTTTAGGATTTCACCTACAGATTACTAATGCCTATTATTCGAATTGACTCTTTAATTAATTGTAGTGACAACTATTCCTAAAATGTCATAATATTCGCCTGAACTATTAGTCCCTTTTTTAATTAGCGTTGAACTCATTGCCACGACACCCACACAACTAATCAAACCATGAAGCTATAGTTTTTATCAACACAAACTTTAGAACTATCCCTAACCTAAGTAATTTGTGTCTATTTCTTTAGATTTAGCTAGTTCTTCTTTCACCTCTCAGTCCATTGACATCATCCATATATTAGATTTACTAGCGGCCAGTGGCCAGCCAAAGCAAATCATGTGAAAAATAAAAGAAATAAATATAATTTTGAAAATCAAAATATATTCATGAAAAACTCATAAGAGTCCAAACAATATAATATAAGGTAGCAAGTAGCTTCCTCATGGGGCTACATCAATACGCATATCCAAAATTTTAATGTACCTTTAAAGCATGGATACAACAAGTTCGCTTATGGCGAACCTGATAGACAGTGCCACTATTTCCGTGGCCAAGAACTTGAAGCTTTTCAACGTCGTCAAGAGTAAGGTCTCCCACGGAGGAGGAGGACAAGGTGGGGATGGCGGTGCAAGGGGAGGGCTTCGGTAGACTAAGGCAGAGGTTGGGCCGGCAACGTTTAGATAAAACGTCAGCCATGTATGAAGAGACGATACTACGTGAGTGGGGTGCAGTGAGATTTTGAGGTATTTTGTGGACTTCAGAACTGAAATGGAGATACTTATATAATGTACCATTTAAATTTAGCTTAGATAATACTGTTTCAAAAACTTCTATTTCTAATCTTTTAAATTTGTTTTCTCCAGATCTCTAATATAATGTTTTAGATGAGAGATTCGTTAGTTTGGGAAAGGAGTGTAACCGTCATCAAATTTTTTATTTTATAGAGAAAATCTAAATTATATGTATTATTTAACTTAATAAACTTATATATACAATAAGTTGTATGTATAAAATTTTAAAAAAAAGTTACTGGTAAAAAAAAAACAATATATAAAAAAAGTTACGTTGTATAAAATCCATTAAATTAACAGGCTGAAGATTCATTATTTTGGTTTAACTTATCCAGTTTTTATTAACCTTCATTTCTAATTTGTCCAAATAATGGATGACTTTTTTAATGTCATTTTTAAAGGTTATTAATTTTTAGGATAGATAATTAGATATTTCGTGATTGGGCTTATATTTTGAAACAGATTCACTTAAAAATCAGCCTATGAATTTTTTTTTTCGGTTTAACGAATCAAATATAAATAAATTGTACAAAAAAAAAATCTAAATAAGTTGTTTCTGTGTTTACAAATCAAATCACTTGCAACCTTCGGCTTTCTTCCTGGAACATTCGTCTTGCCTCTTCTTGATTTTATCTATTCTGTTTGATCCATTCATTTTTCATTGATTTCATTATAGTTATTATTATTTTATCCTTTTGTTACCGCGTATTACACTATATGTGTTTAAAATGAATTAATAAATTAGCACGAATTATTATAATCTTTTTGTACGGCAAGAAATAAATCACACTATTCTCGTTTTATAATAAAATGCAACTTATAGATTTTTTATTTTATACTATGGATTTGTACTGTGGTAGTGCGTATGATTAATTTAAGTTAAAACCTATATGACTACATCTAACAAGTCAGATAAAACTTCTCCCAAAAAAAAAAAAAAAAACAAGTTAGATAAAATCAAGATAGGGAGAAAAGACATGATGCCGCCCCATGAAACTTTGAGTGTGTTTGGAACAGCGATTGGAAAATTGGAGTTTTTTAATTTAGCTTTTAGTCATTTTATTTTTAGTAAAAATCTAATTATGTATTGTGATTTATGTTTGGAACAATGATTGTATAAATGACTTTTGTAAAAGTAAAATTTGTTTGGATTGATTTAAGCACAAATAACTTTTGTGATAATAATAAGAAAGAGTGGGTGGAAAAATATTTTAAAGGGTTAAAAACACCAAAAAAATATTTTAAAATAATTTTTGGCACTGAAAAAGTACATTAAGGATAAAATTGCAATCAGTCTGATAACACACTGGGTACATTTGAAAAAATATTTTAAGGCTTAAAAACACCAAAAAAAAAGTTTAAATTAATTTTTGTAGCCGAAAAAGTACATTAAGGGTAAAATTGCAATCAGTTTGATAGCACACTGGACACAACTGAAAAAATATTTTAATCATTCACACTCTCCTCAAACGCTACAGTAGTAAAAGGTGAGAAATGAAGCTTATGGCAAAAGCTATTAAAATTGGAGAAAGCTCAATTGATCACTTGCATCACCAAACACTCACTTTATCAACAAACATATCTCTGAAATACCCTCTTGCCCAGGTTTAGCTTCTCTTATTTTCTTTTCTCATTCGGTCTCATCCTTTATCCCTGAACAACATAGTTGTGGGGCTAAACAAAGCAAGAGGGGAGCATTTTGTTTTGGGAACGGGCGGGGAAAGAAACAGGAGAGAAGCCAAATCCAATGATGAGTGGGAGAGAGAATGAATAGAAAAAGAGATGAGATAAAATTAGTGGAAAAGAGAAATGAGAAACATATAATTAGAGGTAAAAATGAAAAAAAAAAAAATATAACAAATGTTTGCACATTTCCAAAATAAAGATTGTAACAAGTAATAATATATAGCCCGTTGGTTCATTCTATAAGAGACAATTATATGTAATCCTGATGTAACATACTGATTACAATGTTTGGTTGGACTTATATAATGTAAAAAAGATATCACGGCTAAAATTAATGAATGGAGACATAAATATCCTACAATTAATTGAAAAAGATATTATTGTCATTATAATTTTATAAATTGACTAAAATGTCCAACCATAAACGTTGTTAAACATTAAATACCACAATTAAGTATTAAAAAAATTAATTAATAATATAGAAATTTAAAAAATAGTCCCCCATTAAAAAATTAAAAAAATATATTCCACTGTTAAAAGATATTAAAATATCCCATTAAATAACATTTTCCCAATTAAATATTAAAAAATTACCCTGAGCCCAACCTATACACTGCATAATGTTTCCACTATTAAATATTAAAAAATTACTATGAACCTAATGTGTACACTGCACAAAATGAAAAACTTACCTTGAACCCAACGTATACGTTATACAACTGAATAGAGTTCGTCTAGCGGTGTAAGGCCCCGTTAGATCTCTTTGGGTCTCGAGTTTGAGTTTCAAATGAAACACTTGTGTTGGGAATGACATTCACATAAAAACTATTATAATTGCTAAATGACAGATATGTGATTCCAATATTTATATTACCAGAGAGGTGTAAGTACCTTAGCTGTCCCTTTTCAAATTAAAAGGAAATTACATAAATGTCCCTAGGTGAGTTTTAAAATAAGAGAGAGAAAAGAAATTATGGAAATGTCTCTAGGTGAGTTTTAAAATAAGAGAGGAGAAGCCGTGATTTTTGGCTCACTTCACACACATTGCCTGCCATTTTCTTATCGACTTTCTCTAGTTGTTGTAGCCAAAAAAATTTTATGTGAAGCGTGAAGAAGCTCGCGATGAGAGAGGAGACTGGATTGAAGCTTGTTATTGTGTAACTGAGGAGGGAGGAAGGTGTCAATGAAGGGATTTGGTTCGTGACTTTGCCCTAATGTGGATGTTGTAGTGTGGTGGGGACTTATTTAGTCTGGTAAGTTGGGGAATTTGAACATTTGTTGGCTGTTTATATTATGGGTTTATTGAATAGAGGAATTGACAAATTCAGTTTAGGAAATGACGAGAATTTGTTAGGGTTTGACTAAAATTGGATATTGTTGTCTGAAATCTGATTGAAATTGAGTAGTGCTTTAGAAATAAAATACATGATAGAAGTTATTGAGGAGAAATGATTGGGAAATGACTAGAAAGGATTAGGGTTTCATCGAATACAAAAAAAATTTAGGGGAGTTGTGGAATGAATGAGTTATGCGTAATAGGTAATGACTATACTTGTATGGGAAATGTACATATTTGTTTGTTAAAGGCATAGAATGACTATTTTTTTGTAATGACTATACTTGCTAGGTTAATTATGAGAATTGTTTAGGGAGTGCTAATAATGAATGAGTATAAGGAAATGACTAGATTGGATAAGGTAATGATGACACAATTATGGGAAAATACTATATTGTATTAGACAAGGCATTGATTGGCTTTTTTTTTTTTGTTTTAATTTACAACGTGGGCGTTGTAAAAATGAAATGTGGTTGATTTTTTTAGGTTTGTTAATGAGTGTACATTGACTATACTGTATTAGACAAGGCATTGATTGATTTGGAATATGAAAATGTATAGTTGTGCTTTGTTCAGTTGAATTTGTTGATAGGTTAAAGTATTCATTTGGTCTTTTATGTTTGCAGCAAGTATCATTTTGGTCCCTTATGTTTAAAAAGTGTATTTTTAATCCTTCAACATTAACGCCGTTAGTTTTATTTGACGGAAAATGCTGACTCACCAAATTTAAGTTTTGACTATGCAATTAAATATTGATAAAGCCTTTTTTTTAGTTTTTTTTTAATATAATATATTTATATTTTAAATAATATAAATTAAAAAAAAGATTCAAAGCGAAAAGGCACCCTAGGTTTAACTGACTCGTCATATAGTCCAAAAAAATGAGAATATCACAAAACAAATTATATTCAACTCAATTAATCATGAATCATGAATGTACAATAAATTGACTTGTGCGTTGGAATTCCTACCTCATGTAGACGGTTACTGATAGCTGGAAGAATTCCTGGTAGAACCGTAAAGCAAGTGAAAAACTACTGGAATACCCATTTAAACAAGAGACGCCCTCGAGGCAAATGGAAAGCCATCAATTCAAATGACGATGACCAAGAAACCAGCAATAAATCACTGATCAGCAACTCAACTCAGACTTTCCGATTTCCTCAAGCATCGCAGAGACAAGGTTGTTAGGGAAAAATTGGGAATTCAGAAAGCCATCAATTCAAACGACAATGACCAAGACATGATGTTCTTGCAGGATTTTCATTTTAAATCTTCATTTAAAATATAAAATATAAATATATAATGTTAAAAAAGATTAAAATAAAAAGAACGCTTTGTCAGCGTTTAATTGCATAGTCATAACTTAAATCTAACGAGTCAGTATTTTCCGTTAAATAAGACTAATGGTGTTAATATTAAAGGATTAAAAATATACTTTTTAAACATAAGGGATCAAAATGATACTTGATGCAAACATAATGGACCAAATGAATACTTTAGCCTTGTTGATATTATGGTATGAACACTATTTGAGCTTTTGCTTCTGTGGAACAAATTCCTGATTTAAGGTGTGACATTATGTAGTGGTTAGTCAACCATCTTCTAAATTTAAGGCATGATAGTGCTTTGGAGCTACTCCCAAGCAAAAGGTACACCACAAGCACCAAGTGACGTTGTTTGTCTTAATATCTACGCATTTGTCATGTTGACGTACATATTTAAGGTTGTTACAAATTTATTATGGAACTATTGCTATACAGACTTGTCCTAGTAAGCATTATGTGGGTGTAAACGCACAGTTGATGTGATTTTACAAACTTAGGATTATGTTTTACTGAGTTTGGATATGGAAATAATAATTTTCAATTAAAAAAATGATCACTTCAGAAAAAAAAACAAGTTCTGATATGAAAATGACAAGTTTACTTTAAGAAATGATCACTTAAGAAAATGAAAATGCATGCTTTTAAGAATTCCCAACTAGACATGGGTTTACCAAGTTTATATTTAAAAATGACAAGTTCCGATATGAAAATAATAAGTTCATTTTAGGAAATGACCACTTGATAAAATGAGAATGCAGGCTTGAAAAAATTCTCACACTAGACATGTGTTTACTAAGTTCATATTTAAAAATGGCAAGTTCCGAGATGAAAATGACAAATTTGCTTTTGGAAAGACTACTTGAGAAAATGA
This sequence comes from Inga laurina, assembly GCA_963855925.1. NCBI lineage: Eukaryota > Viridiplantae > Streptophyta > Magnoliopsida > Fabales > Fabaceae > Inga > Inga laurina. The sequence goes on from OY979702.1 coordinate 10,837,263, forward strand.
GAATGCAGGCTTGAAAGAATTCTCACACTAGATATAGGTTTACTAAGTTCATATTTAAAAATGATATGACAATGACAAATTCATTTTTATCCAAACACCAGCAAGGCCATGAAAGTACAAAGGAGTTGAAATATTCAATGACAAGTGGACATTAACATATTGCTTCCACTTAATGTTCAGCTGTCATGGACAACACCCTATCTATTACTTACAAAATATGGAGTATGAAATTACAAACTTACTGATACCTAAACATGTAACTAATGATAATTGATTATAAGCAAATGACTACTTCAGATCAGGCATTACCCAAAAACCAGTAAGGTCATGACAGTAACTAGATATATGATATTCCCATTAGGATTTGACACTTTCTCATTAGTTATATATTACCAACAAATTAAAACCTACCCTTTCTTGCTGTAAACCCAATTATTAAGACCAAGAACGACGTTGTCAAGACTACGAGATGAAAAGAAGAAACTGTGCTGTCAAAATTTACTTATCTCACTTCCTTTTGATGCCTCCAGCATTGATTTCCTCCTCTCACTATAAAAAGACACTCGATTTTTGACAGAATTTGTTACGGAATTTTTTCCATGGCAAATTCTGTCGAAAAATTTTCTAACAGAATTTTCCATAGCAAATTTAACTATTGAATTTCTGATGAAATTTTTTTCGTGGCAAATTGCCACAAAAATTTTCTGTCAGAAATTTCGTCGAAAAAAATTAAAATTTATTAATTTTTTTAAAAAATAATATTTATAAAATTAAAATATTAATTATTAAATAATTCTATTTAACCTTAATTATTAAAATTATATTATTATATTCAAAATTTTCTACTAAAATAATATTTATGATATTATTATATTAGTTGTTATTTTATTTTATTTAAAAATAATATATATGTTATTAATATTATATTTATAATTTTATATTAAAAATAATATTTATAATATTAAATTATTATTTATTATATAATTTTAATTAAAAAATTGTTTAATTAAAAATATCAATATTTTTTACATTTTTATTAATTTTTTTATTATTTTTAATAATATTATATTTAATTTATAACTAATTATATGTATATAATTAATTAATTATATGTATGTGTGTATATATATTTATGATAATATTATATATATAATAATATATAATAATATGACACACCTAAAGTTAGGTTTAGATATCCCAAAACTTATTTGGGATGCCTAAACTCTTCTTTAGACGTCCCGAATACTTTTAGGACGTCTAAACTCGCCTAAATTAAGCCTGTGTTTGATATCACTTATTTTTGGACAATAAATCCTTATTACGCAAGCCGAGATAAAACTCCTCTCACATACTTATCTCGTATACCGTGAATCACGATTTATAAGCATTTATTGCCTAAAAATAAGCTATTCCAAACGAGCACTAAGATTTTTAGGCGTCACAAATAAAGTCTTTACTTTAGGCGTCCCAAATGTTTTTGGGATGCCTAAAGGAGTTAGGAAGAAACTTTAAGCGTACCAAATATTTTTAAGATGTCTAAACCCACACCCAAAGAATTTTAGGCGTCCCAATTCAAATTTGGGATCCTTATAGTTTCCCACTGCTTCCCCGTATTTACAAAAATACCACCGTCTTTGTTTTTTACTTTTTTTTTTTTTAAAAAGGACGTCCTTTGGGCTAGTTGTATCTTTATTATGTATTAGTGATATATACACAATAAATAAAATAAAATTGGAAAAAACAATGAATATTTATTGCGTAGTGTACCTAGATTTTTACTTTGGAATTAGATATATATAAAGTTCAAAATTAAATTTAATTGATTGTTTTAGGGTCAATTAATTATCCAAATTTATTAATTTTTTATATTTAATTTGTTCAGTTAATGTATGAATTTTTTTTAAGTGAACCTTGAAGATTTTTTTGTTGGACTGAGAACCTTGAAGATTGATCACATTCATGAATTGGGAAAATCCTTTTTAAACTTATTTGAAATTGACAAATCCAAAATTAGGTCACTATGTTCAATCTAAAAATTATAGTCTTGTTGTTTTGTCCAAGCGCCCTCACTCCTTATAGCTTTGCTGGTTTGTTCATTTTTAGTTGGAATTTTTTAGCTGCTATCTTGGATAGTTTTTAAAAGTTGTAATTGGCAAAAACCTATTATAATAGCACATATGTATGTCCAACTGTTATTGAGTCAGAGGTGTACCAGAACTAGTCCATTGGAGAAAGGTTCGGTAACAAGAAGAAACATCGACAAAGAATGTTCAAAAAATAAAGAAAACATTGGATCAAATGACATCACTTATAATGAAGGATAGCTCTCTATGACATCTCTTACATGTGGGCAAAGTATATATACTATAACATCATATCATCTCGATATGCAGTTTAGAGTTTTTTTTAATACATTAAAATTAGTTAATAACTTAGGGGCATTGAGATAAATTGACAAACTTTTGAATTTAGATCATATGACTTGATTAGTGATTTCTTAAATTTAACAACCCAAATTAAAATTTAGCTATTTCAAAGGGATTTTAAAGAGATTTTCCCAATTAAATTCATGACAACTGCACGGATCATTAGTACAGACTCATGAATTTGATTCTATTAAACATTAATTTAAGCAAAAGGATAAAAGAATAATAGAACTTTATTGATGAATTAAATGATACAATAAAGGGAAAATGACACTTAGTCCCAAGTTACAGAAAAAATACTAGAAAGACCCTTTGAAAAGTCAATGGTCAGAAAAGTTCCTAGGGACTTTTCTGACATGAATTCCCAATATTCATTTACAGAAATACCCCCACTGAAATAACTCCAAAAAAGGCATAGGAGGAGAGGAGGGAAGACGCGTTTTTGAGATTAAGGAGAACAACAGAAATGGATAGACGATGCGCTAAAGGGATACAACAAGGTGTTAATGTCCTTGGGAATATCTTCTTCTACATCGTCCATCTGCGGGTATCGAGGTGCAGCAGCGAACTGATTTTTTTTTTCTTCTATGTGAAAGTTGGTTGGATTGAGATTGAGGAATTGGTCAAAGATTGGAGCTTGGGCTCAAAAATGGAGTCAGTGGTAGGTGGTAGACAAGAAATGCTAATAATTTGCCACACATATGATTTTGATCATTGAATGGTGAATGTATTTGCCACACTAGACATAGGTTTATTAAGTTCATATTTAAAAATGACAATTTCCGATATGACAATAACAAGTTCATTTTTAGAAATAGCCAAACACCAGCAAGGCCATGAAAGTACAAAGGTGTTGAAATATTCAATGACAAGTGAACATTAATTAACATATTGCTTCCACTTAACGTTCAGCTGTCATGGACAACACCCTATCTATTACTTACAAAATATGGAGTATGAAATTACAAACTTACTGATACCTAAACATGTAACTAATGACAATTTATTATAAGCAAATGACTACTTCAGATTAGGCATTACCCCAAAACCAGTAAGGCCATGACAGTAACCAGATATATGATATTTCCATTAGGATTTGACACTTTCTCATTAGCTATATATTACCAACAAAACTCACCCTTTTCTAACTGTACACCCTCAGACTTAATACTCACATCACCAACAAATGTCTTCTTTCATTTCCCTTACAACACTCAGCCCTTTGTCTACTTTGATCACCCTCCCAATCACACAACATACCGATATCAATAAAGTTAACACCTTGAGGTCACAACGTTGATTTTTACAACATGCGCATTGTAAAAATGAAATGTCGTTGTTTGTTTTTTTTTGCTCCGTTCAGTTGAATTTGTTGATGTTATGGTTTTGAACACTATTTGAGCTTTTGTTTCTGTGCAGGAACAAATTCCTGATTTAAGGTGTGACATTATGTAGTGATTAGCCAACCATCCTCTAAATTCAACCATCCCATATATATTCCATGTAAATTGTGCTGACATTATGGCTAAAAAAATTGTGAGGACTTACCCTTATATATTGTTGAATCAACTAAAAGTTGAGATCGTGATGCTTTAGAGAGGAGCGGATTCTGGGGTTAGGATTAAAAGTTAATAGGAATTTAAAATTAAAAATCTTCAAATTTTTTAATTAAAAAGAAGCATTATGGTCTTTTAACAACATTCATTAATCCCTAGTCAGACCTGTAGGCCTTATTAGGGATCTGTTAAAAATGCAAGCCTGATTCTGGATTTAGATATTTCAAATGGATTTAAATAGGATTCTCCTGATTTAAATTATAAATATCACTTTACAATATATACACAAAATGTAAAATAAAATCGAAAAGAACAATGAATGTTTATTGCTTAGTGTCTCGATTTTTCCTTTGGAGTTAGATATGTATAAAGTTCAAAATTAAACTTGATTGGTTTAGGGTCAACTAATTATCCAAATTTATTAATTTTTTCAGTTAGTGTATGAGTTTTTTTAAGTGAACCTTGAAGATTAATCACATTGAATTGGGAACATATTTTTTAAATTTATTTGAAATTGACAAATCCAAAATTAGGTCACTAAGTTCAATCTAAACAAAAGCCCATTTTAGTAGTTTTACTGTTCAAGTCCATTTATTGCACTGTTGAAGCCCGTTTCCCTCCTTAAACGCTGAAACAAACACGCTGATAGTCTTGTTGCTTTGTTCAAGGACCCTCCCTACTTATAGCTTTCCTAGTTTGTTCATTTTAGTTGGAATTTTTTCACTGCGATCTTTGATAGTCTCTGAAAGTTGTAATTGGGGAAAACCTATTATACTAGCAGAAATGTATGTCGAACTATTATTGAGTCAGAGGTGTACCAGAACTAATCCATTAGAGAAAGGTTCTATTACAAGAAAAAATATTGACAAAGAATGTTCAAAAAATAAAGAAAACATTGGATCAAATGACATAACTTATAATGAAGGACAACTCTCTATGACATCGCTTAAATGTGGGCAAAAGTATACTATAACATTATATCATCTCGATATGTAGTTTAGAGTTTTTTTTATACATTAAACACATTAGTTAATAACTTAGGGGCATTGAGGTAAATTGACAAACTTTTAAATCTTAATTTAGATCATATGACTTGATTAATATATGATTTCTTAAATTTAGCAACCCAAATTAAAATTCAACTATTTCAAAAGGATATTAAAGAGATTTTCCCAGTTGAATTCATAATAACTGCACGGATCATTAGTACAGACTCATGAATTTGATTCTATTAAACATTAATTTAAGCAAAAGGACAATCAATCCTTATTACAATCAACTAGCACCAACTGGGCTTTGAGAAAGAGATCCAAGCTAACATTTCAATCTAGAGAGAGGCTATCATCACTCTTTACCCCAATTAACCAAGAACCAATATCCGCTTTACAAAAGGAAATGGCTAACTAACGCTACTAACTGATTAACCAATATTTAGTTATGGTAGATGTTAAAGATATTATATGGGCATAAAAATAACAATAAAGATATGTGCATTTAAAATTGTAATCACAACATTTGATAATAACATTGTAATAATTCGTATCAACTCGAGTAAAATGTGAATCAATAAAAGGGATTCGAATCTTTGCATTTGAACTACAGAGTGTACAAATACAATATTATTCAGAAACAAAAATCGAATGGCCCAACCAATCAAGTCATGATAGATATTAGAGATAGTATGAGGATATAGATAATAATAAAGATATACGCATTCAAAATTGTATTTACAACATTTCAGAATAACATCTTATCAATTTGACTAAAATGTGAATCTACAAAAAGAACTGGAATCTTTGCATCTGAACGTACAAAGTTTACAAATAGAATATTCAGAAACAAAAATAGGATTTTGGGTTATTGTTGAGATAGAAACGGGTGAGTTAGAAGCTGAGAGGCAGTCCACCTCTCACTCGGTTCCTTCTTCAAGCAGCACTCCATGAAGCTCCGAAACTCGTCGGACGCGCTCTCCGGCAAGGTTGGTGGATCGTTGAGACAAATGGCACACATCAATTCAGCCCATTCGGGTCTCTGACCCGCCGGTAGAAGAGGAAAATGACCCACATAGAGTTCGAATAACGTGAGGCCCAAGCTCCATATATCAGCGGCATACCCGTTATAATTCCCGCCATAACTATCCGGGTTGAACCGCTCCGGGCTCATGTAGGCGCACGTACCAACGTATGAATCACATGAGTCCAACGTCCTCGACAAGACCTTGCTGACTCCAAAATCGCTGATCTTCACTTCCATATTCTGATTCACGAGGAGGTTTGACGGCTTGATATCACGGTGGACGATCTTGTTCTTGTGGAGATAGCTCAGCCCGGCAAGAACTTGACGCGCCGCTGCCGCGACTTGGGATTCAGAGAAGGCGCCTTTGTTCTTCAGCAGTGTGTCCAACGTTCCCAAGTCCATGTGCTCTAGCAAAATCCCTACGTCGCCGGACGGCGCCTCGAAGGAACCGTGGAATTGTACTATATTTGGCGAGTCCGTCCGTCGGAGGATGTCTATCTCCCGCCGGACCTGCCTCAAAGTCAAAGGGTCGAAATGGGTATGGACAACCTGATTAGAATTTATGCCACATTAAATAGTTAGGCGTTAAATTAAAAATATATAAAAAATTATATTATCATATATATATATATATATATATATATATATATATATATATATATAATTTCAACATTTCGATCAATGAAAAAAATATAGAAGAAGAAGAAGAAAATTGAAAAAATGAATATTACAAAAAAAATATTGTGAACTAAGGCTTCTGAAGGTAAACAAATTCAAATTATGAGATTTGATAAGGAAAAGAAGAGTAATTCTAAGAATCTAACAATCATTTAAAGCGTTAGGGTTTAGGATCGAATTGACTCTTTAATTAATTGTAGTGATAACTATTCCTAAAATGTCATAATATTCTCCCGAACTATTAATCCCGTTTTCAATTAGCGTTGAACTCATTGCCACAACACCCACACAACTAATCAACCCATGAAATTATAGTTTTTATCAACACAAACTTTAGAACTATCCCTAACCTAAATAATTTGTGTCTATTTCTTTAGATTTAGGTTCTTCCTTCACCTCTTAGTCCATTGACATCATCCATGAATTAGATTGGCCAGTGGCGAGTGGCCAGCCAAAGCAAATCATGTGAAAAATAAAAGAAATAAATATAATTTAGAAAATCAAAATATATTCATGAAAAACTCATAAAACAGTCCAAACAGTATAATATAAGGTAGAAAGTAGCTTCCTCGTGGGGCTACATCTATACGCATATCTAAAATTTTAATGTACCTTTAAAGCATGAATACAACAAGTTCGCTTATGGCGAACCTGATAGACAGTGCCACTATTTCCGTGGCCAAGAACTTGAAGCTTTTCAACGTCGTCAAGAGTAAGGTCTCCCACGGAGGAGGAGGACAAGGTGGGGATGGTGGTGCAAGGGGAGGGCTTCGGTAGACTAAGGCAGAGGTTGGGCCGGCAACGTTTAGATAAAACGTCAGCCATGTATGAAGAGACGATACTACGTGAGTGGGGCGCAGTGTGATTTTGAGGTATTTTGTGGACTTCAGAACTGAAATGGAGATACTTATATAATGTACTATTTAAATTTAGCTTAGATAATACTGTTTCAAAAACTTCTATTTCTAATCTTTTAAATTTGTTTTCTCCAGATCTCTAATATAATGTTTTAGATGAGAGATTCGTTAGTTTGGGAAAGGAGTGTAACCGTCATCAAATTTTTTATTTTATAGAGAAAATCTAAATTATATGTATCATTTAACTTAATAAACTTATATATACAATAAGTTGTATGTATAAAAATTTTAAAAAAAAGTTACGTCGTATAAAGTCCATTAAATTAACAGGCTGAAGATTCATTATTTTGGTTTAACTTATCCAATTTTTATTAACCTTCATTTCTAATTTGTCCAAATAATGGATGACTTTTTTAATGTCATTTTTAAAGGTTATTAATTTTTAGGATAGATAATTAAATATTTCGTGATTGGGCTTATATTTTGAAACAGATTCTCTTAAAAATCAGCCTATGCATTTTTTTTTTCGGTTTAACGAATCAAATATAAATAAATTGTACAAAAAAAAATCTAAATAAGTTGTTTCTGTGTTTACAAATCAAATCACTTGCAACCTTCGGCTTTCTTCCTGGAACATTCGTCTTGCCTCTTCTTGATTTTATCTATTCCTTTTGATCCATTCATTTTTCATTGATTTCATTAGAGTTAATATTATTTTATCCTTTTGTTACCGCGTATTACACTATATGTGTTTAAAATGAATTAATAAATTAGCACGAATTATTATAATCTTTTTGTACGGCGAGAAATAAATCACACTATTCTCGTTTTATAATAAAATGCAACTTATAGATTTTTTATTTTATACTATGGATTTGTACTGTGGTAGTGCGTATGATTAATTTAAGTTAAAACCTATATGACTACATCAAACAAGTCAGATAAAACTTCTCCCAAAAAAAAAAAACAAGTTAGATAAAACCAAGATAGGGAGAAAAGACATGATGCGGCCCGATGAAACTTTGAGTGTGTTTAGAACAGCGATTGAAAAATTGGAGTTTTTTAATTTAGCTTTTGGTCATTTTATTTTTAGTAAAAATCTAATTATGTAATGTGATTTATGTTTGGAAAAATGATTGTATAAATGACTTTTGTAAAAGTAAAATTTGTTTAGATTGACTTAAGCACAAATAACTTTTGTGATAATAATAAGAAAGAGTGGGTGGAAAAATATTTTAAAAGGTTAAAAATACCAAAAAATATTTTAAAATAATTTTTGGCACTGAAAAAGTACATTAAGGATAAAATTGCAATCAGTCTGATAATACACTGGGTACAGTTGAAAAAATATTTTAAGGCTTAAAAACACCAAAAAAAAGTTTAAATTAATTTTTGTAGTTGAAAAAGTACATTAAGGGTAAAATTGCAATCAATTTGATAGCACACTGGACACAACTGAAAAAATATTTTAATCATTCACACTCTCCCCAAACGCTACATCAGTAAAAGCTGAGAAATGAAGCTTTATGGCAAAAGCTATTAAAATTGAAGAAAGCTCAATTGATCACTTGCATCACCAAACACTCACTTTATCAACAAACATATCTCTAAAATACCCTCACTACTACAAAAAAGCAAAGTTGTGGCGCTTATAATTGTATTAGCTGTGACGCTAGGGAAGTGCCACAAATCTGGACCCCACTAAAAAAAACTGTGGCGTTTGCAAGCGCCACAGCATTTTAATTGTTTTTTTTTTAAAAATACCCTCCTTTGGTGCTTGTGGGAGGAAGTGCCACAGGAGGCCCCCCTCCTGTGGCCCTTACTCACGCAAGTGCCACAATAGGGTCCTCCTTTTTTTTTCTTTTTTTTTTATTCTTTTTGTGGCCCTTGTTTAATTTTTTTGGAAATACAAAAATTGGAATCAAAATTAATTATAAAAATAAAAATATATAAGAAAATACACTAACGGAATTGATGGAAAAATATGAGAGAATAAAAAAGTATCACACCGGTTGAAATATCAACACTAATAAGGATCATCACATTCACACAAGTACGTGCACAAGCTTAAATGATCATCACATAAATATTGGGCTTTCTAGGGTTATTACTAAATCTAAATAATATTTTTATTATTATCCTTCTTTTTTATAAAATTTAAATTATATTCCTTTAAGAGTTTGTAGTTAAGAATGCCAGATCTTGAACGTTCTGCTGTCTGATTTGAGACAACCAAGAAATCACAATCAATATTATATAATTAAAAAAAAAACACCATACCTAGCTTATTGCATTCAAAAGAGTCAAGCTTATGCATAATATTGACTATTATTGTCCACTACTAATGCAAACGTGTTTTTTTTTTTTTTGATTGAAGAAAAGCACGAAGCCTACACTATGAAAGACTTAAAGAATCCTTCTTGACACATTGTTGCATACGTGTGTTTCATACCTCATCATATGGGAATATTAGAAATAGGATATATAGATATCTTAATAAGATAACTTTACTTTTTTTTTTTTCTTATAATGTAACTTTACTTTTAAATTCATTATGTATTACGGTTAGAACATAGATATTAATTTGAAATATAATAAAAAAATTACAGAAATTATATGCCAATTAAAAAAAAAGAAGAAGAAGAATCACGTTGAACTTACAGTAGAGTGGAGGACCACGTTGCCCGTTGGTGATGCAATCTTGAGTGAGAAGGAGGAGGAAATTTGAGCAGTTGGAACAAAACAAAGAAGTAGATTTGATGATGAAGACGTGTGTGTGTGGGTGTGTTTTTAAGTGTGAAGATGACAGAAAATGGAGGGAGGGGGGTGACGGTCGTCCAGGCAAGAAGTGTAGATGATGAAAAAGGGAAAGTGAGAAAGGAGGGAATAAATAAAGTGGGATGGAGTCAAAATAAAAGAGAAAGAGGGGGGGCCACTGCGCGGGAAGAGAAAAAAAGATAAGGATGGAGGTAGGGGAAATTGTGATTGATGGGGAGTGAATTACATTATCCACTTAAAATGTAATTTTTTTTTATAATTAGGCCAATTGTGGCGCCTGAAAGAATTTAGGCGCCATAATTGCCTTAACTAGATGTGGCGCCTGGTTGCCCAGGCGCCACATCTAATGACGTGGGCCCAACTGTGGCGCCTGCCAAGGAAGGCGCCACAGTTGTTGTAGTCAACTGTGGCGCCTGATCCACCAGGTGCCACAGCTGGTACCCAAACTTAAAAAAAATTAATAAAATAGAAAGAAAAAAAAAGAGGCAGTTGTGAAGCTTTTTTAAAGAAGGGCCACAAAATGTGCGCCACCTTTTAACCTTTTTGTAGTAGTGCCTCTTGCACAGGTTTAACTTCTCTTATTTTCTTTTCTCATTTGGTCTCATCCTTTATCCCAGAACAACATAGTTGTGGGGCTAAACAAAGCAAGAGGGGAGCATTTTGTTTTGGGAGCGGGCGGGGAAAGAACCAGGAGAGAAGCCAAATCCAATGATGAGTGGGAGAGAGAATGAATAGAAAAAGAGATGAGATAAAATTAGTGGAAAAGAGAAATGAGAAACATATAATTAGAGGTAAAAATGAAAAAAAATATAACAAATGTTGGGACATTTCCAAAATAAAGATTATAACAAGTACTAATATATAGCCCATTGGTTCATTCCATAAGGGACAATTATATGTAATCCTGATACAACATACTGATTATAATGTTTGGTTGGACTTATATAATGTAAAAAAGATTACACGGCTAGAATTAATGAATGGAGATGTAAATATCCTACAATTAATTGAAAAAGATATTATTGTCATTATAATTTTATAAATTGACCAAAGTGCCAAACCATAAATGTTGTTAAACATTAAATACCACAATTAAGTATTAAAAAATTAATTAATAAAATAGAAATTTAAAAAATATTCCCCGATTAAAAAATTAAAAAAATATATTCCACTATTAAAAGATATTAAAATATCCCATTAAATAATATTTTCCCAATTAAATATTAAAAAATTACCCTGAGCCCAACCTGTACACTGCATAATGTTTCCACTATTAAATATTAAAAAATTACTATGAACCTAATGTGTACATTGCACAAAATGAAAAAATTGTCTTGAACCCAACGTGTACGTTATACAACTAAATAGAGTTCGTCTAGCGGTGTAAGGCCCCGTTAAATCTCTGCGTCTCAAGTTCGAGTTTCAAATGAAACACTTGTGTTGGGAAAGGCATTCACATAAAAACTATTATATATAATTGCTAAATGGCAGACATGTGATTCCAATATTTATATTACCAGAGAGGTGTAAGTACCTTAGCTGTCCTTTTTCAAATTAAAAAGAAATTACAGAAATGTCCCTAGGTGAGTTTTAAAATAAGAGAGAGAAAAGAAATTATGGAAATGTCTCTAGGTGAGTTTTAAAATAAGAGAGGAGAGGGGCCGTGATTTTTGGCTCACTTCACACACACTGCCTACCATTTTCTTATCGACTTTCTCTAGTTATTGTAGCCAAAAAATTTTGATGTGAAGAGTGAAGAAGCTTGCGGTGAGAGAGGAGACTGAATTGAAGCTTGTTATTGTGTACCTGAGGAGGAAGGAAGGCGTCGATAAAGGGATTTGGTTCGTGACTTTGCCCTAATGTGGATGTTGTAGTGTGGTGGGGACTTATTTAGTCGGGTAAGTTGGTGAATTTGAACATTTTGTTGGCTGTATATATTATGGGTTTATTGAATAGAGGAATTGACAAATTCAGTTTAGGAAATGACGAGAATTTGTTAGGGTTTGACTAGAATTGGATATTGTTGTTTGAAATCTGATTGAAATTGAGTAGTGCTTTAGAAATAAAATACATGATAAAAGTTATTGAGGAGGAATGATTAGGAAATGACTAGAAAGGATTAGGGTTTCATCGAATACAAAAAAAAAAATTAGGGGAGTTGTGGAATGAATGAGTTATACGTAATAGGTAATGACTATACCTGTATAGGAAATGTACGTATTTGTTTGTTAAAGGCATAGAATGACTATTATTTTGTAATGACTATACTTGCTAGGTTAATTATGAGAATTGTTTAGGGAGTGCTAATAATGAATGAGTATAAGGAAATGACTAGATTGGATAAGGTAATGATGACACAATTATGGGAAAATACTATATTGTATTAGACAAAGCATTGATTGGCTTTTTTTTTTTTTTTTGGTTTTAATTTACAACGTGGGCGTTGTAAAAATGAAATGTGGTTGATTTTTTTAGGTTAGTTAATGAGTGTACATTGACTATACTGTATTAGACAAGACATTGATTGATTTGGAATATGAAAATGTATAGTTGTGCTCTATTCAGTTGAATTTGTTGATGTTATGGTTTGAACACAATTTCAGCTTTTGCTTCTGTGGAACAAATTCCTGATTTAAGGTGTGACATTATGTAGTCGTTAGTCAACCATCTTCTAAATTCAAGGCGTGATAATGCTTTGGAGCTACTCCCGAGCAAAAGGTACACTACAAGCACCAAGTGACGTTGTTTGTCTTAATGTTGTTTGTCTTAATATGTACGCATTTATCATGTTGACGTACGTATTTAAGGTTGTTGCAAATTTATTATGGAACTATTGCTATACAGACTTGTACTAGTAAGCATTATGTGGGTGTAAACGCACAATTGATGTGATTTTACAAACTTAGGATTATGTTTTATTGAGTTGGGATATGGAAATGATAACTTTCAATTAAAAACATAACCACTTTAGAAAAAAAAAACAAGTTTTGATATGAAAATGACAAGTTTACTTTAAGAAATGAGCGCTTAAGAAAATGAAAATACATGTTTTTAAGAACTCCCAACTAGACATGGGTTTACCAAGTTTATATTTAAAAATAACAAGTTCCAATATGAAAATAATAAGTTCACTTTAGGAAATGACCACTTGATAAAATGAGAATGCACGCTTGGAAAAATTCTCACACTAGACATATGTTTACTAAGTTCATATTTAAAAATGGCAAGTTCCGAGATGAAAATGACAAATTTGCTTTTGGAAAGATTACTTGAGAAAATGAGAATGCAGGCTTAGAATAATTCTCACACTAGACATAAATTTATCAAGTTCATATTTAAAAATGACAATTTCCGATATGACAATGACAAGTTCATTTTAAGAAATACCCAAACACCGTCAAGACCATGAAAGTACAAAGGTGTTGAAATATTCAATGACAAGTGGACATTAACATATTGCTTCCACTTAATGTTCAGCTGTCATGGACAACACCCTATCTATTACTTACAAAATATGGAGTATGAAATTACAAACTTCCTGATACCTAAACATGTAACTAATGATAATTGATTATAAGCAAATGACTACTTCAGATCAGGCATTACCCAAAAACCAGTAAGGTCATGACAGTAACTAGATATATGATATTCCCATTAGGATTTGACACTTTCTCATTACACTAGTAGAAAAATGACTTTTAAGACCGGTTAAAAATGACTTTTTAGACCGGTTCTGTATTAGGTCTTGATACAGCCGGTCTAAAAAGTCTGTTATTTTTTAGACCGGTTGTTAGAACCGGTCTTAAATGTCTAAGCCTTTAAGACCGGTTGTACCCACAACCGGTCTAAAAACTCCACATTTAAGACCGGTTGTGCCACAACCGGTCTTAAATGTCTAAGCCTTTAAGACCGGTTGTGGCACAACCGGTCTTAAATGTCTCACCTTTAAGACCGGTTGTGGCACAACCGGTCTTAAATGTCTCACCTTTAAGACCGGTTGTGCCACAACCGGTCTTAAAGGTGTAGTTTTTAGACTGGTTGTGGGTACAACCGGTCTTAAAGGCTTAGACATTTAAGACCGGTTGTGCCACAACCGGTCTTAAAGTACTTTTTAAGACCGGTTGTGACCACAACCGGTCTTAAAGCTTAATTTTTTTTTTAAAAAACACCCTTTTATTATATGTACACGCACAGAAAATGCTCCAATTTTAAACAGCAGTACATAACAATCACTCATTTCAATTTCAAAATTCAAAATCACCAGGTAGTACAGTCATATATCACCAAACAGCAGTAAGGATGACCAATGTTCATAGCAATTCAAAATTTAGCAACAAGAGACCAATCCAAATCCACCAACAACTTCACACAATCCAATTTTACCTTTCAGCAGCTAATGACTAAGCTTTCACGCCTATTATAGACAAAATCCAATTAACAGCAATAAACCCCAAGATCACAACCCACAATTCAATGTTTCTAAGATAAGACGCAAGTGCTAGCGAGAACGCACAAAATTAACAGGAATTATGTGTAACTCAATCTCAGTTTTCAGCAGCAAAAAATGAATCCAATTTGCTAACAATTTCAAATTTTCAATCTCTATTTTTTCAAAGCTGAATGCAAATTACAGCAGCAATTTCCAACACCAGCCAACAATCTGAAGTCTTCCAAAAATTTAAAATTGGCAAAACAGAAGCAATTAATTTCACAGGTTCAGCAGTTCACAAGAGCGACTATTTCACCTTTCTAATTGTCAAATCCCTTTCCAACACACAGTCCAAATGCAACCATTAATTCGGCACATTCAAAGTTCAGTATGGCAGCAACAACAGTTCAAGGCAGCATCAAAATCTTCACAATCCTGCAACAATTTTCTAATTCCAATAACAGCAAGACAGTTACAGCCTCAAGCGTTTCTGAAAAACTCTTGTCGCTCCATCCATGCCGTGCTTTCAAGCTTACCAATTTCAATACAGCATTCAGCAATTGGTATTTTTTACACCCCGGGTACAACGGCTTCTCAGCATCACTGCACATATTACCATATGCATGTGATTGTTCAAAAGCCTCTTCTCCTACATCACGAATAATGTCCTCTATCCGATCATCCATATCCGTGTCATTATCATCACAAGTCACTTCCCCCTGTTGAGATGCACTTGGCATTTCTAATTGTTCACCATGCCATACCCATACTACATACGTCTTACAAAACCCTTCACAAATTAAATGTGTATATATATCTGCAGCACTTAATCGCTTCTCATTCAAACATTTTACACAAGGGCAATAAAACATTCCACTATCATCATCGGCATTTCTTTTTGCAAAGTCTAAAAAACCCTTGACCCCAACATCATATTCAACACTCGTCCGTTTAGCTTGTATCCAACTACGATCCATATATTCTAACACCTTTTTTTTTTGTACTTTTTCCCTGGAAAAGGTAGGAGAATGATGAGAGCATGCAATCATTACACCCAAGTACATAGTGTAACTAGAAGTAAACAAAGAATATCTTGATTTAGAGTAGCGTGTGAGGAAAAAATGGAATGAGGGAAAGTGGAATGGAGAAGGAGTGAGGGAATGATAAATGGAGGTGGAAAAGGAACTATAAGTAGAGGGATTTATGTTGAGGCTCAGTACTGGTGATGCTCTGAGTGCTGAAATTTGGGGTTGCCTTATGGGCATGAAAAGAGTTTGGGATGGGGGGTTCAGAGAAGTGTTGATTAGGTGCGACTCCTACGAGGTTATCGACCTACTTCAAAATGAGATCCCAGATATGCATGAAAAATGGCAGCTGCTTACAGAGACTGAAGTGATCTCGGGGCTTCATTTTTGATTTTTGATTTTTAAAGCAAAGCAGAAGTGATCTCGGGGCCTTCATTTTTGAATGAAGATGGAGATGGTATCATCATGGAATAATTTAAAATGCAATCTCCTTCCATCCCTCTTAGTTGGCTAATCGGCAGTACAAAGGTCCTCTCGAACTCTAACGAATAATATTCCAGCCCCTATATGGATCGATAAATATCCGGGATGGTCACACCCACACCCTCACAAAATCAAGTTAATTGCTTCTAAGCAATATGAATAAATGACTACATTCCTATAGACTCTATTTCAACATATATAGATGAAGATCTAAGTTAAAGGCTTACTATATTAGAGAATATTAAAAAACCATCTATTAATTTGAAAACACCTTAAATGACAGATAAAAATAAACGGATGGAGTTGAACCAATGAGGTAATTAATTAATTATTACTAATTGCAAATCAATGGAATTAGTGCACGATCATCAAAATTCAAAAGTTCAAAACCACATACATGTTTAATGGTTTGCTTCCGCCACTACAATCCAGCTACTCTGTCACAACTTATTACTTACGTGTCCTATCTTAATGTCTTTATTTGATTCTTCTCAATCACAACATATATATATATAACCCCACAAACTTCATATTTAAATCAATCAATAAGTACAAGCTAAAACCCAAATCACAAATCCTGTGTTCTATGAAAATGATGCGCTTTCTAATTCACCGTTCACACATATTGAATACCCCACATCACAAAATTCTTTACTGTGCATTAATGTGTACCCAGAACAACCCGGTTAATTAACAAACTATAAACCCAAGCTCAGTCTATCTAACCACAGAGTCACGCACAAGAGATATTTTATTTAAAACAGGAAGTGCCATAATTGAAATTCCATTATAATATGTGATATTTCTGAAGAGTTGAAAAATTATAAAAATAAACAACAGTGGCAAGTAGAGGTGGTAATATGGGTTGGGACCGTGGGTCGAGCCCGCCCAACCCTATAAAATGGGTGGTTTGGGTTCTACAAAATTGGGACCATATTGATGCGGTCCTTTTTGGCCCGAACCCATATGGTCCCAACCCGTCACGGGTTGGACCACCGGGTTGGTGGGTTGGCCCATATTTTTTTTTAACTAAGAAGGAAAAGGAAGAGCCATTAGCCAACAGTCCAAGTCTCCAAAACCGTAACTCCAAAGTCCAAAATTCAGCCCATTTCTCCTCAATCCCTACTCTCCTCAGCGTGCTTCAAATTGAAACACCTTTAATATAACTAATTATTGATTATTGTTATGTTATACTGATGACTTGTGGATTTATATTTATTTTGTTGTGTATGGACCTATGATGAATATTTAATTTGTAATGTATTTTAATTTTGTTATGTTTAAGTGTGTAGAGAAAACCTTATTGTATATAAAAAAACAATTTTAGTATATTGTTAAAAAAAATTGAAAAAAAAAATATGGGTTGGCCCACCCAACCCGCCAACCCAGCGGTTATGGGTTGGGTTGGCTAAATGCCAACCCATATTGATGCGGTCCTTTTGAGACCGAACCCATATGGTCCCAACCCGTGGCGGGTTGGCCCGAACCCACCGGGCCGGACCATATTACCACCTCTAGTGGCAAGTATTTTTGAGGGGAAGCATACCTCAAACAAGCGATGAAGACGAAGACCTCCTTCAGTCGGACGGAGCTCGAAAACCAGGACCAAAGGAAGACGGCGTCGCAGCAGTGAATAACGGACGGAGCTCGAAAACCAGGACCAAACGAGGACGGCGACCCAACAGCGACAACAATCGGCAGCGACCCGCCGGATTCGACCGTTCCGATTAGATCAGGTAAGGCAGGAGTTGAGCACCGATTGGGATGAAAAATTTGGGGATTCGACCGAGAGGGAGCGCGGCAGGAGTTGAGCACCGATTGGAGAGGGCGCGCCGCAGGGGTTGGGGGGAAATATTTGGGGATTCGACCGTTCCGATTAGATCAGTTAAGGGAGGGAGTTGAGCACTGAGAAGAGAGGGCGCGCGGCAGGAGTTGAGCACCGATTGGGATGATGAAAAATTTAAGATTGGAGAAGGCGCGCCGCAGGGGTTGGGGGGAAATATTTGGGGAACTTTTTAAGACCGGTTAAGTAGACTAACCGGTCTTAAAAGAAGATTTTTAAGACCGGTTGTCTAATAACCGGTCTTAAAATCACCTTTTAAGACCGGTTGTTAGATAACCGGTCTTAAAACGCTTCATTTAAGACCGGTTCTCTATCAACCGGTCTTAAAAAGCTATTTTTAAGACCGGTTGTGAGACAACCGGTCTAAATTTTATTTTTTAGACCGGTTAAACACTATAACCGGTCTCCCAAATTCTTTATAATTACGTAAATGCCACCGCGCATTTCTTTTAAACCTCATTTACTACAACCGGTTTAAATGTGCCGGTCTAAATCACCTTTTTTGTACTAGTGTTAGTTATATATTACCAACAAAACCTACCCTTTTCTTGCTGTATACCCAATTATTAAGACCAAGAACGATGTTGTCAAAACTCTACTTTAGTTTTAGGCATCTCAAAACTTATTTGGGATGCTTAAACTCTACTTTAGGTGTCCCGAATACTTTTAGGACGCTTAAACTCTCCTAAACTAAGATTTTTAGGTGTCACAAATAAAGTTTTTACTTTAGGCGTCCCACATATTTTTAGGATGCCTAAAGGAGTTAGGAAGAAACTTTAAGTGTCCCAAATATTTTTGAGATGTCTAAACCCACTCCCAAAGAACTTTAGGCATCCCTATTCAAATTTGGGACCCCTATAGTTTCCCACTGCGTCCCTGTATTTACAAAAATACTACTGTCTTTGTTTTTTACTTTCTTTTTTAAAAAATGGACGTCCTTTGGGCTAGTTGTATCTTTATTATGTATTAGTGATATATACACAATAAGTAAAATAAAATTGGAAAAAACAATGAATATTTCTTGCGTAGTGTACCTAGATTTTTACTTTGGAGTTAGATATATATAAAGTTCAAAATTAAATTTAATTGATTGTTTTAGGGTCAATTAATTATCCAAATTTATTAATTTTTTATATTTAATTTGTTCAGTTAATGTATGAATTTTTTTAAGTGAACCTTGAAGATTTTTTTTTTTTTTTGGACTGAGAACCTTGAAGATTGATCACATTCATGAATTGGGAAAATCCTTTTTAAACTTATTTGAAATTGACAAATCCAAAATTAGGTCACTATGTTCAATCTAAAAATTATAGTCTTGTTGTTTTGTCCAAGCGCCCTCACTCCTTATAGCTTTGCTGGTTTGTTCATTTTTAGTTGGAATTTTTTAACTGCTATCTTGGATAGTTTTTAAAAGTTGTAATTGGCGAAAACCTATTATAATAGCACATATGTATGTCCAACTTTTATTGAGTCAGAGGTGTACCAGAACTAGTCCATTGGAGAAGGGTTCGGTAACAAGAAGAAATATCGACAAAGAATGTTCAAAAAATAAAGAAAACATTGGATCAAATGACATCACGTATAATGAAGGATAGCTCTCTATGACATCTCTTACATGTGGGCAAAGTATATATACTATAACATCATATCATCTCGATATGCAGTTTAGAGTTTTTTTAATACATTAAAATTAGTTAATAAGTTAGGGGCATTGAGATAAATTGACAAACTTTTAAATTTAGATCATATGACTTGATTAGTGATTTCTTAAATTTAACAACCCAAATTAAAATTCAGCTATTTCAAAGGGATTTTAAAGAGATTTTCCCAATTAAATCCATGACAACTGCACCGATCATTAGTACAGACTCATGAATTTGATTCTATTAAACATTAATTCAAGCAAAAGGATAAAGAATAATAGAACTTTATTGATGAATTAAATGATACAATAAAGGGAAAGTGACACCTAGGTCCCAAGCTACAGAAAAAAATATCAAAAAAGTCCCTTTGAAAAGTCAATGGTTAGAAAAGCCCCTAGGGAGTTTTCTTACATGAATTCCCAATGTCCATTTACACAAATTCCACGACTGAAATAACTCCAAAAAAGGCACAGGAGGAGAGGAGGGAAGACACGTTTTTGGGATTAAGGAGAACGAGAGAAATGGACAGACGATGTGCTGAAAGGATACAACAAGGTGTTAATGTCGTTGGGAATATCTTCTTTTGCATAGTCCATATGCGGGTATTGAGGTGCAACAACGAACTGATTTTTTTTCCTTCTGTGTGAAAGTTAGTTGGATTGAGATTGAGGGGTTGGTCAAAGGTTAGGGTTTGGGCTCAAAAATGGAGTAAATGGTAGGTGGTAGATAAGAAATACTAAGAATTTGCCACACATATGATCTTGATCATTGAAGTTGGGGTTTAACCTTTGGTGGGTTGTATTTATGTTAGAGTGCTCTGTTTTTGTGGCTTGGTTATAGAGGAGCTGCTGTTTTTTAAAATGAGAATGGTGAATGTAATTATTTTTATTTGCTGTGAAAATGCTGAAATGAAAACAAAAAATTGTTGTAAATTTATATAAATGTAGTTGTAAATATAGCTGTGGAAGTTGTTAATACGGAACCTTTGTTGTGCTATGTTTTTGGACAAGCAAACAGATATGTGATGTACATTCTCACTGGCATGATGATAAAAAATGCTGATATAATGATAAAAAAAGTGTTGTTAACGTGTTGTAAATTTGTGCAGATGTAGTTGTAAATATTGTTGTGGAAGTTGTTAATACGTACAGAACATTTGCTCTGTTTTTGGCGAAACAAATAGAAGTGTGAGTATGGTTTATGTTATTAGAAAATACTGATATAATGATAAAAAAAAGTGTTGTTAACGTGTTCTAAATTTGTGCAGATGTAGTTGTAAATATTGCTCTGGAAATTGTTAACACGTACAGAAACTTTGCTCTATTTGGGGAAGCAAATAGAGGTGTGAGTGTGGTTTGTGTTATTAGAAAATGCTGATATGATGATAAAAAAAAGTGTTGTTAACGTATTGTAAATTTGTACAGATGCAGTTATAAATATTGCTATGGAAATTGTTAATACGTACAGAACCTTTACTCATATAATATAAAATCACTTAAAATAAATTAATATAAACACCCACTTCTTTTCTTTCCGTCATCTATGGGATTGTGGAGTATGAAATTACAAACTTACTGATACCTAAACATGTAACTAATGACAATTTATTATAAGCAAATGACTACTTCAGATTAGGCATTACCCCAAAACCAGTAAGGCCATGACAGTAACCGGATATATGATATTCCCATTAGGATCTGACACTTTCTCATTAGCTATATATTACCAACAAAACTCACCCTTTTCTAACTGTACACCCTCAGACTTAATACTCACATCACCAACAAATGCCTTCTTTCATTTCCCTTAAAACACTCAGCCCTTTGTCTACTTTGATCACCCTCCCAATCACACTACATACCGATATCAATAAAGTTAACACCTTGAGGTCACAACGTTGATTTTTACAACATGCGCATTGTAAAAATGAAATGTCGTTGCTTTTTCTTTTTTTTTTCTTTTTTTGCTCCGTTCAGTTGAATTTGTTGATGTTATGGTTTTGAACACTATTTGAGCTTTTGTTTCTGTGCAGGAACAAATTCCTGATTTAAGGTGTGACATTATGTAGTGATTAGCCAACCATCCTCTAAATTCAATCATCCCATATATATTCCATGTAAATTGTGCTGACATTAGGGCTAAAAAAATTGTGAGGACTTACCCTTATATATTGTTGAATCAACTAAAAGTTGAGATCATGATGCTTTAGAGAGGGGCGGATTCTGGGGTTAGGATTAAAAGTTAATAGGAATTTAAAATTAAAAATCTTCAAATTTTTTAATTAAAAAGAAGCATTATGGTCTTTTAACAACATTCATTAATCCCTAGTCAGACCTGTAGGCCTTATTAGGGATCTGTTAAAAATGCAAGCCTGATTCTGGATTTAGATATTTCAAATGGATTTAAATAGGATTCTCCCGATTTAAATTATAAATATCACTTTACAATATATACACAAAATGTAAAATAAAATCGACAAGAACAATGAATATTTATTGCTTAGTGTCTCGATTTTTCCTTTGGAGTTAGATATGTATAAAGTTCAAAATTAAACTTAATTGATTGGTTTAGGGTCAACTAATTATTCAAATTTATTAATTTTTTATATTTAATTTTTTCAGTTAATGTATGAATTTTTTTAAGTGAACCTTGAAGATTAATCACATTGAATGGGGAAAATATTTTTTAAATTTATTTGAAATTGACAAATCCAAAATTAGGTCACTAAGTTCAATCTAAAAATTATTTGCTTTGTTCAAGCACCCTCCCTACTTATAGCTTTCCTAGTTTGTTCATTTTAGTTGGAATTTTTTCACTGCGATCTTTGATAGTCTCTGAAAGTTGTAATTGGGGAAAACCTATTATAATAGCACAAATGTATATCGAACTATTATTGAGTCAGAGGTGTACCAGAACTAATCCATTAGAGAAAGGTTCTATTACAAGAAGAAATATTGACAAAGAATGTTCAAAAAATAAAGAAAACATTGGATCAAATGACATAACTTATAATGAAGGACAACTCTCTATGACATCGCTTAAATGTGGGCAAAAGTATACTATAACATTATATCATCTCGATATGTAGTTTAGAGTTTTTTTTTATACATTAAACACATTAGTTAATAACTTAGGGGCATTGAGGTAAATTGACAAACTTTTAAATCTTAATTTAGATCATATGACTTGATTAATATATGATTTCTTAAATTTAGCAACCCAAATTAAAATTCAACTATTTCAAAAGGATATTAAAGAGATTTTCCCAGTTGAATTCATAATAACTGCACGGATCATTAGTACAGACTCATGAATTTGATTCTATTAAACATTAATTTAAGCAAAAGGACAATATATATATCCTTATTACAATCAATCTAAAGAGAGGCTATCATCACTCTTTACCCCAATTAACCAAGAACCAATATCCCCTTTATAAAAGGAAATGGCTAACTAACGCTACTAACTTATTAACCAATATTTAGTTCTGGTAGATGTTAAAGATATTATATGGGCATAAAAATAACAATAAAGATATGTGCATTTAAAATGGTAATCACAACATTTGATAATAACATTGTAATAATTCGTATCAACTCGAGTAAAATGTGAATCAATAAAAAGGATTCGAATCTTTGCATTTGAACTTACAGAGTTTACAAATACAATATTATTCAGAAACAAAAATCGAATGGCCCAACACAAAATGAAATGCACGGGTTGGATTCTGTGTTAGATTAACTGAAGCAAGATCCAAATGGAAGTAGAGTAGGCATAACAATAATTTGGATGGCAAGGGAAACGCATCATTACATTAAATAAAATTGTAAAAAATAATGAATTTTTTTGCAAGGTGTCTAGTTTTTTTTTTTTAATTTTATTTTCGAGTTATTAGATAAAGTTAAAAAATAATTTTTATGGATTGATTTAATGTTAACTTATCCCATTTTATTAATTTTTAGATTTAATTTGTTCAGTTAATGAATGAATTTTTTAAGCGAATCTTGAAGAAACGAGTCTGTGATAATTGCAAATATTACTAGTACATGCTTATAAATTTGATTTTTTTTTTTAAGATTAATCATGTTAAGGTTAAGCAAAAAGATAAAAGAATAATATAACTTCATTTTAATGAATAAGCTACCCCACTTGGGGTTTTGAGAAATGGACTCAAGTTAACCTCTCATGCTATCTAGAAAGAGCTAAGTCAACCTTAACCTCTCTCCTTGATTTGGTGGGGATTCCACATCCCTTCAAGCTTAACCAAAACCCCTTTATATGAATTTTAGGATCTTACATGAAGTGAACAGGAAATGACTAATTAGCCCTACTCGCTAACCAATATTCCAACCAATCAAGTCATGATAGATATTAGAGATTGTATGAGGATATAGATAATAATAAAGATATATGCATTCAAAATTGTATTTACAACATTTCATAATAACATCTTATCAATTTGACTAAAATGTGAATCTACAAAAAGAACTGGAATCTTTGCATCTGAACGTACAAAGTTTACAAATAGAATATTCAGAAACAAAAATAGGATTTTGGGTTATTGTTGAGATAGAAACGGGTGAGTTAGAAGCTGAGAGGCAGTCCACCTCTCACTCGGTTCCTTCTTCAAGCAGCACTCCATGAAGCTCCGAAACTTGTCGGACGCGCTCTCCGGCAAGGTTGGTGGATCGTTGAGACAAATGGCACACATCAATTCAGCCCATTCGGGTCTCTGACCCTTCGGTAGAAGAGGAAAATGACCCACATAGAGTTCGAATAACGTGAGGCCCAAGCTCCATATATCAGCGGCATACCCGTTATAATTCCCGCCATAACTATCCGGGTTGAACCGCTCCGGGCTCATGTAGGCGCACGTACCAACGTATGAATCACATGAGTCCAACGTCCTCGACAAGACCTTGCTGACTCCAAAATCGCTGATCTTCACTTCCATATTCTGATTCACGAGGAGGTTTGACGGCTTGATATCACGGTGGACGATCTTGTTCTTGTGGAGATAGCTCAGCCCGGCCAGAACTTGACGCGCCGCCGCTGCGACTTGGGATTCAGAGAAGGCGCCTTTGTTCTTCAGCAGTGTGTCCAACGTTCCCAAGTCCATGTGCTCTAGCAAAATCCCTACGTCGCCGGACGGCGCCTCGAAGGAACCATGAAACTGTATTATGTTTGGCGAGTCCGTCCGTCGGAGGATGTCTATCTCCCGCCGGACCTGCCTCAAAGTCATAGGGTCGAAATAGGTATGGACAACCTGATTAAAATTTATCCCACATTAAATAGTTAGGCGTTAAATTAAAAATATATAAAAAAAATTATATTATCATATATAAATATAGAGATATATAATTTCAACATTTGGATCAATGAAAAAATATAGAAGAAGAAGAAAATTGAAAAAATGAATATTACAAAAAAAATATTGTGAACTAAGGCTTCTGAAGGTAAACAAAGTAAAAGTATGGAGAAAGGGGAATGAAGATATTGCCCAAAAACTTGATCTCCCCCACAAGTGTAAGTGTACTATATTAATGTAGTAATAATCCCAGAGTATTCTTGGATCTATCATAGGGAGGCTGTAATTTACTAATTCAAATGATGAGATTTGATAAGGAAAAGAAGAAGAGTAATTCTAAGAATCTAACAATCACTTATAGCCCGTTTGGTTCGATTACATGAGAGAGGATTACATGTAAACCTGATGTAATAGAGTGATTACAGTGTTTGGTTGCGCTTATGTAATGTAAACAGGATTACATTTTGTAATCCTGATTACATCATTTGATGTAATCAGGATTACACTGTTAAAACTAATGAATGAGGATGCAGACATCCTGTAATCAAGAGAAAATGACATTATTGTCATTATAATTTTTAAAATTGACCAAAGTGTTCACCTATAAATGCTATTAAATATTAAATAATTTTAATTATTACCATTAAATATTAAAAAATAATTAATAATATAGAAAATTAAGAAATATTCCCCATTAAAAATTAAAAAATTATATTCCACCTTTAAAAAAATATTAAAATATATCATTAAATAATATTTTCATCATTAAATATTAAAAGAATTAACATGAGCCCAACCTATATACCGAATAATATTTTTACCATTAAATATTAAAAAATTATCATGAACCCAATGTATATATTGCACAGAATTAAAAAAATTATTATAAACCCAATGTGTACATTATTATATGTGTAGACAGGGTTAATTTTGTCCTTTATTATATTATTCCCATATATTCTCATTTTTTATGTAATCCAGCCAAACATTTTTATACATATACATCATCTTTCCGTAATGACGAACCAAACAAATTATGTAATCATCATTACATTACATTACATTGCATTGCATTGCATTCCATTATATTACCTCCAATTTCGTGAACCAAACGGGCACTTAAAGCATTAAGGTTTAGGATTTCACCTACAGATTACTAATGCCTATTATTCGAATTGACTCTTTAATTAATTGTAGTGACAACTATTCCTAAAGGGTGTGTTTGATTTGAGGGGATGGGAGGGGTGGGAGGGAATGAGAGAGTAGGTAAATTATCTTTTTGAGTTGAAGGAATTTAAATTTTAGATGGGAACCCAAAATTTATAAAGAATGAGAAAGTAAATTTTGGACGGAAACTCAAAATTTAAAAAAATGAGAAGGTAAATTTTAGATTTTTTTTGTCCAAAATTATAATTTCTTCACCCTCCCCCCTCAAACCAAACACACCCAAAATGTCATAATATTCTCCCGAACTATTAGTCCCTTTTTTAAGTTAGCGTTGAACTCATTGCCGCGACACCCACGCAACTAATCAAACCATGAAACTATAGGTTTTATCAACACAAATTTTAGAACTATCCCTAACCTAAGTAATTTGTGTCTATTTCTTTAGATTTAGATTCTTCTTTCACCTCTTAGTCCATTGACATCATCCATATATTAGATTTACTAGCGGCCAGCCAAAGCAAATCATGTGAAAAATAAGAGAAATAAATATAATTTAAAAAATCAAAATATATTCATGAAAAACTCATAAAAGAGTCCAAACAATATAATATAAGGTAGAAAGTAGCTTCCTTGTGGGGCTACATCTATACGCATATCCAAAATTTCAATGTACCTTTAAAGCATGGATACAACAAGTTCGCTTATGGCGAACCTGATAGACAGTGCCACTATTTCCGTGGCCAAGAACTTGAAGCTTTTCGACGTCGTCAAGAGTAAGGTCTCCCACGGAGGAGGAGGACAAGGTGGGGATGGGGGTGCAAGGGGAGGGCTTCGGTAGACTAAGGCAGAGGTTGGGCCGGCAACGTTTAGATAAAACGTCAGCCATGTATGAAGAGACGATACTACGTGAGTGGGGTGCAGTGTGATTTTGAGGTATTTTGTGCTCTTCAGAACTGAAATGGAGATACTTATATAATGTACTATTTAAATTTAGCTTAAATAATACTGTTTCAGAAACTTCTATTTCTAATCTTTTAAATTTGTTTTCTCCAGATCTCTAATGTAATGTTTTAGATGAGAGATTCGTTAGTTTGGGAAAGGAGTGTAACCGTCATCAAATTTATTATCTTATGAGAAAATCTAAATTATATGTATCATTTAACTTAAACTTATATACAATAAGTTGTATGTATAAAAATTTAAAAAAAGTTACTGGTAAAAAAAAAACAATATATAAAAAAAGTTACGTTGTATAAAATCCATTAAATTAACAGGCTGAAGATTCATTATTTTGGTTTAACTTACCCAGTTTTTATTAACCTTCATTTCTAATTTGTCCAAATAATGGATGACTTTTTTAATGTCAGTTTTAAAGGTTATTAATTTTTAGGATGAATAATTAGATATTTCGTGATTGGGCTTATATTTTGAAACAGATTCACTTAAAAATCAGCCTATGAATTGTTTTTTCGGTTTAACGAATCAAATATAAATAAATTTTACAAAAAAAATCTAAATAAGTTGTTTCTGTGTTTACAAATCAAATCTTTTGCAACCTTCGGCTTTCTTCCTGGAACATTCGTCTTGCCTCTTCTTGATTTTATCTATTCTGTTTGATCCATTCATTTTTCATTGATTTCATTAGAGTTAATATTATTTTATCCTTTTGTTACCGCGTATTACACTATATGTGTTTAAAATGAATTAATAAATTAGCACGAATTATTATAATCTTTTTGTACGGCAAGAAATAAATCACACTATTCTCGTTTTATAATAAAATGCAACTTATAGATTTTTTATTTTATACTATGGATTTGTACTGTGGTAGTGCGTATGATTAATTTAAGTTAAAACCTATATGACTATATCTAACAAGTCAGATAAAACTTCTCCCAAAAAAACAAAACAAGTTAGATAAAACCACGATAGGGAGAAAAGACATGATGCGGCCCGATGAAACTTTGAGTGTGTTTGGAACAGCGATTGAAAAATTGGAGTTTTTTAATTTAGCTTTTGGTCATTTTATTTTTAATAAAAATCTAATTATGTAATGTGATTTATGTTTGGAATAATGATTGTATAAATGACTTTTGTAAAAGTAAAATTTGTTTGAATTGACTTAAGCACAAATAACGTTTGTGATAATAGTAAGAAAGAGTGGGTGGAAAAATATTTTAAAGGGTTAAAAATACCAAAAAATATTTTAAAATAATTTTTGGCACTGAAAAAGTACATTAAGGATAAAATTGCAATCAGTCTGATAACACACTGGGTACAGTTGAAAAAATATTTTAAGGCTTAAAAACACCCAAAAAAAGTTTAAATTAATTTTTGTAGCCGAAAAAGTATATTAAGGGTAAAATTGCAATCAGTTTGATAGCACACTAGACACAACTGAAAAAAATATTTTAATCATTCACACTCTCCCCAAACGCTACATCAGTAAAAGCTGAGAAATGAAGCTTATGGCAAAAGCTATTAAAATTGGAGAAAGCTCAATTGATCACTTGCCTCACCAAACACTCACTTTATCAACAAACATATCTCTAAAATACCCTCTTGCACGGGTTTAGCTTCTCTTATTTTCTTTTCTCATTCGGTCTCATCCTTTATCCCAGAACAACATCGTTGTGGGGCTAAACAAAGCAAGAGGGGAGCATTTTGTTTTGGGAGCGGGCGGGGAAAGAAACAAGAGAGAAGCCAAATCCAATGATGAGTGGGAGAGAGAATGAATAGAAAAAGAGATGAGATAAAATTAGTGGAAAAGAGAAATGAGAAACATATAATTAGAGGTAAAAATGAAAAAAATATAACAAATGTTGGGACATTTCCAAAATAAAGATTATAACAAGTACTAATATATAGCCCGTTGGTTCATTCCATAAGAGACAATTATATGTAATCATGATGCAATATACTGATTATAATGTTTGGTTGGACTTATATAATGTAAAAAAGATTACACGGCTGTAATTAATGAATGGAGATGTAAATATCCTACAATTAATTGAAAAAGATATTATTATCATTATAATTTTATAAATTGACTAAAGTGTCCAACCATAAACGTTGTTAAACATTAAATACCACAATTAAGTATTAAAAAAATTAATTAATAATATAGAAATTTAAAAAATATTCCCCCATTAAAAAATTAAAAAAAATATATTCCACTGTTAAAAGATATTAAAATATCCCATTAGATAATATTTTCCCAATTAAATATTAAAAAATTACCCTGAGCCCAACCTGTACACTGCATAATGTTTCCACTATTAAATATTAAAAAATTACTATGAACCTAATCTGTACATTGCACAAAATGAAAAAATTGTCTTGAACCCAACGTGTACGTTATACAACTAAATAGAGTTCGTCTAGCGGTGTAAGGCCCCGTTAGATCTCTTTGAGTCTCAAGTTCGAGTTTCAAATGAAACACTTGTGTTGGGAAAGACATTCACATAAAAACTATTATATATAATTGCTAAATGGCAGACATGTGATTCCAATATTTATATTACCAGAGAGGTGTAAGTACCTTAGCTGTCCTTTTTCAAATTAAAAAGAAATTACAGAAATGTCCCTAGGTGAGTTTTAAAATAAGAGAGAGAAAAGAAATTATGGAAATGTCTCTAGGTGAGTTTTAAAATAAGAGAGGAGAAGCCGTGATTTTTGGCTCACTTCACACACACTGCCTGCCATTTTCTTATCGACTTTCTCTAGTTATTGTAGCAAAAAAATTTTGATGTGAAGAGTGAAGAAGCTCACGGTGAGAGAGGAGACTGAATTGAAGCTTGTTATTGTGTACCTGAGGAGGAAGGAAGGCGTCGATAAAGGGATTTGGTTCGTGACTTTGCCCTAATGTGGATGTTGTAGTGTGGTGGGGACTTATTTAGTCGGGTAAGTTGGTGAATTTGAACATTTTGTTGGCTGTATATATTATGGGTTTATTGAATAGAGGAATTGACAAATTCAGTTTAGGAAATGACGAGAATTTGTTAGGGTTTGACTAGAATTGGATATTGTTGTTTGAAATCTGATTGAAATTGAGTAGTGCTTTAGAAATAAAATACATGATAAAAGTTATTGAGGAGAAATGATTAGGAAATGACTAGAAAGGATTAGGGTTTCATCGAATACAAAAAAAAAAAAAAAAATTAGGGGAGTTGTGGAATGAATGAGTTATACGTAATAGGTAATGACTATACCTGTATAGGAAATGTATGTATTTGTTTGTTAAAGGCATAGAATGACTATTATTTTGTAATGACTATACTTGCTAGGTTAATTATGAGAATTGTTTAGGGAGTGCTAATAATGAATGAGTATAAGGAAATGACTAGATTGGATAAGGTAATGATGACACAATTATGGGAAAATACTATATTGTATTAGACAAAGCATTGATTGGCTTTTTTTTTTTTTTTTTAATTTACAACGTGGGCGTTGTAAAAATGAAATGTGGTTGATTTTTTTAGGTTAGTTAATGAGTGTACATTGACTATACTGTATTAGACAAGACATTGATTGATTTGGAATATGAAAATGTATAGTTGTGCTCTATTCAGTTGAATTTGTTGATGTTATGGTTTGAAAACAATTTGAGCTTTTGCTTATGTGGAACAAATTCCTGATTTAAGGTGTGACATTATGTAGTCGTTAGTCAACCATCTTCTAAATTCAAGGCGTGATAGTACTTTGGAGCTACTCCCGAGCAAAAGGTACACTACAAGCACCAAGTGACGTTGTTTGTCTTAATATGTACGCATTTGTCATGTTGACGTACGTATTTAAGGTTGTTGCAAATTTATTATGGAACTATTGCTATACAGACTTGTACTAGTAAGCATTATGTGGGTGTAAACGCACAGTTGATGTGATTTTACAAACTTAGGATTATGTTTTATTGAGTTTGGATATGGAAATGATAACTTTCAATTAAAAACATAACCACTTTAGAAAAGAAAACAAGTTCTGATATAAAAATGATAAGTTTACTTTAAGAAATGAGCGCTTAAGAAAATGAAAATACATGTTTTTAAGAACTCCCAATTAGACATGGGTTTACCAAGTTTATATTTAAAAATGACAAGTTCTAATATGAAAATAATAAGTTCACTTTAGGAAATGACCACTTGATAAAATGAGAATGCACGTTTGGAAAAATTCTCACACTAGACATATGTTTACTAAGTTCATATTTAAAAATGGCAAGTTCCGAGATGAAAATGACAAATTTGCTTTTGGAAAGATTACTTGAGAAAATGAGAATGCAGGCTTAGAATAATTCTCACACTAGACATAAATTTATTAAGTTCATATTTAAAAATGACAATTTCCGATATGACATTGACAAGTTCATTTTAAGAAATACCCAAACACCGCCAAGACCATGAAAGTACAAAGGTGTTGCAATATTCAATGACAAGTGGACATTAACATATTGCTTCCACTTAATGTTCAGCTGTCATGGACAACACCCTATCTATTACTTACAAAATATGGAGTATGAAATTACAAACTTCCTGATACCTAAACATGTAACTAATGATAATTGATTATAAGCAAATGACTACTTCAGATCAGGCATTACCCAAAAACCAGTAAGGTCATGACAGTAACTAGATATATGATATTCCCATTAGGATTTGACACTTTCTCATTAGTTATATATTACCAACAAAACCTACCCTTTTCTTGCTGTACACCCAATTATTAAGACCAAGAACGATGTTGTCAAAACTCTACTTTAGTTTTAGGCGTCTCAAACCTTATTTGGGATGCTTAAACTCTACTTTAGGTGTCCCGAATACTTTTAGGACGCTTAAACTCTCCTAAACTAAGATTTTTAGATGTCACAAATAAAGTTTTTACTTTAGACGTCCCACATATTTTTAGGATGCCTAAAGGAGTTAGGAAGAAACTTTAAGCGTCCCAAATATTTTTGAGATGTCTAAACCCACTCCCAAAGAACTTTAGGCATCCCTATTCAAATTTGAGACCCCTATATTTTCCCACTGCGTCCCCATATTTACAAAAATACTACTGTCTTTGTTTTTTACTTTCTTTTTTAAAAAATGGACGTCCTTTGAGCTAGTTGTATCTTTATTATGTATTAGTGATATATACACAATAAGTAAAATAAAATTGGAAAAAACAATGAATATTTATTGCGTAGGGTACCTAGATTTTTACTTTGGAGTTAGATAAATATAAAGTTCAAAATTAAATTTAATTGATTGTTTTAGGGTCAATTAATTATCCAAATTTATTAATTTTTTATATTTAATTTGTTCAGTTAATGTATGAATTTTTTTAAGTGAACCTTGAAGATTTTTTTTTGGACTGAGAACCTTGAAGATTGATCACATTCATGAATTGGGAAAATCCTTTTTAAACTTATTTGAAATTGACAAATCCAAAATTAGGTCACTATGTTCAATCTAAAAATTATAGTCTTGTTGTTTTGTCCAAGCGCCCTCACTCCTTATAGCTTTGCTGGTTTGTTCATTTTTAGTTGGAATTTTTTAACTGCTATCTTGGATAGTTTTTAAAAGTTGTAATTGGCGAAAACCTATTATAATAGCACATATGTATGTCCAACTGTTATTGAGTCAGAGGTGTACCAGAACTAGTCCATTGGAGAAGGGTTCGGTAACAAGAAGAAATATCGACAAAGAATGTTCAAAAAATAAAGAAAACATTGGATCAAATGACATCACGTATAATGAAGGATAGCTCTCTATGACATCTCTTACATGTGGGCAAAGTATATATACTATAACATCATATCATCTCGATATGCAGTTTAGAGTTTTTTTAATACATTAAAATTAGTTAATAAGTTAGGGGCATTGAGATAAATTGACAAACTTTTAAATTTAGATCATATGACTTGATTAGTGATTTCTTAAATTTAACAACCCAAATTAAAATTCAGCTATTTCAAAGGGATTTTAAAGAGATTTTCCCAATTAAATCCATGACAACTGCACGGATCATTAGTACAGACTCATGAATTTGATTCTATTAAACATTAATTCAAGCAAAAGGATAAAAGAATAATAGAACTTTATTGATGAATTAAATGATACAATAAAGGAAAAGTGACACCTAGGTCCCAAGCTACAGAAAAAAATATCAAAAAAGTCCCTTTGAAAAGTCAATGGTTAGAAAAGTCCCCAGGGACTTTTCTTACATGAATTCCCAATGTCCATTTACACAAATACCCCGACTGAAATAACTCCAAAAAAGGCACAGGAGGAGAGGAGGGAAGACACGTTTTTGGGATTAAGGAGAACGAGAGAAATGGACAGACGATGTGCTGAAAGGATACAACAAGGTGTTAATGTCGTTGGGAATATCTTCTTTTGCATCGTCCATATGCGGGTATTGAGGTGCAACAACGAACTGATTTTTTTTCCTTCTGTGTGAAAGTTGGTTGGATTGAGATTGAGATTGAGGGGTTGGTCAAAGGTTGAAGCTTGGGCTCAAAAATGGAGTAAATGGTAGGTGGTAGATAAGAAATACTAAGAATTTGCCACACATATGATCTTGATCATTGAAGTTGGGGTTTAACCTTTGGTGGGTTGTATTTATGTTAGAGTGCTCTGTTTTTGTGGCTTGGTTATAGAGGAGCTGCTGTTTTTTAAAATGAGAATGGTGAATGTAATTATTTTTATTTGCTGTGAAAATGCTGAAATGAAAACAAAAAATTGTTGTAAATTTATACAAATGTAGTTGTAAATATAGCTGTGGAAGTTGTTAATACGAAACCTTTGTTGTGCTATGTTTTTGGACAAGCAAACAAAGATGTGATGTACATTCTCACTGGCATGATGATAAAAAATGCTGATATAATGATAAAAAAAAGTGTTGTTAATGTGTTGTAAATTTGTGCAGATATAGTTGTAAATATTGTTGTGGAAGTTGTTAATACGTACAGAACATTTGCTCTGTTTTTGGGGAAACAAATAGAAGTGTAAGTGTGGTTTATGTTATTAGAAAATACTGATATAATGATAAAAAAAAGTGTTGTTAACCTGTTCTAAATTTGTGCAGATGTAGTTGTAAATATTACTGTGGAAATTGTTAATACGTACAAAACCTTTGCTCTATTTTTGGGGAAGCAAATAGAGGTGTGAGTGTGATTTGTGTTATTAGAAAATGCTGATATGATGATAAAAAAAGTGTTGTTAACGTATTGTAAATTTGTGCAGATGCAGTTATAAATATTGCTATGGAAATTGTTAATACGTACAGAACCTTTACTCATATAATATAAAATCACTTAAAATAAGTTAATATAAACACCCACTTCTTTTCTTTCCGTCATCTATGGGATTGTGGAGTATGAAATCACAAACTTACTGCTACCTAAACATGTAACTAATGACAATTTATTATAAGCAAATGACTACTTCAGATTAGGCATTACCCCAAAACCAGTAAGGCCATGACAGTAACCGGATATATGATATTCCCATTAGGATCTGACACTTTCTCATTAGCTATATATTACCAACAAAACTCACCCTTTTCTAACTGTACACCCTCAGACTTAATACTCACATCACTAACAAATGCCTTCTTTCATTTCCCTTAAAACACTCAGCCCTTTGTCTACTTTGATCACCCTCCCAATCACACTACATACCGATATCAATAAAGTTAACACCTTGAGGTCACAACGTTGATTTTTACAACATGCGCATTGTAAAAATGAAATGTCGTTGCTTTTTTTTTTTTTTTTTTTTGCTCCGTTCGGTTGAATTTGTTGATGTTATGGTTTTGAACACTATTTGAGCTTTTGTTTCTGTGCAGGAACAAATTCCTGATTTAAGGTGTGACATTATGTAGTGATTAGCCAACCATCCTCTAAATTCAATCATCCCATATATATTCCATGTAAATTGTGCTGACATTAGGGCTAAAAAAATTGTGAGGACTTACCCTTATATATTGTTGAATCAACTAAAAGTTGAGATCATGATGCTTTAGAGGGGGGCGGATTCTGGGGTTAGGATTAAAAGTTAATAGGAATTTATAATTAAAAATCTTCAATTTTTTTAATTATAAAGAGGCATTATGGTTTTTTAATAACATTCATTAATCCCTAGTCAAGCCTGTAGGCCTTATTAGTGATATGTTAAAAATGCAAGCCTGATTTCGGATTTAGATATTTCAAATGGATTTAAATAGGATTCTCCCGATTTAAATTATAAATATCACTTTACAATATATACACAAAATGTAAAATAAAATCGACAAGAACAATGAATATTTATTGCTTAGTGTCTCGATTTTTCCTTTGGAGTTAGATATGTATAAAGTTCAAAATTAAACTTAATTGATTGGTTTAGGGTCAACTAATTATTCAAATTTATTAATTTTTTATATTTAATTTTTTCAGTTAATGTATGAATTTTTTTAAGTGAACCTTGAAGATTAATCACATTGAATTGGGAAAATATTTTTTAAATTTATTTGAAATTGACAAATCCAATTAGGTCACTAAGTTCAATCTAAAAATTATAGGGTGTGTTTGTTTTGGCGATTAGATAACTAACTTATTTTTACTTAAACTTATGGAATCTTAAAATTGAAAAAAAGTTAGATTTGATAAAATGATGAGTGTTTGGATTAGCGATTGGATAAGTAACTTAAAGTAACTTATGTAAAAGTGAATGATGTTTGGTTTGACTTTTGCATAAGTGACTTTTGTATTAATTAAGAGAAAAAATTGAAAAATTTATGAAAAATGAAAAAATGAAGGACTAATTGTGGAAAAAGAACTCATTGGCAACTTAATTGCCAAATGGGACCTGAGAAGATATCTGCATTTGTTAAAGTAGCATTCTTGGTGATAAATTGATCCAAACCATCCAATGGCGATAGTGTTACCACAAATAAATTATTTAAACTAAATTTAATGGGTAAAAATACTATATAAAAATTAATTTATGACATGTTTATATAAAAAAAAATTGATTATAAAATCATAAAACAACTAAATAATAAATCTAAACTGATTAAAATTAATTATTATTTATTCTCTACAATTCTACAGTCATATATTAACAAAACTCAAAACTTGCTTAAACTCTTATCCCAAAGTATTCTCTAATTAGCAAAAGATTATTATCTAAAGAAAGAGAAAATTAATTAGAACATTTTTTCATAAAAGAAGTTTTGTAATTAGAAATGATTTTGAGTACCTCATTGATCTCCAAAAATATAAAAATACTCCTATCAATATTTTTTTATACACATACAGGCACATAAGCTCCAATAAGCTTCATTTTGAAGCTTATGACTTTTTCCAACTTATGACTTTTTTCACCTTAAATGCAATCGCTGAAACAAACGCCCATTTTAGTAGTTTTACTGTTCAAGTCCATTTATTGCACTGTTGAAGCCCGTTTCCCTCCTTAAATGCTGAAACAAACACGCTGATAGTCTTGTTGCTTTGTTCAAGCACCCTCCCTACTTATAGCTTTCCTAGTTTGTTCATTTTAGTTGGAATTTTTTCACTGCGATCTTTGATAGTCTCTGAAAGTTGTAATTGGGGAAAACCTATTATAATAGCACAAATGTATATCGAACTATTATTGAGTCAGAGGTGTACCAGAACTAATCCATTAGAGAAAGGTTCTATTACAAGAAGAAATATTGACAAAGAATGTTCAAAAAATAAAGAAAACATTGGATCAAATGACATAACTTATAATGAAGGACAACTCTCTATGACATCGCTTAAATGTGGGCAAAAGTATACTATAACATTATAGCATCTCGATATGTAGTTTAGAGTTTTTTTTTATACATTAAACACATTAGTTAATAACTTAGGGGCATTGAGATAAATTGACAAACTTTTAAATCTTAATTTAGATCATATGACTTGATTAATATATGATTTCTTAAATTTAGCAACCTAAATTAAAATTCAACTATTTCAAAAGGATATTAAAGAGATTTTCCCAATTGAATTCATAATAACTGCACGGATCATTAGTACAGACTCATGAATTTGATTCTATTAAACATTAATTAAGCAAAAGGACAATAAAGCCTTATTACAATCAACTAGCACCACCTGGGCTTTGAGAAAGAGATCCAAGCTAACATTTCAATCCAGAGAGAGGCTATCATCACTCTTTACCCCAATTAACCAAGAACCAATATCCGCTTTACAAAAGGAAATGGCTAACTAACGCTACTAACTGATTAACCAATATTTAGTTATGGTAGATGTTAAAGATATTATATGGGCATAAAAATAACAATAAAGATATGTGCATTTAAAATTGTAATCACAACATTTGATAATAACATTGTAATAATTCGTATCAACTCGAGTAAAATGTGAATCAATAAAAAGGATTCGAATCTTTGCATTTGAACTTACAGAGTTTACAAATACAATATTATTCAGAAACAAAAATCGAATGGCCCAACACAAAATGAGATGTACGGGTTGGATTATGTGTTAGATTAACAGAAGCAAGATCAAAATGGAAGTAGAGTAGGCATAACAATAATTTGGATGGCAAGGGAACGCATCATTACATTAAATAAAATTGTAAAAAATAATGAATTTTTTTGCAAGGTGTCTAGTTTTTTTTTTTTTTAATTTTATTTTCGAGTTATTAGATAAAGTTAAAAAATAATTTTTATGGATTGATTTAATGTTAACTTATCCGATTTTATTAATTTTTAGATTTAAT
Source organism: Inga laurina (assembly GCA_963855925.1). Taxonomy (NCBI): domain Eukaryota; kingdom Viridiplantae; phylum Streptophyta; class Magnoliopsida; order Fabales; family Fabaceae; genus Inga; species Inga laurina. Next base: position 10,875,204 of record OY979702.1, read on the forward strand.
TTGTTCAGTTAATGAATGAATTTTTTAAGCGAATCTTGAAGAAACGAGTCTGTGATAATTGCAAGTATTACTAGTACATGCTTATAAATTTGATTTTTTTTTTTAAAGATTAATCATGTTAAGGTTAAGCAAAAAGATAAAAGAATAATATAACTTCATTTTAATGAATAAGCTACCCCACTTGGGGTTTTGAGAAATGGACTCAAGTTAACCTCTCATACTATCTAGAAAGAGCTAAGTCAACCTTAACCTCTCTCCTTGATTTGGTGGGGATTCCACATCCCTTCAAGCTTAACCAAAACCCCTTTACATGAAGAAAATAGGGAATGACTAACTAACCCTACTCGCTAACCAATATTCCAACAAATCAAGTCATAATAGATATTAGAGATAATATGGGAATATAGATAACAATAAAGATATATATATTCAAAATTGTATTTACAACATTTCACAATAACATCTATCAATTGGACTAAAATGTGAATCTATAGAAAGAACTTGAATCTTTGCATCTGAACGTACAAAGTTTACAAATAGAATATTCAGAAACAAAAATAGGATTTTGGGTTATTGTTGAGATAGAAACGGGTGAGTTAGAAGCTGAGAGGCAGTCCACCTCTCACTCGATTCCTTCTTCAAGCAGCACTCCATGAAGCTCCGAAACTCGTCGGACGCGCTCTCCGGCAAGGTTGGTGGATCGTTGAGACAAATGGCACACATCAATTCAGCCCATTCGGGTCTCTGACCCGCCGGTAGAAGAGGAAAATGACCCACATAGAGTTCGAATAACGTGAGGCCCAAGCTCCATATATCAGCGGCACACCCGTTATAATTCCCGCCATAACTATCCGGGTTGAACCGCTCCGGGCTCATGTAGGCGCACGTACCAACGTATGAATCACATGAGTCCAACGTCCTCGACAAGACCTTGCTGACTCCAAAATCGCTGATCTTCACTTCCATATTCTGATTCACGAGGAGGTTTGACGGCTTGATATCACGGTGGACGATCTTGTTCTTGTGGAGATAGCTCAGCCCGGCCAGAACTTGACGCGCCGCCGCCGCGACTTGGGATTCGGAGAAGGCGCCTTTGTTCTTCAGCAGTGTGTCCAACGTTCCCAAGTCCATGTGCTCTAGCAAAATCCCTACGTCGCCGGACGGCGCCTCGAAGGAACCATGAAACTGTACTATGTTTGGTGAGTCCGTCCGTCGGAGGATGTCTATCTCCCGCCGGACCTGCCTCAAAGTCATGGGGTCGAAATAGGTATGGACAACCTGATTAGAATTTATCCCACGTTAAATAGTTAGGCGTTAAATTAAAAATATATAAAAAAAATTATATTATCATATATATATATATATATATATATAATTTCAACATTTCGGTCAATGAAAAAAATATAGAAGAAGAAGAAAATTGAAAAAATGAATATTACAAAAAAAAATATTGTGAACTAAGGCTTCTGAAAGGTAAACAAAGTAAAAGCATGGAGAAAGGGGAATGAAGATATTGCCCAAAAACTTGATCTCCCCCACAAGTGTAAGTGTACGGTATTAATGTAGTAATAATCCCAGAGTATTCTTGGATTATATCACAGGGAGGCTGTAAATTACTAATTAAAATGATGAGATTTGATAAGGAAAAGAAGAAGAGTAATTCTAAGAATCTAACAATCATTTAAAGCGTTAGGGTTTAGTATTTCACCTACAGATTACTAATGCCTATCATTTGAGTTGACTCTTTAATTAATTATTATAGCGACAAGGTGGGGATGGTGGTGCAAGGGGAGGGCTTCGGTAGACTAAGGCAGAGGTTGGGCCGGCAACGTTTAGATAAAACGTCAGCCATGTATGAAGAGACGATACTACCTGAGTGGGGTACAGTGTGATTTTGAGGTATTTTGTGCTCTTCAGAACTGAAATGGAGATACTTATATAATGTACTATTTAAATTTAGCTTAGATAATACTGTTTCAGAAACTTCTATTTCTAATCTTTTAAATTTGTTTTCTCCGGATCTCTAATATAATGTTTTAGATGAGAGATTTGTTCGTTTGGGAAAGGAGTGTAACCGTCATCAAATTTATTATCTTATAGAGAAAATCTAAATTATATGTATCATTTAACTTAAACTTATATACAATAAGTTGTATGTATAAAAATTAAAAAAATTTACTGGTAAAAAAAAAATATATATATATATATATATAAAAAAAGTTACGTTGTATAAAATCCATTAAATTAACAGGCTGAAGATTCATTATTTTGGTTTAACTTGTCCAATTTTTATTAACCTTCATTTCTAATTTGTCCAAATAATGGATGACTTTTTTAGTGTCAGTTTTAAAGGTTATTAATTTTTAGGATAGATAATTTGATATTTCGTGATTGGGCTTATATTTTGAAACAGATACACTTAAAAATCAGCCTATGAATTTTTTTCCCGATTTAACGAATCAAATATAAATAAGTTGTACAAAAAAAATAATAAATTTTGTTTCTGTGTTTACAAATCAAATCACTTACAACTTTCGGCTTTCTTCCTCGATCATTCGTCTTGCCTCTTCTTGATTTATCTTTTCTGTTTGATCCATTCATTTTTCATTGATTTCAGTAGAGTTATTATTATTTTATCCTTTTGTTACCGCTTATTACACTATATATGTTTAAAATGAATTAATAAATTAGCCCGAATTATTATAATCTTTTTGTACGGCAAGAAATAAATCACACTATTCTTGTTTTGTAAGAAAATGCAACTTATATTGATTTTTTATTTTGTACTATGGATTTGTACTGTGGTAGTGCGTATGATTAATTTAAGTTAAAACCTATATGATTTTGGGATAGCTTATTTTTGAATAATAAATGTTTATAATTTGTGATTCACGGTATACGAGGTAAGTATATGAGAAGAGTTTTTTCTCATTTGGTCTCATCCTTCATCCCAGAACAACATAGTTGTGGGGCTAAACAAAGCAAGAAGGGAGCATTTTGTTTTGGGAGCAAGCAGGGAAAGAAAAAGGAGAGAAGCCAAATTCAATGATGAGTGGGGGAGAGAATGAATAGAAAAAGAGATGAGATAAAATTAGTGAAAAAGAGAAAAAGAGAATTACACTGTAGTCCCATGGAAGCAAATATATGAAGAAATGGTTCCAGAAAAATCTGAAATTACTCTCAAGTCCCATGGGACCATTTTGTAATAAATTCCATGTGTGAGAAATGTCTGAATTACCCCATGTCAGATAAATAGTGAAAAGGATGGTTAAATGTTGTGAACTACATGCTCTGACGTTCGGAAGAGGTGTGGAGATGGAAGGAAAAACTGAGTGACAATCAGCAACCATGGTTGAAGAGTAAGGTAGGAAATTGATGCCTTCCACTCTCTTATCTTCATTATTCCATGTGACTCGCCTATTTTGTTGAGTAGCTAAACATAGCTTTAGGTTTTGTTGATTCATGTTCGTTTTGATCATGAAAATGGAAAAAGTTGTCTGCTTTTGATGGATATTATCCTCTGTATGCTTGCAAACTATAAAGGAAGACCTACTAAATGCAATATATATGCTTGGCAAAGTTTTCAATATGTTTGGGTATGGTTTTGTGTGCTTTGTTTTTGCTATCATGATGCTTTGTTTTGTGGTTCATGGTGTTGTGTTTCTACAATATAAGAGGTAAGGAATGAAGATGGGGGTGAAAGGTTTGGAGCTACTTGACCTGATTTGCTTAAGAAAAAAAGAGTTATTAATGGAAGCAACGATAGTTGTCAATAAAGTCTCCTTAACTTGATGACAGCTAGAGGTCATATTTAAATGTTTTTTGTGACAACTAAAGGTTTTTTTTTATTGATATTTGTTCTGGTCATGATAAATTGAAAACGACTGTGATTTTTGTGGGCATTGTCCTCTGTATGCTTGCAAACTATAAAGGAATGCCTAATAAATGCAATGGATATGCTTTGGCTAAGGTCTTAATGTGTTTAGGTATGGTTTTGTGTGCTCTGTTTTTACTATCATTATGCTCTGTTTTTTGGTTCATTGTGCTGTGTTTTTGCAATATAAGAGGTAAGGAATGAAGATGAGGGTGAAAGTTTAAGGCTACATAACCTGATTTGCGCAGGGAAAAAAGAGTTGTTAATGGGAGCAACGATAGTTGTCAATGGAGGCTCCTTAACTTGTTAATGACAATTAAATGTCATATTTAAATGTTTTGCTTGTGGTGTAATGGTGTTTGGAATGGGTTTGAAAAGTTTGCTATTTTTTTGGTATTTTGTGTTGTTTTCAGTCATTATAAGTGGTATTTAATAACAAGGTGTGAAATATGTGTGGTCGGAGGTCTTGATTATGTAGGGGGAATGTTTGAAGTCAGTAGAGATGGTGATTTAACATATATTGGTGAAACCGTCAGATCTAGAATCATTAAAGAAGGAATAAGTTTAGAAGGCCCCCGAGAAGGCCAAAAGGAAAAAGGATTGAATCTCAATTTCAAGACAAAAGGGTTTATCATTGTGGCAGGTGCAATGAAGTTGGCCACACTGTAAAGACCGGCAAGAATCTTAATCCAAGCTGCTCAATCATGGTCATTTGGGTTCTTTCGATTTTGGAAAGTGCATGTCATAGTATTTGTGTAAATATGATTAGATACAAATCCATACTACTTCTATAGCAATGGTCTGTGACTTTTTTCTTACTTGTGCATGCATTTTCAGCTATAAATGAAGGTTGGATATAATATGGCTTGGTATCCCACTTTCATTTATAGAAAGTTGTAATGAGTTATAAATTATGTTGTCAATGTATGGACTTAAGTTGTCATTGGAGGCTCATGTAGTTGTTAATATATATATGAAGTTATATTGGTATTTGTGCATCCCACTGTCATGTATTGAAAGGTTTAATCTGATGTAAATTATGTTGTCAACAAATGGACCTTGGGTTGTCATTATAGGCCCATGGAGTTGTTAATGTACGCCCATGGAGTCGTTAACATATATATATATATATACAGATATAATGATATTGGAAAATAAGTTTATGTGAGTATACTTATAGATTTTCTATGTTGTTGATATTCCACATTAATTAGGTGGTCATAGTCATATGTGTATGCTCCTTTACTTGGCAATGGAGGCACCATGAGTTGTCAGTGCAGGCCCCTTGAGTTGTTAACACAGTTATATTGTTATGAAGAGTTGTCAACGAAGGCCCAATGAGTTGTCAATGGAGGCATCTTGAGTTGTTAGTGAAGGCTCCTAGAGTTGTCGGTATAGGCCCCTTGAGTTGGTAACACAATTATGCTGTTATGAAAAGTTGTCAACAGAGGTCCAGTGAGTTGTCAATGTAGACCACTTGAGTTGTTAACACAGTTATGCTGTTATGAAGAGTTGTCAACGGAGGCCCAATGAGTTGTCAATGGAGGCACCTTGAGTTGTCAGTGAAGGCCCCTTGAGTTGTCAGTACATACCCCTTAAGTTGTTAACACAGTTATGTTATTATGAAGAGTTGTCAACGGAGTATCAATGACTTGTCAATGGCGGCACCACGAGTTGTCAGTGAAGGCCCCTTAAGTTGTCATTGAAGGCCCTTTGAATTGTTAACACAGTTATGCACTTTTTCAAGACTTGCTATAGCAAGTTTGTCAACTTACCGTAGCTAGTTACACAGAGAGTCAATTTCCCTTCAGATTCTTGACTTGCTACAGCAAGTGTGTCAACTTGCTATAGCCAGTTACACAGAGAGCATACAAAGGGTCCTTGCCACGGCAAGTTTGCCAACTTACTGTAGCCAGTTACACAAAGAGCATACGAAGAGTACTTACCACGGCAAGTTTGCCAGCTTGCTGTAGCAAGTTACACAGAGAGTAAACTTCTTGATAATGTTTACTTGCCACGGCCAGTTGGTCAACTTGTTGAGGCAAGTTGGCAGAAGTTCCTTCTATCTTTGCAAAATTAGGTATGGTTAAGTCATTATTAACTTTCTCTAAAAATTCCAAAATTAGTGTGCACTTGATCATTACAAAAAAGCTACCATATTTATAATTAGTGTGCACATGATCATTACAATCTCCTAATGTGTTGTACAATCATAAGTCAATACAAGTCATAGCATACTACGTCAAAGCTATACACTAATGGAATGTACAATTTAAGTCAGCATCCTAATTGGTTCTCCTCCTCTTATGTATGTCTTGAACCAAAGACATAACTTTGTCCATATGTTTGTTGTGAGGATGAATAACCAGCCACCACAAGAACCCAACTTTCAATTTTTGGAGCTTGTCTGTGGAATAGTAAGGCATGGTGTAACCGTCATGACCTTGCTTAGTGCCATCCCACATCTATTACTAGGATAGTATATGCACACCACAAGAGTCTCTGCACATATACAAGTTAACAAATAACAAACCAGATCAGGCATATTTACAATGTGTTTCAATGAACAAAAAGCACAATGTCAACTCATGTGTCTGCTTGTACATGTACTTTTGCCCATTTCACTCCCTTTTCAATTTTGTTCTCATCCTCAAATAGCTATGGCTTGACTCTTCAAAGAATTTGGAAGAAGCAATTTTGCTGAAAACACAAAAACAACAACAATAAGAAAAATGAATGTAAATAGAGTATATACACACGTAGGTGAAAATTTATCCATACAACTTTGGATGCCATGTGTTGCTTTGGGTCAATCTCTCCTTTACGTTTCTTTATATTCTTTTTTGACTCCTTTGGTTTAGTTCCCAATGTGTTTGCAACTTCTACTTCCTTCTATCTCCTAATATATGTCAGTATATCAACCAATAAGTCAAGCGCATAGAATCTCATGGTTTTTGTCTCTATCACATAGCAAAACCAATGATCATGCCAAACAGCAAGACCAAATATGAAATTACAAAACGTGAGACAATTTTCAATATCATGACTTTCCAGAATTTGTAAATTCCAAATTAATTCCAAGCCTTCTTACTTGTTTGCTGTCATGGAAAAGGGAATCTAATTTCAACAAAAAAAGAAAAAGGAAATCTAAGATTCAGGGTCAACATTTTATTATAAATAGAAGAGGTTACTTTTTAGGGTTAAGGTGCAAAAATACCCATGAACTTTTGTCAAAAGTGCACCCAACACCAAATGCTTTTTTTAGGAGCAAAAATACCCATGAGTTTGCAAAATCAGAGCAAAAATATCAATACCGTTAAACTACCTTAACAGATGTTAAACACAATATAAAAATACCAAAATGCCCCTCAACTCAAAAAAAAAGAAAAATTCCTGAAACATCTCCCTTCCTCTTTATTCATCCTCTGTTTATTCAATCCTCTAACAACCACAACCATCGAATACTTTCCATTTTCCTTCATAATCATTTCACTTTCTCTCCTAAACTCCTTCCTTAGTAACCTGAATCCAAGCGTTGACTGGTATGAAAAATATCCCCAGGCTTGAAGAATACAAATGCCACAGCGACGTGCGTAGAAAACAAAAGAAACTTTAAATTGAATTTTACAAGCGATCCAATTCAAACCATAAAACCAGCAAAGTCTCCAGAAAAATGAGAAATGCTAAGCACCTTATAACAAATACAAACACAGGCATGTATCGAGGGCGAGAAAAAACAAGAGGAGGGAGAACGATACCAAACAGAAACCAGAGTCCGAGTCCCCTATTTCATCTTCTTCTTTTTCTCTTCCACTCTTAGAGGAATAAATCTCAAGCTTGGATTTGGAAACATACCCATTTGAGGAAATAACACAGAGTTCCGATTTTAAATGATACCCATTGGAAATTAAACATTTGGCAGAGCTATGGCAGAGATTAGAAAAGGCAGATTGAAGACAAGAAATTGAAGGCAAAAAAAATCTAGGCCTCAAAACCTCTACTCCCAAATCGATCCCTTCATGTTTCATCGCCGAGAAACCCATCACTTTATCTCTCTTCCAAAATTGATCCCTCTATCCTTCGCGTTCTCCATCTCCCATTGGCCTCCCCGCCACCATGGCGCGCATCCTCTTGTGGTGGGTCGAATTTGAACCACCGAACATGTTTTCATCGTTCGAAGCCTCAGATCTATAAAACGTTAGGAGAGATGAGAATCACCGCGATCGGTAGTGGAGGATAGTTGTTGTTGCTGCTATGGATACGTCGTCGTTGTTGGTGGAGGCTGCCGCCGTCGCCGTGTCACCACTAGCATCTGAGAAGAGAATGGAGATATGGAAGAAGGGAGAGAGTCGGGGGTGGAGGTGGGAGAGATAAGGGAGGGCAACATGGGAAATAAAAAAATGTAGATATTTTTATTTTTTAAATAGTGTGGGTCCCACTAACAGAAGTTGGCCTCTTCTAACGGTAGTGTCACTTTTGCTCTGATTTTGCAAACTCATGGGTATTTTTGCTCCTAAAAAAAGCATTTGGTGTTGGGTGCACTTTTGACAAAAGTTCATGGGTATTTTTGCACCTTAACCCTACTTTTTAATTGGGGATCTTTATGGTCAAAATAAGTAATATGAACATCACAGTCAGTTGCAGAACCACCTCTTCCTTGCCATGTAGTTTAAAGCCAAAAATGAATTGAAATTGTCCAGCTCCTGTTTTCTCAAAAAACAGTTTAAAAAAATTAACATTTATTTTATTAGCAACTAAGGTATAATGTTTTTAATAAATTAATTTAATATAGGGCTTTCAAATGTCAAGTTCTCAAAAGAGATGGAATGGAATCTATAATCTATAACTGACATGATTACCACTGTCAGGAACTAAAAAAACATTACATATACCTCTATATTTTCATGCAATGAAGTGATGACTTGAAAAGTTTGATACGTTGAAAGGAATTAGCATCTCTATACATGCCATACTTTAAGATATCAAGAGGAATTTCTAGTGTATTTGGGTAATAAATGAAAAATCAGAAATATAGTTTTCTTGATAAGTTAAAATACAAATGTTAAGTACAAATTAATATCTTCCAACACTTTAAATTTCATATTACAAAAATGTCTGCTAGTAAACACATCCAAGGCTTTTTTCATATGTGAAAACTTTGCCCATATAACTTCCTGATGATGAAAAATATATCATAATCTCTATGTTTAATGTTAAGCAGATGAGAAATATAAAATGGTTATTTTCCATTGACAATGTGACACCTTGAATTTTCCAAGATTTATGTAGAGAAAGATTGTCAATATACATTTTTATCTGATAATATGTCTAAGGCGCTGATTCAAATCCTGCATAATGGCTGCCCATATTCAAAATAGATGATGAAAAATCAACACAGCAGCAAATATCCAAGCCTACACAATTCTGAGATATATTTTGTGAACTATATTAATATCTAGAGATTTTACCTGAACATAGAGGCGATGAAGCCATTCTTTTTCGGCGATTGTGAATCTCAGAAAAGCTTTGTCAAATTCCTATGAATCCAAACAACAGCATGATTTCATGATATAAATATATAACCATTTTGATTCTTGATGATTTATGCAATGGAGGAGGGGGAATGTGCGTCATAGCCAATTATGAACTCATCAAGCAACTATTAATGAGTATCTTAACATGGGTTATTAACACTTGGGAGTCAAACATACTAGATCATAGAGACGCTCACAAACACTTGAAGAATCAAACAACAAACATACCATGGTTGCAATAGAGTCGTGGCTTCTGCTCCTTCAGAGACCGCCTAAGTCTTAAAAAAACTTGGGGCTTTCTTTGGAGTAAATAAATTGAACCAGCAGATGAGGAATCATGTGCGTTCAGACGAACACCGGCAAATTTGGGAGGCAATAACTCTCGACAATGACTAGAAACAAAGTGCGACGGCAACGGCAAACGAACGCAATGGCTATGAGACTGTCGAAGTTGGCCGGTGAACTGTGGTTCTCAAGTCTCCACAAAGAAATTGGGGCTATCGTGAAGGGGAGAGAGGAAATACTTAAGGGTATTTGTGACTTTTCTTATTTGAAATTTATTACAAAATGGTCCCATGGGACTTGCAGTAATTTCAGAATTCCCCGGGACCATTTCTTCTTATTTTGCCTTCCATGGACTACAGTGTAATTCTCCCAAAGAGAAATGAGAAACATGTAATTAATTAGAGGTAAAAATGAAAAAAAAAATATAACAAATGTTTAGACATTTCCAAAATAAAGATTATAACAAGTACTAATATATAGCCCGTTGGTTCATTCCACAAGAGATAATTACATATAATCCTGATGTAATATACTGATTGCGATGTTTGGTTGGACTTATATAATGTAAAAAGGATTACATGACTAGAACTAATGAATGGAAATGTAGATATTCTATAATCAATTGAAAAAGATATTATTGTCATTATAGTTTTTTAAATTGACCAAAGTGTCCAATCATAAACGCTGTTAAATATTAAATATCACAATTAAATATTAAAAAAATTAATTAATAATATAGAAATTTAAAAAATATTCCCCGATTAAAAAATTTATATTCCATTATTAAAAGATATTAAAATATCCCATTAAAAGAAACAACCATAAAAATTGCACAAAAAAATATTTCAAGACAAAAAATTGCGACTCCGTAAGAACTTCATGGGTGGATCGCACTTTAACCATAAAAATTACTGAGTTTATTTGAAAAATTGAAGCTTATCAATAAGGGGGAGTTTCAATAACTATAACTTTTATTTATTTTTATTTTTTCCCGCTGGCAACATTTTTTATTTTTTTAATAAAAAAGGTGAGATCCTTTTTGTATTTTCTGATCCAGCCCCGCCCGCGATAATATCTCACCACTTTCCCTCTCGTCTTAAAAGAAACAACCACACATTGACAAAGCTTCATCAGATTTTGCAATCTCTCTTCACCCCAAAGCTCCAAAAGGCAAGCAAACGTTTTCTCTTCTCCGCTTGATTTTGCTGCGATAATTTAGTTGGAATTAGGCCGTAACTTTTCTCTGCTTTGAGGTTTTTGCCAAATTGTTGAATTAGATTGATTGACTTGATTTTTTATTTTCTCAATTGTTGGTGGGTTTGCTGAAATTTGTCGACACTCTTTTCTTCTTCGTGGATTGGCTAAAATATGTAGTTTAATCGATGATTAGTGAACTAGGGACACGAATAGGACGATTTTACACTTCAACTCTCTAGTTAAACTATCTCTAATGTCCTTTGGTAGCTTCTTGGGACTTTTGATGCCCTTTGGGGTTGATCTTGTTTACTGGGTAATGCATTCTTATTACCATCTGATACGAAATTATTACTGGAGATCCATCATATCCTGTAAAAAGGACTACTCTTCAATCTCTATACATATGGGTTACTCTTCAAAATTTGGAATGTCTTTCTTGTTATTTTAGTGAATTATTTGACCCTTGACATGTGTATGTTAGATCTGAGTGACTTGCTCTATGAAGGATTGTAAAATTAACTGGAGGAAAGAAAATTCTGACTGTATCCTTGTTATGAAGGTTGAATGCTGTATTGTATCTGTAAGATTGAAGAGACTCTTGCCGCATTGAGCACTCACTGAATGCAACTCAGCATCGTTGAGGTTCTTAGAAGAGAATGGCCACTCTTCTTGCAACAAATATGTGCTTCTTTCTAAGTACCCATACAATTAAAGGAGTCGAAAGATTGGAGAGTAAGGGTACGTGATATATATAACTGATCAAGCTTTTCCATTTTTCTCCTTAACGTGATTGTCATCTCCTTATCAGTCTATTCATCTTAAATTCCGTTCATTCCATTTTTCTTCCTTTTTACGTTAACTATATTGCCATAAGTGAAAAAATAAACTTTAGAAAAAAAAAAGGAAAGAAGTAGAATTAATAACTATTGTTATTACAAAAAGGATCCGCAATGTTTACTGCTAGTTACTATTTTCTCTTATTTAGAATATACTCGATGTCCTACAAGTCCTTAGTTATCCTTATGTAGCCTTCATCTACCAAAACTCACTAGATTAACCCAGCTATGAATAGGCATCTCAGTGAACCTAGATTTTCTGTAGCCAATGGATGGCTGCACCAGATGCAGTCAAATGATTGCTGCTGTTGATTTAATCTCTCTGTTAACAGCCAAGTAGCCAACCATTTCTGTCATCTGTAGCAAAGGTCTTATTGAAATGAATCTGGAGGAAGGAGTCGGATGAAAATGTTGAATTCAGAGAAAATGAATGAAAAGAAGGATATTACATAAACATGCGTAAATGCATCATTTTGAACTTTATTGGGTTTACTTTTCTTTTTAAAAGATGTATGGCATATTATAAATGGAAGGGTTAAATCAACGGCTGAAATCAATTGACTGACTCCACCTAGTGCAGTCATTTATTGTTTGCAGACCATCCAGGTCCCATGTAAGCATGTTATATAGTTATGTAATAATGATTGGCTGGGTTTATTAAAACCATGCCTCAGCATTTTAACAATTGCATCTTCTGCTTAATGGTGATACGGTAAAGTGACAAGATTAGCTTCTGCTTTTGATATTCCTGGTATCAGCAGTTTTCCTTTCTTGACGGCTTCTGCGATATAACAGATAAACTGCAATCCAGGTCTAATACTGCAGTACCCTCCTCCAAAGGTTCGTTAGGTCGGAGGCATGCTTTAGCAAGTGCTGGCACTTCATTGGTTACCGTCACATTATTATCACCATTTCTGGCATGGGCTGAAGAGAAAGAACCTGCGCAAAAAGAAGAGGATAAAGGATTGATAGATGCCGTCAAATCATTATTTGATCCTAATGAAAAAACTAAGTCTGGGAAGGAGTTGCCAAAGGCTTACTTAAAGTCAGCAAGGGAGGTCGTGAAAACACTACGTGATTCTTTAAATGAAGATCCCAATGATATTACCAAATTCAGACGGACTGCCGATGCCGCAAAGGAATCAATTCGGGAGTATCTGAGCAATTGGAAGGGGCAAAAAGCTGTTGTTCAAGAAGTATGTGTTCATGACCAAAGTAGAACTATTACATAGACTTGATTTACAGTGTGAGTAGATTCAACAAATTATGAATGAATATGTACACAATAAAAAAGTTAAGTCTTAAACAATTACATGTTTATTTATAATTAGCTTAGTTTACTATACTTTTTGTATGCAGAGGATTTGTTAAGAAATTTGCTTGATTGACATTTAATGAAAATTAAGTGCTTTGACTATTATGTGTGTACTTGCATTTTGTTACGAATACATGATTGTGACTTGCATGGGTGACATGGCAGGAATCATACGTTGAACTGGAGAAAGCGATCAGATCACTGGCGAACTTTTACTCAAAGGCAGGACCATCAGCGCCGTTACCAGAAGAAGTCAAGTCTGAAATCTTGGTAGATTTAAATACTGCTGAAGAATTCTTGTAGAGCATCTTCCAGCTTATTTTGTAGAAACCACTCACTTAACACCATGTGGATACTAGATTGGCAAGTTCCTGTAGTGAATTTGTCCTTAATCAAAATTCAACTTTCATACCCAAAAAAAAAAAAATCTTCTCTTTCTGTCATGTGAATTTTATGTTTCAAGCATAGGTACGAGAGTTTGATGCATTTGCTGTGCCTCAAAAGGGAAAGTGCATCAATGAGCAATGAAGAGATTATTATTTAATTTATCTGTGGATTATGTATAAGACATGTTGTTGCTGAATTATACATAAATGGTTAATATGTGGGCAAACAGAATAGTGCAAGACTATCCCTGTCATCAGCTGCTGAGGGAGAGTTTGTTGTCAAAGGCAATCCTCAGACATCTTATAACTGCTGAAGTCATGGACATCTTGATTTGTTTCTAACTAATTAGCATCTTGCTTGTGGCCTTCAAATATCAAATCAAGGAAGAAATTTCTCATGATCAAGTATAATGAGCACCGAGACAGCAATTTCTTTTTGTTTTTTATTGACCTTTGTAGTCAATGATGTCAGGTAAAATCAACAATCATGAATGAACTCAGAGTCCAACCAGATCATCTGGTCATGGTGGTAGCGCACAGATTATGGGATATAAACCAAAGTTATAATGCAATGGTGGTGTTAACTACCAACCTTCTGCAGCGTGCAGAGCTAATCCTAAGAGTAGGGTTGATGGACTGGGTAAGTTTTTTAATGGATTTCTAGTCAGTTGCTCAGATACCTGGTCAGTTAAGAAGGTTAGGGATGATGACATGTTGGCCTAGGCCATGTGGAGTTTGACAGGGATGATGACTGTGCAAGTCGGAGCTCGTGGTTTATGATGTGGCGTCCATGGAGGATGATGATGTGTTCGGTTATTAGGCCAATGGCTTGATGACTTATAGTTTACGTGTGATAAGGTTTTTCTATTTGGGCTATAAGATTTGGCCCTCTTCTGTTTGTTCCTTCCCATATAGTTGGGCCTATCTTTGTGGATTTTTTTTTTAGTACAAGAGAGGCCTAACCCCTAAAATAAAGTAAGACGCTTAAGTGTGGGCCCGTATGTGAATAGGTCACGAATCAAATAAGGCCGACTGAGATAAGCGAGCTTTTGTCAGTTGGTCCGCCAGTGATTTTGGTCTGTAAGCAATACGAGAAATCTGCACTTCCCATCGAAACTCCAGCAAGCTTAGAATCTGACAGAATACCAAACCATGGCCACTATTTTTGTTCTTTTTTTTTTTTTTTTTTTGAAAACTTAGAGTGCCCTCAAATCACTTTGAGCTTGAGACTAATCTTTATCGAGTAGGGGGCGTTAAGATTAAAGCCCTCTTAACAATTGTACTTTAGGATTCAAATTTATATTTTATTGCTTATAGGATAAAACTGCTTACCATTTTAACCAGCAATTTCTTGATCACTATTTTTGCTCTCCTTGCCAAGCATGTTGTCAACCAGATTTTTCAAATCAGATTCAACTAAAACCATCCTAAACTCCATGTCCCAGGCTCACTTGAGACCTTAATACAAGGCCCATTCCTCTGCTTCAAAAGTAAGCCACTGTGGGTTAGACTTATCTGATAGGCGTGAGTTTGTGTGTGTATATATATATACTCCCTTTCGGTCATAATTATAGGACATTTATTTAACTTTGGAGAAATTAAGGATAATGGTTAAATTAGTTAATTATATTTATTTTCCTAAAATACCATTATTTAAAATTTAAAATGGCATTCAATTATGTTAATTCTCTATTTTTTCTTGCACTATCCTGCCTCACACGACTTCTCCAAGTTTTTACACAATCCGGCGTCGTCAATCTCCCTTAACAACTTTCAATCTACTCTTATTAAATTATTATTGTGTTTAATTATTATTGAGAAAGTATCAATAAGGGGTATTTTGGGAAGAAATTGATAAAAATAACTTTATCCTATAATTAGGATCAAGATCTACTCTCAAATATTATTTTATAATTAGGATTGGAGGGAGTATTATTTTTCCGCATGAAGAAGTCAAAGATGATTGAAGTATTCGACGTTGGACACATTCCATTACAAATAATTCCAACTTTTACGGATCTATGATTGGGGCCCAACAATTTTTCTAGGTACTACAATAAAGGCGTGTATATTTATACATTTCCTCTCATTCTTAATATAAAGTCTATTCAGTAGATATAAGAAAATTAAAAAATCAATTAAATTAGTTATTTGTTAAAAATATATGTTGATTTTTCTAAAATACCTTATTGATTCATATGTATTAAAACCACTCATTATTGAGTTAATGATAAATATGGGGAGATAAAGTGGATTAAAATTTTATATTTATAATCAAATACAGTTCTCAATTAGCTCTTATATTAAGGATTGAAGGTATTATAAATTCATCAGCTAACTCTTACTTAAATATTTATATCTCTAGTATTTTTTTTCAAAAAAAGCCATCCATGTTTAAAATAATATGATAAATCTCATTAAATAATATAATATAAAAATTGGAAAAAAAACAAAAAAACACATAAATGTAATATATTTACTTTAAAAAATTATAATGAATGCATAAAGAGTAAAAAAAATTATATATATATATATATTGGAAAAATTGTATTTTTTTAAATAGCAATATGAATACTACTACATTTGTTTGAGGCCATTGAATTAGGAATATAGATGAAAGAGTGTTGAAATTTGTTGAATGAGTGGATGAGGAAAGGGTCTGAATGGTGTCTGTATATTTGGAAAGATGCTGCGTCGGCTGCTGAGTGGAGCAGTCACAGTCTGTGTGCCCACTACTCAATCCGCTTGGCTCTGATTCTGATGCACTCACACACAGAAAGAGACACACATGAATGAATGATGAATGTTCGTATTTCTCTGTGGGTTCTCTCTCAGACCTCTGAGAACGACGACTGCGTCTCTCTCTCTGTCTCTCTTCCTTCACTATTTTGGCACTGAAATCCATGCAGTCTCCTTCCTTCCTTCTAGCTCTTCACTACCATTCATTCACCCCTGCACCTACTCTCATTAATGGCTTTTGTCAAAAACAAAAAGCTTTTCTTTATTGAGAAAATTGATCTCTTAAGTCCCTATATTTTTTTATTTACTTATGATTCAGTCGCTATATGTTTGGCTTGAGGGGAGGGGAGGAAAAGGGGGTTAAATTATCTTTTTGAGTTGAAGATATTTAAATTATAGGTTCCCCTCAAACCAAACACATAGGCAAGAATCCAAAATTTAAAAGGAATGAGAGGGTAAATTTTGGATGAAAATCCAAAATTTAAAAGAATGAGAAGGTAAATTTTGGATTTCTCCCGTCTAAAATTGTAATTTGCCACTCCTCCCTCCCCTTAAACCAAACACACCCTAAACGCGCATTTTGATTCGACTACAACTCAATCCCTAATCTTTTTGTCATTTGTAGCTCATAATGAGTTGGCACTGAGTTATCTTATGTGGCTTCAATCTAAGGCACGTTTGGATTGGTGTTGAAATTGCTTATAAACTACTTTTCACTTAAATTGAGACAAAACTCCTCTCACATACTTACCTTATATACTGTAAATTATGATTGAAAAGCTACTTTTAAGCATTACAATCGCTATTTCAAACGAGCACTAGGTCTTCAATGAAGGCACTCCCCAATTCAAGCTTCAACTCCAAGGGGAAGACATTCCATTTTGTCTTCTAGAATGTCTCCCTGCTACAATGGAGGGGCCGCTCACATTGTCTTCTCCGATTCCACTCCCATCTCCGGTGGGGCGGTGAAGAAAGATCAGCTCAATTTGACCTTTATTTTTATTTTAGGTGAAATACAAGTGGAGTTGAGTTGGAGGCTCCATATGAATTAGGAAAACCTAATGCTAGCTCATCATGAGTTATAGATGACAGAAATTAAAGATTAGGAATTAAATTGAAGAAAAATCAAAAGTACAAGGGTTGACTCATAAGTGAGTAAGAAATTTAAGGATTAAAAGATTAATTTTTTCTTTTTTATTCATTAGAGCAAACATTGATAACATGCGATTGCTTGTAGTATAAAATTTGCCACCTCCCACTGATAACAAAACTTTCGGCTCTCATGCTGCCAAATTAAGTGTTTATTTGGAGCTACTTATCATAAGCATATTTACACAAGTCGAGACAAAACTCATCTCATATTTATCTAACAAACTATAAATTATGATTGAAAAGTTACTTTTAAAAATTTTAAATCGTCGTTCCAAACAAATACTAAATTGACTTTCTAACTTTTACTTTTCTAGTCTAGTATAAGCTTTAATTGATATTTGCTTGTTGGATAGGAAGCTCTCTCTTGAATTTCATGCCCACTTCTCTTGATCCGCCATGACCGATTCTCACCACCGGACCAGCCTTCTGATCTTCTTACTCGTGGAAGCAATAAAAAGAAGAAAAATGACTCTTCTTCTCAGACAGTTCTGGATACAAAAATGTCAGAAGAAGCGCCTCCAGAATATGATTCAGCAGAACAGACCTCCATGGAACAGGATACTACCGAATGTGAAAACGCTGGTCTAAATGCGATGGCTAAATCAATGTAGATACCTATATCCTATAAGGACTCCCTTATGGGGTTTAATAGCATAGATAACAATGGGGGAAATATGGATGAGGAGGATCTAATATCTGATATACTCAATAAAAAATGGGAAATGCTAGAACTTACTACAGAAATACAGGGGCTTATGGAACATCATCTGGTGGTTCCAGTTACAACCGAAGAATACAGTGGTTGGTGTAAGCCTTGGAATAGTGCTCTTATTATCACAGTACTGGGCAAAAAGTATAATGTCTACAATTTAAAGACTCACCTAAGCCGAATTTGGCAGACCCTTGATTTTGATCTCATTGATCTAGCCAACAATTATTTCATTGCGTGTTTTTCACAAAAAGATGGATGGGCAGCACTCTATCAGAAAATCCTATATGATGGGCCATGGGTCGTTCAGCAACATACAGTTCTGGTTCAACGCTGGTCTCCACATTTTGATCCTTTCAACAATGAACTGGGCAGAATTGTGACGTGGGTCAGAATACCAAATATCCCAATGCAATACTACAATCGGACATTTATCACAAGACTTGGGAATCGGATTGGGAAAACTATGAAAATTGATTTACTTACCCCATCCAAGTTGCCATCAAACTCGGCCAGAGTAGAACGAGGGAAATATGCTCGGATTTGTGTAGAAATTGATTTGAGGAAAAAATTAGTTTCAAGAGTCATTGAAGCAAATGCAGCGTACCAAGTGGAATATGAGGGTTTAAACCTCATTTGCTTCGCTTATGGACGTTATAGGCATCAAAAGGAAGGTTGTTCATGGACTTATACCATGACAACATCGGCCACTGCCAATACTGATGAACCGACGCCCCAACGTGTTGCGCAGAAGCACAGCCAAGATCAACTCCAGCCATCGAGGAAAAATTTTGAGCATGGATGATTGTGTACAGGATAAATCGAGCTCGATTTCTGAAGAAGTCTGCTCCTATGGTGACTAGAGAGGAGTATGGTTCCACATCTAAGAGTAAGAAGGGCTCTGAGCAGATAGGAAATGCCTCACATTTTGACGCTCTAGCTACGCTCGAGGAGGAGGAGCTCAAGGGTAATGATAATCGCCGGCACTAGGAATGGGTTCCGGTTAGATATCGGACAGGGTAAGGACAGATCATCACAGATAGCGCATACGGGATTCAAGAACAGGGGTCGGTGAGGAAAGGAATGAAAATGGAGAAGAGAGGCTCGGCTTTTTCAACGTCGAAAACAAAGTCCCCTGGTACTGTAGTAACTGGGCATATTACGAATGGGCCTAAAGGAAAGGATAAGGCCCATAATTTGGAAAAGGAAAGGGTGGCTATTAATGCACATGGAAATAAGGAAATTTCAGTTAGGCCTAATAAAACTCCTCTGGGTCGAAGAGAGCATGTGATTGTAGGGGAAATTTAAGTCAAGCAAGGTCCAATCAGATTATAACCTCACCACATGAGGAGGGATCAAGAGGGACGGGTGTGTTGCTTTTAGAAGGTCCGAAAAGGAGTCCTGAACATGAACAAGATGCTTTTCTTAAAGAAAAGTTTGAATAGAGTATGCATAGGCTAATGGATTTATTGGGAATTTCACATTAGGATACAATATTGGATGATGACATTGGGGATGATTTTATAAATTCCGAGGTAGAGGATGTGGATGCATATGGTATGGAGGTGTCTGAGGCTTTGGCTCATAGGCACCAGGTGTAATATCCCGAATTTTGATATTGGAGGCTTGAGAATAAGCCTAAATTAAGCGAACTGCTAAGCCCCGGTTTAGCAGGTGTCCCAAATATATTCTCTAATGTTTCTTATATCTTTGGGGCATTAAAGAAAATAAAATGGTTAATTTTGAAGAAAGTGATTATGCTTATGGTGAAATCGCCTATGAGGTAATGATCTTGTCGTGTGATTTTTAATGACCAAATGATAAGAAAAAATTATGAAATTTCACAAGATGAAAGTAGACATCCTAAGCTTTAATTTGATATGTTATATGATTCAATTAGAGCTATATACAAAAAGATATAAATTTTTGAAGTTAGCCCAAAAAAACTGGAAATTTTATGGAACAACATGCAAAGATTGAAATTCTGGGAATTTTGTGATTCCATCTAGAAAAATTCTGTATTTTTCCTTAAAACTAGATTCAATAAGGGTTCTATAAACTTTGGAATCACTCCAATTCGATTTTTCTAGAATTAGTTATAATTTTTCAAAGTTTGGGTAGAAATTTGCCAGAATTTTGTAAAAAATCCAAAAATTGGGAAATTAAATTAATAAGTAAATACCATATGATATATCATCTTCCTCCTCCTCTTCAGCCCAAAACTGAGGCCATTTCAGAAAAATAGAGAGAGGAAGTTGTGTTCTTTTAGAGAGAGAATGAGAGGAGAAAACTCACGAGATAGGTCGATTTTTTCGGTAAATTCATACCTAACATGTATAATCCTTCTCCTAAGCTTATCTTCTATGTTGTTTGAGGTGTTTGAAGCAATATTTTTGGAGTTGGAAAGGTTATGGTTTCAGCCAAGAAAAGGAAAAGCCAGAGGGAGCTTGAGGTAACTTCCAAACTCTTGTATATTTACTATTCTGGCTACTGTGGACAATTTAGTTGGGAAAATTTTACCGGATTGTCTTTGGTTCTAAAAATGGAAAATGGGTCTATGGGGCTGTTATGCTGCTAAAATTGGTACTAAATGGTAGTTGTAACCTAATGGAATAGTCAATAAAATGGTTAGAAGCATAAAGTAACGCGTGTACGCCGTTGAAACCGAAAAACCCCGATTTTCCCTGGAGTTCTTATAAGTTTCAGCCATCTCTAGAAATGGGTCTTAGAGTTGGATTTTCAATGATTTGATGATTCCATTGAGTTCAGGATGGAAAATTAGGTATGGTTACAGTTGGGCACTTTTTCAGAAAAGGCCGAGAAAGCATAATTACAAAAATGTCCCTAAAACACTGAAATAAGGGCTTCCAAGGGCAATTTCATCTTTTGGCAGTGAATTTGGTAATTCCGAGTCCAGAAATGGATTCCTTGGGCAAAAATATGTCAGGATAGCCCATGTTAGAATTTCGAGAAAAGTACAGCCGGACCGGGTATGATGGGCCAGGTCCCCGGGGGTATTTTAGTAATTTTTCAAGATAGACTCATATAACCCCCGGAAACACTATGAAAGTGTCTAAATAGTACATTTGACATTGTAGGATCGAATATAGAGCCCCGAGCTGTTTGCACGTAAATCGAGGCACGCGTTTCGAGGTAGAAAAGGGTTAAGGTAGGGGATTTACCTTACTTGCATGTATTTGATATCTTTGCTTGTGTAGTGATGTATGTGATTGCTTTACTTGATTGTGTAGAGCATATTTGAATAAATAAAGCTCTGTTTCTGTTCTGCTATGGTCATAGTCTTGTTGTATGAAACATTGAGCATGTAGAAATGTCATTATGGGGTATACATCTAGATAAATCTAACATGTCATACACATAGCATCAATCATGCATGCATTATGATATATGTTTCCTACTGAGATTCTCTCGAATCTCACCCTCCCCTACCAACAATAATGCAGAGTACCGTACGAGGGGATTACAGTAGTGGAACGAAGACGAGAAGAAGTCTCAGTTTCACTAGGATGAGTTTAGACACCCTAGTAGCCTTGTGCGGCTACCTTAATCGTAAGTATCATGTATAAACCCCTATGGGGAATTTATGTAATTATGCACATATTATCAGTATAATTATGTTATTCCTGTGTTTCCTACCGAACGCATATCGTTTTTCGCAAATACTCTGAAAAAGGATGAAATTGAGATAAGGGCATGACACCCGGGTAATGAGTAAGTATTTGTGGCTCTTCTTTTTTTATTTTTGTAAATATGATTATTGCTTCATGGAATTGTAGGGGTGCGGGGAATAGAGTTTTTCCTCGCACTGTAAAAAATATAGTGCAAAAATATAGAATTGATGTTCTGTGTTTAATTGAAACTAGAATTAGTGATTCTAGGGCTAATAGTGTGATCAGGAAGTTGGGATTCACTAATTGGCTTAGGCTTGAAGCTGCTGGCTATGCAGGAGCTATTTGGATTTGTTGGGATGATACTAAAACTCAGGTGGAGTATCTCCTATCGAATACCCAGTTACTTCACTGTAAGCTGGTAGATAAGGTTAAGAATACATCTTTCATTGCCACTTTTGTTTACGGGGAAACCATTGCTACTAGAAGAGAGACCTTTTGGAGATCCCTGGAAGATATTGCTCTAAACACGAATGAACCCTGGCTAGTACTAGGAGACTTTAATTCCTTCCTTGTACCAACCGACAAAATAGGGGGTTCCGAACCTTCGGTGAGAGCTATGGAACAATTCTCGGAGTGTATTAGGACAACTCAACTCCTGGAAATTCCATATATTGGGGAAAGATTTACCTAGAAGAAATGAGGTGTGAAAGAAAGACTGAATTGGGTGTTTGGGAACCTCATGTGGGAGTTACGTAATCCAAATAGTAGAGTTTTCCATGGCCTTCGCTTTAAATCTGACCATAGACTCCTGGTAGTCTCTGATGAAGCTCAACAACCTAATGACACGAACCAGCATTCTTTTAAATACCAGGCTGTATGGGCAATAGAAGAAAATTTTCCAGCCATCATCACTAGATCCTGGGACAATAAGGACCGGTGTAGGGGTAGAAAATTTTAAGAAAGAAGTTATGGCTTGGAATTTTGAATCTATTGGTAGTATTCCTAGGAAAAAACGGGATATTATCAAAAGGTTGGAAGGAATTAATCGAGCACGAAGGAACAACATATCCAATGGCCTGTTCAAGCTGGAAAAGAAACTTTGGCAAGAGTACAGTAAATTGTACGCACAAGAAGAACTGATATGGTACCAAAAATCTAGATGCCGATGGCTTGATTGGGGAGATAGAAATACTAGATTCTTTCATGTGTCCATAGTTATTAAAAGGAAAGCCCAACACATTCAAGCACTTCAGGATGATTCTGGGAATTGGATTACTGATCCAGAAGTGTCGAGGAATATGGTGGGTAGTTTCTTCAGTGAATTATATTCCAAAGATGCCAAGGTACTACAACCAGCGGAATGGCCTGTAGATATCCCTCCTTTGACTCAACAGGATGATTTTCTGATTCATAAGGAGGTTAATGATATAGAGATTAAGAATGCTGCTTTCATCATTAGAGCCTTTAAAGCCCTAGGACCGGATGGTCTTCATGCCCATTTTTTTCACACTCAATGGGAATGGATTGGGATCAAGGTGTGTGAGTATATTAGGGAGATTTGGCAGTATCCTACCAAGGTGAAGGATATCAATCAAACTAATGTGGTGCTCATCCCGAAAATTGATAATCCTCAGACAGTCAAAAACTTTCGGCCAATCTCCCTTTGTAATGTCATTTTTAAGATCATTACCAAGATTATAGCCAGTAGACTAAAAACAACATTGTCTTACTTGATAAATCCCCAGCAATGCAGTTTTATAGAGGGGAGACAGAGTAGTGACAACATTATCATTTCCCAAGAGGCAATTCACACGATGCGAGAGCGGAGAAAGAAGAAAGGTCATGTGGTAGTTAAGGTTGACATGGAGAAAGCTTATGAACGTCTAGACTGGGGATTTTTAAGAGATACTTTGTATAGGCTTGGGATACGGGATAAAATATTGGAAATCATAATGGAATGTACCTCATCCGTATTTATGAAAGTCCTTTGGAATGGGGTTGCGACATCTTCTTTCTCGCCGACCCGTGGTCTTCGTCAAGGAGACCCTTTAAGTTCGTATTTATTCATCCTTTGCATGGAGCGGTTGGGATACCGGGTAAATAGAGAGATTCAGGAAAGGACTTGGAAGGGTTTAAAATTTAATCAAAATTCCCCTATCATATCCCACCTTTTTTATGCTGATGACTTACTCCTATTTGGAGAGGCCTCCTCTAGCCAGATCAAAGTGATGAAAGAAGTTATGCAAGAATTTTGTGCGGTTTCGGGATATAGAGTTAACTTGGTTAAGTCAAAAGCATTTTTCTCTTGAAATGTCAATTTCAATAGGGCATTATAACTAAGTGACAAGCTGGGGATTGGGATTACGGGGAATTTAGGGAAATATCTTGGGATTCCCCTCCTCCATGGTCGAGCGACTAGGCTTAATTTTTTCCCTATTATACAGAAAGCCCGTACAAGGTTGGCAGGTTGGAAGAGTAGGCTTCTTACTATGGTAGGGAGAACAGTATTGATTAAATCAGTTATATCAGCATTGCCTGCTTATCACATGCAAACTTCTCTGCTTCCTAAAGGGGTCTTACATGAGTTAGAAAAGGTGAGTCAATCTTTCCTTTGGAATCAGGACGATGCTAGTAAGAAGATGCATCTAATCTCCTTGGACCAAGTTAAGCAAGGAAAAGAGAACGGGGGTCTGGGAATTAAGGATTTCCAAAATCACAATGTGGCATTTATCATGAAACTGTGCTGGGGTTTGTTGACCAAGACTGATACACTCTGGGTTAAATGTCTTAAGGGGTGATGAGATATACCCCATAGTGTATGGAAAGCAAAACTCCTCAAGGGTATGGCGCGGTATTTCATCTGTGTGGGAGAGATTCTATAGGGGGTAGGACGGAAACTAAATGATGGCAAATCTACTAATGTTTGGTGGGATCTATGGTCTCCAATTGAGGTACCCCTCATACAACTGGTTGATGGGAATCTTCATGTTCTCAACCCAGGAGCTAAAGTTAGGGACTTTGTGTTGGCAGACGGTAGCTGGGATTTGCATATATGGAGCCAATTTCTTCCGCAGTGGATAATAAGTTTTATTACTCAAATTAATCCACCATGTGGGAATGACGCTGATATCTTTTATTGGAGAATGTCTTCAGAAAGGAATTTTAGTGTCCGAACTGCCTATCAATTGATTTCAAAGCAACGAGAATATAGGGTTGATATCCAATGGTAGCAGGTGTAGAAGATACTGGTATCGGAAAAAGTGAAGTTTTTCTTGTGGCAAATGATTCATGAAAGGCTTCCTATCAATGTTCTTAGAGCTCATAGAGGGTTGTCACAGAGTATGGAGTGTCCATTTCAATGTCAACGACTGGAAATTACTCTTCATATCCTTCAAGATTGTGAGGACTATATGGTTATATTTTGTACATCCTAACTTTCGTTTTAGTTTTTTTCAATCTGATTTGCAGGGTTGGATAAGCATGAATTTATCCCGGAGAATGAGTTTCACACGTTTCCGGAAATGGCCATGGTTAAAAATATTCAATATTATCTACTGGCTATTATGGAAGAATAGATGCAATGGAGTCATGGAAGGAACTCGGATGCAAGCACAGGACGTTGTACACTAGGGAATCTTTCATTTATTGGATAGCAGCGTAGCGGCCAAACTCAACAAACAACGACTATACATAGACGAAGACAGAGATTCTAGATGGCATTGACCACCAGATGGATATGTTCGTCTAGACACTGATGGATCTGTTCGAGTACCAGGACTGGCTGCATGCGGAGGATTAGTACAAGATGCGAACGGCGAGTGGGTTGCTGGATTTCAACGCAAATTGGGAACTCTTCCCTCGACAGGTGCATAATTAATGGGAATAGTGACTGGCTTAAGTCTATGTAAGCAGCTCAATCTTCACAAGGTTTGAGCATACACAGACTCTTTGGAAGCCTACCAATTAGTGATGCGGAATGGTAGAGAGCCTCATCCTCTTCAAATGGAAATTGGAGAAGTTCGTGCTATGCTTTGCTCAGACTGGGATATTGAATTGAGATATGTACCAAGACAGGCAATCCGTTGTGCTGATTACCTAGCAAGGGATGCGCACCATATACTGGGAGATCTGGTGATTTTGACAATCAGACACCCTGGTTGTGGAGAGCTCATGATGGATGATCTCATGTAATGTTTTGAGATGTAATGTCGTAACTTAAACAAGTCCAAGTTATACTTGGCCTTATGTATTCAAAAAAAAAACTTTTACTTTTCTGCTTTTGAGTCACATTTTGGAAATGACTTGTTGTTTGCACATAATAATACAAATGAAAATATAATGGAACTCAAAATAAGTTTTCTTTTTTAAATTTAAAGACATAGCTAGTGTGTTTTATTAGATTATATATAATTTATAAGTCAGGCAAATTAGTTTGGAGAAAAACATTGAGTTTAAACACTTTAAAGTAACTTATTTAGTTTCCTCAGGGCCTGTTTGAGAAAAAGGTGGAAAAGCACGTTCACGTAAGTCGAAACAAAACTCCTCTCACAAACTTACATCGTATATCGTAAATCACGTTGGAAAAATAGTTTCTACCGCTAATCCAAATAGGCACTTAATCTTTCTTTCTTTCTTTTTTGCCCTGCTTCCTTAATATTTTCAAAAAAAATCAACAGGCTTTTATATTTAAGACCGGAGGGAGTACCAAGTTATAATGCAATTTGTGAGTACATTTATTACTTAAGAACTTATCATAGTGATTGCCTCTTTTTTTAATATTGTACAAGTGTTATTCATCTTTGCTCCAAAATTTGTACAAAGCTTATATTGTGTATGTTTTTCAATTGATGAGCTCGTTGAGGTAATTTTTGGGAGAGAATATAATAATAAATGATTGATTTATATCAATAGCCGTTGGCCGCTGTTATAATTAACTTGTAACTTATCATTGTCATATACTAAGAAATTAAGAAATGATAGTTAGGTCATTAAATACTCTCTTTGGTTTAAAATATATGGTTGAAATAATCAGATTTATTTATCAAGAAATGAGTTAAAAATAGTTAAAAGTAATAAATATGTAAAGTGTCAACATCCGTTTTCATTTCGATATACACAGAGTAATAGAGACCAAATTCCACATGCATACAGAAAAGTACATATATCCTGATAAAAGTATTTGTTTACAGTCTAAAGTCAACCACACATAATGCGACAATATATACCACTATTACAAAATATCCAAAAGTATTTTAGACATAGACTATCTATAACCACAAACTTTGTATTTGCCTCGAGCTATATGCCATTCACTTTTCTTGGTCTACATCCTTGCCTTTTGATCCACTGGCACCCGCTGAGATGTTTTATTTAGAAAAAGGGGTGAGATTCCGAAGAATCCCAATAGAAACATTACATCGTTCATAGAAAATGCAAAACGTAAATATGATGTGCACCATGTATGCACCAATTAATGAACAATATAAACATATTATCTGCATGTATACATGAGTAGGGCCCAACCTACTAATTTGCACCGGTTAGGATCTCACCAACTCCAGTGTAAGTACTTCTGGCACTACTGACTCTTATCTGGCAAAGCATGTTGATTAATAAAGTATATTTACAATAATGGCATCCACACAATCATATAATTATGGCATGATGTATGAAGGATAATGTCCCTACCTTGAAGTTCTATCGACCCCTTTTTGTATGCCTTGTGAAACGTGTCGGCTTCCGGCTTCCGATTCGATCCTAAAATATTAAATGTATAAGAAATAGGTCATAACCTATCCAAGTATCATTTTAGACACTTCCATAGTGTTTCTTGTGGTTATATTAGCCTATGGTGAAAATTTACCAAAATGTCCCCGGGATCCCGGCCCAGCCTCTCTGTACCCGGCTTGATAGCACGTTTTTCCAATTTTTTTAACTAGGGCTATTCTAACGTATTTTCGCCCAAGGAATCCATTTCCGGGCTCAAAATTACCAAATTCAATATAAAATTACGAAATTGCCCTTGACAGCCCTACTTTTAGGGTTTTAGGGGCGTTTTCGTAACTATACTTTTTCGGCCTTTTTCCGAAAAAGTACCCAATTGTAACCCTACCTAATTTTTCCTTCTGAATCCAATAGAATAATCAAATCATTGAAAATCCAACTCTAAAACCCATTTACAGCCCTGACCGAAATTTATGGGTCCTCTAGGAAAAATCGGGGCTTTGTGATTTCGGCTCAGTAAACGCATTCCTTACTACTCCTAACCACTTTATTTATCATCTAATTGAGTTATAACAACCATTTGAACTAAAATTGGCCAGCATAACCCTTAGGCACACATATTTCCAAAATTTAAAACAATGGTAATCCGGAGAAATTTCATCGATTAAATTACCCATAACAGCCAGAATAGACAATATATGAAGGTTTGGAAGTTACCTCAAGCTCCCACTAGCTTCTCCTCAATATGGCTGAAACCCTAACCCTTTAACGACAAATTTTTTAGCCTCCAAACCCTAAAGAACAAAGAGGAGTAGTTTAGAGTCGAAGTTATACGCGGTAGGAGCTAAATCGTTAGAGAAAATGGGCTTACCTTGTGATTTTTCTTCTCCTTTCTCTCTCTATAATCCCAAACGTTCTCCTTCTATCTTCAGCCGCTGTTCACGTCTGAAATGAGGGTTGGAGAAGAGGATGATGATATATGCTAATATATCATATATTATTTTATTGATTTATGGAATTTTTCAAAAATTTCATAACTAATTTTATGCACATAAACCCTATGTACATGTAATCAAGCTCATTAAACCCAAACAATATTTTCTTCCTCTTGCAACATGTAGAAGGCACCTAGGGGTCCCTCCCTATGGTCTCAATTGACTTCACAATTTATCCAAGTTACGTATACACGTAAAGTTTCAATTTTGGTCAAAATTGCACTTTTTGCTCAAATTTTTCATAAATTCATATTTAATTGACTGAAATATTCTAAATATATTTTTCACCTTTATTTTCCTTAATTAATTGAAATTAACTTCAATTAATCAGAAAATAATTAATTTTGTGATAATTTGACAAATTACGATTTTACCATTGTCTTTCTAATCCAATTTCTTCACTTATTTTTCTTTGGCCAATTTTCATCTATTTTTAGACCAAATATTTTCTCTAATATTCCTTCATTTTTGGACATTAATATTGGGCTTTTTAAATTAGCCAAATTAATTCCATAATTATTTTTGCCCAATTTCCCATGAAATTGAACATTTATAAATTCATAAATTCCAAATTCATGAATATTTACCATTTTATTGAATTTCTCAAATATTTACAATATTTTTGGTGAATATAAAATTTGGGTTGTTACATAAAGTATCTACATTTTTTTCCCAATAGATACCCTTATTTATAAAGAGAATAACTAAAAGAGATCATAAGGGAGAAAAATGATGAACTAAAATGTATAAAAAAAAAAATTAACGAGAGAGTGCGTAAACAAAATTAATGAGAGAGTGTGGCAAAATTTGGGGAAAAAAATCTCACTAAATGATCAGAAAAGTCAAAACTTTAACTTATATAAAAAATAGACTCCTTTCACAAAATTTCACCTTATATTTTGAACCGCATGGAATATGTCTTTAAGTTATCAATTTCTTAAATCTGCCCTTGTTAAAAAAAAAAGGGGGGGGAGAATTGCCTAAAAATATCTTGGAGGTAAATTAATTACTGATTGCTATCATGGAAGATCTGTAGCACATAACGGAATATATTTTGCACACAACGGAAGATTGTTTGCACATTTATATGGAAGATTTTTGCACACACGGAAGATCGCTTGCACAAAATGGAAGATTGCTTGCACACACGGAAGATCGCTTGCACGTTTGGTAGCAATCAGCAATTAATTTACCTCCAAGATATTTTTGAGCAATTCTCCCAAAAAAAAAATTCACTTTACATATTTGCAAATGACTCTCACGTCTCACCTCTTTCTCTCTTTCAAATAAAAATTAAATAGAGGTAAAATTTTAAAATGGTCATTAATACCCTTCAAGCGAGTTGTGTTTGGGCCGATCAAACTAGAGCCAGTTTCGATGCTCATCATGACAATAATGAGCGCCAAGAGCTCATTGCCTTTACAAACCGTTAGATCTAATTTACATGATTCAGATTGAATTTATTTTATTTTTACATTTTTCACAAGAAATTATTTTAATGTATAGAGAATCTAAACTCAAGATAATATCTTAACTATTAATTGTTTAAAAAAATGATTTTTTATTTAAAAATATTTAATTGAAAATCTTAAATTTGAACCATTTAAATTCTTTGTGAACAGTGTAGATTTCATTATACTCTCTCCGGTCATATTTATAAACAATTTTTTCTCTCATAGGGCTGGTCCTTTTTATAAGCAACTTTCACTTTTTATCTAAAAATGTAAACTTCTTTTTCCTTTTTTATCCTTATTAAATACTCATTTTCTCTCATATCTTATACTCATTGTCTCTCATACTTTTTATTTATTCTTTCTTCTATACTCTTCTAATAAATAGGGGCATATATGAAAAAAAAAAAACATGATATTTTTGACACATTTATTATTTTTAACTATCAGTTTATTTTCCATAATTAAAAAAATTACTTATAAATATGACCGAAGAGATACTAGTAACTAGCTCCCAATGATGAACACTAAATGAGTGTTTGAAATAGTTTATTTTTGAAAAATAAACACTTATTACGTAAGTCGAGATAAAACTCCTCTTACATACTTATCTCGTATACCGTAAATCACGAAATATAAATATTTATAAGATAAAAATAGACTACCTTAGACGAATATTAAAATTGGTTCATACTATTCTTCTATGAGTGGCCTACATTAGGAACCGAAATGCAGTGATGATAAGTCGGTCTTTCTCTCTCATATTGATTGAGGTGAAGGCTTTTTCCGTCCTTAAAATTGTCAGAATATCTTGAATGCTCTCTATTACTATGACGGGACCTCCTTTCTTGGCCAACCCACACTCTCTCATCACACTTCATATACTCCAAACACTTACGTCCAAATACCCCAAAACTATAAGGCTCCTCAACCTTCACTCTCTTTCTGACCCCATCATTCATTACTCTTCAGCTCCCTCTTCCTCACCATCATAATTCCTCTCTTTCCTATATCCATATCAAATAAAATGGTTAATACTATGATTAATCCTTACAGTATCATTGAGTTTTAGTTTTTATCCTTATAATTTTATTAAAATTTGGTCTCACTTTAATGACTGGTCTGCCCTATCTCTTTAATAAGTTTTAGTTTTAATCCATATAACTAACAATTTAAAAATATAAGGATTAAAACTAAAATTCGATCAATTTATAAGGACTAACAATAATATGAACCCTAAATAAAACTACATTATTTAGCCACTCATATTTTCGTTAATGTAAGATATTAAAAACATATAAAATTAATGATAGGCTAGCATTTATACCAAATTTAATTAAACAAAAATAACATTGGCACAAGCTGGAAAAAGTTACAAATAGCACTCTTTTTTCTCCCCCACTATATAAAATCATATCATCCCCATTCCACTCACATAATCACATGTCACTCGTTATACCCATTAAATTCACAAATACACATTTCAGAGCAAAGAAAATTAAATTGAAGAGACCTTGAAAATATAGAGAAAGAAACTCAACTAGATAGCTAGAGAGATGATAAAGAGTTACTATTTTTGACATGGTTTTTCTGATTACTATTATTATTATAGTTCTCTTCCTCGCCAGCTTCAGTTGTTAGAGCAGACGACATGTAGCTGACTGCCAAGGAGTTCTCGTCGGGTAGCGGCGGAGGAACCACCAACGGCATGAACATTGTGGTGGTGGTGGTGGTGGTGGGAGTCGTTTGGGCTGAAAATTGTCGTTTGCAAGCATGACAAGTGATTTGAAGCATGAGAGAGTTGATCTGTTTGATGGCATGTTGTTTAATGGCGTAGGCTTTTTCAAGCTCAGCTTGAGCTTCTTGTCTTATGCTCTTTGCATTAGCGAACTCCTTCTCTGCAACTTCTATCTGTCGTTTTGCTTGCTTCCTTGCTTCATCTGCATATGCCTTCTCCGCCATGGCTAATCTCAATTGCTCTCGAGCTTCTTCTTCTCCTTCTTCATGAACCACCCTCATCCCTCCATTAGTACCTGTCACACACATTCATTATTTTTATTTATTTATTTATTTATTTATTTTTAAATAAGAGAGGCAGGCATTAATAATCTAAGGTTACAAACGGAATCGTATCTGCAACCTCACATTCTCCCACGTACAGGGGAGTGTACATACCACTGATACACACATTCATTATTTTCAACATTAATAAGTTTCTCTGAAACATATAAAGCCTGAGCTTAGCTAGCTTAACTGAAAACCATTATGAGTTTTTGGAAACATTGATTCCTCAGCATGTTATGGGAAAGCTTAGAGAGTTATAATAGAGTGATATAGAGACCAATAATACTTACTTTTTCCTCTTTATACCTCCATCATTTATTTTCTCCCACCAACTATACATCTATATGCCATACAATTTATAGATGATCTAAATCCAGTTGAACTAATGATATAATTCAACTAAAAGAAGGCGAACTTAGTAATCATATATCAACAAGGAGATTAATTAGCTCTATGTGTGTGTGTGTAGTAAGATTGAAGTGTGTCAAACCAAAGGGTTTTGTTTTGGATATGTATAACTATAAACCGAGTGCCTTTTAAATACATGACCTGGACTATACATGTATATAAGCTTTATATGGTCTTTAAAAAAATGACTTCTGACAGCTTTAATAACATAAAAGCTTACCTTCGGGTTTATGGCTGCTGTTACAGCTTTCCTTGGGTGAATTATTCCTGCGATTATTAATAATATTGAAGCAGCCGTTGGATTCATTTTTTTGGCCCATCTCCGACGATGGCGACGACCCGATCAAAATCCGAAAGTGGTTCGAACGGCTTTCATGATCTCTCTTATTTGGGAGTGAAGGAGTAGTATCAATAAAGGGAATCATGGAAGTAGAGGTGGTGGTAGAGAGACGAAGATCCAAGTTTGGACACAGTTTATTATACTTGTTGCTCGATGAGGTTTCATGAGCAACACTAGTATTATTATTATTATTATTAATGGTAGGGCTCAACATTAACATTGCAGCCGGTTCAGACGTCGTCGTCGTCGGCTTATTATTAGGCAACACTAGACCGGTGCTGAAATTGGTTTCGCTCGATGGACTCGGGCTCGAAGCGGTTCGCGACAGGCACGCCAGCGGTGGTTGCTGCTGAAGTGGCCGTGTTTCTGAACTGAGCCGCCCCATGTTACAAGCATCTTGGTGTTCGATAAAGCTCTCCACCCTACATACATATACACCCAAAAAAAAAAAAAAAAAACCGATGATCAACACAAATTATACGTATTTTAAACCATTAATAATTAAGCTTCTGAAACTTTTTTGTTGAGACATGCTAGGACAACAATGGCGGGTTATTATTAAGATGAAGAAGAAGTTACGGAGTTGATGAAGAAAAAGCTAAAGTTTGTTGACAAAAGTTGCTTCTCTTCCAAAAAAAAGCCGACCGAACTACCGTATCCACTGGTTTTTCAAAAAATGAAATGAGTTCCCCTACATAAACGACAAGATGACCCATTCATCATCATCATCATCATCAAGGACCACTATGCTAATCATTTAATTAATCTCAATAATCCCCAACTCAAAGTCCATCATCATTAATAATGCGAGAGAGAATAATATATAGTAGCAGTAGCTGATGAAAGAATTTTGAGACCATGAACGAAACAGTAGTTATATATATACACACTGCGACCAACGAAAACTGAGCTTTGGGAAATGTGTCACAACTGCCAAAATGAACAGTTCTTTTTTATTTTCCTAAAAAATTTAGATTATCGTTCCATCAGTCAAATGCAAGAGGACTTGTTTTTCTCCTCTCCCATGAAAATTAAAATACATTTGCTTTTCTTCAAGTCAAAGCCAGATTGGATCATAAGAAATGGATCGAACAAACAAACAGATCGGAATATGGATATATATATATATATATAGATCTATGAGTGTGTGTTTGTGTGTATATAAGTGATGGGACGGACCTGGAGAAAACGCGACCACAATCGCATGAGTGGCCTCTGGTGCCACAAGTTTTGAGATGAGCTTTATAATCAGACTGAACGGCGTAGCCTTTAGAGCAACGTTGACAGACCCATTGTTTGTGGTTGCTGTGTTTTCGTCGGAAGTGTTTCTTGATTCCGACGAGATCGCCGAGCGCGTGGCAGGGGTCGTGGTGCAGGCATGTGGGCTCGGGGCAGACGAACACGCGCTTCCTCGCCGCCGGCGTGTCCCTCTTGAGGAGCTTCCACGGCACCTTGTGCCTCCGGCGGTGCATCTGCAAGTTCTGGTCCCTCTGAAACCCCTGATTGCAGATCTCGCACACGTACCGGTCCGATTCCAGTAACGTCTTCGGCGACAGCGACACCACCTCCGCGTCCGGATCTGTAAGACGCCGGCGCGATTAATTAAATTGTCTCCGATTCAATTTTGCTCCAATTCCTCCTCACACATAAATCAATGAACAAAATCCGAATTTCGCATATATATATATATGAATTACCTGGAGTTCCGGCGGGTCTTCTCTTTCTCTTGTTGGTCGTAATAGTGCCATTATCGGCGCAGGGAAAGGGCTCGGCAGGAGGAAGGGAAGCGAGAGAGTTATTGGCTAACATGATATAGAAAAGAATAGTGTGAGTTTCAGTGAAGGAGAGAGATTGGTGAATTTAGAGAGAGAAAGAAGAAGAAGGTAGTGGTGATAGTGAAGTAGAAGAAGAAAAAGGCTATGGTATAGGGTAGGTTATAGGGAGGAGGGTAATTTTGGATTCAGCTTTGGTTTTAATGATGAAGATTGAAGAGTTATGATCAGCTTTAGTTGTTGTTCATCATCATCATCTTCTTGGTCTTCCTTTTTGCTCTTTCTGTTTCTGTTTCTGTTTCTCTCTCTTTCTGAAGGCTCATCTTCCTCAACGGCTGATGTCTCTAAATAGCTCTCTCGGCGATGAACTTTGCATATGAGGAAGAGAGAGAGAAAGAGAGGCCAATCCCGAAGCTCGAGACTGGATCCCACAAGCTGCGCTAATGGGCTCCATCATAAGAAATTAAAACCTGCAAAAATAAAATAAAAAAGCTAATTATAAAACACACACACACACATATATATCGTCATAAAAAGAAACAAAACTTTCTCATTATTATTTGATTGCACAGTAAAATTTTCTGATTTGCATGCATAAATACCCCATCTATACAGACGTAAGCTCCCGTTTTTATTACTCTCACTCTCTCTTTCTCCCTCTTTAGATTTTTTAGGGTGAAATTTCTCCACCATTGCCTAGTAATGCAAATATCGTATATCCATTGCATTATCATTTTTTTTTTAAAAATAACATAATACTTAGGATATTTACATATTTGCATATTTAAAATACTCCAATATAATCAACAAGTCATTGGCTGAGGACTTGAGATGGTAAGCAGCATCATTCTGTGAGAGTAAGGACATAAGTTCAAATCTCCAAAAACACTTGTTAAGAGGATTGTGTCCTAGGTCTTGAAATGAGAATTCAAACTCAAATTATATTTCCTTCAATTTATTAATGTGGACTTGCAGAGGACTCACATTCTAAGTTTTTTTTTTTTTGAATATTAGGGTTAGCATATTTTATGGGAGAATTTGAACTCTTAAATTGGCATATACTAACTATTTTACTCAAACAAGTTTAATTTAATGTACTAAATTACATATAGTACAAAAGTAATAATTAAATTAGTGACATGCATGTAATCTTAGAAAAATTAAATTACATTATTTTTACTTGGAAAGCATTTTTACTAATATATAAATATGTTGTAAATAACTCTTTAAGCTTAATTGTTTTTGAATGAATTTATATATTTTTTTAAAAAAAAAAAGGGTAAATATATTTTGAAATACATAACATGATTACTCTGACTGCTTTGTTATTGATTTGGTGTGGCTAATATGATTATAAGGAGAAAGCATAGTATAGTACCCCATGCTTGGGATCACAGGGCAACCGGGAACTTCAATTAATTTCAGTAGTAAAGTCAGCTTTTTTATAAAGGTGATAATGAGATGTAAAGTCACCCTCAAGGGCATTCCAGTCAATTCACTACCTTTATTTTCCCCTGGGGGGTTAAAAAAGAAAAAAAAAATATGCAACATTGTCTTTTGCAGGTTAGGCTCGTAATCTTGTCAATATTGTTGACTGTCCCTAGATATTTAACTGTACGGCCCTCTTCTCATCATTATTATTTTGCCTTTGAAAATCTCTCTCACTCACTGTAAAACTATTCAGATTTCAGACCCACATTTCCCCAATCAGATCAACATATATGTGTCTGCATTTTGTATTTTTTTTCATATATTCACAATGTAACAATATTATAGAAAATCGGCCTGTCTAAAAGTTCTTAGTGATAAAGAGAGTAACTTTCAGAGTATAATAACATATCAAATCTTTCTATACCATAAAATTTTTATTTTTAAATAGAGACTTTTCACATATTTTTTTATTATACTTAATTATTTTGTATCCATTATTATATTTAATTATTAGCCACACACATTTTTCACTATATATGTTGTGTCAGTTTCTTAAAAAGAATACTATACACTTACAGTTAGTTTCATGATGTGATTTATAAGTAATTGATATTTAGATTATAATAGTTTCTTTGTATAAATATTTATACTTGCATGTGCAAAATTTTTAAAAGTTATACACAATTATCAACTCTTTATAAGTAAGAGAAACTTTGAATAAAATTAAGCACCAACACTCCCTTTTTTTTAAAACTTCACCTGAACATTGACTATGTTTAATCAGGGATATTTTTTATTTTTATTTTGGTGAGCATGTCTCTCTAAATTACTTTATACACCATTTAAAAACAAATCCGCTATTACGTGCCATTCACCATGCAATAAATATATTTTTTACTACAACATATGGACAGATAATAATTTAATTATTTTTTAACTGTGTTATATTTATATATATGCATGTTTGGTAAAAAAAATATTTATATATATGCATCACTTGATGGAAACTTGGAAAGTATAATTTCACTACAACTTTAAGGATGTATAATTCATTTTAATGCTTTATGTTTTCTTATATATAATCATATTGATCATATTTCAAATGTTATAGTATTTGTATTAATGACAACGATAAATCGTTTAAGTAAAAAGATATAGGCTCAGTGATTTTTTTTTTAATATTTTTTGTCTTAAAAATTTATATTATTTAAATTTAATTTAAATAGTCTTAACACTACAAAAAAAAATGGTATTTTGTAGCGGTGATATTGTAGCGGTTATAATTAACCGCTACAAATGTTAAGATTTATAGCTGTTAAAGCCTCAACCGCTACAAATTTGTAGCAGCAAGCTACGCGTCAAGTGGTGTGACAGATTGGCAACGCTTTTTGTAGCGGTTAAGTATAAATAACCGCTACAAATATGGCGCGCAATTCCCGCCAAAAGTTGTAGCGGTACCTTTGTAACGGTTACTAAATTATGATCGCTACAAAGTTGCCGTCAGTTGGCACAAACAAAACGCACCAACAATGTAGCGTATATTTGTAGCAAAAGGTCGCGTATTTGTAGCGGTTATAGATTTATAACCGCTACAGAATTCGAGAGGTCTCTAAATTTATAGCGGTTTTATACCATAACCGCTACAGAACTTCAAACTTTTTTGTAATTTGTAACGGTTATTATAGAACCGCTGCAAATTTTAGCCGCCCAAGATTATTTGTAGCGGTTGGTGTAGCGGTTATATTAAGAACCGCTATAAAGGCCGCCCCTATTTAATGCCTCCTCCCCCCTTCACTTTTCCGTTTGACCATTTTTTTTCCTTAGATTCCTTTGAGTGTTTTCTTTTAGATATAGGCATTCAGGCGTTTGTTGAAGAGTTTTTGCTGCAGTATTTCTCATTATTTACACTTGAAGTACGGAGACAATACGTATTTTATATGTATTTTTATTTTTATTATATTTTTGCATAACAATGTGACTAAAATGTTTTTTTTTTTTTTGATATTTTGTAGATGATATGGCTTCTAGACAGGATAAGGGGAAGGAGCTCGAGATCCCTATACCAATTTTGTGGGGCGACAGCAGTAGATCTGGGGGCAGAGGGAGGGGCAACACCGAGGGAGGGCGACGGTGGTATTTCAGCCTATCCCCCCACAGGAGTCGGCCTAACCATAGGTACTACAGACGATTCCACAGGAGACGACTGCACCAGTGGTGCCTGATTTGGGGGAGGCAGATATTAGCGTCGAGGACTATGGTGCCAATGAGGACTTCGACATCTCTATTAAGATCAGAGAGATGGAGCAGTTCCTTGATGAGGAGGAGGCGCGGGAGCAGAACAACCCACGAGGGTCGTCTTCATGGTCTACTGGGTTTGAGGTGCAGGTCCAAGGTAAATAATTTTTTTTATTTAATAAATTATTTATTTACATTTGAAATGTTAAATTTGAATTACAATTTATCTAACGTACAATTTATCTAACGTGCGGTAAATTGTGTAGATGAGCAGGGAAACGTGTCCACGAGGAGGTTGAACGTGGCCGGTCTGAACAGCATAGACTGAACACTATGAGTTGTAGTGCCGTGGAATGAGGCCACGGACCAGCCGATCGACAATGGGGGTCACCTCTTCAACTGCTTCCTGGACGACGTGGGCTCAAATTGGATGCGGTTCCCCCTTCACTTCAGGACGTGGAGGCACGTTTTGAAGGGGCCGAAGGACCTGGCTTGGGAAGAGGTGGTTCAGGTAATTAATAGTATTTAATTAATATTTTTTGTAATTAATTCTATTTAATTAATATTTTTTAATAGGATTTTTGTAATTTTTGATATTTAAATAATTTTTTTGCAGCTGCGGTTTGCCGTCCGTGCCAACCGGAAGAGGTACACCCTGGTGAAGATGGGTGACAGCTGGAGGAATAGAAGGAACCGTCTCTTCCACAGTGTGGATAAGGACGGGACAATGCCTCTGAAGCAGCTGATCGAGAGCGTCCCGGACGGCGTTCCGTCGAACGACTGGGCGAGTTTTGTCCATTTCAGGAGGAGCCCTAAGGGGCAGGTAATGTATTTATTATATTAGTTATATATAATTTTTTAATTGTTAAGTATTAAATTATAATTTAAATTTAATTAATTTTAACTTGAACTTTATTAATTTTAAATGTTTTATATTGTTTTAATACATTTAATATTGTTTTTTTCCAGGCACTTTCTCAGAGGAACACTAGGTGCTGTGGGCAGCAAACGATCCACCACACAACAGGATCGAAGACATTTGCTGTCACTTACAGCGAGCCGGTAACTTTTCATAATATCACTGACTTTTAACTTGTTATTTCATAATACTAATTGAATTTTGTAATTGTTTTAGGAGAGAAAGGCACAACAGGAGAACCGTTAGACGGACTATGGGAAGTTGTACGCTATCACACATAGACACCGTGACGGGACTCTGACCTCTCAGCAGGCAGAGGCAGCCATTGTAAGTAATTTCATTATTACAACTTTTATATAACCAACTTAATAATTTAAAATTTTAATAAGTAATTGTTTCATAAAATTGCAGGAGCGGATGCAGCAATCGCAGGCTGAGCTGCGAGAGACCCGGGCCGAGGAGTTACAGGGGTCAGTAGACCCGATGGCTCCTTTGAAGGCAGGTCTGGGTTAGGATGAGCACCCCGGATAAGTGCGGGGGATGGGGATAGGCGCCAGACCTAGCATGGTCTTCGGCAGGAGCGCTGCCTCTGAGGCTGGCAGCTCTAGAGGGGTTAGACGTCCGAGGGACGAGTCTGTTGAGCAGCTGCGATTAGATTTGGAGCAGACACAAGCTGCAGTGGCACAGCAGCAGCAACAAATGCAGCTGCAGGTTGATTTGATCTACGCTTAGCAGACGCAATGGCGTGAAATCACAAACAAGATGCTCGAGTAGTCATGGAGTCGCCTGTTCCCAGACGAGCAGCATCCACAGGTTCCCCCTATCCCTCGGTACGTCGTCCAAACTACTCCTCCTCCTCCTGCTAATGATGATGGTACGGTTAACTCTACCCAGTGCTCCGATCCAACAGCACCTGAGGGAGCCCCACCTAAGGGAGCACAAGATGATTAGCCCCAGCTACTTAATTTAGGACATATTTATTCTTCGTTGTTGAAACATTTGTAAATAAATATATATAATTTTATATTTCAGAAATTATATTCTTATTGTGTTTACCATAGTTATATTTATATTTTTAGACCGCATTGTTAAATTTGTGAATTAATTACAACAGTTATATTTATATTCTTAGACCACGTTTACCATAGTTATAGTTATATTTATATTTCTAAAAATTACAAAAAATAAATTATATATTTTTGTAGCGGTTATATTATAAAACCGCTACAAATATAATAAAATTATATTTGTAGCGGTTAATATGAATAACCACTACAAATATATATATTAGTAGCAGTTAATAAAATAACCGCTACAAATTTAATTTTATTATATTTGTAGCGGTTTTATAATATAACCGCTACAAATATGTATATAATTTTTTTTAATTTTAAGAAATATAGTTCCATATTTGTAGCGGTTAAAGCTGAAATCGCTACAAATTGAAAGACATGAGCGTGACAAAATTCAAAATTGAATAGTTGACTATTTGTAGAGGTTATATAAATAACTGCTATAAATACTAACTTTCCAAATTTGAATTTCCCCCCACTTTTTGTAAAGTTGTAGCGGTTATTTATGTATAACTGCTACAAAGTATTATTAGTAGCGGTTATAAACAAAACCGCTACAAGGTCAAACAAATTCTTCAATAAGTTTT
Organism: Inga laurina; assembly: GCA_963855925.1. NCBI lineage: Eukaryota > Viridiplantae > Streptophyta > Magnoliopsida > Fabales > Fabaceae > Inga > Inga laurina. The sequence goes on from OY979702.1 coordinate 10,915,862, forward strand.
CCAACGGCTTGATAATTAGTAGCGGTTTTATACATATAACCGCTACAAATGTTTATCACAGTAGCGGTTACTATAGCGGTTATGAACTGCTACAAAATATTAAACGTTGGAAATTCAAAATATAAGATTCCAAGCACTTGTCATTCTCTATTCACTCATCTTCTTCACTATACTTTCTTCTCTCTCACTAATAGCTATGGATAAGTTATGGATCAAGATGCCACGCAATTCTTCAGAATATTTGTACAGATTAAACAATTTCTTGGATTTCGCATTCACTCACACCAGCTGTAACGACAAGATCGTCTGTCCGTGTTGAAGATGAAAGTTCAAGAAGTGGCATGCACGAAATGTTGTTAAGGAACATTTGCTCCTGAAGCCTTTCCCGGAGGACTATACATTCTGGGCAGTTCATGGTGAGAAGGTCGGCATTAAATATGATGATGCTCTTCCTTAAAGTTCTCAAGTAGGTGTTCAACTAGATGAAGATGATCCTGTGAATGATGCTATGCGTGATGCATTTGGATTTCAAGGTGACAATTTCAACGAAGAAGTGCACGGTTCTGAGCTGGTGTTCATGAGGAATGAAGCAGCTTAGAATTTTTTTCAACTTGATAGATGAAGCAGATCGTCCTTTATATCAAGATTGTCGAAAATATTCTAAATCACCTTTCTTGATCAAATTATATCACATCAAGTGCTTGTGTGGAATCACAAATAAGGGAATGTCGATATTGCTCGAATTATTACAAGATGCATTCCCCGATGCTGAGATTCCCACAACATTCTACGAGGCCAAGAAGATTATCAACAAGTTGGGGTTGAACTATCAAAAGATTGATGTATGCCCTAATGATTGTATGCTGTATAGGGGATGGGGTGCTGTATTTTTGTTTAAGGTACTTTGATGACCTTGAGACAGCTTTCTACCGCCCACCTTGTGTTGACCATTGTCCTGAACATGCGCCAACATCAGGAGAATTTATCCCTCGTATTAGTAAACCAATTAGAGGAACTAAGAACTTCAAACTAACGGCAACTGAGAAGTTGCAAGCACATAGACATGTCTTGATTAATTGCACTCAAGTTGAACCTTTCATACAGTAAGAATTGTACACTCACATGTTATTCTATATCTTTCGTAACATTTTTCACTTTCATTTTACTATCACCTTTCCATTATTAATTGCAAAGAATTCAGAATTTATGTTAAGTATCAACTCAAGATCCGTACACAAACATCCTCAGAAGTTGACAAAAAGGTCCACAGAGAATTCCTGACTTAGTTTGCTCGTAGAATACTAAATGACCACAACCCACACTCACCAGATTTCAGGGCTCTCGCAATCGGCCCTCTTGATCATGCAAAAAGGTTTACAACATACAATGTCAATGGTTTTAAGTTTTGCAAGGTTTCACGGGATCAAGGATTGTAAACTCAAAATTGGGGTGTTTATGGTACATTTGGGACAAGGAGTTATGCGAGCAGTAGTGACGCCAACATGCAGTTCGGAGGCATCCCTTACTATGGAAAACTTCTTGATGTGGTCGAACTTAATTATCAAGGCCGTTTCACCATGACGCTGTTCAAGTGTTTGTGGGCAAATACCACTACTTCTCGGGGACTGACGGCTGACGACTTAGGGATCACATCAATCAATTTCTCACAGCCAATTCATACTGATACTTCTCAAGATGATGAGCCGTATATTCTTGCTTCAGAGGCACATCAGATTTATTATGTCGAGGACGAAAGGTACAGGGATTGACACATGGTCGTTCATTTAAAGCCACGAGACCTTTATGACATGGGTGAAGGCGATAACATCGCCTATGAGAGTAAGCCATTTCAGCCAGCCGATTTTGAAAACTACTTCCTTAAAGGCGATGACAATTTACCTCTATTGCGGTGCGTTTTTTTAAGTCCACATCATTTAAATTAAATTTTTTAAATTTAATAATACATCACTGACAATAATTTTTCTACATAATTTCTGTAAGGATGACGAAGATGAGTAATCAAATTCAAATTATGTTTTTGTATTTAAAAAAACTGGAAAAAATATTTTAAAAAAACATAAAATAATATTTGTAGCGGTTTTATAACCTTTACAAAAATACAAATAACCGCTACTAATTAAAAACCGCTACAAAATGGGAACATTAACTGCCACAAATTAGGGCTGCACACAAAACCCGGAAACCCGGTAAACCCGACCCGACCCGGTCTAACCCGGTCCAACTCAAAAATAAAAGGCTAACAAATTAACATTTTCGGACAGGACCGGGTCTGACCCGGCGTCCGGGTAAGACCGGGTACCGGGCTAATGTGTTGGACTTATATACCCGGTCCTACCCGGTATTATATAAATATATTAAGCTTTAGGAAATAAAAAACCTGACCTAAACTTTGGAGGCCATATATAATCTTAAGATCAGCCCTAGACTTGCCCATTCGGCCATTGTGCAATCTCACTCTCCTCTGATTTGCCGCTCTGAACTCTCTGCCTCTCTCACTCTCTCCCCGATTCTGGCATTCTGCAATCTGGGTTTGGAAGTTTGCAATTCCAAACCGTGGCTTCTCCCCGTCCTCGCATTCTCATCCTTTCAATCTCCCCGCCTTGCTTCTCTCTGTCCTGAAGTTGTGTTCGTGCTTCAAAGCCGAAGTCCGGTGCTCGTGCCTGAAGTCCGAAGATCATCTGTCATCAAGTTTTCTGCTCTTCACTGTGCAGAAGCTGTGTTCTTCACAAGGCCGAAGTCCGGTGCTCGTGCTCAAGATCGGGTTCTCTAATCTTCCTTAGATCTGTTGACGGTGCAGCGATTGTTCTTTGGAGATTTTTCTTTCTTTTTTGTGTTTATTGGGTTTGAATCAGTCCTCATTCTTCTCGACTATGATTTTTTTTCCCTTTATGACCTAAAGGTATTAGATCCATGCCTTTACCTCTGACATTGTTTGATCTTTTCACTCATTGGATCTACTCTATGCTTAAGTCGCGATCTGGATTGCGTCGCAGTTCTTCTGTTTCCCCGTTTGATTTATAATGTGCTTTCTATTTTATATTATTTATGCGGTTGAAATTGTTCTACAGGCTATTATCATTATCATGATGTGTAAGATATTTATGTATATTTATTCAAGATCAGGTTTAAATTTAGGATTTCATATCAGGATTTTTGGATCAGCAACCTACCAAAAAATAAAAAAAGAATTAACCTGTACAGGCTTATAGTAAGTTTGGACTGGGCCAGCTAGACCGCTAACCCGGTCCAGTCTGGTCCAGTCTGCCCAACCCGGTGGCCATCGGGTTTTTCTCCGGGTAGGACCGGGTTTCGGGTTGGAATGTCCAGCCCGAACAGCCTTTTGGACCAGACCACGGGTTAATGACCAGCCCGGCCCGGTCTGGTTCATGTACAGCCCTACCACAAATGCTACACAGATTCCTATAAATAGCCATATCACATCTCATTTCAAATACTCTCCATTTCTTTTCACCTTATCCTTCTTCCATTTTCTCTTATTTACAAATATTTTTGTATGCGTTGAAGAGCTTAACATACGATCAAATATGGCAACAAGTTTTTTAATTTTTTATTTCAATGTTTCTTTCATTCGCATAAAAATTATTCTCACCATTTTCTTTTTTCAGATATTTTAGAGCTTTATCTCATTTTCATCTATTTTTCATACACAAATACATTATAGTAGACAACATAATAGTTCCTTATTACCTACGTATCATTAATAATATTATCAATACAATTTTTATACTTATCCAACTAAATTAAATTATTCATTTTAATTTATAAATGAGCTAAACTATTGAATAATAAACTAATTAAATTAGCTAAACTATTAAAAAAATAAACTATTTAATTTAATATCAAAATAACAAAAACAAATGATTGTATTATTTTTTTAAATTTTCTTAATTTTTGTAGTGGTTATTATACCGCTACTAATTAACTCGTCGGGTTCAAACTGAAATTAATTTTTTGTCGGGAAATTTGAATTTTGATGAAATTAGTAGCGGTTCTAGAACCGCTACTAATTTTAGAAACCTCTTATTAGTAGCGGTAAGAACCGCTATAAATGAAAAAAGAAATTTCATTTTTCTTTTCCCGCCTTGAAAATTTTCTTTTTGATATTTGTATAACCGTTACAAATATCCTAGAAAGATCTTTCGGCTTGTGGTGATGTTGTAACGGTGGGATTAAACCGCTACAAATAAAGTAGAGGTTATTCTGATTGAGTAGCGGTTTTTTATAACTGCTACAAATGCGCTTGCAACATGCGATTTAGTAGCCATTTTGTAAACCGCTACTAATGTTTCTTGTAGCGGTTAAAACCGCTACTAATGATCATTTTTAATCGTTACTAAATCACGTTTTTTAATAGTGTAGATTAGTTCCCTTTTAAAATTTATTTTGCTCGAACTGATATAAATAAATTCTCTAATTAAATTAACATTTATATTGGAAAAAGGTATGCATGCACTTTCCACATCAACGGCTGTTGTGCCCCTGTACTGTTTACAATTACTTTGTTTTTAAAATATATGCTCTATATGACCAAACCAAAATGACGATAATAATTATTATTAAGAATAAACACTAGTGGAAAAAATTCTATTTTAGACCGCCACATTTATATTGGTTTTGACAGATATAGTTTTAAGAATTTGCGCGGTGGTAGTTCTGTAATTATATTGAACTTTTAAGACCAGTTCTAAAAAAAACCGGTCTTAAAAAAATTTATTTAGACCGATTATAAATAAAGCCGGTCTAAAAATATGAAAATATTTAAAAAATTAAAAATTTTAACATTTTAAGACTGGTTTCTATAAAAACCATTCTTAAATGTTTTTCTTAAATGTAAAACATTTAAAACCAGTTCATGGAAAAAATGTTCTTAAATGTTTAAAATTTAAGACCGGTTATTATAAAAACTGGTCTTAAATTTAAAATATTTTAAATTGTTAAAAATTTTAACATTTTAAGATCGGTTTCTATAAAACTGGTCTTAAATGTTTTTCTTAAATGTAAAACATTTAAGACCGATTTTTATCGAAAACTGGTCTAAAAGGTAAGTTTTTTCGCCCATATTTTTACTCCTGCGCTCAGATCGCGCATTCTATGAACCCTTTCTTCTCTTTGCGCCATTTCTCTGTGAGCTCTGTCCGTGCTTGTTCTGAGCTCGTCCATGGCGTCCTATCCCTCATTTGCTCAACTTTCCTCCATCATTACCGCTGTCATTGCTGTGTTCATCATCACTGTTCTTTGATTATCGTCAGTCTTCTCTGCTGCCACTTCTATTCTCCGTAATGACTATTCTCCTTTGCCCTGACTTCCCTTTGTCAGTGCCGTGAATTGAGGACTTCATTTTAACCTCAATCGATACCATCATGACTTTGGGTTGAAGCCCACTCCTTTGTCTTCAATCAGGTTAGTACGTGTTTGATATGTTATTTAGTTGTACGTAATTCAATAATTAATAATGTTCTATGAAAAAATAATTCTTGTTGTGTTTTTGAGCACTTAATTCCCACAAGTTATTATTATAGTTTGTTGGAAATCCAACTGTTTTGTGATAACGTAATATAGAAAAAAATTTGCACATTCTTGTTATATATATGCTCTGACTTTTAATTACATCCCTGTGCTTTTTGGCTTGGAGTAATACCACTTTATGTTCTGTTTTAATTTAGTGTGATTGTTTGATTATTGTCAATGTTATTGGTTTGTTAAAATGATAATAGTTTCAAATAGTGCATGTTAATTTTGTTGAAATATCTAAAACTCTATAGTTGTTGTTTTTTTATCTATCCTTTTGTTGTTGGATATAGGGTGCTACAAGTGTTGAGACATATATGGATCATAGTTGGATAAACGCTAAACGAACGAGTGTTGAATATGAGAATGGGGTAAGGAGTTTTTAAGACTTCGCTAGAAGAAATGCCGACGATGGTAGTGGAAAGTTTTATTGCACTTGTATGGTATGTTTGAATGAGAAGTGACTAAGTGCTGCAGATATATATACACATTTAATTTGTGAAAGATTTTGTAAGAGTTATATAGTGTGGGTATGTCATGGTGAAGAATTAAAAATGTCAAGTTCATCTCAATAGGGGGAGTGAACTTTGATGATAATGACACAGATACAGATAATCGGATAAAGGATATTATTCATGATGTAGGAGAAGAAGCTTTTGAGCAATCACATGTATATGGTAATATGTACAGTGATGCTGAGACGCCGCTGTACCCGGGGTGTAAAAAATACCAATTGTTGAAAGCAGTATTGAAATTGGTAAGCTTGAAAGCACGGCATGGATGGAGCGACAAGAGTTTTTCAGAAATGCTTGAGGCTGTTAAGAACATGCTTTCAGATGATAATGTATTGCCTTCTTAATACTATGATGCTAAGAAAATATTGTGTCTACTAGGGATGAAGTATAAAAAGATCCATGCATGCCCTAATGAATGTATATTGTATAGAAAAGAGCATGAAGAGGAACAACAGTGTCCGATATGTGAAACCCCGAGGTACAAATCAAATAACGTTCCTGCAAAAGTGTTGTGGTACCTTCCAATCATACCAAGATTCAAACGCTTGTTTGCTAATGAAAACGATGCAAGAAATTTGATATGGCATGTGGATGAGAGGATATCCAATGGAAAGCTTCGACATCCGGCTGATTCTTCTCAATGGAAGAAAATCGATCAATTATTTTCTTCCTTCAGTGAAGAGCCTAGGAACCTTAGGCTTGGGTTTAGCACGGATGACATGAATCCTTTTGCTAGCCTGAGCAGTATACATAATTCATGACCTGTTCTATTGGTAATTTACAACTTATCTCCTCTGTTATACATGAAACGAAAGTATATCATGTTGTCTATGTTGATTTCGGGATCAAAACAACCCAAAAATGACATAGATGTTTACCAAGAACCCTTGATCGAAGACTTGAAAGGGTTGTGGGATGAAGGTGTTGATGTTTTTTACGCGAACAAGAAGGAATTTTTTAAAATGCGAGCCATGATCTTTTATACTATAAATGACTTTCCTGCATATGGAAACTTGTCAGGATATAGTGTTAAAGGCCATAAAGCATGTCCAATTTGTGAAGAAGGAACATGCTACCATCAACTTCAACATAGAAGAAAGACAGTTTATCTTGGCCATAGGAGATTTTCTAGACGGGGCCACCTGTATCGTAGATTAAAAAAAGCTTTTTTTGGTGAACAAGAGTTTGAAGATGCTCCGAAGGTATTGACTGGGGAGCAAGTTTATGAAAAGGTGAAAAATATGAATATTATTTTTGATAAGACACTATACAGAATATAGATACTGCTACCCTAAAAGACGTCCCTTTTTAAAATAGGGACGTCTAAAACATAGGCGGTGTCATTTTTGTAATTATGTGTGGGAACTTGGTAGCTTTAGACGTCCCAAATTCAATTTGGGACGTCGAAAGTTAAAAAAAAAATTAATATATTTTTTTTACTTTAGACGTCACTTTAGACGTCCCAAATTCAATTTGGGACGTTTAAAGTAAATTTTTTTTTTTTACACTTTAGATGTCCCAAATTCTATTTGGGATGTCTAAAGTGGTACTTTAGACATCCCAAATTCAATTTGAGACATCTAAAGTGATGTCTAAAATATTAAAAAAAAAATTACACTTTAGATGTCCCAAATTCCATTTGGGACATCTAAAGTGTAAAAAAAAAAAAAATTAATTTTTTTTAACTTTATACGTCCCCAATTGAATTCGGGACGTCTAAAGTTTAAAAAAAAAAATTTACACTTTAGATGTCCCAAATTCTATTTGGGATGTCTAAAGTGTTACTTTAGACATCCCAAATTCAATTTAGGACATCTAAAGTGATGTCTAAAATAAAAAAATAAAAAATTTACACTTTAGATGTCCCAAATTCCATTTGGGACGTCTAAAGTGTAACAAAAAAAAATTAATTTTTTTTTTAACTTTAGACGTCCCAAATTCAATTTGGGACGTCTAAAGTGAAAAAAAAAAATTAAATATTTTTTTCTTACACTTTAGACGTCCCAAATGGAATTTGGGACGTCTAAAATAATTCAAAAAAAAAAATTAAATATTTTTTTTTACACTTTAGACGTCCCAAATGGAATTTGGGACGTCTAAAGTAATTCAAAAATTTTCCCGCAACCTGTATTGAATATAAAGGACGCTCGTGCCTTATATTAAATAAAGGAAAGCTTTCCTTCCTCTCTCTCTCTCTTTCTCGCTCCCACAGCAGTTTTCAATTTCTTTGATAAGAGTTGCAGAGAAAGACCCACATTCTATAGATTCAAATAGCTTTTTCCTTCGGTGTTTTCGCCATCGTCCCCCCTCTCATCATGCCCTTCGATGCCTCTATTTGCGACGGTAACTCTCTCTTTATTGCTTCTCAAATCTTACATGCTTGTATATTTATTATTATTATATAAGTTCCTCTCTTTTTCCACAATCAGATCTGGTACAGTGCATCTGGGTAAAAAATGGATTTTTTGAATTTTAAAGTTTGACTAAAAGAAGTTTGAACAAAGCTAGCAAAGTGGTGGAAGTATGGTGATGCTAAAAAAGAAAATTCCGGAGCCAAAAAGAAAATGGAGAAAGCTAGCATTTATGTTCAACAAAACTATTACAGAGGATTCTCGTCTGGAAATTGTGTTTGCTTTCGTAATTGATGACCTCAACATCTATAGGAAATTTGAAATTCAAATGACTTTAGACGTCCCAAATTGAGATTTGCGAGGTCTAAAGTCCTACACAGGGGGACTTTAGACGTCCCAAATTGAGATTTGGGAGGTCTAAAGTCCTACACAGGGAGACTTTAGACGTCCCAAATCTCAATTTGGGACGTCTAAAGTCCTCCCTTTAGACGTCCCATTTTTTTTGGACGTCTTTTCTTAAAACATATTACGCCCCCCACATAGACGTCCCCCCAGTTTTTGGACGTTAAAAGTGCCAAAATAGGGACGTTAAAACCCCTTTTTGTAGTAGTGAGACTATAAAGAATAGTAATGAGAAAAATAAATGGAAAAAGAGGTCTGTCTTCTTCAATCTTCCATATTGGCCGAATCTTGATGTGAGATACTGTATTGATTTCATGCATGTGGAGAAAAACGTTTGTGATAGTATTAGTAGAAGTTTTGGAGATGAACCTTTCATTATGGCATATCAAGCAAAACAAGTGTTCTATGTTACTGATCAGGTAAATAAAATGTGGTCTGTAGCTCTCTGAGGAAAAAGAGTCGTTGATATTCATCAGGAAATCCATTCAATGAATTATCTTCTTGAGACTCCTTCTTTTTCTAGGAGTCTACCAGAATTGAACAAAGAAGATGAAGCAGATAATGAACACGGCACAAGAAATGATCATCATGAAGGGATATGGGATGATATCACTTTATAAAACTACATTGAAGGTTAGTTAGCTAAAATAATTATCATGAACTATATTTGAATTATGTATATTGTTATTGGTGTATATATAACTACTTTTTTTTGTTGTCGTAATAGGAAAATGAAGGATATGAGTACGTCTTAGTGTAGATTCTCCGAAGCCAGCTAGTGATCATCAGCCAGAGAAGAGTGTGTATAAAGTATTTTAGCCATAATGAATAACAGCATTGTCATTAATGTAATTTAATCTTTGATGTATGTATGTAAGTGAAAAGATAAGGAACTTGGTCAAAACAATATTGTTATGGTTGTATGATTTCCTTACATTATGATTCTGTCTATGATTGTGAGTTTATTCATGGTTGTTTTCTTTGCTTTTATTTCGGTCAGCATTGTTTAAGCACAAGAGAGTTGAGTTTAAATTTGTTTTAATGAGTTTTGAGTCTCTCACATATGTATAAGATGTTAGTTATAATCTGTAAGAGAAGAATTTATTTGAGTGTCGTTGAAATGGCTGCTGCTCGCTGAATGAAATGTTTTAACAGGAGAAATGACTTGCTAGGTAAATGTTTTAAATGAATTTTTTTTTAAAAAAACTACTTTAAGACTGGTTCTCTCCAAAACCGATCTTAAAAGTACATTTAAGACCGGTTTTGGAGAGAACCAGTCTTAAAGTAATAATTTTAAGACTGGTTTCATAAAAAATTGGTCTTAAAACTATTACTTTGAAGACCAGTTTCCTAAAAAATCGATCTTAAAAGTATTACTTTAAAACCGGTTTGGTAGAAAACCGGTCTTAAAATTACAACCTTTTAGACCGGTTTCTCTGATAACCGGTCTAAAAATATTTATTTTTAAACTGGTTTTATAAATAACCAATTTTAAAATTTATTTTTAAAACCGGTTCCATAACCAGTCTAAAATGTGGTAGACTTTTAAGATCGGCTGTATTAAGATCGAATCCAAAACCGGTCTAAAATGTCTTTTTTAACCGGTTTTAAAAATGATTTTTCCACAGGTGAAAAAGTCACACGGCCATTTATTAGAGAAAGAAAATGACAATCTCAAGCGTAGTAGAAAACAATGAAAAAAAAAAAAAGGAGAGTAAATAATAAAAGCCCCCCACACACTCACACAATTATACAATTTATTGGAACATGCATAAATATGTATACCATTTTACTTCTTAAATATATTTAAAAGGCTTAATATCATTGTTAGCACCTATAATTTGATCGAATTTTGGTTCATATAGTTTCAAATTAATGGTTTGATCCTTTTAGTTGCATAAATTTTTTGTCTAAGTTTAACTATATATTGGTCCCTATACTTTTAATGAATTTTATTTTTAGTCTCTATATTTAAATTTAGACTAAATCCTTGTGAAACTATATGAAGCAAAAACAACAATTTGAAACTATAAATATTAAAACCAAAATTCGATTAAACTATAACAATTAAAAATAGTATTTAATCTATTTAATTTTTAAAAAAATTAATGTTATGAAATTTTAATTGAATCTTTAAGTTTAAATTATTTTATTTAGAATGACGAATAGCCTTATTAATATAACCATTCTTCTCCACCATCCTAATTCTATGTATTATTCCCAATCATCTTTCTTAATTTCCTCATTTTCTCCCTTTCTTGATTATTATTAAGGGAACATCAATAAAGATAAATTAAAAAAAATTAACAATAAGAAAAATGCCTTATATTTAGAACCAAGATCAACTCTCTAAATACGGCATATATTAAAAACTGGAGAGAGAGTGCCTATCATTTTTTTTCTAAATTAATATGCTTAACTTATAAATTAATATATAATTTACTAATACGTATAAGTATTCCAGAGAAATTATATAGCATATACTATAATTAAGTAATTTGTCTAGCTTCCTCGATCTCCCCAAATTAGTAAACTAACTCTCATATATATTAAGTACCATAGTATATAATGAATATTTCAAGAGTTGATTCAAACATACTATTCACCCCCCCCCCCCCAACACACACACATCCTTGCCATTGCTTCTTCTTCTTCTTGTTTTTTAATTTTAAAAAATACAAACTAAGATTATATTCGTGCATTCATTATTAATCACAAATATAAAAATAAATTAAATGTATAACCAGTTGCACTGTTTATTACTTATATTATATACAGATTATTTCTTACTATATATTTCATCTAATATATGAGGTCACTTAGTTAAAATATAAAATATTTAAATTTTTCTGATTAACAAAAATATTTGACTCTAAACAGATAAAGTAGAGGTCGCATAATATGTATAAGTTATAACTGACAGTATGAATAAAATTCCAAACAAAGAATAATATTTACGTTGCAGTTTAATTTTTAAAAAAATAAAAAAGAATTAGAAAGTAATTAATATAAGACACACATAATAATAAATTAACATGACTAATGGAGTGGAACAGTTCGGAAAGTTAATTGCAGATAGAGAGATATAGATGCATGTGTTGGAGAATCCCACACTCATGATTAGCCCAGTCAATACAAAATCTTAAGAATATTAATTAATTAAACATGTCTGAGTTCAACACTACCAACTTTATAATTAATTAAGTAATGGCCTTGCTTTCTTGTAAGCTTTATTCATTATTCTATACGATCTAGCTAGACACAAATATATCACTGTCTCTGTCTTTCCATTTCGTAGGCACGACACATTAACTCTTTATGCCTTTTAGATTAATAATATGATTTTGGGAGAGGAGTGAGAGCAACTAGTCCTTCCACTTGAATCATCTTTAATATTCTCTCTCGCCCTTATTTATAAGTAATTTGAAGGAGGTGTTTTGTGCTCCTTGTTATAAGGTTTGATTATTTATTACAATAATTTTTCTAACCCCTATTCAATATCGATGTTGAAAGGGAATTTTTTTTTTTAAAAGAATACATTTAATATGAACAAAGTGAAAAGTTTTTTTTATAATTTGTTTATAGAGTTAATAAGTTTAAGGTTTTTTCACTTCCAATAAAACATGTCGGAAGTGACTCGAGCTCGCTTCCTTTGGTCCTTTTTTTTCCCGCTAGGCATGTAGGCATCCTCATATGGAGACAATCTTGTTAGTCTGTTCTAGGCACTGTCGAGAACTAAATGTGAGCGATTCTTTCAGTGAGGATTTAAATATTGATTTGTCATGTTGTAAAGGACTAACCCATTTTGCCAATCCAAAACCCTACCGGTTCCCACTGGTCTTTATTGTGAGAAGTCTAGTATTTTTCATAATATAACATGTTTTTGTCTAAACCATTAAATTTTTCTACAAAATATCCCTAACTTTCTATAAAACTCTGACTAATTAGCTAAACTTCTCCAAGGGTAATTCTAATATTTTACAAGAAATACTAATTTTAACTTACTTTGTTAATTTATGTAAAGTTATTATTATATACTTATAATAAGGAGTGGAGGATCGGAGTAGTACATTTCAGTAAATGTATACACTATCTATGCAATTTCTCACTTGACCAATCAATCATGCTATCGGTTAATTAATTAATCAATTTAACTAAATCATTGACTACTTCATACAACAATCAATGCTGGTTTAATTTTAATTGTGATTTGGCTTTAAGACACACACATACATTCAGAGTATATAATATCTCATGATTTCCCAAGCAGTAATTCATAATCAACAATCTAATTAAAAAAAAACTAAGAACAGATTCTTTAAATTATATTCCGATGCATGAATGCCAATTCATAATTATATATCTTATGTGATGTTTGAGAATTGACTTACCCGGCCATGCATGTATTATATTATTCTCTCTCTTGTGACGTTCAAAATTAATATTCGTCATAATTAATGTTTGATTGAAAAAGTTGAGGCGTATATCTTAAGTAAAGTAAATTATGAATAATCATTGTGAATCAACTAATTAATTATTGAAGTTTAATTTGTTACAGTATTAAGTCTCAAGCTTTTGATGAATCCTGGTTTGAATGATTATCCAAGAAGCAGCCAGCAATAACAATGCATAATCATGTAATCCAAAGTAGATGTAACAGTCAATTTATTTTTACAAACAACATAAGTAAGCTTCCAAAAATATTATACAATTATAGCCCGTTTGGTTCGATTCTATAGGAGATAATTACATGTAATCCTGATACAACAAACGAATTATGAAGTTTGGTTACACTTATGTAATATAAAGAGGATTATATTTTATAATTCTGATTACATCATTTGATGATTGCTAACACTAATGAATCAGGATGCAGACATCCTGTAATCAAGTAAAAAGGAAATTATTGTCATTATCACATTTTAAATTGACTAGAGTGCCCACTCAAACTCTGTTAAATATTAAATAATTACCATAATTAAATATTAAAAAAATTAATTAATAATATAAAAATTTTAAAAATATTCCCCAATCAAAAAAATTAAAAAAAGTTATATTCTACAGTTAAAAAAATTAAAATATCCTATTAAATAATATTCTCATAATTAAATATTAAAAAATTACCATAAACTCAACTGGTACACTGCATAATATTTTCACCATTAAATATTAACAAATTACTATGAACCTAACTTGTACACGGCACAAAATGAAAAAATTGTCATGGAAAAATGTGTACATATTGTATATATATGTGTAGATAAGAATAATTTTGTCTCTTACTATATTATTCTTATATAATCTTATGTTTGATGTAATTGAACCAAATAATTTTTTTTATATGCATCATCTTTATTTAATGATGAACCAAACAAATTTATGTAATCATCGTTACATTACATTGCTTTACATTCATTGCATTTCCTCCTATTCTTTAAACCAAATGAGCCATTAGTAAATTTACTTCAGTTAAAATATTTACTTTATTAAATAAAAAATTCACTCTTGATTTCGGAATTTAACAAAATATAAATTGAACGTGTGATAATCAACAATTGCAAAATACCTTTGTTCCTTTTTTTTCTTGATTCATGAGATAAAAATAACTAGTACTATATATATGTACGTGCCCAAAGGCTCTAAATAATATTTAATATTTTTATTAAACTCAATACACAATTTTTGGATTTAGTCATAATATAATCCTCAAAGTTTAAATAGGGCATATAATGATTAGTACTAGACTACGTGTGTGTGTGGGGGGGGGGATATTCTGAAAAATGAAGATGATTTAAAATTAGATATTTATTAAAAAATTGTGCTTTCTTTTTATTTATTTGAAAAACGGAAATGTGTTTATATATATATATATATATATATCCCATGCTTATTTGTCGTATTTGTTTTTGTTTGTATTTGTATATGTGTTCCATACCACATATCAAACTCGGACATACTCTATCGTTATCTCTTTCATTATGCTCATTTTGAATTATTCTCAACCCCATCTATATATGCTTGCTAGCTAGCTGCGATATAATTGTACTGTATATATTCCTTACATTTTATAAGATTTTTTTGCATGATCCGCGGGATCTTTTATGTGCTGTGTGTATCATGTTAATTCATATATATTATGTATTAAAAGATGACAATAAAGCCCCCATACAAGAATCAATATATATTAACTAAAATAAAAGCTTCATAAGTTTACATAGATTTCAAGACTAATTACATTGTTTATAGCTAGTATATTGCGAAGCTTACTACAAACTATTATAATTGTGTGTGTGTGTGTTTTCGGTTTTGACGGTTTTTCAAAATTTCTTTACCTTTACTGCACAACATCGTAAAGAAGTTTTTACTTTTCACCGTTGTATGAAAACCCAAATTTCTCTTGGGTATGATATTATACACACACCACTCCCTCTTGTTCTTGTTACAAAGTATATTTACTACACCAAAATTAAGAAATCCGATTCTAGATATAAGAACCAGCTGGTAGAGGGTGAAATCTTAATTCACTTTGTTTCTCAAATTATACTCTCTTCAACTCTTTTTATAAGAACCTAAAATTTAAATTGCCTTGACCTTTTTTATAAGAGTCTGACAAGAGTTATTTGAACATTTAATGAGGTTTTTTTTTTTTCATTTTTACCCCTTATTAATTATATGTATTACATTAGTTAAAAGGTTTTTTTTTTGTGATTATATTTACTCTATTTCTTTCCCATGCTTACCCCTCATAAGGGCTTACTTGGGAAGTAAAATTTTATTTTAGATATACTTATTATTTTTAATTAATTTTAACCACTTTTTAAAACTGTGTAATTTGATTATCAGGCTCTTATAAATAAGACCGGAGGGAGTACTACCCCCGGCCCAAAATATAGGACCTAATTTATAGTGCAAATTAAACTATAAACTAAGTCCTTATTTAGGATTAGAAGAGTAATTTTTTTCTTATCTCTCTATTGATTGTGTATATTAAGAGGTTTTTTAATCAAGGTGACAGTTTCCAATGAAAATTATCGAAATTCAGGAAAATTCAACAAACATTTTTTATAAATAATATAAATAATTTCTTTTTTATTTCTCCAAATTAGTTATCTAACTCTTATATTTAGAATCAAATATAGTGTGTTATTTATCAATTAACCAGGTAATCAAAGCTTGGATTCATTATGTTGAAGAAAGGTTGATTAATTAAAAGGTATAATTAATTAAATACTCCATATAACAAGGACAGAGTTTGTCCCATAAACTATAATTATTGATTATATATACGCGATCCACGGGTGATACAGCTTTAATAAACAAAGACAAAGAGACATGGCCTTAATATTGTAGAAACTTTTGGGTGGTAGCTGGCTAGCTCATGTAGAATAATTAATCAAGCACTGGATAGACATTGATCAATCTGAAAATAGTTGATATTTTTCTTTATTGATTGTGTTGGAATCTTCTGGGAATCGTAGTGTTGGAGAAGGGGTTTTAATTAATTAAGTTGGGAATAACGTGGTGTAATGATATTTGCACACGTACAAGTTAATTAAAAAGAAAAAGGAAAGAAAAGAGACATATATATGTGTATGTGTGTGTAGAATGAAAGATAGAGAAACAAATATTATGGGAAGAGCAAGTTCAGGCGATCAAAGGTGGTAGTGTCGGAAACACACTCTACACTCCCACATGCCATGTTTTCCATGTTTCCCTTCATTCACTTTGCTATATACTTATTTATTTAGTGCTCGTTTGGAAGAGCTTATTTTTGGGCAATAAGTGCTTATAATTCGTGATTCACGGTATACGAGTTAAGTATGTGAGAGGAGTTTTTTCTCGGCTTGCGTAATAAGTGCGTTTTGCCTGTTCAAAACACTGAAACAAACACAGCTATACTTATTAAATTGTCAGTATAATTTTTTTTTATTTTAGATTCCTATTATATGCTCACTAATTTTCTCCATCGCATTATGTATATCTTTTCTTCTTCGTTGATCTATGTTCATAAAAGATTCGACAGAGTTTTACATTGGTTGTCGATAGCCTAATACAGCCCTCTTCCTTTACCTGGGCTTGAGACCGGTTATATCAAAATCATTTAAGACTTGTACGAGAAAGTAACAACCAGTGTTAGAACACCTAGAAGTGAGATAAAAGACTTTTATATAATTAAGGATTGACCTACATCAGTATCAACTTTGAGCCCTTATTTGTTTAACATAGTGGTAGATGTTCTAACTGAGCCAATCAAAGAGAAGATCCTTAAATGCATGCTTTTTACAAATGATATAGTTCTGTTGACTGAATCCAAGGAGAAAATTAATTCTAAACTTGAGATATGGAGAAGGATTATGGAGCTGAAGGGCTTTCCTCTAAGTAAAAGCAAAACTGAATATATGCATTGCAATTTTGATAAGAGACAATTTAGAAGTGAAGTGGAAGTTAATTTTGGGGGGGTCATTCCACTAATGCAACAAGATGATGAAATTGATAAAGGTATTAATTATAGAATTCAAGCGGGATGTTATAAATAGAGAAAATCTACTAAAGTTATTTATGATAAAAAAGTACCTAATAAGGTAAAAGGGACAATATGAATATAAAATTGGGGTGGCCGAGATAAGAATGTTGAGATAGATATGTGGTCATATAAGAAAAGATAAGATTCATAATGATAATATACGTGAATGAGTTGGAGTGGCCTCTATTAAAAAAAAATGGTAAAAGATCTTTTGAGGTGTTTTATTTGGATATGTTTAAAGAAGGCCATTGAGTACACGGGTGATAATGGTTGACAAGCATTATGGAATCCTCTAAAAAAAGGTCGAGGAAGATAGAAGTGAACACTCAATGAGATTATAAAATTAGATCTTTTGGTTTATAATGTATCTAAAGATTTGATTTTCAACAGAGTACAATAGCATCATACAATCCATGTAGCCGACCCCATCTAATGGGATAGGGCTTTATTGTTGTAATAGTAGAAGTATTATATATATCTTTTTGGTTTTTCACCCAACTTTGAACATTGACGACCACATATAATCTTCGATCAAGCATAAGGCGAATTTGGTTCAGAGTTTCTCACTTCTCACATTAAAATTATGAGCCTCCGAATTTTATTTTTAATTGGTTGCAATCCATGTAGCCAACCGCAGCTAATAGGATAAGGCTTATTGTATGGATTCTGTGATAGCCTAAGAAATAATACCCCGGTCCTTAATATAGGAGTTAGATATCTAATTTTTAAATATTAAAAAAAATTAGTTTAGTTATTTATGACAAATATATGTTGGTTTTCTTAAAATGGACGTTTTAGTTATATATAACACTACTCTTGAATGGAAACTTCTCAATATGTGTAGTTAAAATAGATGATTTGAATAAAATATTATGAATTTAGGAGATATAAAATGGATTAATGTCTTATATTTAAAACTAAATTTAATTTCACAACTAGCTTCTATGTATCAATGACCGAAAGTGGTAGTTTATAATATTTATGGTCCAAAATAAAGTGGCCAATTACACAGATATATATAATATTGCTTTCAATCTCTATTATAAGGAACTTTTTAGAAAGAATTGGTGGTTTTCATAATAAGTCACCAAGTAGAGCATAGTCACATTTTTTCGTAATTGCCCTATTTAAAAGTTAAGGCTAAGTTTAATGCAATTTTCCACTATCCCTCCTAAGATACAATTCATGATTCTAAATATAGGTAAATTAAAAAAAAATATATTTATAGACAAAATTAATAACTTAATTATCTAATTATGATACACATCACACGATTTGAATAATAATGATAATGATCATGCATGCCAACCAACTCCCTTATGTATATATTTAGAGTTAAATATTCTCAACCTTCATGATCCAATGATTTTTTTTTTTTGGGGACCAAAGCATGATTAAGTGAGTTATGTCCTTATCAATAAAACGATAACTGTAGTCTGACTTGAAATCTAGAGTTATACACCATAAAATATTTCTCTTCCCAAAAAGTTGATAAATTATTACTGATGTGAAGGGCACTGGATCGTCGATTTAAAAAAAGATATATACACACGTCAACTTTTAATATATACATATATATTCAACGTGGACTTTCCATTTTCCACATAAGCCAGATCATTTGATTATAGATTATGTGTAAATTAAAGCCATTAATACAATAGTAGTAATAATAATGAATGTGGCAGTTTTCACTTCACACACACACACACACACACAATGTGGAAATAATTGTGGAATATATAGAAAATGTTAAATTTTGTGGAAGCATTAGGCAGAATAATTAAATATAGAATTAATGCGCTTAATTAAGTAATATATGTGTGTCTTGTTGTGGTTGTAAGTTAGATGCTTGGTTGTTGCTTTTGTCATTGCAAAATCAAACGAACATATGAATCTACAATTCCTATTTCTCAGGTTGCCCACATGTTGCCATCAACCCAACATTAGAGCCAACAAGAATCACTTTGAAAATATCATCTATCCATACATAATATTACCTCCGGTCCTAATTATAAGACAAAATTGATTTTTTTTGGAGAAATTAAGGAAGCTAAATAAGTTACTTAATCATATCATATGTTATGTATTCTTAGATTATATATTAATTTATTAGTCAAACTAATTAGTTTGAAGAAAAAAATAAAAATAAAAATACTCTAAAGTAATTTAATTATATCTTCCTTAATTTCTCTAAAAAAGTCAACTTTATCTTATAATTAAGACCGGAGGGAGTAATAATTCACTTAGTTTTCATTTGTGACGATTCATGCATATGATGAATTCCGATTGATTGGGTTTATAATTAGTCCTCAAACTTTAATCACAACTTTATCAATGATAC
Organism: Inga laurina; assembly: GCA_963855925.1. NCBI lineage: Eukaryota > Viridiplantae > Streptophyta > Magnoliopsida > Fabales > Fabaceae > Inga > Inga laurina. Next base: position 10,935,545 of record OY979702.1, read on the forward strand.
GTCAATTGAAGATAGCAAAAACCAAGTTGGGCCAAAGCGATATTAAATTGTAATGATTAGAGTATGAATTTTAAGCATATATAACATGTATGGATATATATGTTGTTGTGTTGGGTTAGCTATAGCAAAATTAGCGTAATGTTATATATGTGTATATTGATTAATGATCATGGTACAAATGGACTATCTGCCCCATCTTTTGTATTCTAAATATAATACCTAATTAATTAATTTATAGGGAGCAAATAGATCGATTATTTTTCAGTAATATGTAAGATTTGCATGTTACTTTTTTAAGAATAACCTCTAACAAGAAATAAGGAGATTTGAGACTAATGTCAAATTAGACTAGCGGCATGAAGTGCCAAGTCTTTTAATTCAGGGTTTTCAAGTCATATATTATGAATGGAGCTCTTAGTTTGAAAGAGTCACCCTCTTTATGAGCATCTGCAATATTTGAATTCAGATTAGTCTAAGTCCGTGGAATCTTAGAGAAAAGAGGCCAGCTTCAGAGATTGAGTGGGAAACATTATTAAATTAATTAAAATAATATAAGGGAGATAAATGAGAAAAGATTGAGTGCTTATTGAAAAAAAAAAAATCAAGAGGGTGGGAAACATCATTAAATTAATTAAAATAATATAAGGGAGATAAATGAGATTAACATTTTTTATTTAACATCAAAATAAATTTTTAGCTAAATCTTATATTTAAAGTCTAAGTATATATTCAAAGTGATGGATTAGTGAGAATGAGTGAAGGAGGGGAAGAGGTGAAGAAGATGACAAAAACCAATAGATGAATGCCACGTAGTTAGCCGTCAAATGGGCAGTTTCCGCCTACAACAGGGTGGTCCCCATCATTTTTACCTGGCCGACTGCTAGCACTACACGCTACAGCTGTCACCATCGCCTCCTTCTTAGCCTCCAACATACTAAAACCCTCATCCAAAACTAAAACATTAAAAAAAAAAAAAAATTAAAAAAATAGATTGCTAAAAAATTTTACATAACAAAATTTATTGTCTAAAGATATGTAAGAACTCAGATTCTTGAATAGTTGTAACCCAACTTCAACATGTGCAACTTTTCTTTAATTCCATATACAATTAAAGATAGGTTTCATATTGTTAAAGAAGAGTTGCATCTATGTCTTTAAATAAATTACGGTTAAAGACCATTTTTATTCTGAAAGTATTGATTCAGGGGCAATTTTGCATAGGAAGTTTCAAATGTGGGGCAATTTCGCCCTAACAATTATCCCAGTTAAATTTGACCTTTAGTTGACCAAATTTTGAGGTAAATTTGCTCTTAACACTACTACAAAAAAGTAAAGCTGTGGCACTTATAATTGCATTAACTGTGGCGCTAGAGAAGTGCCACATATCTGGACGCCGTTAAAAAAAGCTGTGGCGCTTGGAAGCGCCACAACATTTTAATTTTTTTTTTTTTTAAATACCCTCCTATGGCGCTTGTTTGAGGAAGTGCCACTAGAGGGAGCCTCCTGTGGCGCTTGCGTCAGCAAGGCCACAGGAGGGGGGTCCTACTGTGGCGCTTACGTCAGCAAGCGCCACAGGAGACCCCCCCTCCTGTAGTACTTCCTCAAACAAGCGCCATATGAGGGTCCTTTTTTTTTTTCCTTTCTTCTTCTTCTTCTTCTTCTTTTGTTTTCCTGTGACCCTTTTTATGCTTCTTGATTGTGAAACTTTATATAAAATGAGTGGCTTTCATGTTTATCATCTCCACAAATTGTCAATCTTTCTATTTTATATTTCAACCTATTATATATATATATATATATATAATTTTCACATTTAAAATTCAAGTTCCCCAACAATAATGTTCTTACATTAATACTCTCCAAAGATAACATAAAAAATATCACAATACAAGAACTTGATATGTGAACACAGTACATCAACAACTAATTAAGTAAATTAAAAGATTACTATAACGCAAGCTTGTCGGCAAAAAAATTTAAACAAAAGAAAAAAGCAAACGAAACAAGCTAGGTTTTCACTCTTTCCTATTAAATTAGGAACAAAAAGGCAAACGTTATATTATGGTTTATCTTGACTAAAAAAAAATTAAACAAAGCAAGCTAGAATGAAACAGTTTTCTTCTTACAAATCTATTAATTGACCAGCGCAGGGAGTGGGAGACCACGTTGGTGACGCTAGCTTGACTGACGAGTGAGCGTGCGGGTGTGTTTTTTAGTGTGAAGATGATAAGAAATGGAGGGAGGGGGCCGACGGATCCACTAAGAAGATGAGAAAGGGAAAGTAATTTAATGGATGAGAGAGTAGTTGAATAATTAAAGTGGAGTAGTAATTAAAAAGAGAAGGAATGGGGGACAGGCACGAGATTACTACGCGGGAAATGAAATAATTAAGAGATATACACTATCCATTTGAAATTTTTCCTTTTTTTTTTTTGAAATAGGCAAGTGTGGCGCCTAAACATTTAGGCGCCACATATTGCCTCATCAGCTGCTTAGGCGCCATAGCTGATATATTATATATCATGTGGTGGGTCAGGCGCCACAGCTGGTTGCATGGCGTCAAGTGTGGCGCCTGTGTGGGCAAGCGCCACACTAGGCCTCCCCAATTGTGGCACTTAACCTATTAGGCGTCACAGCCGGTACCCAAAAAAAATTATACAGGTAAAAAAATAAAAAAAGGGAAGCTGTGGCACTTGTTTAAAGAAATGCCACAAAATATGCGCTACCTTTTATCCTTTTTGTAGTAGTGTAAGTGAAAACTTTTAAGGAAAATTTACTCATAAGTTGAAACTTCCAGAACTATTGGCAAAAAAAAAAAAAAACAAAGAAAAGAAAAGAAACTTTCAGTGTAATTTTGTTTTTCATGTAATTTTTGTTAAGATGCAAATTTGCTCCTAAGTTGAAACTTCCAGGGCTATTGGCAAAAAACAAAGAAAGAAAAGAAACTTTCAGGGCAATTTTGTCGTTCATGTCATTTTTATTAAGATGCAAATTTACCTTAGAAGTTTTCACTTTAGAGTAAATTTGCCCCTATATTTAGTCAACTAACGGTCAAACTTAACTGTGATAACGGTCAGGATGAAATTGCCTTATGTTTAAAACTTTCAGCGCAAAGTTGCCCCTAAAGCAATACTTTCAGGACAAAAAAAACCTTTAACCCAATAAATTTCAAGTATTTTTGAACGATAATTTTAAAATATGGAATTTTATAATATATATTTGATACAATTATTGTATACTTTTGCATCCTCGTTCTTTATATTTTGTTGCTACCTTTTTTTTATTCATTGAATCACCAAAAAATTATGAAGAAAAATCAACTGATAAATACATAATATGCTGATAGTCACGTTAAGAAATAATAAGACAACGAATTTCTTATGTTATTTGTATATAGTAGAAGGATAATTATTTTTATTAAAAATTAGTATGAATATATTACATTTTGACTTGGACGAGAGAGTGTGTATATATATATAATATTATTTTAGAGGACGTATATGTTACGGGGTAAGGTGTAAATCAGCCCTTGGAAGCATTCAAAAAATCTCATTATCACCTTAGAAGTTTTTTTAGTCTCAAGAACACCATGAAAGTTTAAAAACACGTAGTAATGTTGTCTTAGCTGTAAGTAAAGTTAATTTTGACTGTTAATTCTATATTTTAATTGTAATAATACATATGTCACTCTTACCTAACACTACTCATTAGTCATTACACTACCTTAGTATATTTTATTCTAAGTGTTGTATTGTTGGTACCGATTACTACGCAAGAGTTCCACATGTATTATTTCAGTCAAATTAAAAAGTTAACAATTAAAATTAACTTTGTTAATAGTTAGGAGTAACATTGCTACGTTTTTAAACGTCGAGGGTGATATTAAGATCAGCAAAACTTGTAGGGTAACATTGAGATATTTTGAATATTTTTGTGGTGGATTTGCATCTTAACCCTATATATTACCATCAAAATAGAAAATTCCATAAGCGATTGCATATAACATTTTAAAATAATCAAATATTTTTGGTAAAATAAAAGACTCAAATTTTATTTTCAATCACCAATTGTTTTTTCAATTCAAAGTTATGCATATCCATTACATATATATACGATCTATCCATATTGCAATATAATTTTAGTATTTTGAATTAAACATGAAAATTATATAATTTTTTTATATATATCCACATAGATACAATACGATACTACATATGTCATGAAGAATTGAGAAAAAAGAAATTGATGTGAAATTAGAATCATCATCAAAATAATCAATTTGTATTTTTGTTGGTGGAGTTTTCTTTTTACATTTTTCTCACCAAAGAAATATAGAATGCACACGTTTTCCAACGATTCAATTCAGACAAAGAATATACGTCTGATTTCATAGAATAGACGCGTGAATTGATGCTTGGACATATTATTTAGAAGTTAGAACTAATAATGATCATCAAACTTCAATTCAGAAGAAAACTTAAACAAAAATTTAAAATACTCTATTAATTATTAAGTTGAATATTTGATTTGGTCGACCACTGTCATGATTCTTCGGTCCACCATTAATCAGTATTGGCTCGTTATAATAACTTCAATTAATTAGGAAAAGACAGATATATTAAATATTAAAAGATATGTTCAGATGAGAAAGACAATTTAGTCTAATCATATATATATATATACATATAATTTCGCTGAGACAAATCGTTTAACTAATTAATATAGATAACCCTACCAAAACTTTGATTAAATTAAAAGACCCTATTAAAAACCAATATTGTTGAAATGTTTAATTGCCTTGCTAAGTATAATATAGTGATGATAATTGGGTTGATTGATAAGGTATTTAAGACTTCTTTAATTAAGTAAGATTTTAAATTTGCGTATTGTAAATTTTAAAAAAAATCACATTAAAGAACTTCACATTAGGGCACCAATAAAATGTCCAATTATTCATGTTGGTGACAAAGTTTTAGAAGAAAAAAAGCTCGTTTAAGAGGAACCATCATATTCTGATTTCTGTTGGCATTGAAATAATGGTGATTTACATTATACAGTTAATAAATGGGAAAATTCCAAAAAACTACATTGAAAATAGCAAAAGGACATTTCACTACATTGAAATTGCAAAAGGACAGATCAGGCGGTGTCAGACGGACAGAGGAATCTGGCATTTTGAAATCTCGGCAAAATGACGAAAATGCCCTTCAGCCCTCCATCCCCACTTCAGAATAACAACATGATCCTCGTAATTAACGCCTCCGGATTCGTTATTAACAACTTCAATTCTTCTTTTACAATTCATAAGTTTCAGGACCAATAACACCACCGATCTCGCCATTAACAACTACGGATTCGATATTAACAACTCTATTTTCTTTATTCGCACTTAACAAATTTCAGGGCCAATAACAACACTCATATCTTAATTAACAACTTTGGATTCGAAATTAACAACTCAAATTTCTTCTTTCACAAATAACAAGTTCCAATGTCAATAACACCATCGATCTCGCCATTAACAACTCCGGATTCGCCATTAACAACTCCTATGTTGTTATTCCTACTGAGGGCTGAAGGGCATTTTCATCATTTGGCCTAGATTTCAAAATCCCAAATTCATTTGCCCGTCTGATACCGCCTAATCTATCCTTTTGCAATTTTAATATACTGAATTGTCCTTTTACTATTTCCAATATAGTTTTTTAGAATTTTCCCTTAATAAATTGTTTTTAATTTTTAAAAATTTCATTGTTTACATTGTGTTATTTAAATTTAATTTAGATAGCTTAACAGTTTTAATTTAATTCTCGTTAAATTTTCATGTTTTCCTTTTAATTTAATAGGTACAAGGTGATAGATGAAAATATGCTTCTTTTTCTTTTTTTAACCATCAAGCACTTGGTTCAATTGGTAAGGGGTTATACCAGTATAATCAGAGAGCTCGATCCGATTATTCTAGACTCCGATAAATCTTCTAAGTTAAAAGGAGGTAGATACAGGATAACGAATGCTTCATGCAAAAAAAAAAATATGTTTTTTGATGACCTTTTCAGCCACCCGATATCTAACACTTTTGTCTAAATTCTACTGCCAAGTATCCAAACAACCAATTAAATCAAATTGATGCTTTATTTTAACAATCATTTTTTCTGAAAAAAAAAATAATGTTATCTAAAGAAAATCGAGTCCCTTCCACTCAATTTAATCACTTAAAATAAGTATTTAATTTGTTGTGTGTATGATATATAGAAAAAGGGAGACATGCATGCATGCATATGCCAAAACTTGATTAATTATTGTTTAGAATTTACCTTTTGATTATATGTATATGTTTTCTTCCTTCCTTTTCGCGATTTCTATCTTTGGAGTTTGAAGTGTCATAATCAAGCTAGTTGAAAGATACTAATCACCATGAAAAAAAAAAATGAATGGGTAGAAATTAATAATGGTGGGACACTTCCACAATGAATTTGAGTGAAAGGGGTGAGATCATTTTTCCAAGGCATTATATTCTTAAATTGTCTTTGTCTCCAAGAGGGGTCCAGTAATAATTTATAATTTAATAGCCTGTTCTTATTTTCCCTTATGTATTATTTATTAATTAATGATATATATATATATATATATATATATTTATATATATTATTTTGAACTTTGGTGTGTGTATTATATAATTGTTTTTATTAGTGGATGGATGTGCTGATTTGAAGCCATTATGTCTTCTCAAGTTGCTAGATCTATAATACTTACATCCACTTCCCTCCTATCTTTCTTTGTTTCATCTTTCTTGTTTGAAATACAAAGACAAACATATATTCACAAAATAAATAATTATCAACTACACACTCTTCTCTGTGTCTTCTTTTTTTATTTTTGTGCAAATCCCAAATAATATTAATACAATCATGTCACAGTCACTTTCTCAATAATCTTGTTTGAAAATAATTCTTGTAAAAACAATTAATTTTATCATCTAACTTGCCTGGTTGCCACATCATTTCATCTGATTTAATTGAATTTGAAAATAATGTTGTTTCAATCAAGGCAGTGGATGAATTGATACAACAATAAATTTATGGAATATATATATATATATATATAAGTAAATAAAAACTCATATATTATATTATACTAAACAATGAAAAATAAACACATTTTACCCATATCTCAATATTATTGAAACATATAAGTTTAGAAGAGACAGACATATATGAATCATCACTGCATCACATTCTCCATGACGAGGTTGTGAATGGAGGGGCTTCATGTTGGGTATACATGTCCTTTTAATTGTTTGCTCCATAATTGAATATTCATTTATTTTCATTTTTAATATTATATGCGCAGCTCTTATTAAAATTACCAGCTAATCAATTAATATTCATTGACACATGGACAGAAGCAGGCCATGTATATATTGTTTCTTTTTTTTTTCTTACTTATATATCCTTATTAATTAGTTAATTTACTAGATCATAAATGTGTTATATATATGCATATAGAAGTCATTATTTGAAAAATATTATATTGCAATAAAAATTAGAAGTTCAAATTTGATTATCATTTCTAACATGTTTAAATAATACTAAGTACTAAATAGTTATAAAAAAAATAAAAGTAATTACATATACTACCTCCCACCTAAATATAAGCATTATTATCAAACTCGTGAGTTGACTCTTCGATTTTATCGTTTTTACGCTTTTAACTTATAAAATCGTGTTGAGTTACTAGTAAACTCTACCACCAGTTATAAACTCACTTAAACTCGTGAGTTTATATACCGAGTTTATCGTTTTTAGCTTACAAAACCGTGTTAATTCACTCTTAAACTCGTGTTAATTTTTTCAATTTAATCATATTCAGTGGCATTATATATAAATTTTATAGAAACTTCTTTATTAAGTATAATAAATTATGAATGTTGATGGATTTAATTTTAATTATTTGGATTTAAAATATATTTAATTAAATTGTTGAAATTTTTATATTTTAGTTATTTAATCATACAATATTAATACCTATTTAACAATAAAAGTAAACTCTTACGAGTTTACATCACTATCATGAGTACGCTTAAACTCGCGAATTTGACAATCTTGAATATAAGTGCTAAATAAGGGGTGTATTTTGATCATAAATATAAGACCTCATGATTAATCCACTTTATCTCCCAAATTTAAAATTTTATCCTCAAAATATCTGCATTGATTACACAGAAGAAGGATGTTTCCATCAAAAGTGGTTACAATGCACGTAATTAAAAAGGATATTTTAGACAAATCAATATACATATTTATTATAAATAATTAAGGGAAAAAGACAGAAAAATACCACTTGAACTTCAAAATCTCAAATTAGTCCTTTGACAAAGATTTGCGTTGTCAATCTCATTACTATTCTTGTCAGCGGGATTTTGAAGTTCAAATAATATTTTTCTATCTTTTTCCCAATAACTAACTTAATTAATTTTTTTAATATTCAGGTGTTACTTATATATGTCTTATATTAAAGAAATATTCAATGCATACGAATGATTTCTTCTTAATGGAGATATGCCAGATAGAAAGAGTCAAAGGGACATCAATCAATCAGATCAAAGGAATTCTTTGGAAATGTTAATTTGTTCACTTGTTTACTAAAGCTTTCCCCACTTGGAACCTTTCCAACTATATCTTGTTGGTTTTGGGTCTACTTGCTTTACTATTTCCATCAAAACCAGATGGGAATTACCTCAATAGAATTAAAGTCCCCGCATATGGATAAGGAGCTAATTTTTACTAGCAATAATTGGATAGAGTAAAAAGGAACTTGATTCATCTTAAACAAGATTGAAAGTTTAAATCTTATAGATAAAAAAAAAAAATCACGTAGGTAGAATTAACTCCAATTAACCCTACAACAATATTCGATCAAATCTAACATGATAATACATTAATTGAATCCAAAATAAATGTATATAGAAAATATTTAACATATTTACGTTGAGGGTTTGAATATTGTAATTGAAAAAAATTACGTTAGGAGAACTATTCTACATTAGTTAAGATTGATCATGCTCGAATTTGATTTGGTAGCTTTGAATTTTAGATAAATGTATAAAAATTTGATAACACATCTACATACTTAATTGAGTGAGTACAGAATTTAGGTTCATTTCCCTATTAGGTGCAAATTCTCCAATCAAATATCATTACATAGTTAATTTTTTAACGGTACAATTCATTTGAATAAAATTTCAAACACACTTATTAATAATAAAAATCACATATGATAACAAAATTTGACTGAAGAATTGAATCTAACGGATACAAGCAAATGGACCTAAGTTTTGTCCGATAAGTAAATCTATTTAATTAATTAATTAGTTTGTAACTGTGAGATAATATTCTCCTTTAATCAATGTCCTCTCACAAGATCATAATTAAGATAATATATGTGTGTGCACTAACAAATATGCATGTAAATAGTAGGTAGAGAATGGTGAGGGGTTTAAATGAGTTGAATGAAGGCATATAGAGTAGTTTCAAAAGAAAGAAGTAGGACGAAAGAAAGAAAAGGAAATAGTGTTTGGAAGTAAGAAGAAGAAGACATAGGAGCATGGGTAGTTATGTCTTTGCCTTTATTTCCTTCTTTCCTTCTCTTCTTTTCAACCTTTTTCTCTTTACATCTTTTTGGTTGTAATCTATTCTCTTTCTCTTTTATTGGAACATGACATTTTAGTTTCCATGTGCCTCTCCATTTATATATATATATATATATATATATATATATCTTTTTCTCTCACACATGAAAGACAAACACCCAAAAACTATAGGCTTAATATTCTTACCCACAACTTCATCTAACCATCATTGTTATTCACCAAAAGACTCTCCAATCACTTAAAAAAAACTAGTTTTAATATTTTATTTTCAAATTTACCCCTTACTTATAATTTAGAGGATTTATACCTGTCTTTTCTATTCCTTAATATAAAAGTTAGATAACTAATTTTTGGATATTAAAAATTAGTTAAGTTATTTATTTATCATAGATAAGTGTTCGATACCCTAAAATACTCTTTTTATATCATGTCCATTGGAATTACCCTGAAAGGAAATTAAACTCTTTTAGTATACATATGCAATCAATAAAGATACTTTGGAGAAAAAAATAATAAATTTAGAAAACAAAATGTATTGGGGTCTTATAAATTTAGCTCTTATGCTATAGAATAGAGAGAGTATTATTCAATGATGATAATTACAGCTCACAATAATTGAAGAATAGATATATATAATAATATGTGTACTATTGATTTTTTGTGTATTTATGACAAGGATTAGGAAACATATATATATATATATATATATATATATATAGTTTATGAAGTTTATGCAAATCTTGTCAGATAAAATGAAATTTCCATGCTACCTAAAGTAAAACAAACAAAATAAAAGTGACCAAAAAGAAGTTATAAATGGTAACATGTCAAAAGAAAGAAGAAGAAGAGAGATGACGAAGGTGTTATTAATAATTACAACAAAAAAGCTTTTCCATGAATTGACATATGCTTTGCAAGGAAGGATCCAAGGGTCCATGCATGAATTAATTGATCACTTTTCCTCTTTATTTTGTTTTTCATTTTTTCAGAAACCTTGGTGTCGATATGGTAATTAAAGTGACGCAATGTTTGAGAAAAAAGTGTGGCCAACAAACCCTAATCATCAAATTGCATAGGACCCTCTTTAAAATTCCGGGACATCCTTTATTTTATAATAAATATAACTTGATTATTAATTGTGAAGAATTGATATTTTCAATACAACCACCAGGATCAAACTATAAAAGAAAATATATTAATTAATCAGTACGCAACTTATTACGCTTATCTGTTTTAAGACCTTATAATACTTGTATGTTTGTGTATATATATAAAAAGATCATAAATTTAGTATTAAGGCGTATATTCCTTTACGAATGCACATGTATTCTCTTATGGGAGACAATTCTGTTTGAGGCACTATAGGGTATTAAATGTGGGCACATCTTCCAACGGAGATTCAAATCTTAGTTTGTCATGCTGTGAATGACTAGCTCTTTCCGCTAGATCCAACCCCTGTTGGTACTATTATTTCTACTATACCTCATATATAGTGACAAAAATGCATTTTAAACCGATATCAAATACTCTTTTGGTCCTTAATATAAGATATATTTGTGGAGTTGATCTATCTTGGCCTTAAATATAAGATATAATTTTTATATTTGTCAATCTTGTTCTAATTTAGCCTTATTAATTCTCCCTCAACAATAATCAAGGAGAAGAGGGAATTAAGGGAGATGAGTATGATGTTCTAGCTAATAGATGTCATATTAACTAATTTAACTAACTTCTTTAATCTAATTAAATTAGGTTAATATGTCTTATATTAAGAATCAAAGGAGTATATTATTTAGCATGAGTAGGCCAATCAAAACAACTATAGGTTCAGTAGGAATGATTTTAATTTTATGAAGCAAATTAAATTAAAGTTGAAGAGTGATGAGTGGAGAAACAAACCATGTGGGTGGGGAAGGCCTATCTTTTAGATCCAAAAAGAGCAGTTTGCTTGTGAACGTCCAAAAAGTCAAAGCATCAAATCTAAAAGATCAAAAAAGTCTCTCTTCCTTTTGCAAAAGCAAAGCTCAATGTGTTGTGTTCATATAAATATAAAAACAAACTATATGTTCATTATTGTAGCCTTCAATTCGTTTTGCGTAATTAAACAGTAAAAATAAGATGAGACTCACCTTTCACTCATGCCACTGTCTTTCCTAGCTAGTTTGCAGATTTATATGCATCACCTTTTCCTCTTCCTCTTCATCACTTGCCCTCCTTTGTATATTTTCATGGCGTATATCTTTTTTTTTTATTTGGTCAAGTGTATAATCTCGTTTGAGGATTAGAGTGCAACGGGTTTTTGCCTCCCAACAAGTGAGCTTATCGGAATTTAAACTTGCGTTCTCCTCCTTACCCCGGGGGTGAAGCCGCTTACCACATCAACCAATAACTTATTGATTCATGGCTTATATCATTAAACACACAACACACACACGGTATTAAATTATAAAGAATTCTCAGATTGATTAATTAAAGAAAAGATTAAAGGTATGTAATGTAGCAAATGAGTTACATCAAATAGCTTAAGTTATTTTGATAGAAAGATAACCTTCTCATATATACTTGTATATAAAATTCTAACACATGTGGACCTTTAACTATTTAACTGCACCATTGGATAATTTTCAAAATAGTTATATATATATATATATATATAAAGAGTGTAAATTGGTATTGGTTGAGTAGTTAAATTAAAGTCGAAATCAGATTCTCTATAAGAAGAAGTTATGTGGTCGAAAACAAAATAGCACATTGGATACTCTCTTATGATGAATTATACTGTTCTGTTTTGTATGATTATATTGTTTCTGATACATGTTGTTGCCTTGACCCAACAGTTGACCGGGGGGGGGGGGGTGGGGAGATTTTTTATCCAATCAATACTCAATCATTAGATTAAACCAATGAAATAGATTTCAAAAAATTAATAGAAATTAAAGCTGATATTATTTTTTATTTATTATTTTGATTTATTTACATGAACCACTTTTTCTCTCCTTATTTTCAACCACTTTCTTTTTTGTCCTCCATTTTCTTCTTTACTGATGCATTATTCCAAAGTCACTTTTATAATTACAAAGAATTCAAATTGTGTTAAAAGCAAACACATAATTGAATATACGAACTGAACAATCAGATCTGATGAATCTTCTCTATCTTAAAGAATATGTTATCATCATGGCGTCTCAAACTATATACACACTTGATCAAACAGTCTAAATGTTTTTACTAATATTTTACGTATATATATGATCTTATATTTTCTTAACATATCTAAAATTTTATTGGGAGAATTACAACAAGGTTTCAAGGAAGGGATATAGTCACCCAAAAATTTGATAACAATTGAGGAGCATATAATAACAAGTTTCAGTACACAAAATAACATTTGTTGTTGAGACATTTTAATTATCAAATTTCTTCCTAGGACCTCATAGTAATTTTCCTAATTTTATTCTTAAATTCTCTATAAAATAAAATATAACTTGTAATCAGATGTTTATGAAAAGACACTAATAAATTTTATAAGTAATTAGGGTAACCTTTTAGGTCAATGGTGTTATTAAAAGAAGCTATTCAACAAAAAAGGCCGGGGTTCAATAGTATTATTAATTTTTCTTTTCGTTTGTTATGTATATTTTAAATTATTTTATTTCATATTATTTTCAATGAACTTGTAGGTGTGGTAATAATATGAGTATAATTTGTGGGGAAGAAGAATTATTTATTAATTAGAGTGATTTGGAAGGAGTCAGCATCGAAGAAGGAGGAAGAGAGAAGTAAGGCAAATGAAATGGAACGCCCTATTTGGTTGGCTTCCAATCTGCACACGTTTTTCTTTTCATTTGTTAGGTTTCTGCTTTCACCTTCACTTTTGTGTGTGCGTGTGTGTGTGTGTTTGTGGGGATAAACACACTCACACACACTATACAGTTTTAGTTATCCCAGTGCATGTCGCAATCACTGCCCCTCCACATGCAAAAAAAATAATATTTTTCGTCTTAAATATGGGAACTGGATAATTAATATACATATATTAAAAGAGTAGTTAAATTAGTTATTTATGATAAATATACTCTGTTTATCTAAAATACCTCTTTAATTAGTTGCATTGAAGACTACCTTTATTAATAAAAACCCTATTTAGCATGTGCAATCAATAAGATTGTATGGGGAAAGAAGTATAAATTTGTGAAATAAAATAGATTGATGTCGTATATTTAGAATCTAAGCAAAATTTTCAACTAATTCTTACATTTAGGACCAGAGGGAGTAATTAATTTTATTTGTGAATTTTTATTGAGTTTATTAATAGTTGTTATACTCATATGACATTTCATTGTTGAGAGCCTAAGTACTTGTTTGGATTGACAGTAGAATCTATTTTTCCAATGTGATTTATGTTATATGAGTTAAGTATGTAAGAAGAGTTTTGTCTTGACATATATGAATTTGCTTTTTGAAAGTTAACTCAAACAAGAACTTAAGGTGTTTAAAAAAGATTATTTGACATTGCATAATGCACAATTCATTAGTACGTACTGCTAATACAAATTTGAATATCATCGAGTCTAAATAGGTATAATTATTGCAACATAATTTTTTTTGCATTTACAAAGTTTAAATTTTGGATCATGTTTAAAGAGACAAAGCCTTTTTATTTTGCATTATTGTAATTGGTTTTGTGAGAATATGGTCGAAGTGAACGTTGTATTTAAACTCTCATAATTCTTTTTGCTAAGGCTAATATCTGTTGGTTATGACTTGAGGGCCCCATTTCTATCCAAGGAAACTGGTTCTTGTTAGAAAATTTTATTTTGTATAGTCTTCTTTAGCCCATACTTTGTATATTTATTTAAAAGTAAATAGTTTCTCCGTAATTATAATAATTGGGGGTACCCCTCGTTCTTAGGTTCAGCTGGCGAAGGGGTGGACATTCTCACCAAAGGGAGAGGGTTCGATCCCGGGGAAGTCCACTTAGTTGTGGTCCAGTCGACGCGTTGGGGGAGGTATCCCAACTTAGAGCCCTGCCTTGGATCGTGGGTGAGCCTAACACATTTCCTAAAATTTTTGTTTAAAAAAAAACAATTGGGGGTGAAACTTTAGATGGTTCTAAAAAAGCACCTCTAGTTTTGTGTAAACCATCCTTTTGATTGAGTGAAAAGGCCAGCATAAAGATCACTTGTTTAAAAGAAGAGTTTAATTCCAAAAGACTAGTCTGTCTAGATTGGAGGAAAAACCCTTTAACTGTTAAACCACACCACACGTAACAAACTTCTCAATATGGGGCTCATAATATTTTGCCCTTGAAACTTAGCACCACATGAATTTATACAAGTTTCCATGCGATTTGAAGGTATTTAATGAGAAAACCCAAACTTCTACCATAAGTTGAGATGTTTGTGAAATTTTGGTTGAAGCATGAAAGAAAAGCATAATACTATGAACTACAAAATCGATCAGTTGCTTGGGCTTCGAATTGTCTTCTACAAGACTACAACCACAACCAAATAAATAAATAAAAGCATTGTATATCTACAAAAAGACAAACATCTTCTATGTACAACGTTTTCCTCTTCATCTTGAAACTGTTCACCAGACCACAACATGACATTCCTTCAAGCCCTCAATGGAGTCCAAAATCCAATGGATTCTCAGAAGCCTAAGTTACAGAAATGAGCTTGGCGTGCATGCTACTCTTCAGAAGCATCAGATGGCAGCTTATACGTTCGGGTAACTCGAATCTGAATCAAAAGCAAGTAATTTAGAAAACTCCAGATTAATACTTCATAAAATATGCAACTTTTTAGCCAAAGTCCCGTTGGCTTAGTGGCACAGGTTTGCACCCGTGATTGATTGCAGGTTTGATCCACCGGTCTCCCACAAGCATTGGCTTGCCATTGAAATTTCAGAATTAAGATTGTTTGGTTCGTTAGGGAATGTCAAAAAGGATATTTACGGAAAAAACTAACACTATAGACAAATGATTTTATATTAATAATCATAGAGAAGGGTCTTATAGTAAGGATCACATGAGCGTCATGCTGTACAAGCCCCATAAAACTCTCATATATTATGTTACTTATCAGAAGACAAACTGTATAAGTCTAGGTGAAACTCAATAGTACCAAAACTAGGCTCTCCATACATCAGCACTATTGTATGAGATACATTATGATCATACCATTAGCGACACCAAACAGTGAACGGATGTCATGTTATATCTTGTTCTCTGATGGCTAACGTTAATATGACGTTTCAGTGGCAAAAATGAATAGAGGAATGAACTCCATAAAAGGTCCATTTAATTACAAATTACCGAAGAAGCTCAAGGTTAAGCACAACAATCGTATCTATATGGGCAGGATGGCTAAACTGGGATCTGGTGAAGTTACTAGCCTAAAACGGAAGAACAGGAGCATAAATTTTACCTGCGCCAGAGCATAGATTGCTCGCATGATTCTAGCATAATCAGTTCCAAGCATTTGAATGACAAGATCTGCAAGAAAGGTTCCCCAAAGCCTGTACAATGTAATATTAGACGTAAAATTGTCAACACATAGCAATAAATGTGCCTTAGAAATACCCAAATCTGAAAGCAAAGAGGTCAAAGAAATCTAATCATTAAGTCCATCAATAACGATGTGGTAATCAATTGTCATGTAATTTATTCCCAAAGCTCCAACCACTAGCTCATAAATTTTTCCCTCAGATTTGCGCGATAAAAATCCCATCTTTCATTTTGCTCAAAAAAAAAAAAATCTCATCTTTCATTGTCATAAAAAGCTAATAAGAGAGGAACAAGAAGGCGTCTGGATTAAAGTAATAATACGTCATCAAAATTTAGGCGAAATCATCAGATTCCTCCAAACAGAGAATTGATATAAATTTCTGAGACAAAAACCCTTCTACAGTTAAGGAAGGTGCTAATGACTGAGGAGTTCTAATAGACCTCTCTTGAAGAGATTACTCCATCTCAGAATGCAAGAAAACAGTAAAGTTGATATCAACATGTGCATAGATATTTCATTTTTAACCACTATTTTCATCATATAGAAGAGTTTTGCAAATATCATTCTGTAATATAAATTTATATTTAAAAGGAAAATCAGGAAGAACAAGTTATAACAAAAATACACAGCTTCAAGAAATATTAGTTATGAGATGAGGTGAAGAAGATACACAGGTCCAAGTAGTGTCATCATGCTTCTGATGCCCACATATCTTGATGCAGCGCCAAGAAAACCCTGGAAAAGTTCAAAGTTAAGATGAGGAAGAATGGTTTAAAACTCAAAAATTGAATCATACTTGCTTTTTGCACCAAATCTATGCACGCAAAAGAGATGAAAAAGTTCCAGTAATAGCATTTTATTCCAGCTATTTCAGAAATGTATATATTTAAACGGGCTGAACCAGGGAGTTGATATCGTGAATATATCGATATAAAATTTATAATAAGCCATATTATTCACAAGTCATAAGTCGAAAAGCTTGCCTGAGACTCTGCAAGACGTAGAAATGTGTTTAGTTCATTATAAAATTGACGTATAATATGAAATTTCAAAGTATTATAATGAGATACATTAGAAAAAGCATGTATACAGGATACGTGTTCAAATATTTTAAAATCTAGGCTTTTTGAATGTAATTCATTATGGTAATCACAATAATATATTATCAGATTCCTTCAATGATTACTTAAATGCATTCCTATGAATAAATCATACAACTTCAATTTTTAAACAAATTAATGGCCAATGTCTGTCACCTGTCTTGCAGCAAGCAAGGCAGCCCTGGATTCTAGATTAACAACAGCTAACTGTCCACCCTGGAAATCATGGAGAACAGAGTATGTCAATGGTCAGGAGAAACAGCATTTTAGGTTATCAAACCCCAGTCCCCACCAATACATACCTTCTTCACTAACTCTTTCTTAATCTGGTAGTTTGCAGCTTCTAAAAGAACTTTCCCAGATAATTTTCTTGTTAACTACAAGATTCCATCTAGTAATCAAAAGAAACCAAAGACCAAAGGCTTTCTATTGGAGACTCATTTAAGATAACGACAAAACAAGGATATCATTCTCTTACCAATTGATATATTTTTGTGAATGTAAATAGACCACCACCCTTAAGAGGACAAGAGAAGAAAAATAATTAGAAGAGATATATCACCTTAAATTGAATCAAATCATTATGAATTAAAACTAAACGTTCCATCTGAAGTATCTTTATGAACCATTTAAGAGACCTTTAAAATCATTGACTGAAACTCTCCGGCAGCTGCAAGAACTTGTGCTTTCCATTGACTGAGTTGGCCGTCCTGAACATTAGATGCCGTGCCAGTATCCAAAAAATCTACAGGAGTTTCTGATTTTTCACTGGAGAAATATGCAAGATTTAGATCATCACTGCACAGCGAAAAAAGGAAACAAATGTGTATCCAATGAATCATAGCAAACATATGGTAATCAGGAAAGAAAAACCGCTGCCTAATAGTATCAGTATAAAATGGAAAGCATAGTGCTGGTGCAGAATACCATCTAACCAAACTTGATTTGAACACATCAGGTGTCAAAAAGAATTGGCAGCTTTAACTACCAGGCTATCTAAAAGTTCATTACAAGAAGCTCTAATGTCCCTTCATAAAGTTAAGTAAGTCTTTGTTCTATGCAAGGACAAAGGAGAATAGGAGAAGAGGGCCAGCATTCCAATAAAAAGACAAGTGTGGGGGAAAACTGAGTGCCATTTAATCCCGAAAGAAAAATTCATACATAACTTGGGTTGAAAGAATTGTACCTTGTGTCATCCTGCAATAAGTGGAGGAAAATTTCTACTTCAAGATCTTCGGTTGACAATTTGCTTGAGCAAGGGATGTTTAACCTTTTCCTCACTTCAAGCAAAACATTTCTATAAGATGGCCTCCAACCCCTACGAAGAATTAACCAAGCTAAACAATTCACCAAGATCAAGTATTCATCCATATATACAAATAAGTTGGAAAAAGTCCAATTATAACGCAACTAGGTACTCCTTCAGAATCTCGGCAACAAAATTAATGCTATACGATTCATTCTTAGCAAAAGATTTGGCAGAGCCAAAAAAATTATACAATCAATAACCTTAACGTAGACCTGGCATCAGCTGCAAGAAATAAAAATCGCGACTCAAGTGCAGATATATATTCATCTCGTTCTTGAAGGTCCACTCCTATCATTGCCCGGTCAAACTCAGTTCTAGTCGGGATTGATTTGAGCAAAGGGCTGAAGTAGCTGATACATGTAAAAAGAAAAACATTTTCACCATTCACACACTTAGAATTAAGTAAAGTATGTCCCGACACAATACTCTGCAAGAAATTAAAACAGAATTTTCACATTTCCAGAAGATTTTACCCACCTTGGGCCAAAAAGGATTGTTTCAAGCTCATACAACTCGGCGTCCGTGGCGAGTTCAAGCACTGCGCGGAGCTGCGGATCATATGCACCTGTAAACTTGACCAGCTACCGTAACACCTCAAAATGAAAATCAAAGGAGGAACAACAAAAAACAAAAAGAACAATAGAAAAAAGCGATCCACCTGGCCTATCGCTCGAAATTGCAGCTTGAGCACAAATTTTCAGCCGCCGACCATAATTAATACGCGCAGGCAAAACACAAATCTGCAGAATAACAACAAATTTAATGTGTAATTAAGATGTCACATCGATTACATCACACTTTACATTTCACTTATCTCAAAAGAATGCTATCGCGTAAAGATAATTTTTCTTAGTTCAGTGAAATAAATTCAGGAAAAGCATTTTTTTTGTACCGGTTGTTGCTTGTTTAGTTCAATTTTCACAGGAAACAGAGTACAGATGCGAAATGTTGAAGAGAATGATGAGAAAGCAAAGAAGCTTACACGGGAGGAGAATTTGGAAGTGGGGGAAAGGAAGGAGACGGAGAGGTTCGGAGGCAGAGAAGTGGCAGAAGTCATCTGCTCCACTGAGTAGCCGAAGCTAGCAGGGTCGAACTGACTCATTCCCCTCTTTCCATGAAAATCCAAATGTCAGGTCGGGTCACATTTTTGGGTCACTACCAAGAAACTAGACTCGAAACCCGACGATCCAGATGATTTTTGATTGGGTCGGATCGCCCTTGAGAGGTTAAATTTGCGAGAGAGGAAAAGAAAAAAAATACCAATTAAATTTTAAAATATCAAATCAACCGTGTTACTTACAAAAATATAGGAGTAGTTATTAACTACACACTACTTATTTTAGTTTCCTGATTTGGGATTTTGAAATTTAAGTAGCTTTTTGTTATCGTTTTACCTAAATTTGAAAGTCTTAAACCATATGTAGTTGATGTTCTTAACGTTTGATTAAGGTAATATTTTTCTTAAAGTTTCAAACATGGCACAATGTCATCTTAATGTAACATTTTACAACATTGTTTAGTTGAATAATTCTTTTTTTTAATAAGTTAAGTTGAATAATTCTGATTGGGATTAAAAGGCAATTTTGTTCTGAATTTTTTTTGAATGAGCAATTAATAGTCTAAACTCTTAATTTAATACCAATTTTAGATTGCAACGTTAAAATTAGAAAAAGGATCCAACAACCGGTTATAACTCAAAGATTTGAATTGGATTATGATTGACCGACTCTTGAGTCAAACTTGGGTTAGATATGACCAAGGTATTAAAACCCGGATCGGGTATTGAACCGGTCGGAGTACTGGGTTAAAGGTCAGTGAATCAAATCGGGGCCAAACCGGGACCAAACCGGTGAATAATTGAAAATTTTAGGCTTATAATATGAAATTCTAAAGGAAAAAGTTAAAATTTTTTTTTTTAAATTGGGACCCGGACCAGACCGGTCTAGTGACCGGTTCGGCGGGTTCCAGTCCGGGTCCATGAACCCTGGATATGACACATTTGCTTAGTATTCCTTTGTCCACAAACAGTAGGTCTTTGGAATAAAAATCTATACCTTTAAATGATAACCTTGAGAAGTACTGATTTTAATTATATTAGTATAAGGATTAACTCTTATTTTCGGTGCAAAAATTGATCTTTTCACAAACTCATTAATTTTCTGTGAAAATCTCTGAATACATAATTTTTTGTTGTATTTTATTATCGGTTTACCTACACAAGACTTATTTGAAAGTGTTGGGGGGTCCTCTAAGATAAATCACTAAAATACATGGCCTTGGATTGACCTGTGTGTTACCTTGGTTCACACACAGCATGTTTTTAGTTTATACGAGTAGAATGGATTAACAGACGTAATATAAATGTAAAATAATAATAAAAAATAGGACAAAAATCGACATAACTAACAGAATAAGTTGTTCATAACTATGGATCTTCTATACTCTCCGTTCCACAATATATGGCAATGGTAACAGCTCCACAATTCTAAAAAATTGAGCTTATTTTTTAACGGCACAAAAACTGTTACCAGAATCTAATGTAGACGTTCTAACATCTCATATCTCGTACTAAAGGACGCCTACTCACACTTAATGGATCCATACACGTGGCGAACAAAGAGCAAAGCAGCGCGAAATCCGACGGTTCCAAGCATCAAGAAGAAAGCATAGCATATGCAAGCCATGTATCCAAAGAAAAACGATATCTGCAGGAATCCAGACATGTTAGAGCGTGCATAGTAGTAGTACAAACAATAGGCGTAGATATATGCCCCTGCTGATCCACCATACAGAAATGATCTGCACCAAAAGATAATTCATAAGTCAAACTCTCTGAATCTATAACAAGAAGTTTCGTGGAATTCCTTGTAAAGTTCACTCAATTTAAGTGAGAATTTAAACAATCAAGGCTTAAATACTATATATGGGTGAAATTACTAAACCATAATGACCACCTCAGCATAAACAGGAGATACCCAAAAATCAAACAGCTACAATGCAAAATGGTCAAAAGAAAATGATATTGAAATGCATCAACAGATTTTTTTTTTAAAAAAAAGCACATTCTTGAAACTTTTTTAATCCAAGGTGCAATGGTACAATGATCTCTCCCCAAATCCCACCTGATGGGACCCTTGTGTACGGTGATAGTGATGCAAGAGTTTAAGAAACAATAAAAGGTTGCATTAAACTGTTCAATTAAAAAGACTTGCTTAAAATAAAATGAGAAAGAAAGACACTTATATCCTGATAGACCTGCTTAAAAATGAAATGATCCCAATTACCTCTCTAATCCCGTAATGTGTGAACCTAAGCTTTATCACTAAAGCCCTAACCAAGAGAGTCTCATATCATTTTCACCTTAATCATTTCACTCCGTTTTTCTATACTAAAAACCCAAAAACAAGTTCTTTAGTTGCATTTCATTAGAATAGAGAAAGTGATTTCAAAATCCCAATCTTTTATCGCATTTTCCATGGCATTTAGTTTTCTAGGTAGTTGAATAAGGCTCCCAATTCCCAAGAGAGAGATGGCCCAAGTTGTGCCATCACGGCACTCCTTAGATAAATTTGTTGATTTTAACCCCAAGGAAAATAGAATTAAGGTTAGATCACTAAGCAATAATCATTTAGCCATCAATTCAAAGGCTTAACTTAGCGTGAAAATTAATGATACCATGACTTCTTACCTCCACCACCACTCATAGTCCTCAGCAGCCAGCTGGAAGTAGGTCAATGCCACAGTAACACTGGCAGTAACAATCGAGAGAATGATGAAAACAATGAACAGGATATTGTAGGTGGAAAAAGTCCAGTGACCCCAAACACTGGCAAATACGTAGTGAAGTTCCATGCACATCACACCAAAAGGCAAAAACCCTGCCACTGCCACCTGAGGAATTGCTTTGCGATAACATGGCATAGGAGGAATCTCTCTTGGAATATTAGTCGTGCGACAAGGAGCTTGGAATTCTGCCTTGTTCTTCTTCCCAACGACCCCACCCATCAAAAGTAAGGGCAATGCCACAAGAGTCCATATAAGAACTATTACCATAACTTTGCCAAATGGAAGGGCAACAGTGGCATCGTAAGCAAGTGCAACAGTATTCAGAAGGCAAAATGTGAGAAATAGAGGTCCATTGAAAAGGAATCCAGTCAATAGCAGGTTCCTAATCTGTCATCAACAAGGAAAAGCGTGAAAATGAAAACTAAAGTAGGATCCATGGATACTGGACTTCATTGAAGGAAAACAAAATGTGCGTACCCAGTTCGTTCCCTCTAGCTGACAATAAAACGTGGTTGCAGTGTAGCCAGCAACTCCAGAAGTTAGTGCATATATGACAACAAGTGCTGTGAACAGAGCCCCTCGATTGTATGGATAGAATACACCAAAAAACGCCAAAATAAATATGAACAAAGTGCTGCAAAGTATGCATAAGTACAACTTTAAGGCAGAACAATAAAGAACACATAGAGGGTTAGAACTCAAGAGGAATCTTACAGGGTAAACAGTTGGGTACCAGATCCGAGGGAAGCTGCAAATAGAGACTCATACTTGGGAAACCTAAAAACATCTCCATGGAGATTCTTCCAACCCGTCTCTTCCTCGCCCTCGGCAGATTCCTCATCAAGGGAATACCTATTTTGAAGAAAAACAAGTGTAACTTTTACATTTATCTCAACAGATTAACCCTAGATAATGCAGAAACTGGAATGGCTCTTACTTGACAAAATCTTTCTTGAGGACCCGCAATGTAATAGCTGCAAGAAACCCAGTTAGAAGGAGAATTGGCACACAAGAATTTATGATTGAGAACCAATGGGAAGATGAAAAGGGATGATAGTAAATGTTCCTTCGCTTCTCAAATGGAGTGTCAGTTTCTTTCCATTTTGCAGAATACAGAAATTCTACATCAATTTCTTTATCCTCGGTAAGGTCAACACGAGTTCTTATCATTGTCAACAAATTGATTTGAATAACATGGTCCTTGTTATAGAAGATGTCAAAGTGAATACGGTTGTACAAGTAGTACTTATTGTCACTTGGGTCTTTTCCTTCCTGATGAATCCCTCCTATGAAACCCCAGACAGGCAAGTCATCATAATACATTTCATAGTAGTAGTCCTTCTGAACAATTGATCGAAACTTGGCCACTTCTTCCTTCTTGAGCGTCTTTTTGCATAGTACTTTGGAATGTTTATCCCGTCGGAATTCAAGATGGTAAGAAGCATTATATAATCGTTCTCCGATTAAGACTTCACCAAGAGCTTCCTTTTTTTCTTTCACATGACCTGCAATCAAGATCAAATGAAGAACATAATTGCACTCACAAAGATTGATAGTGAATTAAAAAGGATGAATGATAAAAAACTGAGACCAACCTGGTTTACAGAATGGGAGATCATAATAGCGATAGCTTTCACTGAAAATAATGAACATTACAGATCGATAAATTAGACAGAAAGCAACTAAAACTACTAATTAACTGTTCAACATGATTATACTTCATGACAACACGAAAAACACACACAGAAACCAACTAGTGTCAAATTCATTTTTTGTGGCTGAACTAGTGTCAATTTTTTAAATAAATTTAATTGGTTGATCAATTATCAAGCGTTTACCAATGATCCAAAAATCAGAACACATCAAATATCAGAGTTTAACGGCTGCAGAGTGCAGACTAAGATATATCAATTTGCTCTTCACACAAGTCACTTCATCAAATCCAAGTTCAGCCAAGAGCTCCGGGATACATGCCCCATGATTTCTACCTCAGGAAGCATAACAATGAAAAGATGAAGAATACACTTCTCGATAAAAAAATCGAAAACCTCGAGACGAAAAAGAATTGGTGTTTGGCAGCAAGTGGAAATTAATTAGTTACCTGGGATTGCTATATGGCCCAACCTTTGAAACATAGAAGGGGACCATATCTCCTTCTTTGTAACGATGATCCGACGCATCCGCTTTCACTTGGCTGATACCACAAAGAGCCATTAAGACGATGAACAGTACGGCCACTACCTTCCCCATTCTTCACCGCCGTTCCCTCGGAGCCGATGCACATAGACATATAGACGATGGAATATATGAAAGGGACCTGAGTGGAGGCGACAAAACAAATTAAAGGAGTCAGTCAACGAAAGTGGAAGAAGAAGACGAAGAAGGTTGTGAATAATTAGGAGTGAATTGGAAAATTGCTAAAATGAGTGAAATTAGTTTATTCAGAGACAAATAGTCAAGCTAGCCAAGAGAGTCAATGTTGGGTCCCAACCTTGAGCAATCGGAGAAACTTCCTGCTGGAGTTGACCATACTCTTCAACACTAAACACCTCAAACTGTTCACAGGGAACAGAAGGGAGATTTCTTGTGTGGTTCGATGCTTCACCTTGGACATGGACTCTGATTTGGCCGTGCATCTCATTAAAAAACAACGCGGTTAATCCCAAAAACATGCTTGGAAAGTCAACCGATTTGTACGCTTCTTGGCGGGCAGTGGCCACGACTAGCGGTTTCGGTACAAGTGTGGATCCTTCGGGGACGATGAACGAGGACACTGATGATAACTGATGAATGTCCGGCCAAGGATATAAAGAAAACAGAGAAGGAAAAAAAAGAAGTACTGCTTGGTATATTTTCCCCAAGTTTTTTTTTACAAAAAAAAAAAGAAGTTCACGTGAGTTGGTGAACTTTGTTAGCAATTTTCCCCCCAAATTATACTCGGAGTAAAGTATTACATGCGAGTAATTTTTTTCCCCATTGTACCAAAATTTATTTTTCCCATGTCTGGCGGCATAAATTTTTTAAAGAGACAAGGATGAATATAAAAAGTAGGTTATACATATTTTATTTTGTAATCTTATTTATTGATGTTGTCCTAATGAAAATAAAAACACAAGTATTGTTTAAAAAAGATGAAAATGACAGGAGTATTATTAAACAAACAGTTCATACATATTTTGGCAAAATAATAATAATAATAATAATAAAACGCTGGAAGAAAGTTAGCTGCTTTGTTTTTTTTTTTTTGGGTACAATAGAAACCTAATGTTAGTACAAGCAAAAGGAGTACATTAGTGAAGAGCTGTCTTGTTTAATTAAGTTGCCAAAGTTATCCTTTTAATAATGCCATGCAAATACAATGATACAGCTGTTTTTCAAGGCAATATCTCTGGGGGCTATTATTCCAAAATAAAATAATTCCCATCTCTTAAATGCATTTTCTTTAATTTGAATTGTTGTAAAGGTTGATCTTAATAAGATATTTTATTTCTCTTGTAACTATGTATGACTGGGGACCAAACTTCATTTTTAATTCTGATGAACATATACTCGGCTATTTTAGGGTTAATGGTATATTTCATTTGTTTCTAATTCATATTCATATTCTATCCAGATGAATGAATAAGAGGGAACGAACACTATGTTTTCATCATTGTTTTTTTTTTTTTTTTGCCATAATTTTCATCATTGTTGTAGATTGGAAAGTGTTACAATACTACCTTTTGAAAAATGTTACAAATTAGATATATCTTATACTCCCTCCGATCCTAATTATAAGATAAAGTTGACTTTTTTGGATAAATTAAGGAAGCCAATTAAATTATTTTAGAGTATTTATATTTTTATTTTTTTCTCCAAACTAATTAATTTGACTAATAAACTAATATATAATCTAAAGATACAAAAAAAAAAAACACTCTAAAGTAATTTAATTGACTTCCTTAATTTTTCTAAAAAAGTCAACTCTATCTTATAATTAGGACCGGATGGAGTATTAAAAATAAGAATTATCATTACTTTTGCAGAGTGAACTATCGTTTTCCCCCCTTATCTACATGCATGTCTCAACCTGATGGACTAGAATGATAATTTTGCAGGCTTATGGGTGTAATCATACAAGCATAAAATGGATGGGATCTGTTGCAACTTTACATGCATGTGAGGGTATAAGTGTATATATATAACTATTTGTTTGTAATAAACAAAATACTTTTATAGACTACCTCGAGTCCTAAATGTAAGACTCAATTTACTTTTTTGAAGAGGGTAAAAAAGTTGAATAAGTTATTATCTTTAATCCTATATATTCCATCCGGTCCTAATTATAAGATAAAGTTGAATTTTTTAGAGAAATTAAGGAAGCCAATTAAATTACTTTAGAGTATTTATATTTTTATTTTGTTCTCTAGACTAATTAATTTGATTAATAAACTAATATATAATTTAAGGATAACATAAATATAAACACTCTAAAGTAAGTTAATTGTCTTCCTTAATTTCTCCAAAAAAGTCAACTTTGTCTTATAATTAGGACAGGAGGGAGTATAAGATATAGTTGACTTTTTTTGGAGAGATTAAAGAAACTAAATAAATTATTTAATCATATCCTATGTTTTATATTATTATATTACATATCAATTTATAAGTTAAACTAATGAGTTTGGATATAAAAGTAAAAATAAAAATACTTTAATTAGCTTCTTTAACGTCTCTAAAAAAGTCAACTGAGTCTTATATTTAGGATGGAAGGTCGTACTTTAAAATATTCATACTCATTGTTTTTCTCCAAACTAATTTGTCTTATAAACTGATATATAATTTAATGATATATAATATATAATATGATTAAATAATTTATTTAATTTTTTAATTTTTTCAAAAAAAAAAAAGAAGAAGTGAAGAATGCCTGGATTAGAGGGATTATCTATTTCTTTGGGCAAAAAAAAAAAAAAAGATTATCTATTTCTTCTTTAGCCTCTACCGCCATTTATTTCCCAAGAGACCGTTGAAAGGAAGAGAATTTAATTAGACCAACTGGGAATAGGGCCCTTACGACGACTTCAAATAATTGAGCCAACGAATATCTCTATATATATATATATATATATCACAATCACAGAGCATGTCACAAGCTTTGGTCTGCCACCCCAACTTTGAGTATAGCGGGGAAGAACTCAGCACTGGACGCTACGTGACTGACGTGACCCAACCCTAAAGCCTTTACAAGCAAGCACGCTGCAACAAATCCCACCCCATTCCCACCAGGTGTGTGTTTTATCCCTCTCTTTCTTTCTCCTTCCTCCGCGTGTTTGTGTTTTGCTTCTGTTTTCTTTTTAATTTTCCTTTTTTTTCCTTTTTCAAATTATTTATCTGGACGATCATTCTCGAACCCGAATGTCTCTCTTCTTCGCCTCTTCTACCTAATGCTAGATCTTCGTTTTCTTCCTCTTTCCGTGGAATTTTTGGTTCCCTCTCTCTTGAACACCAGGGCTATCCTGGAAATGTATATTCTACTTTGGGAAACCTTCGGGGTTTCTAGTTGATAGGTGAAGGAATTAGAAAAAAGCTGTGCTGCTTGAATTGGCGTTTGGGCGATTTGTGAGTTGCAATTTCTGCATTGTCGTTGGATCGATGCCGGAGAGAGGCGATTTTTAGTTTTTAACTCTCGAGAGCTTTGCCGGTATTTTTTTTTTTTTGGCCTATGTTGGAACGTAGGTTCCGTCATTTTCAAGAAACGATTAGATAATTTGACGCTGTTGATTGCTGAAACTTTTATTTATAAATGAAACTGGCATGGGAAGTGTTCTGAACTTCTGATTTTTTTTTTTAATTTTTTTTTTTCCATTTGATTAGGATGCCAGGGGACAAAATGCCGCCATTTGGTAATACCTAAGACGAGGTAAGCTTTTGAACTTTCTTGAGCCAGAATGACTCAATGATTTCTGACATTTTCCCTTTTTTTCGTCCTTTTATGTGTTCAACTGTATCAAATAAATAATGGTATGGTGATAATGTTTGGATTTCTTCTTCATCGTTATTTGGAATGAGCTTTTAGTTTTGGTGTCCGCTTAATCTTGGTTTGACTTTGGTTTGCAGGGCTTGAAAATGGCAGACACAAGTTCAGTTGGAATAATTTTGGACTTTCTAAGGAGGAATCGGTTCTCAAAAGCTGAGGCAGCTCTTCTTTTTGAACTCAATAATCGTCATGACTTAAATGGCTTCCTTGAGAAGCTTAACCTGGAAGACAAGGCCTCGCATAAGTCAGAAAAGGATAAGGGGAAACCTGTGGTAGACAATCAAGGACTGGATTCTGATGATAATGTCGAAGTTTCTAAAGAACTCATTGTGAAAGAAATAGAGTGTGGGACTGGTGGAAATGCAACAGAAAGCAAAAGCAAAAGCACTTCCATTGGGGAATGGAAAAAATCTTATGAAGTGGTTGGGGCAAGTGACAAATACTTTGCTTTCCCCAAGAGTTCAGAGGATAGGATGCTTGATCTATACTCAAGGAAGTTAAATTCTGGGAATGGTCCTGTCGAGCCTTACCAAAATGGCGGTAGTGGTGCCAATAATACTTCGAAGGTCCTGGTTTCGCAGCAATCAAAACATCAAACAAGTGAAGCTCATGATATGGCCAAGAATAATGCAAAATCTGGAGAGGAAAATGCTGTGACTACTGAGAAACAGTTCTCATGGCCTGGAAGTAATGGTAGAGCCCCTGTAGAACAAAGAAATGGTGGCGAGCAAACCAAAGAACCTAAGGTACATGATTGCCAACTGAAATCGAAAAAATCATCTTGTGAATTGAACTTTGCAGATAATTTCTGGTCAAGAAAGGATGAGAATGAGATTTCATCTTCAGACCCGCAGAATGATTGTTCTGCCAAGGCTGTTTTCCCCCTCCCCAATGGAGATATATCTTCAAGATATGATGGTGCAGCTTTCTCTGAAAGAATAGAGGTAAGGACAGAAATAATTGGTACCACGGAAGCAACGAAAATGCCAGTGGATGAAGTAGGGAGAGCTATTTATGTAGTTGATTTACAAGGCAGTTCAGAACAGAAGACTATTGGCCGCTTAAATTTTCCTGCGGCACCTGAGAATCAAAAGGAGGAGTTACCTAGGCTTCCTCCTGTTAATCTCAACTCAGAGGACAAGCTCTTGGCTGTTAATTGGGAGGAGAAATTTGAGCAGGATGAACCTGCTTCAAAAGTTTCTGTTTTTGACAACAATTTACTCAGAGGATCATATCTGGATGTGCCTGTTGGACAAGAAATTAACCTTGCAGGTTAGCTTATGAATAGATATTATCAATGGCATCAAGCTGATGCAGTATTTGAAGAAGAAATTATGATAAAATTTTCTAGTTTTACGATGTTTGATTGGATTATGGTTTGGGACTGTTGGCCTTTATAAAATAATGAACTCTACTGTAAAATAAGATGATGGCATATGATACATATCCCTAAGTCAAACATATTTATTGAATCCTTAATGATAAATGAACTCCAAGTTACCACAAATTTTTATTACAAATGTAACCCTAATTTAATCATCAGGTCTAAATTCACTATGGCAAAAGCTTGAGAGCTGGTGTGAATTTATATTTATATCCTAAGCACAAATATTCTTTGCATTTCAATCAGCTCTCTTTAATTGGTGTTTAAATTCATAGTTGCGTTTCTTGGCCGGTCATGATGATAGGTTATTTTGTGTGCTCAA
Organism: Inga laurina; assembly: GCA_963855925.1. Taxonomy (NCBI): domain Eukaryota; kingdom Viridiplantae; phylum Streptophyta; class Magnoliopsida; order Fabales; family Fabaceae; genus Inga; species Inga laurina. Next base: position 10,965,623 of record OY979702.1, read on the forward strand.
CGACAGTCTGGCCTCTTCCTAGACTTGAGACCTAGGTGTTATTAATCATTTTTGTTTGTTGTTTTATCCTTCATTTTAATTTGTTGAATTATTTAAAATTCCCTTAAATTACAATATTTTGTAGTTTTATTTTGTACAAAATTTTTTAAATGCTAGCTTTTATGCAAATTTTAAAGTTTGTTAGTACAAGTCAATGCATCAAGTGAATGAGGGCAATGTAGTGTATGAAGGGAACTTGATACCTAGAAAATTTGGGAATTTTAGCATGAATGAGATTGCTTCTTTACAAACAAAGTCTTAGGGTAAATCAATTCTTATTCCCCCTTGCAAGTCTTACCTACTGACCATGCACTAGCAGATGGTGACAGAAAGCTATTAGCGAAGATTTGTTATTGTTTCTGGCCTTATTATCCAATCTATAGTAAAATAAAAAAATGACAAACTATTTCCAAATAAAAATGATGTGAGATGCAGTGCAACATTCTAACATGTGGCTTCCATCTAGAACTGATCTTAAATTTGCTCAACTTTCTGGATATATGAAACTTAATTTTTGCTAAGAAGCAGCTTCAGCGCTGTGTTATATTTGTTCCTTATTATTGTATCAATTATACACGCTATGTTATTTGGTTGATTCCTTTGTTCTAAGGAATAGCTTTTACTTTCGTACATGTGCTTTAGGAATGAGGAGAGCTGCAGGGGGCAACTGGCTATCTGTAAATCAAGGGATTACAGAGGATACATCTGATCTTGTATCTGGTTTTGCCACAGTTGGCGATGGGGTGGGTGAATCTGTTGACTATTCTAATGAATACTGGGACTCTGATGAATATGACGATGATGACGATGTTGGCTACATGAGACAACCTATTGAGGATGAGGCCTGGTTTTTGGCACATGAAATTGATTATCCAAGTGACAATGAAAAGGCAACTGGGCATGAAAGTGTTCCAGATCCTCAGGACATAGGTCCAGTAAAAGATGAAGATTATGATCAATCTTTTGTTGAAGATTCTTACTTCTCTGGAGAGCAGTATGTTCAACAAAAGAATGTTGAACCAGTCATAATGTTAGATGATTCTAATGGTTTGACGATAACTGAAATGTATGGAAGCACTAAAGAGAATGGATTAATGGTTCAGTATGATGGACAATTAATGGATGCAGAGCTAAATCTAATGCATGTAAAACCTGTCTGGCAGGGCTTTGTCCCTCAGACCAATGAATTGGTCTTGCTAGGTGATGGGCAGGCCCTGAATAACAGGGAAAGATCACAACTTGTGGATATATGCATTGATGATTATCAGCATGGTTCAGTTAGGTCAATTGGGGTAGGGATCGACAGTGATGCTGCAGACATTGGCAGTGAAGTTCGTGAAAGTTTAGTTGGTTGTAGCAGTGAAGGGAATTTAGAATATCCCTGTGATTGTGATGTAGGACATGGTTGTTCCAGACACTCTCTGCATTATTTGGATAAATTGAACAAAAATGGTGAGTTAAGCAAGTATGTCACTGGGGATGATGAAGGTGCATTCTTGCAGATTAACAGTCATTCTGCTGGAAGCTTCTCATATTCCCAATCACCAAAAGATGGCCAGATAATCCAGCCTGGTTCGAGTAAGCCCCGGTGGTTGAATAACAGCAATGCTGATGAAAATGATGTCTATCTAAATTCATTTGTGAGATCTGATGACATGCTTACGTCTTGGAAGCAGAAAAGCAATGATTCTTTACCCATCAAAAGTTTAAGGGAAGAGAATAATGCTAATGAAGTAAGATCCACCAACTCTTCTCCAGCAGCAGTCTCAAATTATGGATACACTGAAAAACCACTGGTCAGGCTGGAAGAAAATGAACAAGCTGACATTGCAGGGGAAGAAGATTTAGGGATATTGCTTGATGATGAAGATGCTGCTGCTGTTCAAGATCAATTAAGGCAAATAAAGGCCCAGGAAGAGGAGTTTGAAACCTTCAATTTAAAGATTGTGCATAGGAAAAACAGGTATGTTCATATTTATGCTGATTTGAGCTACAGATTACTAAGCATGTTTCTAAGTTCTTTTGAAGTCAAGATATACATCTCTACTAATAATCTCTACTATCAGTATAAAATATAAAAAGTGCAGGGAACCACACTGTTTGTGGCTTGTGTATAGTGTGGCTCATATTGGGCTCTATGTAAATGCACAAGCCCACTCTTTTTTGACATCTCTAATAATTCCTTGAAGAAATTAGTATGTTTGAAGCTTTTTTTTTTTTTTTTAATATTGTTATTTTCCACAGCTGGACTTCCTATGGCTATTTTGAACTTATGTTTTTAGAGAGGGGGGGGGATTCCTTCTGATTTCCTGTGTCTCTTCACTTCTGAATTCCAAATATGATAAATGCAACCTGTGATTGTGGCTTTGGTAATCTCATCAAGGCTTTGGTCATAGATAATGGCTGCAAATGGATCTTCTTCTTAAAATTACCATCGCTTTAAGTTGATTGCGTGTCTGGTCATGTGACTATTCGTATGCCATGGATTAGTTAATGGTTGTTTTAGATTCCTAAATTTGCTTTATTTGTTAATTGTTAATTACATCTTATTCTTTGTAACATCAACAGAAAAAAAAAGAAGCAAATGTACTGAGACAATATAGCATATAAATGTTTGTCATGATAATACCTTTAAAGATATTGTTGAAATAGTGAGATTCTCCCCTCCATTGGAAGTATATATATGCTGATATCTATTGAGTTTTTTGGTCATGTGTCAGAAGGCTTGGATGCACTTTGATATTTTCTTTTTCTTCTATAATTTTTCTGGGCCCTTGTTTTGTTGTTCAGAACTGGCTTTGAGGAGGACAAGAATTTCCATGTTGTTTTAAATTCTGTAATAGCTGGGCGCTATCATGTCACTGAATATCTGGGATCAGCTGCGTTCAGCAAAGCCATACAAGCTCATGACTTGCATACAGGCATGGATGTTTGTGTTAAAATAATAAAGAACAACAAGGACTTCTTTGACCAAAGCCTTGATGAGATCAAGCTTCTCAAGTATGTCAACAAACATGATCCTGCAGACAAGTATCATATTCTTCGATTGTATGATTATTTCTATTATCGAGTAAGTAATTTTTGAATATGCTAGTGATATATATACATACATACATATTTTGGAACTATTAAGCTTTTACTTGCAGTTAATTGCTGTTTCAGGCGTGTTTATCTATTGTTCCCTTGTCATCCATCGTCTGGATTTGGAGTCCCACTTTTGTTAATTGACTTGTTAGTAGTGTTATTTTCTTTATTGACCATGTAAAGTATATTCTGTTCAAAGTTAAAAGCTCTGTTTTTTTTTTTTTCCTGGCACAACTCTTTTCCCGGGCATGAGTTTGTATTCCCTGCAATGGGGGATCCTACTGCATGAAGTGCAGCAACTGTTTTGAGGGTTTTTTTATGGACTAAAAAATATAGTGGGAAAGATAAAAATTGTAATTATTTGGACAACAATTGTAGCTATGAGAGAAAATTACACTTTGAAAATATGAATTGTACAGTCCAGTTAAAATCTTTAAAGTATTCTTTTTCCTCAGTTACAAGTTTTATCTTCCTCTCAGATTTTTTTGTCCCTGAAAAAAAAAAACTTCCAAGACAGTTGCTTATGTGTTGCCCACATTTCGTTGTGAGTAGCAGTTAGTTATTTTGGCACTCACTAGGTTACTTGTTACTCCCTCCGGTCCTAAATATAATACAAAGTTGACTTTTTTAGAGATATTAAGGAAGTTAATTAAATTACTTTAAAATATGTATATTTATCGTTTTTTGTCCAAACTATTTTGCCTAACATATAAATTGATATATAATCTAATGATATACAACATATGATATGATTAAATAACTTACTTAACTTTCTTAATTTCTCCAAAAAATGTCAACTCTGTTTTATATTTAGGACCGGAGGGAGTATTATGAACATATTAGAATATGAAATTAAGAAGCTGTAGCTGAAAATTTTCCATAGGAAGATACAAGCATATGCCTCATGTACCTGGACTTGAGTTTTATCTATATCTTGTATTTACTGGACGAGCGTCAATAGTCTTATCTCCAAGTTGACATAGGTTATCATGGATACGCAGCTTCACTACTTGCTTAACATTTGTTGGAGAAGGACGGACTATTCTGAGTTTTGGTGCTTCATGAATTTCAGCATCTGATACAGCCATAAAGCATCAACACTGGTGTTTAATTTCAAAATAAATTCAGTCATATTATCAGGGCTAGTAATTATATAGGCCATGATGTTGTGGTGGGAAAAAATACTGTCGGTCATCTGACTTTGTTCCTTGTCTTATATGCATGATTTTATTTATTTACTAATTCCCTTTATTTTTGATAGTTTGACCTTTTTTTTGGTCAGCTGATTGACTACTCTCGTTCTTTTTCCTGTTATTCTGTAGGAACATCTGTTAATAGTATGTGAACTACTTAAAGCCAACTTATATGAATTTCATAAATTTAATAGAGAATCAGGGGGTGAAGTATACTTCACAATGCCGAGATTGCAGGTTTGTGGTGTTCCATCTACTTCTTGAATCATGATGTCGTATTTTAATCTTATCTGCCAGCATTGAAACTCGTCTGAATTCATTTGTGTAGTCAATTACAATTCAGTGTTTGGAAGCGCTGCAGTTTTTGCACAGCCTTGGACTAATACATTGTGACCTGAAGCCAGAGAATGTTTTGGTGAAAAGCTATAGTAGATGTGAGGTGAAGGTCATTGATCTTGGGAGTAGTTGTTTTGAGACCGATCACCTTTGCTCATACGTCCAGTCCAGGTCCTATCGTGCTCCTGAGGTCATATTGGGACTTCCATATGACAAGAAGATTGATATATGGTCACTTGGCTGCATTTTGGCAGAACTTTGTACCGGCAACGTAAGTATAATATATGACCACGGCAAATCAAAACGGCAGGGTTTAATATACTGTTTAATTTTTCATTACCAATGATTTATCTTAAGCCACCAAATTTCTTACCCAAGGGAAGCACACGAGTCCTCAATAAAGGTCTAAATGTTATCTACTCCCTCAGTTCCAAAATTTTCCTGAAGTTAAGGTCACTAGTTTAGCCTTTCTAAGCAAAGCTATCATTTTTCCTTTATAATCATTCCTTGTAGAAACTCAAGTCTCTGTGAATAGTGTTTGCGCTTTGCACATTGCAATGACTTGATGCCACATCGCTTGACTATGAATAGTGTTTTAGCTTTGGGTTGTGTTAGTTTTCTTTGGTCAGTGGTCTTCATGGTTGCTGAAAATTCATATTGGTCCATGATAGATGCGATTGTGATTAACAAGAACGTTACTGTTTTAAAAGTTGGTGAGACTGTTGTTAAAGTTAGTTCTTTACTTAGAATGGGACATTCACGGGCCAAATTATTATTATTATTATTTTCCTTTATAGGGGCCAGTATTCCTATTGAGGTTGTCTTCCCTTTTGTATGATGATATAATTAGGATACATTCTTATTATGTTCATGCAGTGTCTTGATGTTGATATTTGTTTATTCAGGTCCTCTTTCAGAATGATTCATCGGCAACATTACTTGCTCGGGTGATTGGCTTCTTCGGTCCAATTGATCAAAATATGCTTACGAAAGGAAGGGATACATTTAAGTACTTCACCAAAAATCATATGCTTTATGAACGGAATCAGGTAATAATCGCATTTTCCGTTTACATTGTAAACAAAAGCCAGCAATCTGGAAGCCTATGCTTATTATTATTATTTTCTTTGTTTGTTTACTCTATTTTAAATGCATAATGCATCATATATTAGGCGTTTGGCATCTGGCCTGGACTTAAAAAGTCTTATTTCGATTGTTGGTTTTGCAAAACGGATCCCCTGAATTCAGAAAATGCAGGCTCCAGTCTTTTAACATTAACCATTAGATGCATCCAATTATCTGAAGCAGGACGCATGGCGATTACTTTTTTATTAACATAAAATTGATTTCATTGTACTCCATTGGTTTCTCTCTCTTTCAGACTAGTCTCGTTCTCCTTTGTCTCTCTTTCTAAAACCAGTTCCCATTGTGGGATTTCTCTATCAAACTAGTTTTTTCATCCATATTATGATATTCTTTTCATAAATTTTATTGCATGTTTCATTTTTATTTTCTAGATAATAATACAATGAAGTTACTGTCTTGTACAGGAAACCAACAGGTTAGAATACTTGATTCCCAAGAAGTCATCTTTGAGGCATAGATTGCCAATGGCAGACCAAGGCTTCCTTGACTTTGTTGCTTATTTGCTTGAGGTTAACCCAAAGAAGCGGCCTTCAGCTACTGAGGCCCTTAACCATCCATGGTTATCATACCCTTATGAACCCATATCATCTTGATGCATTTGCACGTCTTCTTCCTATTTGGATATATAACAATGACATTGACCTGTAAATTGGATTTGGCTTCTCATTGAAGGAAGAAGGGTCACTACTTTGCCTATACACCTTGTCTGCTTTTCATGATCTTATTTTAGAGGATGATATGGAAAGGAGCACTTCCACATTCCTACAATAATGGCATCAAAGGCATGTTTGGTTCTATGAGTAGTATTGTACCTGTCTTTCCTTGTCCTTACTAACTTGCATTCCAAAGTCCAAACAACCTCAATTTAGGCTGTAATTTTGCTTGTTTCATGTACTATTAGGGTTTTTGTTTGTTTTTGGTGGTTCTGTTTAAAAGGGGTGACCTGAATCTCCTTCTCCACAAATGTAAGATCTATTCTTTTAGGGAATTTAGTGATATGTTTTCATTGGGTGTGTGACAACCATTCACTGCACCAATCAAGATTGAAGTAGAGCCGGCAACAGTGTGGATGGAACCGGCAACTGAACCGCCTTTCCGTTTTCTTTTCTTTTTTTCAGTTGGGAGCAACCTGATTACATTTTGATGGTGTGAAGGAAGCTTCCTTTGGTCTACTTCATGTATACTTGGGATTTGGTAACAGTCTAGCAGATAGATTCTAGCTAAGAGGGTGGACTTAGGAAAGCTTGTGTATTATTATATTATATGTTTTTGTTGCTGGCTTGCGCTCTGTTCCTAGATCCTACTTTTTTTGTAAGAGTTAATTAACCGTTGTTTAACATTATGTTTCATGTAAATATTTTGTCGTTTATCTATCTATATATATATATATATATATATATCATGGCAGTTCCTCTAGTTGTTATGAAATTATGCTTGCTTTGTTAAAACTTAGAATAGAAGCAAGCTGATATTATGATGTTATTATGGATGATAATTTACAGATACCTTTGTGTAATGATAAGAAAAGGATTGATTCAATCCCTTAATTTTTTTTATATATATGTAATAAAAAATGCAAGAAAACAATGGAAAGGTGCTTTCTCTATGTGAACCACCACGTTGGATCCCTACATAAATTGGTTGGAACGAATAATTTCAAGAAATCAATTGAAAAGACTTATTTGGCGTCTTTCAGAAAATAAAAAAGGACTTATTTGTCTTTGAATCCTCTGATTTTTTTTGTTTTTCCTCTTTTTGCCATCGAATCCTCTGAAATAAATCAGAGTGAGAGTATTTTGCAAATTTTTATTTTTAGATTATTCAAATTCAAATAATTCTAGTTAAAAAATCAAGATGAAGAGTTTCTTCAAGGTCTAAGCAACATCTAACTAAAATGAGGGGGAAAATTACACCTGGCATTATTTCATTATTTTTACTCAAATAGAAATTGAAATGTGTGTGCTTTCTAAATTACTTCAAATGGTATAATTATATTTATTTTGATTAATTTTTTTATATTGATTAGTTACATTAAAATATTTATATGTATAATTTTTCTTCAAACTAATTTGCCTGACTTATAAATCGATATATAATCTGATGATACACAATGCAAGTAACTTATTTATCTTCATTAATCTCTTAAAAAAAAGTTAATTAGCTCTTATATTAAAGACCGGATAGAGTATATAATATGATATTGGTCCACTTGATTCTTAAAAATGATTTTTTTATATAAATTTCAAAACTGAAATTGTCTATATAATGATGCCAACAACTTCAAAGCATTAAGGAAATATTCAAAATATAAATGAACCAGATATTTAACCATAAAATTATAGAGTATATGTTACCTTTCATTTTTTTAAGATGAAATGATGAGTTGGACATTAAACAACAAAAATTAGGATAAGTCCAAAACAAGCATACAAACTGACATCAGTTTGTACCCAAAAAAAAAAAAAATCATCAGATAGCTAACTCCACCTACCAAAGCTTGAAATTGGTTTTACGAAGAAGGAAGAGTGGAAATTGCTATGCATAACAGTCTAAAACCTTCAGATCTTCCACCATCTTTATTTGGGTTGAGGAAATCACAATCAACAATAAATACATTCAAGTAATTCAAGCAAAAAGAGGGCCAAACAAAGTTTTCGCTTCTTTTTCTTTTCTTTTTTCATTTTTTTGGCATAGGATGTAATGCTCTTTCTTGTGTTGAGATTAGAAATATTTTGAAGTGTAGACACATTTTCTTGGGGAAAAAAAAGGCCACGAAACTTTATGGATCTAACAACTCAAATAATTTTTTTAAAAGAAACATGCACGAACTATTCTTAAGAGAAGAACATCAAATGTAATATTCAATTAATATTGAGTGAAGTTAGCAAAATAATAATAATAATATCGAGTGAAAATTGCAAATACTGCAATATGAAAAATCAATGCAAATACGGAAAGCATAAATTCCTTAGGAAAAATCATCTCATCTCTTAAAAAGTTTCATACTTAGACGGTGAACTTTATGCTTTCATGACCCTTTTGTCAAATAACACAATAATAGAAGTTATGGAAAAGTTACTCTTTTATTCCTCAGTCTCAGCCATGATTAAGCCCTAAAGCTGATTTAAAAGGTATATATTGATTTCTTTTTCACAATGAAAAAGTACATTGGAATATATTTTAATGGAGCCGGGAATACAGGCCGGCCTGGTCCTACAGGGCCGGCTCGTTTAGACCCATTTGCTAAAAAGTACAATATTTTTTAGGCCCTCGGCTCTATAGGGCTAGTCCTTCACGGGCTCGGGCCTAAACGGGCTTAAAATCATTTTAATTCAAAAAAATTTCTTTTTCAAGTTTTACAATTTATTTATTATTTTACTTTAAATTGAGATACATTATTTTTAAAACTCATAAATTTTTAGTTAAAATAATCATCTAATGCCCAAATTAGCCTATTTTTTAAAGTTTAAATTAATAAATCATTGTAGAAAATAAAATAAATCAAATCAATTAATAAGTGTTTGCCTGTTAGTAATATTCTATTAGGGACTTAGGTGTCTCTCATATTGATAATTTGATATAATGATATTATATTTATTAATTTATTTTAAAAAAAATATTAAACGGGCCTAAAAGGGCCAGTCCTTAGGGCTGCAAGGCCAGCCCTACAGGGCTTGCGGTCCTATAGGGCCCGCTTTTCTTTTTAGCCTCTAAATCATAAGCCCGGCCCTTAAAGGGCTCGGGCCTAAACGGGTTTGGCCCGAATTCCCGGCTCTACATTTAGGGTGTGTTTGCTTTGAGGGGAGGAGGGGTAAATTATAATTTTGGACGGAAGAAACTCAAAATTTACCCTCTCATTCTTTTAAATTTTGGATTCCCGTTAAAAATTTATCCTCTCATTCCTTTTAAATTTTGGGTTCCCATAAAAAATTTAAATACCTTCAACCAAAAAAAATAATTTATCCCCTTATCCTCCCCCTCCCTCAATTGTGGGAATCTTTAAGGTTGATTGCTGAGACGATTGAAGGGGCTTGGTTAGTGCTAGGTGATTTTAATGCAGTATTAGACCCTTCTGATAAATGTGGAGGGAACCCGCCAAATCATCAGAGTATGACTCAGTTTCAGGACTGCCTAAATGCTTGTGAACTACTAGCAGTACCTACAGTGGGTGACAGATTTACCTGGGAATGGCATGATATCAAAGAAAGGCTGGACTGGGTGTTTTGCAATATGGAGTGGGAAATAGCCTATCCTCTGTTCAAAGCCACAAATAACCTACGTTTTAAGTCTGATCATAGAGTTGTGGTGGTGACTAATCCAAATCAGAATCAGAGGGAGGTAAGAGATAGAATATTTCGTTATCAAGCGGGATGGTGTCTGGAAGAGGAGTTCTCCACATTAGTTCAGGATGCATGGACAGATAAGGACTGGTTAGAAGGGAGGAATTGCTTTGAAACTGAAGCCTTCAAGTGGAACGCACAAGTAGTAGGCAGCATTCCAAGGAAAAAGAAAGAAATATTGAGGAGACTTGAGGGTATTGACAGGACTAAACAACAGCATCGATACCATCAGGGGCTAGAACGACTTGAGAAGAGACTTTGGAAAGAATATTACAAAGTAGCTAACCAAGAGGAACTCCTATGGTTTCAAAAATCCAGGTGTCAATGGCTTCAATTTGGAGATAAGAATACAAAATTCTTTCATGCCACTACAATGACTAGGAGGAAGAGGAATTCTATCGAAGCGCTGCAAGATGAAAATGGTATTTGGGTGACTGATCAGGATTCTCTCAAGCAAATGGCTAGTGACTTTTTTAAAGCACTATATACTAAGGACCAGAATGTTCCTTCTGTCACTAACTGGCCAGAATCTTTTCCGACTCTAAGTGAGGACCAGCTCAATTGGATCCAAAGAGGGGTTAATGATATTGAAATAAAAAATGCGGCTTTTGAAATGGGAGCTTTTAAGGCCCCTGGTCCTGATGGTTTGCAACCTCATTTCTTCCAGACGCAGTGGGAGGTGATAGGATCTAAAATCTGTGACTTGATTCACAGGGTGTTCCAATCTCCAAATTTGGTGAAGGATCTCAATCAGACGAATGTAGTATTAATACCAAAAGTGGATCACCCATGCACGATAAAAGATTTTAGACCTATCTCTCTTTGTAATGTCAGCTTCAAAATAATTACTAAAGTGCTTGCAAATAGGCTGAAGAGTGTCATGGATTATCTTGTCCAACCGAATCAATGTAGCTTCATAAGTGGGAGAACGGGAAGTGACAATGTAATCATAGCTCAAGAAGCAATTCATACAATGAGGACAAAGACTGGGAGAAAGGGTTATGTAGCAATCAAGGTAGATATGGAGAAGGCGTACGATCGCCTAGACTGGGGGTTCATTGAGTTCAATTTACATAGTCTGGGGTTGTCCAACAACTTTGTTCAACTGCTCATGCAATGTGTGACATCGACATCTATGCGAGTACTGTGGAATGGTAGGATGTCTGAGGAATTTCAACCATCTAGGGGAGTTCGGCAAGGGGATCCCCTAAGCCCATATCTATTTATCCTTTGTATGGAGAGACTGGGCCATCTTATTACAAAAGCAGTGGAAGAGAAACGATGGAGGCCATTGAAACTAAGTAGAAGAGGACCAGCGATATCCCATTTGTTCTTTGCAGATGATCTCTTCTTGTTCTGTGAAGCCTCTCAGGATCAACTGGAGGAGATAAGAGACGTTATGGCTTTTTTCTGTAGTGTATCAGGCCATAAAATCAGCTTCCAGAAGACGAAGATGTTTGTATCTCGGAACGTACATTTTAACAGGGCTTACGAATTCAGTAGACTGCTCAATATCAGCCTTACTTGTGATCTGGGCAAATATTTGGGTGTGCCGCTTCTTCATAAGCGAGCTACTAAGCAAACATTTGCTCCTTTACTTCAACGGGTCAGGGAGAGATTATCTAGCTGGAAGGGACGATTTCTTAACATGGCAGGTAGAACAGTCTTAATCAAGTCAGTGTTATCTTCACTCCCGTATTACCAAATGCAAACCCTCCTTATTCCTAAGAATATCATCCATGATATTGACAAGATGAGTAGAGGTTTCTTTTGGAATCATGGCCAGGATGACCGGAAGCTGCATCTTATTAAGTGGGATGCTATAAAGAAGGAAAAGGAAGTAGGCGGGCTTGGTATAAAAGATCTCCTATGTCAAAATGTTGCCTTTATAATGAAGCTCTGTTGGGGTTTGATCTACAAACCGGAAGCACTCTGGGTTAGATGCTTGAGAAATAAGTACAAGTGTGGAGAAGGAATGCTACCATGTGTGAGAAGAAAATCACAACAATCGGCAATCTGGGGAAGCATTACAAAAGTCTGGGAAACTTTCTGTACTGGTCTAGGCAAGAAATTACGAGATGGCGCCATGACCAGAGCCTGGTGGGATCAGTGGACACCCTTGAATGGACCCCTGATGCAGTTTGTTGAGAGAAACGCACATATTCTTGACCCGGAAGCCACAGTGAAACAATTTGTGACCAACAATGGCACTTGGGATGTAGAGAAGTGGAGGTTGTACCTGCCAGACTGGGTAGTGGAGAAGATCCTGCGAGTGAATCCACCTACACTACAGGGCATAGATATATACTATTGGCGACCCTCTTCGGATGGAAATTTCAGTGTTAACTCAGCTTACAAAATGGTGTACAACCGACAAACTCAGGGGATGGGTTCTCAGTGGAACAAATTATGGAAGTGGCAAATACCGGAGAAAGTGAAAATTTTCATGTGGCAAGTATACCATGAGAGAATCCCAACAAACACTTTGAGAGCACAGAGGAATATTTGTGAGAGTGAAGAGTGCCCGTTTGAGTGTCAATGTGAGGAAACAGTGTTACACACTTTGAGAGATTGTGAGGTTGCTAGTAATTTGTGGATATCTTTAATTAACCCTTTATATCATAGTACTTTCTTTTCTAGTGATATGCAGGGGTGGCTACGGTGGAATGAGACACATGATCCAGGAAATCAGAGAATCAACAAGTGGCCATGGTTACAAGTCTTTGGAACAGTTTGCTGGGCTATATGGAAGAATAGATGCAAGAAAGCGATCGAGGGAACAAGTGCTTCAGCTTGGAGTTTGCAGCATTGGTGTCTCCACCAACTTATGGAGGAGATAGAGAATGGGAAACTAAAGCATCAACTGTTTAATTGCCCAATCAAACCGGAGGAGCACTGGAGCAAACCCCCGTTAGGACACGTCAGAGTTGATGTCGATGGAGCGCGCACTCAACAAGGACAAGCCAGCTGTGGAGGCCTTATCCGGGATAGCAACGGCAAATGGCTCATGGGATTCCAAAAGAAACTGGGAGGTATACCAATAGCTATAGCAGAACTAAAGGCCATCGAAATGGGTGTACAAGTATGCCATGAGATGGGACTTAAGAAGATTAAGCTTTACTCAGATTCTTTGCAAGCAATACAATTGCTATCTTCATTTAGCAATCCGATGCATCCATACATGGAAGAGATAGAAGATATCCGGAAATGGGTATTTGCTGCCAAAGATCTCGAGATTACTCATGCCAACAGGGGTGCCTTGAGATGCGCAGACCTATTAGCGAAAAATGCCCTGGACATGGGTGTTGAATGGCGCCTTATGATAGAACCAAGTGAATGCTACGTTCAGCAAATGGTAGAGGATGTTAGGTGATATTGCGTTGCCTCTGTTTTTGGCTGCCAAGTGTAGCATGTAATTGTTGTAGACTACAATCAAGAGATCTCTTGTCTTTCCAAAAAAAAAAAAAAAAAAAAAAAAAGTCACTCCAAATACCAAAATTGAGCAAGAAATATTAAAAAAAAAGGTAAATACAATTCAAGTCCTTTATTAAACACCATGCCATGATGTTATACTACTGTATTTGTGAATTTAACAATGTAACAATGAACTACTACATGTGAGAATTTGATTAGCAATGCACTATCAAGAGAAAAAAAAAACTGCCTTAGTATATAATAGTGTGAGTGTAATCACTAGACCATTAAATTTAAAAATCCATAAAAATGTATTAGCTAATAGAATATATATATATATATATATTTGAAAAAAAAACACTCACACACACACACACACACACTTATTTGATAGAAACATGCTTTTAATTTGTGATGTCCTCTCCAAAGGCATAAAATTATTGAAGGGATTGATTTAAGATTAAAGCTTATAAAATTTTATTCTTATGATCAAAATCTAAAATTCTAAATTCTTCTTCTGATTCTCTTTGTCGCCATTAACATGCACCTATTGCCAGGTTCTCATTCGTAGCGTCAAATCAAAAGTTGTAATATCCGGTGGGAAAAACAACTTTTTTTCCCTTTATTTCCTTCATTTATTTGTTTGATTTTTTTTTTTTTGAAGTATAGAATTGTTTGATAGTACGTTCATGGATTAGGATACTATTTTAGTAAAATGATATACTTGAGTTCTATTTCAATTTTAAATTATAAATCCGAAATATACATTGGATAGGGAGAGGGGAGTGTGTGTTATAATATGTATTCCCTTTCGTACTAAATAGGTACAATTTTTATAATAGAACCTATATACCTTGTATTTATTTAAAAATTTAATTCTTTTTTTATTCTTATCTGTAATTTTGCATGTCTCTAGTACCATATTCCTTTAAATAGTCGGGATCGTAAAAATGTAAAATAAACTAAAGGGAAAATTCCTATAAAATGTACTTGAAATTACTAAATCCCGTTTCAGTGCAGCGAATTCCAAAAACCTGAATCAGCCGTATGTCAGTACGGAATGAACAATGCAGGGGTGCCAAAAGACGATTTTGCCCTTCAGCCCTCATTCTCGCCACTTTCAGAATAACAACACGAGCCTCTTAATTAACAACTTTGGGTTCTTGATTAACAACTCTACTTTATTCTTTCACATATTCACATCTTCAAAATATAGTGTTGTTAATGTAAAATATTGTGTTATTAATAAAGAAAGAGATGTTGTTATTGACTTTGAAACTTAAATTACGAAGTTGTGAAATAAGAAATGAGAGTTGTTAATGTAGAATATGGTGTTGTTAATAACAAGACCGGTATTGTTATTGTGAGAATAAAAAGATGAAATTGGAGTTGTTAATCAAGAAAACAAAGTTGTTAATTAAGAGGATAGTGTTGCTATTCTGAAAATGGCGAGAATGAGGACTGAAGGGCAAAATCGTCTTTTGACACCTCTGTATTGTTCTTTCCGTACTGACACACGACTAATTCAGGTTTTTGGAATTCACTGCACTGAAATGGAATTTAGCAATTTCGAGCACATTTTATAGGGATTTTCCCTAAACTAAAAGGCATTTTATATAGAAGGGGCTTATACATTGCTAGATTGGTGTCTCAACAATCAGCCTAACTAAATCACACAATAATATCTGATATTGCCAACAAAGAATTGGTCTAGCAGTATAAAATTCTATTAAATCTCTTTAACTTTTAAATTCAAGTCATAAAAAAGACATTTGTGTCAAAAGAAGAAGCCACACATATCGAAGTTGGAGTATTGTTTGGATTAATATTTGTAAAAGTTATTTTTTATCTCAACTAATTTATATAAATTAAAATTGAGGTAAAAGTCAGTCGAAGGGTTTAGGATTTAGAGCACAGAGTTAATATGGCTTCTTGCTTTCCCTAATCTATATTTGGGTATATTTGTATTAAAAAGAATCAATTTAATAAAAATTTATTTAGATGATATATGTTTAACGGTTTCAAAATTCAATTTTGGGATCAAAAAAAGCATCCAAGAGTTCGCTAGACAGTAGGAGGAACCCTTCCTTTATTATTTATAGTCGGATAGTTTAAGAAATACTCTCCAGTCTTGTTTGTAAGGAACATTTTTTTTACAGGAGTGATCATTAATATAAGGAACAAATCTACTTTGTCTGAAATTTTAAATTGATTTTTTTATTTTTACTCTCACTAAATATATGTCATTTATTATCTATGTAATAAATTTTCATCCATTATTTCTTATACACACTCTTTCTAAAAGAGAGCATGATTGGAGAAAAGGTACAAAAGTTACTCATTTATCGCTTTTAACTACTCCCTTCCAGTCTTTAATATAAGACATATTTGAGTAGTTGGTCTTGATTCTAAATATAAGATATAATTTTCATATTTATCAATTTTTTTTTCTAATCTACCCTATTGATGTTCTTTTAACAATAATCAAGGAGAAGAATCAGAAGATGGAAGGAGAGAATTAAGGAATATGGTCAATGTATTTTAGAAAATATATGTCATATTAACTAACTTCTTTAATCTACTTAAATTAGATAAATATAGTTTTTTTTTTTGAATGAAAACTGTATATCCATTATAACTTCACAAGGAAAGTTACAAATGTGAAACCCCCTGCACACTACAAATCAATCAAAGATCCTATGACCTAATAGCCAGACCTCATCTTTCAGTACCAACCATCTCAGGAATAGGAGTTGGTGGGTTATGAAGGATGACAAAATTTTCCTGCATACTGTGAGCAGACTTGGCTAAGGAGTCCGCTAATGTATTAAACTCCCTAGGCCGATGTCTAAGCAAAATCTGCCAAGATTTGGACAACCATAATCTGGCATCACCTATGATATCACTAAAAGGGTGGCGGTCATCACACCCTCTTATAAGCAAGTTTATTGCCTCAATACAATCAGTTAAAATAAGAACTTTCCTGTAACCGTTGTTCCAACAAATCTGTAAACCCTGAACAATCGCAACAACTTCAGCAACGGCCAGGGGAACTAGTGTGAGTTTACATTTAAACCCGCAAACCCAGTGTCCTTCTTCAGATGTAATCACTCCTCCGCATGATTCTGTCGTGTATCTAAAACTGAGGCATCAACTTCCAGAGAGATAAAGCCTGAGCCTAAAAGACACCCCCCCTCAGGTTGACGAAGCCGATGGCCATAGAATTGACACTGCGACACGAGATCTTGGTCCCAACTGTACTAAGGATAAATATAGTTTATATTAAGGATAAGAGGAGTAACATTTTTTAACCACATGATTTTGATGGCTGATACTTGTAAAAATTAAAAAGGACCTGCGGGAGGAATTTATTAAAAAAATAATAAAGGGCAGACGCATAGTTAGCTATAAAAAGCTTTTCCTCATGGTCGCTTTCTTTCCGCCGCTCTTCTCAGTTCTCACCGTTAAAAAAACAAAAAAGCTTCAAGCAATGGAAACCACCACGACGATGAGAAGACAAGATGAAGAAGACGAAGACGAAGAAGAGTGCAACGCCGCCAGGAAGCAGCCACGCAACAGATTTCGATTTCGGCCTCGTTTCGATTTGTGTTTCGCCGATCCCGATTCCAGTTGGCAAGCCGGCACCTCCACTCACTGCGGCGTCGGCTGTCCTAATCTCCACCGCCGGCTCCTCATACATCCAGATAACGGGTACGTCTCTCTCTCTCTCTCTCTCTACCCCTCTGTAAATCTTCTGCCGATAAACCGCTTCTCTAACTTCCCAAAATCGTTCCTGCTCAGAGAGCGAGTGAACGACAATTCATGAATTTTTCATTTTAAAAGATTAATTTCTTTTCTTTTTCCAGATAATCCACTTTTCTGGGATTTTTCTTTTCTGCAAAACTGGCTTTTTCTTAAAAAGAAACAAAGAAAGAAAATATATACATATTTAATATTCTCGTCTCACTCCACATTATTCACTTGTTACTCCAAGACTACTACTGTATGTATGTGTATGCAAGAACATGCATGTTTTACTCTGGAAACGGTAATTTTCCCATGTTTTTTCTTTCTAATTTTATAATTGTAATGGTTTTCAACACTCGTTCTTTTATTTGATGATCTCAACCAGTATAATTTGCTAGGGAAACAACCTTTAAAGTTTTAAAGAGTTTACGTTTCATCTCAAGAGTCCAGAAGAGTTCAAATAAAAAAATTGTATTTTTTTTCATGTTTCAGGTTAAAATTTTATACTAATTATGGTTAGATTAAGGATATATATATATATATATAATTACCTGATTAAGATGCAACCATCACTCTAATATAATTACCTTTTTTTTCTTTTTTGCCAGACACCCTAATATAATTACCTAATTTATAATTCTTGCTAGCTGTTTCAAGTCCCAACTTAAAAGTAACATTCTCAAATAATTAATTCATTAATGATGGGGGAAAATGAGAGATTTTTATTAATCAGGATATGATATACTACATGATACTACCTTCGGTCTTAAATATATGATATAATTTATAGTGTAAATTGCACTATAAACTATGTCCTATATTTAGGACCGGAGGAAATAAATGTCAAAAAAAGAAGAAGAAGAAGATAAACTACATGATAACCGACAAGATAAAATGGACATGCTCACATGCATACACGTGTGAGGGCCTCCTTAAATTATTATCTCATCAAATTATTAATCCACATCATTTGAAAGCAAAAAACAACAACAACAATAGCAGCAGCAGCAATAATAATAATAATTCACATCATAATTTGAAAGCAGGTTTCCAAATAACTCGGATTTATATTTAGATGATTTGGATAAATAGGTCTTGGAAAATAAAAAATATGGAATTTATATTTTTCAGGTGAAAAAAAAAAAACCTATTGAGATACGCTTCTCCCTTTTAGGAACCAACCAAACATGGTTTGCTTTTTTAAAAAGAAAAATCAAAGAGGATGGAATTCTAAATCTTGTTGATAAAATGTTGCAAAAGAGAATGAATTATTTTCAGGAAATTATTTAAGGGGGTAAGTGTTCACCATGTGACTTCCTATATGCATTTTGAAAATAATTTCTCCTAAATGCAATAATTAATTAACGAGTTTTCAAAATTATGATTACAAAACAAATGACATTTGGCTAGTGGTTTTCTTAAGAAAAAAATTAGTAGTAATGTTTTAAAATGCAATGGTAAGTTAATAAAAAACTTGTTATTAATTATAGAATTCTCCTAAATGCAATAATTAATTAACGAGTTTTCAAAATTATGATTACAAAACAAATGACATTTGGCTAGTGGTTTTCTTAAGAAAAAAATTAGTAGTAATGTTTTAAAATGCAATGGTAAGTTAATAAAAAACTTGTTATTAATTATAGATTTATATTTTTTGTAACATAAATTTTATCTTAAGCAATTCCTGAAATAAACTTAATTGTTTTTTTTTTTTTGTGACAAGGAAACTTTTTTTTTCTGATACTGTGTGACAAGGAACCTTTTCTTTATATAAAAAGCCGAATATTGGACTCCAATTAGCCCAAAATTAAGGCCCAAAGCGCTTGAGATGGCCCATATGTTAGTCTTAGATCTGAATGCGAAGCCAGTCGGTAACTGTCCTTTGGCGCCAATTAGCTTCATAGTTTCTCATTCGCTCCTCGATGAAGCAGTGAGGTTTATTTTATTGGCCAAAAATAATACAAGCTGTGAAAGCTTCGAAGACTCTACCAAGTTCTGTTTTTCTCAGAAATGGTGGCAACTTTGTTGGGAAATTTGCAGATGGTACTTCTTGTGGAAGCATTTCATTCTGATATGGGCGGTGTACTCTTCCTTCTTCACTCCTCTGGAGTTCGGATTCTTCAGAGGCTTACCGGAGGAAGTCTTCTTGCTCGACATCGCCGGCCAGTTTGCTTTCCTCGTTGACATCGCCGTCCGATTCTTCGTCGCCTATCGTGACATCCATTCCTATTGCATGGTCTACGATCACACTCAGATTGCCAAAAGGTGCCCTTCATATTCTTCCAATTCTAATTTCATTTTTCAATAATCTTTTTTCAAATTATTTTGCTGATACCTTTATCGGGGACTTCAATTGTAGGTACCTGAAGTCTCGGTTCATAGTTGATATTCTTAGCTGTCTTCCGTGGGATTATATTTACAAGGTATTTACTCTGCTTTGGTTTGGATTTTAGCTTTAATGTGGTTTTATTTAAGAACTTTACTTGAAAGTTGTAAAGCACAGAGTACAAGTTCCTCCTCCTTTTTGCACCGGGGACAAAGAGCCTTAAATTTTTCGTATCTTATTTTGATGACTAGTATAACATTATTTTCATCTGTGAATAATTGAGAACAAGTTAAAAAGTAAGATAACAGATTTTTTAAATTTTTATATTGTAATTGTTATACATGAATGATTTCTGATGTAAATCGTTTCTTTGATTGAACCTCTTGAATGAGTGCTTATAACAATTGACGATCCATAATTAAGCTTCCCCCCCCCCCCCCCCGGTCCAACACCATAATTTAATTTCCTCAGCATGTATTTATTGGATTCACTTGATGTATGTTGTCGTTGATTCTCTCGAGTAGTCCATTTGTTCTGTTTGAGGTGACATAAATTTACTTCTCTGATCAGGCTACTGGAAGGAAAGAAGCCGTCAGGTATTTTTTATGGATTAGGCTAAGTCGAGCGTATAGAGTGACCGAGTTTTTTGAGAGGCTGGAGAAAGATATTAGGATCAATTACCTCTTTACCAGAATTGCAAAACTTCTTGTTGTAGAACTTTATTGCACCCACACAGCTGCCTGTATCTTCTACTATCTTGCTACCACTTTGCCTCCATCGAATGAAGGTTATACATGGATAGGCAGCTTAAAGTTGGGTGATTATAGCTATTCAGACTTCAGACATATCGACCTTTGGAAGCGTTATGTGACATCACTCTACTTTGCAATTGTGACCATGGTAACTGTTGGTAAGATTCTTGCTTTTAACTAAATTGTAGGAATCATTATAGTAAACCAGCTCTTCCTTCTCTGGTTTACTTTCTTTCCTGCTCTGATGGGTTATTTTTAATCACTTTGTTGAGCGCCGGACTTGAGTTGACCTAAATTAGCAATGTCTGTTTGGTTGTCCAGAGGTTATTGGTTAATAACATTTTAAATCTAGCATTATGTTTCAGAAATGGATTTCTTTTTTATTATTTTAACCTATGACTTTGGATTATCTTTTTTGAAAAAGGAAAAGACCAGGTTATGACTATCCATCATCCTTAAGTGTGTTCACGACTACTCCTAGTAGTTTGCTTTTTGTCATTCATTTGAGTTGCTTCACATTTGATAGATTGGTTAAAAGGCATAGTTGTGGTAATGCATGTTCCAATTTGTAAAGGGCTAACAATTATTAGCAGTGGCAACTGGTCTTGATACCATAAAGTCACAATCTATATCTATATAAAACATATAATACTGAAGTTTGAGACTCATAGCTTTGTGCCACATGACAATCCTACAATTCTTGCCCCAATACTCCCTCCGCCCCTACACTCACCCAGAGTTGAATCTAACCCTTCACCGAATACTGAGATGGCTTAGCTTCTGTTGTTTTAACTTGTTTTCTGATGCATTATTTTATCGTTCTGCAGGCTATGGGGACATTCATGCTGTCAATGTCAGGGAAATGATATTTGTCATGATTTATGTCTCCTTTGATATGATTCTTGGTGCTTACCTTCTTGGTAATATGACAGCATTGATTGTGAAAGGATCAAAAACAGAGAGGTTTAGGGATAAAATGGCTGATATTATTAAGTTCATGAACAAAAACAACTTGGACAAGCAGATAACCAAAGCGATAAAGCGCCATTTACGCTTACAGTATGATGACAGTTACACTGAGGCTGCTGTGCTTCAAGATATTCCAGCCTCTATTCGTGCAAAGGTTTTTGTAACAGTGAAATTTGCTGCAATTATTTTGATGCTGTTAGTTTGTCATATTTTCCTACTGGTATTCCTAAAAAAATTGACTGTAGAAATGGTTTCAGAATTTATAACTTATTTTTTGAGTAAACTACTCTCCCTTCTCTTGGAAGAAGCTCAAATTACACAACCCTCTCCATCATTATGAAAATATACACTTTATTGCTAGAAAACACTTTATTGTTATTAATTTTGTGTTGAAAATTATAAATTTTTAACTTATTCTAGATTTAGAAAAGTAAATGGCTATTTTGATATCGGTTAAAATAGTCATAACTTTACCTCAACTTTGCTATAGAAGGTCAATGTAGTTGATATTTTGATTTCAGGAAAGGGATTTATAAATTTTATTATTAGAGGAGTGGGCCATAGATTTAGACATCTTGCAAGTAGGGGAATCTACTTTCCTCTTTTTTCTTTTTTTTTTTTTCACATAGAAGGAAAAATTTTGCTAGTCCATTGTCTTCTCCTAAGAGGTGCTGGTCTTTTAATTTATTTAATGCCTTGTCATCTGAGGGTAGAACTTCTGGTGTTTTTTCTTCTCAATTTAGAAACAAGAGATGGTCATTAAAGAGCTGTGTAACTTCCATAAGATTAGATGCATACTTCTAAGATTATGGCACAAGATCAATGTATGTAGAATATAAAGGAAGAGAGAACCAAATTAGCCATTGTTTTGTATAGATAATTAGTTTTCATTTTTATTCACCATTGACCTGATACTATTATAACTGTTTATGCTTGTTTGCAGATTTCAGTGAATTTGTATGAGCAATTTATACAAAAAGTTCCTCTTTTCAAGGGATGCTCTTTGGGGTTCATTAAGCAAATTGTAAGAAATTATTTAAACATTATCTTCTTGGATCAGAATTGTTCTCTTTTGAAGTTTAGATTCGTCTGTTTACACTTGCCAAATCATACACCTTAGTTTCATAAGATATGTACATGTTTCTATGAGTTCCAATGTTGGACATTTGACTCGCTTGATGAAATTCTAAAACTTGAGGAATTTAGTCTAATGACAAGAAAGCTCTTGCTGATTTAATATTTTATGTCAACTAGTTTCTAGTCACTGAATCGTTTTTTTTTTTTTTGGGGCAGGGGGTGTTAGGCACCAAAAAACATGCTTTTTGACCCAAAAACTTCCTAACAAGACATTTACACCAGATCAATGTCTTAAGTGGAAAGTCATTTTTGTATTTCATCTGTTTGTGTCCTCACTTAGCGATACCATTTTGATATATCATATTAGGTTACACACAACAGAAACGGTATAGAAGCTTGTCCTGTTTTTAGCAGAAATTTCTAATTGAAATTCTGGTTAGGCAATCAGAGTCCATGAAGAGTTTTACCTTCCAGAAGAAGTTATTATGGAGCAAGGAAATGTAGCCAATCAACTTTACCTTGTATGCAATGGTGAGCTGGTATGAATTTCTAGTTACTCATTTCAATATTAATCTGAACATTTATTTTTGCAAAGGTGCACTTTATAGCCACTCTCATGCTCACTTGGTTCCAGTAGTTTGTAATATATCCAAATTTTCAGTTGTTGATTCTTGCACTGTAACATGTTTCTGCTTGAGTTGTGCATGATAGATGCTGGATAGGAAAGATGTTTGGCATGAATTTGTCAAAAGTTTTAAGGCTATGAAAACACCTTCAAACCTAAGTTCACTTATTTTTGTGCCTTGTGTATTTTGACTATAAGCAATGGTCATTTCCAGTATCCCACAGTTTGGACAAGGCATTGATAATGAAGAGCTAGAGAAAAAACATCAGAAGTTGAAGAACATACCAGAATATTTTACTAACCTGAGACATTTGAGTAAATTTGATTCAGAGTTTTGATAAATGTTCCATCTGCAATTTCTCGGACATAATGATAATTCAGGCATTTATTTCACACATGCATGTATTGAAATGTTCAATCCGAACAAGGAAGTTGTGTTAAATCAAGATATTCAAGAAAAGCATTCTTAATGCTGATTGCTAAATTTTTTATATTTTGACCATTTTGCTTCTTCATTAGGGAAATCGGTGTAAAGTACTACCGCAGGTAGCAATTTGTAGTATTTCATAGTTGTAAGTTGGATCTGACAGCACTCCATCTTCTTTATAGGTTGAGATGAGGACAGAAGATGTTGATAAAGAAGTGTTCATAAAGCGTTTGCAAATCTACTGTTCCTTTGGCGAGGTTTCTTTTCTTTGTGATATACCTCAACCTTCAACTATACGAGCGCTTGAATTTTGCAAGGTTTTGCGACTTGATAAGCATTCCTTTATGGAAACATTGAAGGTATATTTTGCAGATGGTCGAGTTATCTTGAACAATCTCCTTGAGGTATGTTCACTGTGGAAAATTATTTTTTACTTCTCCTTTCCATTTCATACTTCTGTTGAAAATAACGTCTATAACTTCAAAATATTGCCCATTATTATTTGGGACATATAAGATGTCTGTGTCGAGGGTGCTTAAGGTTGCTTCCATGTGACTTGGAGGTTATGAGTTCAAATCTTGGAATCAGTCTCTCTAATTGTGGGGATAAGGCTGTGTACATTTATCCCTCCTCAAACCTCACTTGGTGGGAGCCTTATGCACTGGGCCACCCTTAAAAATGTGTGTCGTGATTCTGGGGATTTTTCTTCTGTCTATGGTTTCACTAGCCCTAGGAAACATCATCACCTAGTTGTCTCTGCATCAAGAAAGATCGGCATAATGTTGAGGTCATGATTTGATTTCAACTATCTGAGCTTTATCCACTATAACTGTAGTTTGTAACAGCACCCTAGCACATAGCAAAGCAGCAGTGTTGTATCATTCAAGTAATACGTCACTTGGCATTTCAAATTTATGTGTTAACCTTTACCACTGGCTTGATATTTCCATATTTCATATGGTTGTTCTTCACTAACAGGGAAAAGACTCCAGTCTTCAGCAGAAGCTCCTGCAATCAAACTTCTCCTTGACTCTTGAAAACCCTGAAATAGAGATGGTTATGAGAATGAATTGTGCTGCATATGAAGGGGACATTTACTTTTTGAAACGTTTGATCGAATCAGGAGCAGATCCCAACAAGACTGGTTATGATGGTAGATCACCCTTGGTATGAATTCTCTGCATCCAACATATTATTCTTCGATGATTCTATGATAATAAATAATAATCCATCCAAAGATTTGGTTTTTTATAGAATACAATGGCGTCGTGCGATCTATGTAGGATAAGGTTTTGTTGTTGTTGTTAATTCTATAATAATAGAACCTCCTTTGTTGTCACTTTCTTCATTGTACATTTGAATTGTCTTGTACTTTCTCTCTATGATATGGGTTAGGTGAAGATTGTCCTTGGAATGACAACTATGGTAACTTGTGGGAGGCAATGATCTCCCAAACAGATAATAGTCTGAGTTTCACAAGTCAACGCGAGGCCTTCAGTTGTCTGAGTTTCACAAGTCAACGCGAGGCCTTCAGTTCTTGATTCAGATTTTCTTTATGCTTATGTAAAAAAAAAAAAAGTGGTAAATGAAGAAGGAAAAGAGATATTAGTAATAGAGAAATCATATGGTCAAGTAAGCACTTGATAGAATATGCAGGGAGAGAATAACATTGTATTAACTTGTTTTTGTGTTCGTTTTTCAGCTTATTTCAGCATCGGAAGGACACATAGAAATTGTTCGCTTTCTTATTGAACATGGAGTGATTATCAATTTCACTGGTTAGCTTTTGAACTTACCTTTAATGTGAATAGACTCATTACAGATTTACAGACCTTTTTTAAAAAAATTTAACATAATATTAAATTTTAATTAACCATTTGTCATAGACAAATTTGGGAACTCCCCCTTGTTTGAAGCCATCAAGAATGGACAAGAAGAAGTAGCTTCTTTACTTGTGGATGCGGGGGCTACTCTTACCGTGGATCATGCTGGGAATTTTCTCTGCATGACTGTTGCCAAGAAGGTGTTGAGCCTTTTAAGACGGGTCTTGGATTACGGTATTAATCCGAATGCCAGAAATTATGATCAGCGTACAGCTCTTCACATTGCTGCCTCTGAAGGTTTGTGTAAAATGGCTGAGTTGCTTCTAGAAGCAGGAGCAAGTGTTTTATCAAAGGACAGGTATGATTTAAACATCAAATATTTATTATCTCTGTTAGACAACGACTTTGTATGTTTTTTACACCTTCTATGGTTCTAACGTAAAATCAGATTATTGTTAACATCAGGAGCTCCTATAACGATATTCCTGTCCTGTTTATTGAATTGCATAGTAATTCCTCGACGACTTCCTACTTGCAGATGGGGAAATACACCGCTTGATGATGCTCATATGGGAGGAAATAGGAACATGATCAAAATGCTCGAAGTTGCACAAATTTCTCAGTTGACTGAATTATCTCACAATATACAAGAACCTCGAGGTATGATTAACTTTCTCAAGCGTATCATGCCTTCTTGGTGGATTTTTAAGAGGTCAACATTTAGGCATTTTTGCTTGGGAGCATATACTGTGTGCCTTCAGTATCGGGGGCATGAATATCCTCACTTTTGGGTTGAAATAAGAACTTTTTATAAACATGGACATGATGCCTAGAATGTTAAAAGCCTTGGATTCTCAAGCACTACACTCATGTTCAAATATGATACTCCCTCTAATTCTTAATATAAGACACATTTATTTAATTTGATCATATTAAGGAAGTTAGTTAATATGGCATGTATTTTCTAAAACATCATAGTCATTTTCCTTAATTCTCTCCTTCTCTCTCTTCTTTGATTATTGTTGAGGGAATATCAATAAAAGTAAATTAGAAAAAGATTGACAAATATGATAAGTATGTTTTTTACATTTAAGGTCTGTTTGGTATGAGGAATTTGAAGGGGAGGGGAGGGGAGGGAAAATTTTTATGAATGGATTTAAAAAAAAAAAATTAAAGAAGTGGGGTTGAAAATTTTTAATTAATTTTTCTTATTCTTTTATTTTATTTCTTATCTTTATTAAAATTTTATAACCCCATTTCTCCAATTGTTTTAAATTCAATTCTTAAAAATTTTCCTTCTCCTCCCTCCCCCTCCGTTTCCCTCCTGCCAA
The DNA here is from genome assembly GCA_963855925.1 of Inga laurina. NCBI lineage: Eukaryota > Viridiplantae > Streptophyta > Magnoliopsida > Fabales > Fabaceae > Inga > Inga laurina. The sequence goes on from OY979702.1 coordinate 10,992,252, forward strand.
ACAGACCCTTAGGATCAAGATAAGCTCCGCCCCAAATATGTCCTACATTAAGGTCCGACGGGAGTATTAGGATATCAAACATGGGCGTTCTAGATATTGTGAGTACTTTCGTTGAAGCACTGGAATGCCAAAATTGGAAAGAACTTGACTTAGTCATCGTCTATGGCTTGAAGTGAATGGGAACTTATGCTGGCACTTAAAGGGGAATGGAACACCTATCACTAGGCTAATGGCATTATTACAATTGAATTTTTCCACTCTAACTGTATCAGGTCTTGTTAACTGGATCGTGTCCCTTTTTTCCCGGAGAAGTAAAGAAAGTCCTTTGTTTTATTTAATGATCTTATGTATTAAAATAATAATAATAATATGTTTTAATCTATCTTTGCAGCAAAAGTGCTATTACCATTAAGAGATGAAATTCCAAGAAAGAAATGCAATGTATTTCCTTTCCATCCATGGGATCAGAAAGAGGATAGAAGAGGAGGAGTTGTCTTATGGGTTCCAAAAAGCATTGAAGAACTTGTTCAGTTGGCAATGAAATATCTGAACTCTTCAAGTGGTTCCCGTATTTTATCAGAACATGGGTGTAAAATTCTCGACGTAGACATGATTAGCAATGATGAGAAGCTATTTCTGGTAAGTGAAGAACAATCAGGGAGTTCATAGATTGATTGAATAGTTTGAGACACCCGAGGTACGCCACCAGGCGCAGCAGAAGGGAATGTGCAGTTAAAACTAGCTTGTTCCAATCTGCTTTTCCCTCTGGCACAGAATGAAAAGCGATGTAGAAAATACAAAGGTGGAGGGAAGGAGAATATTGCCTAGGTCTCAACAGTTTAATCAATTTGCATCATATTTAGGTGCCATATTAGAGCAGAAGATATTTTGGTGGAAATGATGTTTGTTATGAACTGAAATTGTTGAAAGTAATGTGAAGTGAACCTCAACAGATCTTAAAGCTCATTTTACTGTTTCAATTCTTTAACTATAAGCAAGCCTGCAAGCATTGATGCACTGACTGAGAATCATGATTTTGGGAGGTTGGCAGTACATTTATGTGCTTAAATTTTGCATGTTTAATTTGTTCCTGTCAACCTTAGCAGAGAACAGAGACAGAAGAGCTGGTGCTTCAGCATCAGAGTCAAAAACTAAGCTCTGAAAATTCAATAATATCTATCAGCAATGTTTGAACAAAACAGTAGAGACATGATTACCCTTTTGAATTCTTTTCCCTCTAATTGAAGTGTGGTGGATAAATTGGGATGGTTGAAAGTGATAGATTTATATGATAGGATGCAATAACCTTGTTGGCAAGCAATGTGTTAGAACTCAACGTTGGAAAGTCTTGAAGATAGAGAACCTCCAATTGGTCACATGATGAGTTGTAATTTCTAAGGTCTTGAAAAATCAAATATAGACAGACAGCTTCTACCTATTGTGTTTGGAAACACAGAAAAAGCATTGATCTCTATCCATGAAATGCTTCGTGTGGGAAATTAAAGGGCTTTATCTGTGATTCTTTACTCTCTCTCATCTCTCGTGTTGTTCGAACCTGTGACTATGTGGTGAGGAATCTGTTCCCCCCAACCAACCAACATGTTGCTCGAACATTGATGGCTCTATGTGATTCTATGTGTAATAAAATGAGAGAGAAGGTGACAGAATGAGGGTGGGAGGAATGAAGTCTGGTCCAAGATGTAGCCATTTAATAATGACTGAGAAGCTTGCTTTCTCGGACTAGGCTTCATTGCCCTCACTTGCTTCTCTACCTATTGCTCTTCAACTTTAGTACGAGAAGTAAGAAGTTGGAGTGCAGAATCAAACGTGAATCAAGCTCCACACTCCAAAAAAGTACTAGTTCAATTGGCAAAAAAAAAAAAAAAAGAGGTACAAGTTCAAATTTTATTGTTCGCGTAAAATTTCTTTGCTTAATTATGTGTAAATATCTTTTTAAACGTTAAGTTAAATTAAACAAACATAAACTTGTTCATGTTTTTTTAAGTTAACCGAGGTTCAGTCAGCACTGCACTACTCCTAACTAGACTCTTGAGCTGTTACACATAAAAGACAATACTTATTGAATAGTTTTGACTCTTGGGGCAATTATCCCCAAGTAAATACATACATATACAAATAATACTCCCCCCCTCTATACATACATACATACATACATACATACATACATACATACATACATACATATATATGCGTGTGTGAAAATTTTATTGGCGAAGAACATATACTCCCTCTTGTCCTAATTATTGGATAACATTTGAGAGTTGATTTTAGTCCTAATTATAGGACAAAGTTCTAATTTTTATTAATTTCTTCCTAAAATACCCCCATTTTGATACTTTCTCAATAATAATTTAATAATAGTAGATTGGAAGTTGTTGAGGGAGATTGATGGCGCCGGATTGTGTGAGAGCTTGGAGAAGTCGTATGTGAGGTAGGAGAGGTACAAGAAAAAACAGAGAATCAATGTGATTGGATGCTATTTTAAATTTTAAATAAGGGTATTTTAGGAAAATAAATATGATTAACTAATTTAATCACTATCCTTAATTTCTCCAAAGTTAGGTAAATATGTCCTATAATTAGGATAAAAGGGAGTAATAAATTTTTATGCATAGAATATATCAATACTCGGCAGATTTTATGCACACAGTCACAGAGCATTGATACTTGTTTTAAATAATTTTCACTAATAAATTTTTTAACAGGGGGATTTTTTTCTTCTAATTTTTCCAAATATTATATATACATATACATTTAATATTACCTCCTCTAATGTAAGAACTAGTTTTCTAATATAAGAACTAGTTTTGAGGATTGGATTTGGTTCAAAATATAAAATCTCAACATATTTTATATCATATATTTATCATTTTTTTTAAAAATAATTTACCTATATTATAAACTAATATATAATCTAAAAATCAAATTTGTTATAATTAACTATTTTATTTTATTTTTTAAACTATACAAATTAGTTAACTAGTTTAGAACTAAATTTACAATTAGAATTTGATAAAGGAGTTGAATCATAAACATAAAGTTATGGATTCAAATCTCACTATATGAAGATTTTGTTAGTTAACAATTTGTCTGTCACCTTCCTTTGAGTCTGAAGGCATATCCCAAGTCTAATAAGCCCCACAACCCAAACTTACCTAAACTTCTTAATATATATAAAAAAAAAAAGTAGAATTTGCATTTTCTCTCTCCCCGTGCCACACGGGAGTACCAGCTCCTTTTTTAATGAAACAAGGACGTTGATCATTTATTTATTTTTTAATTTTTTAATTTTTGCCAGCAGTTGATCGTTTAATTGCATGTTCAAAATTTAAGGTCGTCTTAATTTTAAGCGTCATTACGTGACAGGTGTTTTTTTCCCTCTTGGATTTTTTCCCTCTCGGGCCTGACTTTTTCCGACAAATTGTTCTAAACTTCGTCGGTAAGTATTGTTCGCATTAAAGCAGTGACTGAGAGTCAAACTAGCTGGTCCCTGAAGAAGGAACAAACCACGCACGGCAGAAGAAGGAAGAAGGAGGAGGAGGCGGCAGGTGAATAGTGATATCGGCGATCACAAGAACATGGCGCTTCAATGGATTATTCTGACCTACGTTGTAGCAGCTGAGGCGGCCATTGCTGTTCTGCTCACTCTACCCTCTCCCAAACTCTTCAAGAACCGTTTCGCTTCTCTTATTTCCGTAATTCTTCAACCCGCCCTCTTTATCGTTCCCTTCTCTGCCTTCCAGCTTCTCGGTATTTATCTCTCTATCTTCCTCCTTCATGCTTAAATATCATCTGTTTTGGGTGGGGTGGGGGCTTGGGTGACTTCAATTTACTTTTTCTAGGGTTTCCGTGCGATTTCTCCAATTTTGGAAATGTAATTTGTAAGTGTTTGTACTGAATGAGGAGGATCTGTGGTTGATTCCAGATATATACTGGAAGAATGAGCATCGGTTGATGTGCACTTCTGAGGTCTGTACTGCTGCTGAGAGAGACCGATATGAGAAATCTGTAAGCATCTTTCATATTCATTTATTTTGTTTTCCCCCTTTCTTCCAGTTTTTGAGCTTAAGGCGAAATAATTAATTGGGTTATCGATATTTTTTTGCCGTTGGTGGTTTCAATCGTTCGTAAAAAGTAAAAAAGTTGTGCTTCTGAGCCATGCAATTGAAAATTGGTTTGGTTGGAGAGTTCATAGTTCTCTGTAGTGTATATTGTGGTAACTGAATCTGCATAGTTAATTGATGGTGATTTGGTGGATGTGCCGACCAGCTTCACTTAAGAATTATTTGAGGGGATGCTGTTCTGAACTTCTGATATCAAAAGAATTTGATGGTTTAAATAAACAAAGCAACTAAGTAAGGATTTTGGCACCATGGAGAAATTTTTTTGCAACTTGTCGTTTACATTGAGTGATGAAAGATCGATGTTGTCTCACCATGGTTGCATTATATAAATTCCTGACTGCTTTTCAGCAATTGATCATTGCTTTAGAAGACTTTTGAATGTTGCAAAACAGAACAATGACCAGAAGCCTGGAATTATCTGGGTTTAACCCCAAAAACTCTGAATTAGTGCTAATTGTACCGTGCCATATAGATTATCTCCAGTGATCTATGTGGCACGGTACAATTAGCAGTATTTCTCTTTTGCCATAATTTGGTTGAGTGGTACATTCTCTCTCTTCCATTTAAAAGATGTGGTGCCATTGGTTTAGAACTAGAGCTGTATATCTGCAGAGCGCTGTTAAATGCTATTCAATTATTCATGCTGCTCATCATTTTGATTGAAGCTCTGTGTCGCTAATATAAGAGTGAACATTTTTATGTCATTTTCTTTCATTGCCACTGTTGGTTGAATTTCTCTTCTTAAATGCTGTTTATTTTGTTTTGAGTTTAATTTCCCTGAAATCATTTTATGTACAATCTAAAGCATATTTAGCAAGTCTAATTCACTCAGTTATCCCCATCATCTGTCAGCAGCGTGCATAATGCAGAAAGAATATAGCAGGCTATCTTCTTATAAATCAGATAATTTTGTAAACAAGATGGTTCTACTGGTTGGACTTTTAATCTAAAGCCAATGATAATTGATAATCAGGTTGGGGCTGTTCCTTTGATATTTCTACTTTATGTTGCTTCTTGTGACCCCTAACAATATTTATACATGCTGGAACTTAAAAATAAATGTTCAATATCAAGCATATAATGTGCATTGACAGCAAATTTATTGCTTGATATAGTTATAGATCTTGATATAGTTATATTCATAATTTTACAATTGAATAATATAATTTCAATTGCCTTTTTGCTTTTTCTCAGAAATAATATACTTTAGGGTTGAAAGGTTATTGTTGTAGTCTCGTAGGCTTCTTGATCTTTTGGTTTTAAAATTGAGCCAACATGGCATCTGACTGTGTGACTATAACACTCACTCCGCAATTTTAGTTCCCAGAAAAATTGAAACGTTTCCTATTATTCCCGTTTCTTGAAAAGTACCATAGGCTATTGGTATTGACTCATTGATTGAACATGAATTAGATCTACAAAGCCCAGAGAAACGTGATACTTTGTGTTGCAGCATGTCTTCTCTACTGGTAAGCAACAATACCACCATATCCGAACTGCCTTTTAAATGGAATGAAATTTATTATATGTAACTGGTTTTGTGATTTCTCTCTGGGTTTATATATATACGACTGTGGTTGCAGGTGTATATACCGTATTTGTAAGTATCAGAAGGAGATCCAAAGTCTGGAGGAAGTGGAGAAAAGATTCAAGGCTCAGTAGCTTTCATAGAGATCTCATGCTGTGATTGATGGGTTTAGTTGAACTTGAAGGCCGAATGATGCTGTTGGTACTGTTATGTGATTGAGTTTTATACTTTTTTTTTTTTTGTAAAATTACGATTTTATTAGACTTTATACATGTATACGATGTTCTCAATTTAGTGTCTATTTGAGAAACAAGAGAATCAATATGAGACAAAATTTCTCTTACATAATTACTTAGTAAAATCACTTAAAATAAACAAAGTAATCAATATGTTCTAGTTGAACTATGCCTTTCACAAGTACAGTAGTTTTTTTTAAAAAAAAATTTCGCTTCCATGGTTTTCGACATCTACCTTTAAGTCATGTCTGAGACTATATGATTATGTGATGCGTAAAGACCACCTTCTTCTTCTTCTTCTTCTTGACTATGTATGCGTAAAGACCTTTTTTTAAAGTCTTTGTACCAAAGCATACGTTTATAATATTTTTCTTGTCGCACATTAGATTTTTGAAGTAATATGTTTTTTTTTTGGGTATGAAATGGTAGTCTCATATATTAGAGTTCATACTGTGGCGACTTTTCAATAAACTTTACGGTAGCTGATTTTGTTTTTGACCTTTCAATAATCATTGTACTACCTTTGGCTCTTAACATGAATCTCATTTGTGATGTAAATTGTAGGATTAATGAAATCTTATATTAAGGATAGGAGATAGTAATATATACTCTTCTTGGTCTTGACATATACAAATAATACCTCTATATATATATACATATGCGTGTGTGAAAATTTTATTCGCAAAAAACATATAATAAATTTTTATGCATAGAATATATCAATACTTTGCAGATTTTATGCACACAGTCACAGTATTGATACTTTTTTTAGTCTTTTAGATCATTTTCACTAATAAAGTTTTTAACAGGGGGGCTTTTTCTAATTTTTCTAAATATTATATATACATATACATTTAATATTACCTCCCCTAATATAAAAACTAGTTTAATGATTGGATTTAGTCCAAAATATAAAATCTCAACCTATTTTATATCATATATTTATCATTTTTTTCTAGAACTAATTTATCTATATTATAAAATAATATATAATCTAAAAATCAAAATTACTATAATTAACTAATTTATTTCATGTTTTAAACTATACAACTTAGTTAACTAGTTTAGAACTAAATTTATAATTAAAATTTGGTAAAAGAATTGACTCATAACTATAAAACGGTGGGTTCAAATCTTACTATGTGAAGATCTTATTAGTTAACAATTATTTGTAAACGCTCTTTGAAGTAAATTTTGAAGCTAATGAGCCCATGATCTAATTTACCTAAACTTTTTAATATATATATATATATATATATATATGTATATATAAATAAAGAGAGAGAGTAGAATTTGCATTTTCTCTCTCCCGTGCAACACGGGAGCTCCTTTTTTAACGAAACAAGGACGTTGATCATTTTTTTTTTTTTTTAATTTTTGCCAGCAGTTGATCGTTTAATTTCATGTTCAAAATTTAAGGTCTTCTTAATTTTAAGCGTTATTTCGTGACTGGTGTGTTTTTTCCCCCTCATATTTTTTTCCCTCTCAGGCCTTCTTTTTCCCTCCGGACAACAAATTATTCTAAACTTCGTCGGTAAGTATTGTTCTCAGTGACTGAGAGAGCCAAACTAGCTGGTCCCTGAAGAAGGAACAACCCCCGCACTGCAAAGGAAGGAGGAAGAAGGAGGAGGAGGAGGCAGGTGAATAGTGATATCAGCGATCGCAAGAACATGGCGCTTCAATGGATTATTCTGACCTACGTTGTAGCAGCTGAGGCGGCCATTGCTGTTCTGCTCACTCTTCCCTCTCCCAAACTCTTCAAGAACCGTTTCGCTTCTCTTATTTCCCCAATTCTTCAACCCGCCCTCTTTATCGTTCCCTTCTCTGCCTTCCAGCTTCTCGGTATTTATCTCTCTACTTCCTCCTTCATGCTTAAATATCATCTGTTTTGGGTGGGGTGGGCGATTGGGTGACTTCTATTTACTTTTTCTAGGGTTTCCGTGCGATTTCTCCAATTTTGGAAATGGAATTTGTTAGTGTTTGTACTGAATGAGGAGGATCTGTGGTTGATTCCAGATATATACTGGAAGAATGAGCATCGGTTGATGTGCACTTCTGAGGTCTGTACTGCTGCTGAGAGAGACCGATATGAGAAATCTGTAAGCATCTTTCATATTCATTTATTTTGTTTTCCCCCTTTCTTCCAGGTTTTGAGCTAGGCGAAATCATTAATTGGGTTATCGATATTTTTTTTCGTCGCTGGTGGTTTCATTCGTTCGTCATAAAAAGTAAAAAGTTGTGCTTCCTGAGCCATTGAATTCAAAATTGGTTTGGTTGGAGAGTTCATAGTTCTCTGTAGTGTATATTGTGGTAACTGAATCTGCATAGTTAATTGATGGTGATTTGGTGCATGTGCCGACGAGCTTCACTTAAGAATTATTTGAGGGGATGCCGTTGTGAACTTCTGATATCAAAAGAATCTGATAGTTTAAATAAACAAAGCAACTAAGTAAGGATTTTGGCACCATGGAGAAATTTTTTTGCAACTTGTCGTTTACATTGAGTGATGAAAGATCGATGTTGTCTCACCATGGTTGTAGTATATAAATTCCTGACTGCCTTTCAGCAATTGATCATTGCTTTAGAAAACTTTTGAATGTTGCAAAACAGAACAATGACAAGAAGCCTGGAATTATCTGGGTTTAACCCCACAAACTCTGAATTAGTGCTAATTGTACCGTGCCATATAGATTCTCTCCGGTGATCTATGTGGCAGGGTACAATTAGCACTATTTCTCTTTTGCCATAATTTGGTTGAGTGGTACATTTTATCTCTTCTATTTAAAAGATGCGGTGCTCTTGGTTTAGAACTAGAGCTGCATATCTGCAGAGCGCTGTTAAATGCTATTCAATTATTCATGCTACTCATCATTTTGATTGAAGCTGTGTTGCTAATATAAAAGTGACACATTTTTATGTCAAATCTTCATGGCCACTGTTGGTTGAATTTCTCTTCTTAAATGCTGTTAATTTTGTTTTGAGTTTAATTTTCCTGAAATCATTTTACGTACAATCTAAAGCATATTTAGCCCCATCATCTGTCTGCAGTGTGCATAATGGAGAAAGAATATAGCAGGCTATCTTTCTTATAAATCAGATAATTTTGTTAACAAGATGGTTCTAGAGGTGGACTTTTAATCTAAAGCAAATGATGATTGATAATCAGGTTGCGGCTCTTCCTTTGATATTTCTACTTTTTGTTGCTTCTTGTGACCCCTAACAATATTTATACACGCTGGAACTTACAAATAGATGTTCAATATCAAGCATATAATGTGCATTGACAGCAAATTTATTGCTTGATATAGTTATATTTTTTTTTATACATCTTGACATAATTTTCCAATTGAATAGTATAATTTCAATTGGCTTTTTGCTTTTTTTTTTTTTTTTTTCAAAAATGATATACTTTAGGGTTGAAAGGTTACTGTTGTAGTCTCGTAGGCTTCTTGATCTTTTGGTTTTAAAGCTGAGCCAACATGGCATCTGACTGTGTGACTATAATACTCACTCTGCAATTTTAGTTCCCAGAAAAATTGAAACGTTTCCTCTTATTCCTGTTTCTTTGAAAGTACCATAGGCTATTGAGTATTGACTCATTGTTTGAACATGAATTGGTGTTATTTAGATCTACAAAGCCCAGAGAAACGTGATACTTTGTGTTGCAGCATGTCTTCTCTACTGGTAAGCAACAATACCACCATATCCGAACTGAAGATTTAATTGCCTTTTAAATGGAATGAAATTCATTATATGTAACTGGTTTTGTGATTTCTCTGTGGGTTTATATATATACACGACTGTGGTTGCAGGTGTATATACCGTATTTGTAAGTATCAGAAGGAGATCGAAAGTCTGGAGGAAGTGGAGAAAAGATTCAAGGCTCAGTAGCTTTCATAGAGATCTCATGCTGTGATTGATGGGTTTAGTTGAACTTGAAGGCCGAATGATGCTTTTGGGTGATTGAGTTTTATTTTTTGTTTGTAAAATTACGATTTTATTTGACTTTATACATGTATAAGTGTTCTCAATTTAGTGTCTGTTTGAGAAACAAGAGAATCAAGACAAAACTTCTCTTACATATTTATTTAGTTGAGTGTAAAATCATTTAAAATAAACAAGTAATCAACATGTTCTAGGTGAAAGATGTGTTTCACAGGTACAGTAGTTTTTTTTAAATTGTTTTTTTTTGCTTCCATAGTTTTCTATATCCACCTTTAAGCCATCTCTGAGAGTATATGACTATGTGCATGCGGAAAGATTTTTTATTTTTGGGAAAATCACTCCTGAGTTCCAAGGAAGCAATATATTATCAGTAAAATCTCTGGAAAAATTGAAATATCTGAAAAGTCTCTAGGGACTTTTCTAATATTATTTTCTAAAGTCAAATGACACACATGCCCCTCTTCTATTATTTCTCTCTCTCACGTTTTCAGCTCGCAGATCTATGCGCTCTCTCTCTCTCTCTGTAGTTTCATTTTTTGAGATGGTGAAGGGTGAAACTTTGAGGTGGTGAAAGATTTGTAGAATGAGATGTAAGATAGAAGGAAGAAGAAAATGGAAGGAAAGTGGTGGGATTTTTTGATGATCAAGCTTCCGCCATTTTTAAAGAAGGAAGGGATGAAGGTAATGATGATGATGAATAGTTCAACTCATCCCCCTTTTCCAACCTCATTGAAACCCCATCTCATAGTGGTGGGTGCTGTGAAAAAAAATTAAATTGTTAATTCGCACAGTAGTAGTTGTTAATATAACAGTTTTAGTTGTTAATACGGAAAACGAGGTTGGGTGTCATGGTGCTCTGTTTTTGGGAAAGGAAACAGAGGAAGTGGTGTGTTTAAAGTGGTGGGGTGCTATGAAAACACTGACATGAAAAAATAAATAAATTGTTATTTATTCGTGTAGTAATAGTTGTTAATATAACAGTTGTAGTTGTTAATAGGGAAAACGAGGTTGGGTGTCATGGTGCTCTGTTTTTGGGAAAGAAAACAGAGGAAGTGGTGTGTTTGAAGTGGTAGGGTGCTATAAAAATACTGATATGGAAAAAAAACAAATTGTTGTTAATTCGTGCATTAGTAGTTGTTAATATAACGGTTGTAGTTGTTAATATGGAAAATAAGGTTGGGTGTCATGGTGCTCTGGTTTTGGGAAAGGAAACAAAGGAAGTGGTGTGTTTGAAGTAGTGGGGTGCTATGAAAATGCTGATATGGAAAAAAAATTGTTGTTAATTCGTGTAGTAGTAGTTGTTAATGTAACATTGTGGTTATTAATACGGAAAATGAGGTTGGAAAAAAATAAACACACTTAATAGGATGTGAATACACGCTTTTAGAGTTGTAAATATATCATTCGTCATACTTAACGTGATAAAACATCGTGTAAGAGAGAAACGTGTGGGAGGTTGTGAAACACACTCAACAAGTTGTAAATACACGCTTTAAGAGTTGTAAACATACCATTCGTCAAACTTAACGTGAGAAAACATTGTGTCAGAGAGAAATGTGTGGGAGGTTGTGAAACACACTCAACAAGTTCTGAATACACACTTTAAGAGTTGTAAACATACCATTCGTCAAACTTAATGTGAGAAAACATCGTGTCAGAGAGAAACGTGTGGTAGGTTGTAAAACACACTCAACAGGTTGTGAATACACACTTTAAGAGTCGTAGACATATCATTCATCATCCTTAACGTGAGAAAACATCGTGTCAGAGCGAAACATGTGGGAGGTTGTAAAAAACACTCAATAGGTTGTGAATATACGCTTTAAGAGTTGTAAACATACCATTCGTTAAACTTAATGTGAGAAAACATCGTTTCAAGCTGAAATGTGTGGGAGGTTATGAAACACACTCAACAGGTTGTGAATACACGCTTTAAGAGTTGTAAACATACCATTTGTCATCCTTAATGTGAGAAAACATCGTGTCAGAGCGAAACATGTGGGAGGTTGTAAAAAACACTCAACAAGTTTTGAATACACACTTTAAGAGTTGTAAACATACCATTTGTCATACTTAACGTGAGAAAACATCGTTTCAAGCCAAAACGTGCAGAAGGTTGTAAAAAACACTCAACAGGTTGTGAATACACGCTTTAAGAGTTGTAAACATATCATTTGTCATACTTAACATGAGAAAACATCGTTTTAAGCTGAAACGTGTAGGAGGTTGTGAAACACACTCAACAGGTTGTGAATACACGCTTTAAGAGTTGTAAAAATACCATTTGTCATACTTAACGTGAGCAAACATCGTTCTAGCTGAAATGTATGGGAGGTTGTAAAACACACTCACCAAGTTGTTAATACACGCTTTAAGAGTTGTAAACATACTATTTGTCATACTTAACGTGAGAAAACATAGTTTAAAACTAAAACATGTGAGAGGTTGTAAAACACACTCAACAGGTTGTGAATATACGTTTTAAGAGTTGTAAACATACACACTTTGAGAGTTGTAACAACCACAATTGGTCATACTTAACGTGAGAAAACAAGTTGTAAAACACACTAAAAGTGTTGTTAATATACGCTTGACGAGTTGTAAACAGACCATTTGGCAAACTTAATGTGAGAAAACATTGTTTCAGGCAGAAACGTGGGAGAAGTTGTAAAACACACTAAAAGTCTTGTTAATACATGTTTGACGAGTTGTAAACAGACCATTTCATAGTGTTAACGTGAGAAAGCATTGTTTCTAGCAGAAACGGAGATGAAGTTGTAAAACACACTCAAAGTGTTGTTAATACACGCTTGACAAGTTGTAAACATACCATTTGGAATACTAAACGAGAGAAATCATTGTTTTAGGCAGAAACGGGGAGCAAGTTGTAAAATGCACTCAACCCGTTGTTAATACACACCTCACGTGTTTTAAACAGACCATTTTGCATTGTTCACATGAGGAAATATTTATTCAGGGAGGAACAGGGAAGAAGTTGTAAAATGCACTCAACCTGTTGTTAATACATGCTCCACGAGTTGTTAATAGACCATTTTGTAGTGACTAACTTTTTGAACATAGGTTGTTTGTCAGCTAAATGCGAAGTATCTTGTACAACAAAATCAAGTTGCTTCAATACAAACATAACCACTTGTACAACAAGGCATATGCAATTGTAAAAATGCTTAAAGAAGTTGTAAATATGAACTTGTCACCTACACACGATAGTGAATAAAAAGGAATACATGATTGTCTTTCCTACAACAAGACTTTCCCACACAAGGACATCAAGTTCTCAAAGGACCCACAACAAAAGTTTTTTATGAGTTTATACCCCTTGATAGTTTCCTTTGAACCCAACACAAAACACACGTTCATATGTGGTTGATCGCGCTCCATCCCTCCTCTATCTAAGAACAACAACTGGAAGATTATCCAAAATCCTGCATGTTCATTTCAAGGCTTTATTGATCAAAGTAAGTGTAGAAAAGTAGCAAGTTTCATGAGTAACTTGTGTCAGCAAGGATATACACAGCAAAAGACAAGAAGGCAGCAAAAAAGAAAGCTTTAAGAAAGCATAAAAGGACTTATACTATATAGCAATAGCACAACACTAGAAAATATACTTTAATCACTTACATGATGACTCCATATTTATCATCAATTTTTTATTGAAAATTCTTTACAGACTTAGCATCCAAAGTCACATGACAAGGTACAGTACAAAACAATTTATCAAATAAGAAAATGAATGAATGAATATAAATAAACATATAACGTGAAAAACTGACAGCACAACCTTAACCAAAAAAACAAGAAGACGAAAAACTACAATGTCAAGGTTAATTACAATATCCTTGCGACAAACTCACAAGACCATACCAAGCATCAAATGCCATGTTGAATTGGCTTGGCACTATTCATTATGAAAGTGTAAATAATCCATTCCTCTTAAGTTGCAACACTTATTCCCATAATATTTGATAACACTTATGCATGGTAGTCCAAGGTTGGGAGCCCTTAAGGTGGTTGCCAGTAGGGTCCCACCCCACCGCCTACATGTACTAAAGTGATGAATGACATTGAATTGAGATTTTTCTCAATATAACTTGCACTTCTGTTTCAGGCTGCATTGTCAAAACGTTTTTGTTTTCTGGTAGTACTTGAGAAATTCCTATGTAAATGTGATTCCCAGAAGAGGACTAAATATTTCATATCTAACAAAAGAAAGTTAATGCCATCTTTTTAGACGTCACGCATAAATTTTGATGAACCTGATAATTGCAATTAGAGTTTATCCTGTACTTGCCTAATTTTTTTTTTGGTTTGATTTCACTACCTTTTTTCCTATCAAGTCACTTACCACATATTGATATCATAGGTGATGGGATTGCATACTCAATTGGTGACAATTTCACACCCCATGTGCTTACTGTTAACGCTGGCGAGGTATATTGTGCATATTGCTTTTATGCCAATATGATCTAATGTTACTTATAGTTTTCCTCCTGTAACTTTGTTAGGTAATTATGCACTTCATGCATACAAAAAATAATATATTCCTTTGTTTCCAGTAAGTCTTGAAGCATGTTTGAATCTAGATATGCCCATTATTTTCTCGTGTTGGCATCATTTATCATTTATTATTTTAATTACAAAAATAATAGTTGCAGAACAGGCTTCTAAATAATCTATTCCTCTTGAACGAACACAAAGGAAAGGACATAGATTAGGCCTAAAATCCTAGATCCAACAACTATCAAATGCAAAATTAAAGAAAGTCTGGGATTTAAAGAAATTCAACGATCAGAGAGAAACATGTAGTACAGCCATAATCAACCGGTATAAATTAGGAAAATAAGAGTAAAGGGATTGGGGAGCATATAGTATGAAAATCTCGAGGAGCAACACGAGAAGGTAGAATGAATGGGGCACATGAAATGAACATACCTTTGCCTTCGGAGGAGCGACGCTATGGCTACGGAGGACGAAGGAGCCTTCTGCACCGGCGGAGCGACAAAGGAGCCTTCTGCACAGGCGGAGCGATGGACGGCATTTGGGAGTGGAGCAGTGACGGACAGCATTGGGAACGGACCACCAGCTACAGACGGCCAGAAGCATAGCAAGGTTTTCAAATGCTTCTGAACAAAGGTGAACACGTGATTTGGAAATTTGAACAAAGGAGAGATTAAATTAGAATGGGGGCATGTTTTTCATTTTACTTTAGGAAATAATCACAGAAAAGTCCCTAGGGACTTTTCTGATATTTGACTTTTCTCTGGGACTTTTCTGATAATATGTCTCTTCTTTGGAACTGGGAGTGATTTTCCCTTTATTTTTTTGACTATGTGCATGCATAAAAACCTTTTTGAGAAAATCACTCTCAGGTCCCAAGCAATAGAGATATCTAGGGGTGTCCAAAGTGTCCCGGTCCCGGAATTTTGATCCCGGGAATTTCCCATCCCGGCCGGGACCGGGACCGGGAAAACCGGGATCGGGATCTAAGGGACCCGGGACCGGTCACATACCTTGTGATCCCGGTCCCAGTCCCGGTTTTTTTTTTTTTAAATTTTTTTCTTAAAAACTAAGTTATTGTTTTATTTTTGTATTTTTTATCCCATAATTTAAGTTATCATTTGATAAAATGTGTATCACATATTTAGTTGGAGTTAAACTATATATATTATGATACTAATCCTACTATATAATGTATAAAAATAATAACAAAAATGATGAAGGTGATCATAATAATAATAATAAAATGTTATTCTTCAATTCTAGATCAATTTGTGTGATTATTATGGCCTTATTAGATGTTAAATAATTACTTTAAACACTAGATTATAGAAAATTTAACTAAAATAATAATATTTTTTAAATTTAATTTTTTTAAAAAAACCGGGAATTCCCGGTTTGATCCCGGTCCCGCCCGGGATTACCGGGACCGGGATGCAATTTGCATCCCGGCCAAAAACCGGGACCGGGAGTGGTGGATCCCGGTCCCGGTTTTGAACACCCCTAGAGATATCCATAGAAAAGTCCCTAGGAAATCTGAAATAGAGACTTTTCTGATATTATTTCTCAAAATAAAATGACACACATACTCCTCTTGTAATTGTAAAAATCGAAGCTTCAAAAAGAGAGGGAAGGCACAACTTTTTTTTTTTAGAGACAGAGAAACAATGTGAAAGGGAGGGGTTTGAACTCAAACATTGAAGGGATCAAGTTTAGTGTTGAAGTTCTTGACAAAGGATTAAATTTGCAAGCTCTACCTACTGATATAGAGGTAGAATAGCAAACTGAATTTTTTTTTGGTTCTGTGTGTTCGTTGGATGAAGTGAAATTGAATGATGGTAAAAGGTAAGTGCTTGGGATCAATAGGGGACAAGGTGGTGGTGGTAGGTAGATGAGTAATGGCATGATTTAGGTAAATATATGATCTTGAGCATTGTAGTTGGGGTTTCAATGAGATTAGGTAGTGTTAATGTCACAGTGCTCTATTTTTTGGGAAGGTTACAGAGGAAATGACACGTTAAAAGTGGGAATGGCTGATTGTCATATTGGTGGGTGCTGTGAAAAATGTTGATATAGGGAAGAATTTAATTATTGTTAATTTGTGCAGTTGTAGTTGTTGATATAACTGTAGTAGTTGTTAATACAGCAAATGAGGTTGGGTGTTAGTGGGTGCTCTGTTTTTGGGGAATATAACAGAGGAAGTGGTATGTTTGAAGTGGGAATTGTCGATTTTCATAGTGGTGGGGTGGTGTGAAAATGCTGAAATGGGAAAATAACAAATTGTTGTTAATTCGTACAGTATGAGTTGTAAATATAACAGTTTTAGTTGTTAATACAAAAAATGAGGTTGGGGTGTCATAATGCTCTGTTATTGGGAAAGAAAACAAAGGAAGTTGGACGTTTGAAGTGGGAATAGTTGATATTTTAATGTTAGATGATATGTGGATATGATATACTATTATGTTATGACATGTATTGTGATGAAGTTGGAAAATTAGGTTGCATCAGTTGTTTAAATTCATGTTATGCTGAACTTACAGGGGGGACTTTTATTTGGTA
Source organism: Inga laurina (assembly GCA_963855925.1). NCBI lineage: Eukaryota > Viridiplantae > Streptophyta > Magnoliopsida > Fabales > Fabaceae > Inga > Inga laurina. The sequence continues at coordinate 11,009,180 of OY979702.1, forward strand.
CACTATCAGGTCTGACAGATCCCTTGTGAAAATAACTCATTATTTTGTGAAAACATGCATTAGAAGTTGTGAAAATTTGCATCAGTTGCTGTCAAATTTTGCAGCAGTATTTGTAATAAAATAGGCATTAAAATTACTTAAAATGATGGGTTTCTTAGGTGACAGTGGTAAGGTGTGAATTTTATAAAGTCATGGGAGACTTATAAGTCACTTGTGCATATGTGTAACGCACTTAATACAATAGGCCAACAAGTTGTCAACCACTTGATCAATTATGATACAATTTAGATGTTGTGAGCTGCCTAATGGGAACTACTGATGCAGTCCCAACATCAGGTTGTGAAATGAACTGAATAGTTGTTAATACATGCTTAACAAGTTGTAAATAGCTCAATGGATCATACTTAACGTGAGGCAACATAGTGTCAAAGAGATAGGCGGTGGATGTTGTGAAAACAACTCAAAAGGTTGTTAATACACGCTTTATGAGTTGTAAATTGCTCAATTGGTCATACTTAATGTGAGACAACATAGTGTCAAAGAGAAAGTCGTTAGGGGTTGTGAAAACAACTCAAAAAGTTGTTAATACACGCTTTGCGAGTTGTAAATAACTCAATTTGTCATACTTAGTTTGAGGAACAATAGTGTCAGATAGAAAGGTGTTGGAGGTTGAGAAACAAACTGAACAGGTTGTTAATAAACGCTTTGCGAGTTATAAATAGCTCAATTGGTCATAACTAACGTGAGACAACAGTGTCAGAGAGAAAGGTGTTAGAAGTTGTGAAAACAACTCAAAAGGTTGTTAATACACGCTTTATGAGTTGTAAATAGCTCAAGTGGTCATACTTAACGTGAGAAAAGTGTCAGAGAGAAATGTGTGGGACGTTGTGAAAACAACTCAAAAGGTTGTTAATACACGCTATACGAGTTGTAAATAGCTCAATTTATCATACTTAACGTGAGGAAACATAGTGTCAGCAAGAAACGTGTAGGACGTTGTGAAATAAACTCAAAAGGTTGTTAATACACGCCTTACAAGTTGTAAATACACGGTTTATGCGTTGTAAAATGAATATGAGGTGATCTTGGTTTTGTTTCGCTGTGGCGTACCGAAAGCGAACACGGTCAGAAGAGGCCATTTTTTACATCATTTTGCTTTTGTTTCGCTATGGCAAAGCAAAAGCAACTGGCCACACCGTCAAGTTGTAAACCGAACGTAACAAGTTGTTAATACACACTTTCAGTATTGTAAACACAATATTTTCCATACATAATGTTACAAAACTTCGTTCCAATCAGAAACGTGTGGCCGGTTGTCAAACGCATTCAACATCGTGTTAATAAACGCTTTACAACTTGTCAAACACACCACTTTCTCTGTTTCCTTTCCCAAAAACAGAGTACCATGACACCCAACCTCATTTTCCTTATTAACAACTACTACTATTATATTAACAACTACTACTGTGAAAATTAACAACAATTTTTTTTTTCCATATCAGCATTTTCATAGCATCCCACCACTTTAAACACACCACTTCCTCTATTTCCTTTCCCAAAACAGAGCACCATGGCACCCAACCTCATTTTCCTTATTAACAACTACTACTGCGCGAATTAACAACAATTTATTTTTTTTCCATATCATCATTTTTATAACACCCCACCACTTCAAACACAGCACTTCCTCTATTTTCTTTCCCAAAAACAGAACACCATGGCATCCAACCTCATTTTCCTTATTAACAACAACTACTGTTATATCAACAACTACTACTGCGTGAATTAACAACAATTTATTTTTTGTTCATATCAGCATTTTCATAGCACCTCGCCACTTCAAACACACCACTTCCTCTGTTTCCTTTCCCAAAAACAAAGCACCATGGCATCCAACCTCATTTTCCGTATTAACAACTACTACTGTTATATTAACAATTACTACTGCGCGAATTAACAACAATTTATTTATTTTTCCATATTAGCATTTTCACAGCACAATGAGGTTGGAAAAGGGGGATGGATTGGACTATTTATCATCATCATCACCTTCATCCCTTCCTTCTTTAAAAATGGCGGAAGCTTGAGATCAAAAAAATCCCACCACCTTCCTTCCATCTTCTTCTTCCTTCTATCTTACATCCCATCCCACAAATCTTTCACTACCTTAAAACTTTGGCCTTCACCATCACCACCATTTATGCAGAGAGAGAATGTAGAGAGCTGAAAAAAAAAAGATCACATCTGAGAGCGAAAACATAGAACAAATGAGAGAGAGAAATAATAGAAAAGGGGCATGTGGGTCATTTGACTTTGAGAAGTAATATCAGAATATTTCAGATTTCTTAAGGACTTTTGTATGAATATCTTGTTTGGAACCTGAGAGTGATTTTCTCAACCTTTTTTCCAAGTCTTTGGACCAAAGCATACGTTTATAATATTTTTCTTGTCGCGCATTAGATTTTTAAAGTAATATGTTTTTTTTTTTTGTATGAAATGGTAGTCTCGTATATGTATATTAGAGTTCATACTGTGGTGACTTTTCAATAAACTTTACATTGACTGATTTTGTTGTTGACCTTTCAATAATCATCGTACTACCTTCGGCTCTTAACATGATATCTCATTTGTGATGTAAATCGAATCTTATATTAAGAAAATCTTATATGAAGGATAGGAGGTAGTAATATATATTCTCCTTGGTTTTAAATGTAGGATTCTAGTTTGAAAGTGAATTTTAGTTCTAAATGTAAAATATTTTTTTCATTTTATCTCTTGTATTTATGATTTTTAAAAACTAATTTGTTTAAGTTATAAATTGATATAATCTCTCCATTTCTAATTATAAATTTCAAATAACCGATTTGTATTTATTAAGAAAATAGTTAAAATTAGTTAAAAGTAATAAATATGTTTTTTCCCACTATGCCTTATTTGTAAGAAGATAAATGAAAGAGATAATAAATGCCATAAATACAGTAAAGGGGTAAAGTTGGAAAAAGTTTGGGACACACTTATTCACAAATTTGAAGATTATATTTTGCGATAGAGGGAGTATAGTGTAATAGATTATATATAAGTATTTTAAAGATATCATGTCACACGTGTTATAATTAAATAATTTATTTAACTTCTTTAATTTTTTCAAATTAAATAAATAGGTGTTATATGAGTATTGACTACTCCTCCCGTCCTTAATATAAGACATAGTTAACTTTTTTTTGGAGAAATTAAGAAAGTTAAATAAGTTAGCTAATTATATGATATGTCATGTATCATTTGATTATATGTCAATTCATAAGTCAAATAAAGTAATTTAGTATAAAAAAGATAAATATCAATACTTTAAAGTAATTTATTTAATTTCCTTAACCTCTCTAAAAAAATCAATGATGTCTTATATTAAGTAACGGAGGAATATTAAACAACATATGAGTATTATTTATTTATTTATTTATTTATTTATTTATTTGAAGTTGTAAAACCTTCAATATTGATTCGCTTCATTAGCCTACAAAATCAAATCCAACAAAACTGACTCGATATTTTTTAGTCATTGCATTTTAAACAACTTTAACCACCCATGCAATTAACAGTGTGTTAAACGTAAAAGAATGTATATAAATTACTATTTATTAAAATTTAATTTAAATGCTTCAGACTTGGAATTTTAAAAAACACGAACAAAGAAAGATGGACTGGTGTTGGTGAATTTTAGGTGAGCATTGTGGCCGAATTTTTTTAAAAAATTTAAAATTAAAAAGAGAGAGAGAGAGAGAGAGAGAGAGAGAGAGAGAGAGAGAGAGAGAGAGAGAGAGAGAGAGAGAGAGAGATAATTGTAGGTGAGCAGAATTGGTTAGAGTGGTCAAAGGAGAAGGAAGTGGTCGAATGAAATCTGTCTGTCGTCTAAAGTGTGGGAACTGACTTTTATTTAGTCCCTTCACGTGCCTACGACTATGCTTTGAATCCTTCACAATTTAGACTGTCATGAATTAGGAGAAAAGTTTCTCCAATTAATTAAAGGGTAAATGTGCACCAAGTACTTTAATTTATTTTTAAAGATATAATCAGTATTTTAAAATATTTAAGAATGCAACCAACAACTTAAATTATTTTTGGAAGTGCAATCAGTACCGTAATGTATTAAAAATAGAACAATTACACCCCTGTACTTGGAGAATTTATACAATTTAATATATTCCTGCATTTGAGATTGAAACTGATAAGTTACTATGAATAAAAGTCCTATTTGATTTCGACTTAGCTTCTTCTTTTATTTGGGTCTCGAAATTCAACAAGATCAAAATCAAATACTTTCATCACAATCATAGGGGAACTATGATGGGAAAGATAAACCCCAAACCTTGAGTTAATATTCTGTTAGTGAAAGGGTGCAATTGCTCTATTTTTAATACATTAGGGGCAAAATTGTATCATTAAATACTAAAAAAGGGGATGAACATGTTGAAGATTGAAGAAAGAGGAAAGAAAAAAGTGTGTCAGCAAACAGAATTAGTCTGTTAGTGAATGGATGTAATTACTCCATTTTTAATACATTAAGGTGTTGATTGCACCTTCAAAAATATATTAGAGTGTTGTTGATTGAACCCTCAAAAATACTTTAGGGTACTGATTGCACCTTTGAAAATAGATAGGGATGTTGGATACATCTTTACCCTTAATTAAATGATGATAGTTACAATCACCAAGACCAAATAAATAAATAAAGACTACAAATCTTAAATAACTTTTATGTTTTTTTATTGGCCATATTTTGAATTCTTCTTACGTATGCATGCTTTTCCCTTTTTTTTTTTTTTAATGAAAAGATCAAAACGATATTATAAAGATAATAATAATGTAGTTTACAAGATAGATTCCAATAAAAAACAAGTACAAAGAAAAGCTATAAGATAAGAATAGGAGAGTGTGTTTTGAAGCATAATTCGCCTTCAAAATTCAAATAATGTAATTGCTGGTATTTGGTAAAGAAATAACTCTCACACAAGTAATTTGGATAACTTAATCCAGCTGTTCAAAACCAAACACAAACATAAATATACCATAAGCTTTAACTCTTTAAACATTTTGGCATTAACCTTCCCTTCAAACCTCTTGAAAATTCTACTTTTCAAGTAATGTTGCACAAAATCACAAACAACACAAACTATTGTAAGTATGATCTTAATTTTACTGTAATGTACAAAATGAATCTCCCATCTACTCTTCTATGGTATGGATTATTTTCTGTTAAACCTATAGATGACACTTGCCCTATCTTGTCTAAATCTATGTAAGTTACTTAAAAATCTTTTGCCAAAATCTCAAAAAGAATTTGAGTTTCAAAATGATCTCTTGAGATTCCTGAAATCTGAGTCTATGCATTCCAAGCCAGCCCTATAAGGATTAAGCAATTTCAGAAGCTCTGTTGCTTTCTCCTTCGTTTCATCACCACAACCAGCCTGCAAAACCACCAACAGCTTCTGAAATGCACCAACTTGAAGTGCTTCAATCAGAGCTGCTTCTACTTCATCATCTTCATCTTCTTCATCTTCTTCTTCTTCATCTTTAGATCCATATCTGCATAACTTCCAAATAGAAGATACACAGTGATCAGTTGCCGAAGGTGAAACCCTCAAAATCTTCTTCACCAATACAGGAACTGTGAGAGCATTACTGAAAGCTCTTTCTCTTCCTTTTTGAATGTCACAGAGTGAATCAAAAACACCTAAAGTTTTCTCAGATAGGCTCTTGTCTGAGTCAATCAGGATCTCCAGAAGTGAAGATATCAAACCAAGACCTATAAATTTTAGCTTCACCTTCTCACTTGATGGATAAGAAGATGAAACCAGGTAATAAATAATCACCATTGAAGCTTTTGTGATTGTTGGGTTAATTCTCTTGTTAATAAACTCCGCTAATAGCTCGATGGTCCCTTCGATTTCTGACATGGTCTCTAAAGTCTGTTCATCACCAGAAGAAAGGATCTCTCTCAAGGCAACAATGGCATTCTGTTTTCCAGAAAGATCTTGATTCTTCAAGAACCAAACCAAGCAACGCAAGGCATCTGAAGATTGCAAGATTTTCTGGGCTTCGAATTGAAGAGGTAGCATCCAATTTAGGGCATTCAAAATCTCCTCCAGAACACCCACATTTTCCTCAATCGAATCATTCGCAAATTCACAAAATGCAGAAGCTAATACACTAGGAGTACCATTATCCACAATACACCTTTTGTTCCTCTCGCTCTCGGAACCCCAATCCTTGATTCTCTGTACACCTTGCAGAAAACCATAACGATCGAAACGCGACGCCGAGGCCTGAAGATGAAGAAGAATCTCTTCGACTTGCGATGGACTCACAGGTATTCTAGGAGTCGGAATCCTCTCGATCCCAAATCGGCGATTCTCAACGCACCAGTCCTGAATCAAAACCCTAAGCGATTGATTGGGAACGAGATCAAAGCTGGTGATAATCTGATTCGTTACAGGGCACGTGAAATTCCCGTCTTCAAGCCACCGTTCGATGCTAGCGCGATCGTAGGTGATTCCGGTTGATAACGTGACCGGATCTTTCATCAAATCAAGAGAAACAGCACAAATGAACTGCTTTGGAATTACAAGCTCCAGGTTGAGATTCCTGTTCTTGTTCTTTCTTCGGCTCCATCCTAACACCATTTTTGTGAAAATCGGAAGAGAAGGAATCTGAGAGGAGAAGGGAAGTGAAAAAACAATTGTGCGATTGGATGATTGCTAGGTTTGAGAATCTGAAGATGGAATTGGCTTGTTTCTGTGTTGGCGAGGAATTTATATGAGATTGATATTGTTGGGACAAAGTAGATTGAAAAAGTTTTGAGTCTAATTGTTTGTTAAGGAGGGAGGGGAGGGTAGGGGACGAAAGGATTTGAATATTGACCGTTGAAGATTTGAAATTGAGAGAAATTCAAAATGCTGCTTTCAAAGGAAGAATTGGTAAGAAAACAAACTAGGTTGGTCGTTTTTTGTATTAATATTTTATGTTGCCAACTTTGCCCGGACAGTCATTTTTTCCTCTTGCTGGTGCCAAGGAAGTTTTTATAACCTACAAATAATTCTTCCTGCTATCTTTTTTTATACAAGGAAAGGTAGTCATTAATTTAATAAATAAATCTTTTTGTTTGAAATTTTAAACTTCACTTTTTAATTTTACTACCATTAATTATATGCCTCTCGCCTACTCATTTCTTTATAAAAGGACTGAAGGGATGGTAGATTAAGGAAACAGGTTAAAATTAATTAAAGATAATACTCTTCTGGTCCTTAATGTAGGATCTAATTGAGAGTTCATGTTGATCCTAAGTGTAAAATCTATTTCATATATTTATCTATTTTTCCCCAAAATAAGGTTATTGATATTCCCTCAACAATAATCAAGTAGAAGTGAGATAGAGAGAATTAAGGAAGATTATAAGGATATTTTAAAATATATATATCATATTAACTAACTTAATTAGCATTCTTAATTTACTCAAATTTGTTAATTAGATTTAGATCTTACATTTAAGAACAAAGTAAATATATACTAAATAAGTTTTTTAGATAGTATAATTCATAGAGAGGGTAAATAAATGGGAAAAAATCCAGGTTCTTGAACCCGAACCGGACCAACCGGTCCAGTCCGGGTTCATATTTTAAAAAAAAAATTAATTTTTCCTTTAGAATTTCATACTATAAGTCTAAAATTTTCAATTTCTCACTGGTTTGGCCTCGGTTTGACTCACTGACCCTTAACCCAGTACTCTGATCAGTTCAATGCCCGGTCCGAGTTTTAATACCTTGGAAAAAATATAATGAAAAATGATGTATAGAGAAAAAAAAAAGGCAATAAATATATGCAATTAAGGATTAAGGATAAAAATAGAAAATACATTAAATGTTCATAGATGTCCCAGGTGTAAATTATAAAAAATAAAAATTATTCAAAAAAATTTGTAGGTTATAAAAATTACAGGAGGGAGTAGCATATGCTTACATTTCCTATTATTTAGTTAGTACATTCTTGCTTAAAATTTAGTCAATAATTGTAATCATTTTTAAATAGTTAAATTATATTAAAATATTAAATAAAGATAAAGGTAAAGTTACACCAAAATTGCAAAATCTAATAAATTATACAAATAACTTTTTAAAAAAAAATAAATGGAAAGGCTGGGTATGTATATGAAATTATTCTATTCATAACTTTAAATAACATGATTTTATAAGATTTTGTGTTTTATATTGATGATATTGATGAAAAAACCGTTAATATAAAATATATAAATTTATAATAAATCAAATTATTTATAAATAATTAATAGGAGCATTTGCATTTTCGGGCTTGACTATTATTCTGCGTATCAAATACTTCACTTGGATATTACTATTAACAAGGTTTTTTTATTCATATTTCTGGGCATAAATAAAAGTTTCTTTTTTGTTGTTGACCCAAAGATTATGAACAAGCTTGTAGAAGTATGTTTATGGCATCAAATTTTTAACAATAGAAAACGATGGTCTCTGAGTTTATTATTCTTCATGACAACCTGGAATGAAGACTTTCCAAAGAATTGCTTTTATTATTTTGAGAAAGCTTGCCTTGACCCTTTCCTTAAAAAATATTTTCCCAAGAAATAACTTATGATGCCACAAGAAATTTCCAAATCCAAAGGTGCCGAAAAAATCACACGCATTGTATTTAATTTAGTATGGACCGTACTTTGACTTTGACAACTTCAAATCCAGCCAAATCATGTGTGTGTACAAGTAGTTTTGTTGGCCAATAATATATATATATATATATATATATGGATTAAGATGAAATTTTGACAACTAAGTTTTTGAATGTTGCAATACTTGACACAATCTCTTAAAAATTATGCAATTTTAATAATTCAATTAAATTGATTCAAACGTTTATTTATTTTTTTATGTGGGATCTATTTTAATCATATATATATTATAGGACTGTCTGATTGAGTTAAATTCAAGTATTGCCGATTGTTGATTCAAAAAAGTATTGTCAATTCAATTATGTGTGTATACATGGCTAGGCTCCTCTCATTATCCTTTTTTTCATTTTCTCCCCATAATCTCATATCCACCACTAATTAAAACAATAAATGGTTCGGATTCAATTTTTATAAAATTATTCCTATAAATATAAATAAACAAAATTTAAACTCTTAAAATCTTATCTATACTATTCAAAACTATAATTTAGAAAAAATAAATAAATTTTAATTTTTAAAATATTAAATATAAAACACCATTTCATAATCTAAACGTGGAGATGAGATTATAAGAAAATAATAAGAATGAGGACAATGAGAAGGGTATATGTGTGTATCAAATTGAGGAGGCCAAGCCAATGTTTTGACTTCTTTGCGGGAGCAGCAGGATGGCGAATGTGGTGACATGAATAAAGTATTGTTGGTATTGATTTATCAGCTGTTAACAATGAGAATAATAAAAATAATAATACAAAGATAATCATATTTTTGGAAACCCTTAATTAATTTAGCAATTTGATCATAGCATGGGCTTGCAGATATTGTCTTTATATCAGGGCTTCTAACTCTGAGTCAACATTGGGGGTACCTCCTGTCTTGAAATTTAAATTTGTTTAAGAACTAGATTTGAACTTGTTAATATAGTATTCATAGTTTCTCGAAGAGCCGTATATTCTTCTTGCTGATCAACAATTATTACAATATCGGGTTCATTATGTAAATTTGTTTAATAAAATATATCAAAACTGGACCTTGTGAACAAAGGAAACGAAGCCACATGAAAGAGGCAAGATAGCAACCCAGGATTTAATAGTTATGCAACTGTCACGGCTCAATCTCATAATAGGTTGAGTTTTTTTTTTTCCCGGTCAACAATAAGCTGAGTTGGTCAATCTATTAATCTAGAAATTTTGAGATGAACAGCCCCAACAAAAACCTCAAAGTAAACACATGAATTATCCATTATCTCAATTTTTAATTATGAGCAGTGCCCACATTGAAATCCAATGCTGCACGGTACTCCCTCCGGTCCTAATTATAAGACAAAATTGACTTTTTTGGAGAAATTAAAGAAGCTGATTAAATTACTTTATAGTGTTTATATTTTTAGTTTTTCCTTCAAACTAATTAGTTTAAATAATAAACTAATATATAATCTAAAGATACATAACATATGATATGATTAAGTAATTTATTTAGCTTCCTTAATTTCTCCAAAAAAAATCAACTTTATCTTATAATTAGGACCGGAGGTAGTACCTATTATCTTTAATAGAAGAATACTTGTATTTAACAAAACAAAAACAAAAAAACAAAATAATGAGATAGATTCGCCCCTTAAAACTATGTGTTGGATTTCAATTTTCAATCCGGATTGAATAACATAACCCATTTAAGTATTTAACCTATAATATGCGTTGGATCTCCTTAACTCATCCAATAGCATTAATTGTCCAAATAACAGCAACTCTCCCAACTTGAATTTTTTTTTATTTAAAGATAAAAAAAATACTTGGAATTTACAAAAAATTACATTTTGTAGCCTGTTCTGTTTACATCCTAATCAACCAGCTCATGAAAATATGAAGTTACCAACACGCTGTCTGCAAAATTCAAACACCACCAACTTCTTAGACTATTAAAAGTTCCTAATTAGCTGTCAGTGAGTGGGAGTATTCATACCTCTCCCTGAAATAAACTACACTACATCAGTCTTCTTTCTGAATGAATCTACAAGTCAAGTTTACAGAAGTGTAAAATTTTTAGCTTTCTTCACGTTCACGTCACAATCAGTGAGAATGAATAGGCAATTGGGAATCTCCAGTACGGCAAAATTTTTATAAGGGCAATAGTGAGAACAAGAGGACCTGCTTTGGCTCTTTCTTTAGTAGAAGGAGACGCTGTATAACAGCTTTCGCCGTTGTTGTTTCTCAAAAGTGGCAACAATGTCATCAATGGACTCCTCCCAAGATTCAACTGCTTCAATCTGTGCAGAGATATAAATATATCATAGAAGTCAGCTAATAGTGTAGAGATAGTATTGGTGCAATGAGAAGACATAGTAGCATGAATGAAACAGACATCCTGGCAAAGGTCTAAAGTAAGCCTTGCTCCAATGGCAGCCTCCTCGTGGTTATCTTTCACCTCCAAGTTTATAATCAACACAGCTTTCATCAGAACATGATCTCTGTTGTGGAGATCTGCACATTTTTACAGAACAATCAGACCTGGATTTACCGCTCAAGATCATAGGACTAGACGTGGTTTCAATCATCATGTCTCTTAAGTTTTCCAATGATGGGTAATGAATCCAGGTGCCACAACAATGTTTCCATAAAAACTCAGCATTTGTATAGAGGTAAGATTGTAAAATGATGAACAATAAGAATTTTTATTAAGGAAGTAAATTCCAAATCAAGTTTTAATTAAAAGTCATCATCTCAAATGCAGGGAATAAGGACAGTGTAAATAACTTAATAGCTCAATAAAGCTCCAAGAGCAAAACAGCAAAAGATAAAATCAACAAGACTGAAAGAGTACATTAACTATGCACATCACAGGTAACCAGGAAACCTATGACAATGGAATAATGCTATTCTCACAACTATCGTGGTAAGAAACCATATTCAACACAGTATCCCACTTTGATGCATTGCAGTTCTGTTAAGGTGAAAAAGAAATTATCTATGCAATCGCCTTGTAAATTCTTGGTTCCAAATAGACATCATCATTGTCCTCTCGATTAGTTGAGCATAAAAAGCCCAGAAAATATCTCTCCCAAAATTCTTTTTATGACAGAGACTTGATCGAGATGAGAAAATATCTAGAGGGGCCATAACTATCAATTTTTATTATAATAAAGGAATGTGAGAATTATCATCTATCTTCACTGCTTTATCTACAAAGTGAGATGAGATGCCTTTGAGATGTTCAGCCATACAATGCTACCTAGATTAATAAACTTCTCACATGTTTCTTTAACAAATTTGAATAAAAAAGTACAGAGAGATACTAAACAATATAAGCAAAAACGGAATGAACTTCTTGTACCATGCATTATTGAGAGGACATTTATCATAGAAGATGAACATACACATCTATGCACCTCTATAACTAGTAAGACAGAGATTGCTTCGAATTTTTGTAGGACATTACTTACAGAACGAGAATTATTATCAATATTCCATTAAGCTTTGAATCTATTTGAAATTGATAAAACTAAAAATTAGACACCGTTTTTGCACAACTGTCAATTGTATATGGACTCATGACTCATCTTTAAGGTTGTAGTGACATATATGTTCTTTGTTGTGATATTTTGTAAGAGATTATAGAAAGTAGCATGGCCAATACAAAGCGCAAGACACAACTACCTATACATGACACCTCAAAGCATGTTCTAAAAGGTTTTGCTTACAGAGTGCTTTTGAAAATGAAAATAACTCACATCTACGCAAGAAAGTTATTTCCTGTCAAAACAGAGTCCACCTAAAACCAAATTTTAACTTCATTATCATTTAACCCAATATTAAGGGTGTGTTTGGTTTGAGGGGAGGGGGTGGGAGGGAAGTCAAAATTTTGGCTTTAATTCCCTTGCCTCTCTTTAAACAAAACAAAGGATCCGCTACCCTCCCCTCCCCTCCGCTCTAACAAATCAAACAAGGTAACATAGCCTCCCTAGGGGAGGGGAGGGGTGGCAAATTACAATTTTGGATAGGAGAAACCCAAAATTTATCATCTCATTCTTTTAAATTTTGGATTCTTGTCCAAAATTTACCCTTTTATTCCTTTTAAATTTTGGGTTCCCGTCCAAAATTTAAATACCTTCAACCCAAAAAGGTAACTTAACCCCACTCTCCTTCCCTCCCCTCCCCTCAAACCAAACACACCCTAACGGCCTATTTGGTTTAAAGGGAGGGAATGGAATGGGAGGGACTCATTTTCCATCCCCTCCAAAACCCCCCAATTTTGGGGGAACAAAAATGAGGGGATGGGAGGGATTGAGAGCCCCTCCTTTGGAGCCCCTCTCTCCAAATTTTCAAACCAAACAAGGGGAGGGGTTCATTTTTCATCCCCTCCCATCCCCTCCCCTCCAACCAAACAGACCTAAATGTCATCCAAGGATAACCCTTGTTCTTCCAGGAGAGCAACCACATGTATTATCTTTAGAGTCGATTTAGAGCAAAAAGAATGAAAATGGGCAAAAATATTAACCTTCAACAACCATATCAAAAACTTTTTCTTCAAATGTAAAAACGATCTCAAAGGATCCATCAGCAGCATTGTCTTGCCATCGTTGAGGAGCCAATTTTACTGTTGAATTCCTTTTAAGCATGGGCAAAATTCCATTTCGCTTGTAGCTGCACTCTCATTAAGGTTCAACCTTAATAGTACAATGAACAAGAATTGAAGGGCAGTGGATGTTAATGCAGGAATAATGAACAACAATGCTGTATCTTACACTATTCACATTTTAGACGCTTTTAAGACAGCGAGTGAGATAACCATATATCCACGTAAAGCTTCCTAACAAATGCAGAAAAGCTCTTGGTCGAACAAAATCATCCATATGTAGTCTAACAAAAGAAGACCAGATAGAATTAAAAAAGGGATAAAAATTCGTGTTTCCTGTTTGCTCGATAAATCATCCCGTATCAACACTTCACAGTCTAAGAATGAAATTAGAAGAGAGTCTGGTAAATCGTTTTCCGGCAAAAACCACAAATTACAGAAGTGAATTCATTTTCTGAAAATTCGAGCGCACTAATCAATCTCAGTATGCTAGCCTGAACACTGAGATATGCACAGAGTCGATTAATGCGTACACAAGTTTCTGTTATCTTTTTGGGCAAAACAAAGAGGATAAAGTAAATGAAAAAACAAAGACGAGTACGAAAATAGTGGGAAAAGAAAGAGGATACAGTTCTTGGTCTTTCCTGCGAAGATCGTCGAACATCTGCTTGTAGGGAGTTCCAAATTCGTAGACATTGGGTTCTCTGAGGGAGGGTCCAGGGAGCTTAACATGGGCACCAGTTCCATAAGAACACACATCGAAGCCATGCCTTTTGAGGAGGCAGTGAGCTTCCATGCTTCGGTTCTGGTTGGACGAACACACCATAGCGTACCGAAACTTCATGGTCATTGAATATGGAGATTCAAGGTAGTGACCAGAAATTCGCTTTCCTTCTTCCTATTGTGTGAATCGGAGATTAGAATGGAGAGGTTTCCGGCCACAGAGCCCTCAAGCAAGCAGCTAGGTGAAATGTTAGGGCATGGACTGCCGTTTTTTTTTTTTTTTTGAGCAGCGGATCGCCGTTTCGGTGTATCAGTTTTCTACCAGTTATTGGTATTGGTGAACAGTGAGGAACTTTAATTTATGAAAAAAGGATAAAAGAATTTTACTTAGACTTCAAAATTTTAAATTAGTTCAGTTAATAATAAAAATAATAAGTTTGATAAAAAAAAATATAGTAATTAAAATTTTTTTTGAGAAATCACTGATTTAATATTTTATAAAATTTGAGAGTAAATTCTCTCAATTTTATAAAATTGTTAGATTAAAACTTTGAGATGAAAACTCTTTTTATATATACACCACGAATAGGGATAATTTTGTTCCAAGTATTTTTAGCTTAATTGCTGAAGTGGCACCCCACGCTCTAAACCCAAGTGGACATGTGTTGGGTCTATGTTTAGTAAAATTTAAAATAAAATATGGGGATGGTTTAAGAAAATTAGGGTAATAGAGTGAGGTGAGGTTATACGTTATATTAAAAAAAAAAAAACTCTTTAATTAACTAACTAAAGGAATAATAATAATAATAATAATAATAATAATAATAATACTGTTGTTGTTGTTGCTGCTGCTGCTGCTGCTGCTACGGTCTTTAATATAAAAGATATATTTACCTAATTTAATTATATTAAAGAAAAAATTAAGTTAGTTAATATGACATGTATTTTTTAAAATACCCTAGTCATCTTCCTTAATTCTTTTCTTCCCTCGTTTCTTTGATTATTGTTAGAGAGTATCAATACGGGTAAATTAAGAAAAAAATTGACAAATATAAAAACTTTGTTTTATATTTAGGATCAAGATCAGTTTTCTAAATATATCTTATATTAAGGACGGGGTAATAGTGGCAGCGGTGGCTTCGGCGGTACTACTAGTAGTGGTGGTGGTATTAGTGGTGGTGATGGTGGTTATTGTTGCTGTAGTAGTACTAGTGGTGGTCGTCGTCGTCGTAGTAGTAGGAACGGTGGTGGTGGTGATGGTCATAGTAGTAGTTGTAGTCGTAATACTAATTGCAGTGGTGGTCGTAGTCTTAATGATAGTAGTGGTAGTGGTAGAAAGAAAGGAAATGTTAATTATAAAATGTATTTCCAAACCAAATCTAAAACAATAATAAGGTAAGAACAATAAAAAAAATTGAAAAAATAATTAATAAGTTTGAATTCAAGTTTTTTCAGGGAACTGCATAAGTAAAAAAATTAAATAAGCAATTAAATAGGGAGAATGACAGAAAAATGCTCCAAACATTTGAAAATGATAGATGAGTGATTTCATAAATCCAAAAGTTGGGAATTCCTTATCACAATTTGATAGTTTCTAATCATCTTTTGACAAAAAAAACCCATCTATCATTTCCAAATGTTTGGAGTATTTTTCTCTCATTTTCTCTTAAAAATATTTTGTCCGATAATTAAATAATTTCAAGGGCAGCCAGGGAAAGAGGGCTAAGGCAATAAAAAAAATTGGATCGATTTGTCATAAATTAAAACAAAAGGCATCCCAGCAAATCAAAGACAAGCAAATCATAATCGAAGGCAATAAAAAAGGAAAATTTTCAGTGAGCTCCCTCTGTTAATTTCAGTCAACCCCCAAAATTTTCTGAAACTTCACTACAACTCATGGTCAAAATGAAATTAATTTTTGTGGGTGAAAAGACAATGATGCCCTTATTTTATTTGTCTTGCAAATTGTCTTATTTGTCTTGTAAATTCTCATATTTATCTTGTGAATTTCTATATTTGTCTTCTAAATAATCAAAATATTTTTAACTCTCTATGTTCTTTTAAATCACTTTATTTGCTTTGTAAATATCTTTATTTGTCTTATAAATAGTTAAATACACATGTTTGTCTTGTAAATGGTCAAAATATTTTTAACTCCCTATGTTTTTTTTTTAATTCTCTTATTTATCTTGTTAATATCTTTATTTGTCCGTTAAATGCACATATTTGACTTGTGAATTTTCATATTTGTCTTGTAAATAGCCAAAATATTTTAAATTCCTTAGGTTCTTTTGAATCCTTTTATTTGTCTTATAAATGCTCTTTTAAAAAAAATAAAAGAAGGTCATCATTGTCTTTTCACCCAAAAAAATTAATTTCATTTTGACCATGAGATGCGGTGATGTTTCAGAAAGTTTTTTACTCCGTTTGGTATGATGGAAGAGTTTTTTATGGAAGTAAAAGTGGAAATAAAAGTAAAACTAGAAGTGAAAATAGAGGTTGAATTGAGATCAAAAGCATGTTTAGTATGAAAATGGAAGTATGATATAATTTTTAATTAATCTATTAATTTTAAATATGAAAGGACCAGGATACCCTTCAAAAAAACCCTAGCCTCCACCCGAAACAACCACCCTATAACTACCATTAGCCTCCACCAGCAGCCATGGAAGAAGGTAATCACAAGAAATCAAATGCCCCACAAACAAGAACTCTAACTAGAGATCAAAGAAATCAAACTAGATAAAAAAAAAAAAATACAACCTGAAATAGAAGATGATGACGGAGAATTGCTACTGATCTAAATCAATACTAGATCATTCAAAATAAAAAATAAAAAAGGAATTGGCAAGAATAAATCAGATTAACTCCTCCAACAACTCTAAACCTCAAGCGAAACTCCTTAAGGACCTTCAAACCCCAATCGATACTCCTCAAGAGCCTCACCAACGGAACTTGGTTGCATCTTTTACATCTCGTCACTATCTGAACTCCAGGCTAAATTGCTCGAAGACATTAAGGCAGAGTTAGAACTTCATAAAGCTTGGCTTTGGCATTGTTAGTGCCATCAACAGTTGAGTCATATTTTGAAAGCGTCGTTAAAGGATCTGCAGATTGCCATTGCAACCTCCTTGATGTCGCCACACCTCATCGTCACCGTCGTTCCTGACAACACACCTCTCCGTCACCATCCTTCCTATCGCCACACCTCGCCATTACGTTAAGAGAGGCTGGGAAGGCTGTCGAGTGTTGAAATCATAGAGGAGAGAGTGAGAACAGAGCCATATTGCAAGAGGGATAAAGTTGTTAATTGATAAATTATAGGATGGTATAATAGTCCTATAATTTCACTTCCAGGGAATCCAAACCAGTTCCATGGGGTAGGGTATGGAACTCACTTCCATCAAATTTGATGGAAGTGACTTCCTTGTGGAAGTGAGTTCCAATGCACCAAACATGCCACTTTTATAATTCCACTTCCACTTCTCCATCCTCACTTCTTGTATACGAAACAGGGCATTAGGGATTGACTAAAAATATTTTGCTACAGAGGCAGCTAACTGAAATTTTTCCAATAAAAAATGGCAAGGCAAAGGATAAACAACTTAGTTGTCAATTTAATATCAAATTGGCTCTGTGTGAATAGGGAAAATATTTCCTCCAATCTTTAACATGAAGGCTAGATTACATAAATTAAAAAAAAAAATTGCTAAATTAGTTATTTGTAAAAAAATATATGTTACTTTTTTTTTAAATATCCTCTCGAGTGAAAGTATCCTTAATAAAAACCTCCTCAATGTGTAATTAATAGAGATATTTGGAAAAAAAAATTTTGAACTTGTGAGATAACATCGATTATATTGGGGTATCATATTTAGGACCCAATCAAACTTCCTAACTAACTTTTATACTCACTCCGGTCCTTAAATAAAACATATTTATCTAATTCGATTAGATTAGTTAAGTTAGTTAATATGATATATATATATATATATATATTGTAAAACACTCTAGTCATCTTCCTTAATTCCCTCATTTCCTCTCCTTCTAGATTATTGTTGAGGAAGCATTTGATAGGGATAGATTAGGAAAATATTGATAAATATATCTTATATTTAGGACCAAGATCAACTCCCCAAATATATCTAAGGATAGGAGTGGGGGAGCATGTAAGAATAAAGCTTTGTCTCTTCCAATGCAATTTGTAAGAGATTCAATCCAAACATCTATATCTATAAATGTTATAATACTCGTCCACTAAAGCCGGCAGCTCAAATGGTTTATCCTTGGCTTGAGGCACATTTTACTGTTCATAAGGATATATGGCTTCAAAATAATTTTATTGGGCTTTATGTCTTATGGCTCAAACAAATGGCTGCGTGCCATACACTGAGAGACATGATATTTTGAATTTGAATTCAAATCCCTTACCTTACTTTTCTCTTGGCCTCCATATCCGTATCACTTCTCTTCGCCTCCTCCCTCAAATCTCCTCCATATCCGTATCACTTCTCTTCGCCTCCATCCCTCAATTTCTCCCCACACACTCTCTCTTCTCCATCGATTTCTTCTTCCTCTTCACTATCTCCTTCATATCCGATGATGAATTAGTCCTCTTCAACTTCGCTATCTACTTTATCTTCTTCTAATTCTACTTAGTGAATTCGTTATACTTTTGTAGGTCACAGAGATGGGAACGAAGCGAAGAGAGGAAGAACTACCACTAACGAAGAGTATAAGGATAGCTTTTGGTCCGTTCTCCTTCCGCCAATGAGGAACGAAGATGAAAATATCTCCTTTATCTTCTTCTACTTCTGATTAATGAATCTATTTCCACGCTTCTACCATTTCTCTTGTGTGATGTGTGATGTTTGGTTGTAAATGGAGCTTTATGTGTGGGCATTCTATAGTGTTATTCTTTTTGTTACTCAATTTATAATTTAGCATTCTTTTGAATACCATTTTACCAAGCAATTTTGGTGCTCTGTTTATGATTTCCCCCTTGTAACGTTGGCTATTGTAATTGATCATACTGCATCCAAGAGAGATGGAAGGTGAAGATGTAGCTCCAACTGAAAAAAAAAGTGAAGATGACGATGACAAACTATGAAAATCTACTCTGAAAAAATTGGAGAAAGCTAGCGATGACTCAAAACTTTGCCAGGCAAGAGTTAAAAGGACACTTTGGTTTTTCTTTTTCTTTAGTGATGTTTATGGTAGATATTTAGTGGATTTCGTATAAGATCCAATGGGTTATTTGTCAACAAATACATGGTCATCATTATTGTTGCTTATTTTTCATTCACAAGGTCTATGATTTGAATTAGTGGATATGCAATATACAGTTTGCAATCCCTTCTGCTTGAATTTCATGAGTATTTTTTTTATTCCAACTTAGTGGCCTGCCTGTGGTATTATTGCTCGACACATGCCTTGAGCCTTCCCTCTTATGCATCCCATGTGTTCTCTCTTCTTGTCATAACTTATTCTATTGCCTTAGAATTGTTACAAATTAAAAGCCCCATTGTTCCAGAGAGAGAGAGAGAGACTTGATTATTTAAAGTAGTTTAACAGTGAAAAAATTCAAAGGGCTACAAAACATAACTTGGTAATTTTGTTATTGTGCATGCAAATCCTCATTACTATTTTCTTTGTTTTAAGCATCAAGCACCTAGATTTGAGCTCCATAATATTTACTGGGTTTGAAGGTGTTTGATAGCTCTTTGGAGAATTTAACATTAGGAGAATGGAATGCTTTAGAGCTCATGGACTCCCTTTTTTCATCCTTTGCAAAGAGAGTTTTATCTAGGTAGTGCTCTTGTAATTCACTTACATGCTTCTAATCAAATTTTATAAATAGCACAAAGGCCATATGAGATGGGATGGAAGATATCTTGTTGCCTTTAAGGTCTCCATATTTCCTCTTGTAATAGTGATTAGGCCAATTATAGTTCATTAGGAAGCAATTTATCATTCCCTGTTAATACTTTCAATGTCTTCACCTAATTAAGGATGTAATCAGCTTTCGTTATGCTACTTGATTATCATTTGAACTTCCTCCGTTATTGCAATAATTCATGTGTGGGTATAGGATTTCTTAGCATTCATTGTATTAACAAGATTTTTCTCCATAGTTTCATTTATACAACTAAATAATTGTTTGTTTTCAAGGTTTTCTATGGTTTTCTAAGATTTGTTATTGAAAGTGGTGCCAAGGGATATGAGATTTGTGCTGGAGTTGCCCATCTTTGAACTGTGCCTTTAAGCAATGTTGCTTTAGATAGATGGTAATTACTATTTGATTTGCTCGCAGGTTATTGTTAATGGAAAATTGATGGCTCAGAGAGCCAAGTCCATAAAGTTTGGGATGGGTATATGATTTCTTCTAGGCAGCCAGTTAGGGACTACATTGACTCTGTTGTAAGACGTACTTCTAAGACAGGTTAGAACTTCTCCAGTTCTCAAGTATTTTTTTCAACTATACTTCTAAGACATCATTTCCACTTTATTATTGTCAGGTCACAATTGGGCTGTGAAAACGTGCTGGGGGTTGTGAAGTCATGGGGTGGAGCACTTAGACTTGAGAGAGAGAAATCATATTTTGAAAATAATAAATTGGAAATGATAATAGTATATTTTGAAGAAGAAAATGAAGTACAAAGGGGGAGGCGATAGGGGCTGAAGCCAGGGGCAAATCTTTACTTGTAACATTGAGTAGTTACAGCCTAAATGAGTGTTCTGTAAATTTACAGTATAATAAATGTGTGTTATATTTTAAGATGTGTTATTAATGCCTTTGAATGACTAAAAAAGTGTATTGACTATAAAAGTAATTTACAGTTCTCCTTTTAATTGTAGTAGCACATGACAAATGAGGGTGGTCTAACTTGTGACATGTAGTGTGTTTTAAAAGTTTTTCTTGGTCCAGCTATAAACATGTGTAAAGTAATTCTTTAAATTGTGATAAGAGCTTACTAAAGGCAAAATGTTGCATGAAAGGGTAATTGCAATGTAGCAGCTTTTGTTGTGCAGAAGTTGTCCATTTAAGAAGGTAGAAATGTAGTAAGGAGATGAGAGTAAGATTTTGTCATTGCTTTTCTATTGCATGTGATTCTCTTCCCCCAACCAATTCCATTCTGATGATATATTGTTTCATTTTTTGACTGTGCCAGAATGATAATAACTTCTTTTTTGTTTGTTTTTAGGGTAAATGTGATAATATGCCTTTTTTGTGAAATATAGTATATGCTTTTAAAATATCATTTAAGATTATATATCATCTGAAATAGGAAAGAACATCATTTTGAGTAAGGCTGAAAGTTGCTCTTATTAAAGCAGAACATTTGCTCTTTTTATTTTGTGGTTTTATGTAAGGCTGTCATTGACTATGTATGATCTAACATGCACACTACGTAATAAGCCTGCTTAGCAAGCTACTTTAAGTGTCACATGTTTAAGTAAACATTGTGAATGTCACATAAATATGATAGTTCTCCATGTCAAAATGTGCAAAAGTGATAGTAGAGAAATCAATTGTTAATGTTGCTTTAGTAGCATTGAAGTTGGTACTAAAATATCCATGAAATAATTTATGAAATATCCAGTATATGGTTATAGAAAAAAAAAACAGAGGACAAGGGAGGATAAACTATTACATAATTCATAAATCATAAATTTGATGATAAGCAAGAATAATTTTGATGATAAAAGGTCCTTCGGTATTGTTTTTTTAATTGTTTGTTTCCCTGAAGTCATTATATTATAAATTTTTTAGGTCATATGAATCTATGTTGAAGTTATTGACTCTTCCAGTTTTTATAGCTATGCAGGATCATAACAAAACCTTTTCATAGAACTGAATGTTGCAAAACATGCATGGCTTTAGGGAAACAATTAAAAAAAACATACTAATAAAGCAGCTACTTTAAATTGAAAATCAATGAATTTTTGCTTTAATGTCTTTCTTTTGTCGCTTTATGAAAAAAAACATACCATGAAAAACTGTATCTTCACATGTTGTTCCTTTATCATAAATTCTAAACATAAGGATTATAACCTTTCTGCATAGTGCAACCTTCTTTTGCAGGTTCACCATTACAGATACCTTAAACACAAATAATCTGCATGCTAAAGTCATTAGATTAAACAAGTTGGTACAGTCGTAAATTAATGCAGCCCAATCAAACCTTTGATGCCTTTAAAAAAATGTTATCCCATGACCAGAAATTAGTCAGTTTTAATTTGAAATCAAATCTCTACCATTGAATAATTTATGACTACCCCATTCACTCAATCATAGTTATATGTATCTACTTCATTATGCAACCAGATGGCCACCTCTTATACAAATTTGATTTCTTGGAAATTGCATTTTTTTAACTTATTCCTTTTTTGAAGTCCTACTGTATCTGCTGAAGTAACTTTTTGCACTGAGCAAACCTTCAGGGTGAAAAATTAATGATGAGGCCACGCATAGAAAATTAAAGAAATAGAACAAGAACAATCAAACTCACGGGTTTTGTCTACTGCACAAGCTATAAAAGTTTGCTCAATGTCATGATCATTTTGTTTGAGATCAATCAAGCTTTAGGGAAATTCTGTTATGGTTAAAAATAAAAGAAAGCGTTCTATTTTAGCATACATGGATATTTTGTTCATTGCATCTACTTTGAATTTTTTTAAGCCTTATATTTAGTCTCTTTCTTATCCTTCTATTTTCAGTATTGTAGTTGATTCCCCCAAAAAATGCATAAAGTGGTTCACCCTATGTATAATAAGTATCATTTTTGAAAAACCTTGCTCTACATTTGATGGAAGGTATCCCTTGGAAATCAAACCTTGATTTGCTCTATATTTGCTGCCATACCTGAGGAATTTTTTGTTATCTATTAATGTTGTTTTATTTTTCATTTATTACTATTATAATGAAACAACTCTAAATATAGAAACTCCCGTGCAACATGTAGGGAAGCATGGTGATGCTCGTATATAATAATACTCTTCCACTTAAGCCGAGCCTCAAATAGCTTTTTTTTTTTTTAAGACTCATTTTACTATTCACAATGGACATGTGGCTTGAAAATAATTTCATCGTGCTTTGTGTCCTATGGTTCATGCAAAGGAAGAAGTGTTGAAGAGCAAAACCTTCTTTGCACGAATCTTCTTCCTTTCTTCTATGTTGCTGCAAAAAGGGTTTAAAATGTACTGGCTGTTTTCTAGATTACTAAAATCCACCAATTGTATGAACCTACTTCTGATTAAAATCTATCTCAAGATGAAATGACTCCAACTTCATTATCTTTCATATAATTAAGGTTAAATGACTTCAAATTTATATAAGCTTCGTGTGCATAGGTGATGCTAAAACAATGTAAAGTAAGTCTATTTTTACCCTCTTATTATTTGAGGCCTGGTTTAATCCAATCTAAAACAATTATAATCAATTGCTTATCTTCAAAAAAATGTATACTCGAACAATTAGAATTAATTTGCACATGTTGTGCATATATTCAGCTCACCCTATGTAGATTATATTATGTTGCTCTATTGACTTTCCATATCAATTGAGTGAGTCATATTAATTAACTGTTTTCTCTCATAATTATATTGTTTTGAATGGAATATCTTCAATACATGTTATTGTGGTGAATTTATTTTAATAAAAGAAAGTATTTTCTTTAATAACATTCTCCCCGCGCAACTCACGTTTGAGTAAATGCTAGTTGCGTGAGAGGCTGTAAGTAGAGCCAGGAATTCGGACCGAGCCCGTCGGGCCGGCCAGTTTAGGCTCGAGCTCTTCAAGGGCCCAGCTTATAATTTAGAGGCTAAAAGGGAAGCGAGTCTAAAAGGGCCAGCCCTTTAGGCACGTTTAATATTTTTTTAAAAATAAATTAATAAATATAATATCATTATATCAAATTATCAATATGAGAGACATCTAAGTACCTAATAGAGTATTAATAACAGGCAAACACTTAATAATTGGTTTGATTTATTTTATTTTCTACAATGGTTTGTTAATTTAAACTTTAAAAAAAAGGCTAATTTAGATATTAGATGATTATTTTAACTAAAAATTTAAAAATTTTAAAATAATGTATCTCAATTAAAAGCAAAATAATAAATAAATTATAAAACTTGAAAAATAAATTTTTTAAATTAAAATGAGTTTAAACCTGTTTAGGCCTGAGCCTGTGAAGGGCCAGCCCTGTAAGGCCATGGGCCTAAAAAATATGGTACTTTTTAGCAAATAGGTCTAAACGGGCCGGCCCGTATTCCCGGCTCTAGCTGTAAGTGAGTGTGTGAGAGAGAGAGAGAGGGGGGGTGGGATTATAGGATGGCAAATCAAGCAAAGTTTTGCCCAAAAAAAAAAAAAGAGGGAAGAAAAATGAAGAAACCAAGTAGGGACAAAACAGCAATATAACAATGTTGTTTGTCAAGATTGCATACATAATGAGCATGTTTATACTCTTGTACATAAAATCTGAGACGTAGAATACACACACACATATATTGCCAAAGGATTATAGTTGCCCTTATTGTTTGAGGGACGACCTAATTTGTAGGACAACCACGACGACAGCCATCATCATCATCATGATTCCTTCCTTTGTTGCGGTCGCCGGAGCAACCGCCTGTGTGGATGAAGGAGGAGCACATGCAGCTGCTGCTGAGCTTGGATCCCATTTTGAGGTGCTGATGAACAGAGAGACAGGACAAAATATGTGAGAGAGCCTTATATAAGATTTGAAACAGCCCGTGAAGTTGTTGTCGGGGGAGAAAGAGTGAGAAGGTAATTGAGGAAGAGATTGATGCTTAGCTCTTTGAGAAAGACTCCATGATGATGAAGATGGATGGAGGAGAATGAGAACAGAGCGAAGAGGAAAAGAGAAGCAAAAGGAGGACGCATAGGTAAAATTATCAAATTTTAAAATCTCCAATAGTACCTCCGAGCTTGGTTAAAATTTTTTTTTTTGGGTTGCCCACCCGGTTCACCTGAGTTTTGCCCTGACTATGTCCGAATCCGACTCACGTCGCGCACCTGACTATGGTGGGAGAGTCTCCCAATGGGAATTTTCTGCATATACAAGGCTTGAACCCGAGACCTTGCTTAAGCAAAACCAAACCGCTTACCACTTGAACCAACTCCCATTGGTGTTTAGTTAAAAATTTGTTATTAGTGTATACCTGAATATGTATTTGGGTATTACCGCTGGATTTAATTGAAATTTTCCTGAAGAACAATTTAAACTCAACTCAAAATCAAATAATTCTTCATATTACATCGTTCATTAATTTTAAATTTATCAAGTTTTAACACATTTGAAATAGACACGAAGGGGTAAGGAAAGATTAGTAATTTGCAATTATTTTGATAAAAAATTTAATTATTGAAAATAATACAAGCAAAAGAAAAGGTAAAGATGGATAAACACACTTGCACAAGTAAAACAATAGCGCTAAAAGAAACTTTAAACTCCCAAACTAACATCGACCTCTTGTCTCTTTCGAGTTTGAGGATAACCATCTCATTCAGAGCCCACACAGATTCAAGCCTCCAAACAAGTGAACTATTATCATATTATGGATGAATATCTATATTAATAGATATTTTTTTTTTTCAAAAAAACGCATGAAGTGACTATTGTTGGCAGGATGTGAATAATATGACTCAATTTACTACTCGATATCTAGCAACCACGTTAATTAGTTTGGACTCGACTGAGTTGGGTCAAGCCAAGTCGAACTGGTTTAGGTGCTCATTAAAATGATAAACAACCAAGTTTCATTGGATCTTTATAGTCTAGATTTAACTTTTATCTTTATTTTTTAAAAAAAAAAATTGTTTCAATATGTATAAAATCTAGAATAAAGATAATTTCTTCACAATCTTTTTTTAAAGAATAATATTTTATTTAATAAATTATCAGATGAAAATCATTAAAAATTAAAAGATTTAATAAGGAGTAAAAACACACAGGTATCGAATTAAAAATTGAAGGAAACTATTAAGTACCTCAAGAATAGTTTCCCTCCAAACTATTTACAGTATATATGCATATGCTGCAACTGCAGATACGCACAGAACACAGAATAACCAATAATAATCCATTATGAATAGAAATTTTGCAGTTCTACAAGAATAGGCTTTGAAATGCCAAGTCGGCAAAGCATCCTTACTTTAAAAACATGAATGCAGAAGCAGCAGAGAAATTTAGACATTGCTTAACTTCCAATATTGTAAATCCTAGGAAGGCATACAAAACCAAAACAAACAACTGAAATAACACAAGGCTAGTATTCAACATAGGAGACATCTTGATGTGTGTGTGTGTGTGTGTTTGTGTGTGTGTGTGTGTTCCACTTTTATTTTATTTATTTTCACTTGTTAGAAAATGAATAGTGCTAACCTGTGTCCACTCTCCAAGACATCACAATAACTAATATGTTCAAGAACTTCTTCAAGGGTATCATAAATTGCTTTGGGGCAATCGTCAGGTTCAGGCTCGTCATGTAGATACATAACATCAGCTTCTGGTTCCTAGGCTACTGATGGTGATGGCACACTGATGATCATAGCAAAAGTAACACCTCTATATTTGGTGGCGTCAAAAAAATTGTAACATTGGAACAATTGCACACGGCAATAGATAAAAAAAACTTTATAGGCTAAACACGAAAAGTGTGATCACACAAACAAGAGAAAATCACACCAAGACCAAGGTCTCAATTAAGGAAAACAATATCAGAAAAGTCTCATAACTTGTCAATAGTGGCTCTTTTACTTGTCACTGACAAACTATGAGATAATTTTTTTAGGTTAGGACCTTGGTGTGATTTTCCCCACAAACAAGGCATTGAGGCGAGTTCTTGCTTACATTCTGAATAAGTGCTTCTGTCTTTTAGATTTCTTAGCTTCAAATTCAGCAGCTGTGATTGAATTAATAAGGTCTGGTTGGCCACTACACAAAGCAAAGCCATTGAGGATAGCCTCTGCCGAGAAGTAATAACAGACTCAACTTCAATGCCAAACTCTTCCCTCAGCTGTAAATCATTAGAATGAATATATGAACAAAAAAACAAAGATCACCAAAAAAATAAAAGAAAATAAAAAAGCTTTGAACCTCATCCTTCGAAGGAAACAAATAACAGTAAGAGTCATATTTAATTGCAGAAAAGATGAATCCCATATGCCTTCAGCTAAAAATAGAGAGATAAACTCATGGTCATTTCAGCAGTAAAATGCATGTGAGGGCTGAACAAGTACGCCTTCCTGAAGGAAGAGAATAATAATCATATGAAATCTGCAGGTTAGCAACAGACATATTATACATAGAAACCTAAGTTTCTTCAGAAAAAGAAAACTCATGCATGCAGGAAAACGCCCAGACATGTGGCCACATCAATCTGAAATCTAACATTCATTTGAGTCTTTTTTCTTCCCCATCTCATTGGTTGTGATTGTGGGTAAAATCCATTAATATTTGTTGCAATTAATTCTATTCCAAGCTACAATGCATAGACTTTGAAGCATAAAATTAAAGCCATGCAAAATAAGTAAATCCACAGTGGAAATCAAGATGTTAAAGCTTGCACATAAACGTACAAAACAAAGTTCTATTTTGTTGTCTCAAAGGAAGTCCGAAGAACCAAAAATATCTAAGGTTCTGAGTTATAGAGTGCATAAACACGCAGTGAAAACTGTTCAAGATTTATCACACAGCTCTCCACACATTGCTTCAGAGGCTTGGTGCTAGAACATGGGTACAGTATAAATCTTGCGGTATAACTCACAAGGACTATCAAATAATTCAATTCAGTGAAAAATTCTAGTAATTTGCCAAGTGAAGGTTTTTACTAATACTAACACGTGCCTTCAAAGATAAAAGAATGCTCTATGGGTTCAAAGAAGGGTCACAAAGGACAGGCACGCCCACCATACATGATGCTTATATTTAAGTAGTCGAATGGATGCAAAATAAATCATACTTCTAACTACTTGGTCTTAAATTACAAACATAAGCAGTTTAGGAAGGCTGATGAAACAGCTGTTAAATGAAGGCTCATGAATAAATTATCATCTCCTGCGTATGATGGGAAATTGTGATTCAACAATTATCCTCATAAACAACAATAAAAAAATGCATACCA
The DNA here is from genome assembly GCA_963855925.1 of Inga laurina. NCBI lineage: Eukaryota > Viridiplantae > Streptophyta > Magnoliopsida > Fabales > Fabaceae > Inga > Inga laurina. The sequence goes on from OY979702.1 coordinate 11,037,375, forward strand.
TAAGGGCCGGTAGAAGCCATTGTATAAATACACGAGCCACAAAAAGGAATATGATAGGCACCTAAGCACTTTGGAAAACCACACTCCAAAAACTAGCTATGGAAGTGGGAGAGCCAAGACACTTAAGTACTCTATCAAGTAACCCATACTACTCAATGTAAGACTTTGACAGTCCATACTACTTTGGTCCCTATCAGAATATTTGCTCTCACTGATTCAGACAGCTTGAAAGCAATCATTTCATATCTCCTCAATTTTTGGCCATGACTTGCGGATGCATTGGAAGGTATGGTTGAGGAACATAACCCTCTTTTCCCAGTTCATGAAGAAGACAGTTCAGAATCAAATAAATCTCAACAGATTGTGGGTGACTTCCATCTACAGCAGAGAACATATGGGTGGTGCTGTTGACATCAATCCAACTGTATCCAGGGATCTTTTCAACTCCTTTTTCCTTCATTAAACTCCTTATTTTCAGTACATCTGTCCATTCTCCAGCACCAGCATGTATATTTGAGAGCAAGACATAATATCCTGAATTTTCTGGGTCTAATTCAAGAATATGTCTTGAAGCTAGTTTGGCAAGCTCAACATTGCCATGCACCCGACAAGCTCCAAGAAGTGTTCCCCAAACACCTGCATCTGGGGCAAATGGCATGCTCTTTATAGTATCAAAGGCCTCATGCAAATGACCTGCACGACCATATAAATCTACCATGCATGAATAATGCTCCATTTTAGCAGAAATCCCAAATTCTTCAGTCATCCGATGGAAGTAGCATCTGCCTTCATCAACTAGGCCTGCGTGGCCACAAGCAGACATTATTATCAGAAAAGTAACATGGTCGGGACGAATTCCAATTTTTAACATCTCATGGAATAGATCAAGGCATTCTCGAGGATGACCATGGTTCGCATATGCAGTGATGATGCTATTCCATGAAACTTCATTCTTTTGATCCATTAAGTCAAAAACACACCGTGCCATGGCTAATTTTCCACATTTAGAATACATGTCTATCAATGCACTCTCAACAAAAATGTCAGCATTGAATGCAGTTCTAATTATGAAGCCATGTATTTCTTTCCCATAATAGAGTGAAGGTAAATTTGCACAAGAAGAAAGCGTAGTTGACAGGCTCACAGAATCATACTTAGTTCCACTCACTCCCATTTGACAAAAAAGTTCAATGGCCATCTCAGGTTTCCCATTCTGTGTAAAGCTTGCAATCATAGAGTTCCAACACACACTATCTCTCTCAGGCATTCTTCTAAAGAAATGATAAGCAAGATCTAGTCTTCCACATTTTGCATACATGTCTGTGATAGCAGATCCCACATGCCACATATTATCAAGTCCATTTTTAAGTATATTACCATGTAATTCCTTCCCTAATTTCAGAGCAGCCAAAGCAGCACAAGCTGGCAAAACACTAGCCATCGTCAGGCAATTAGGCATCATTTTCTCTTGGATTAAGCACCTGAACATGTTTATAGCACCCATATTCAGCCCATTAAGAGCATATCCTGATATCATAGCAGTGCAAACAACAACATCAACATCGGTGCTCTGTTGGAAAATCTTTTGTGCTGCATCCACATCTCCACCCTTGAAGTATATATCAATAAGAGCACACTTCAGGTAAACATCAAAAACCACAGTGTGTCGCAATATATAACTGTGAATTTCCTTACCATGTTTGAGACTCCCAGATTCAATGACAGAAGGAAGGAAACTTGACAAAGTGATTGCATCTGGTTTGACACCAGCAGAGATCATTTTATTAAACAATGGTAAAGCCTCGTATGTAAATCCATTTTGTACATATCCAGCAATTAACCCATTCCAACTCACAGTATCAGTCTGTGGCATCACATTGAACAACTTATGCGCATCAGAAAGGTTTCCACATTTAGAATACATAGCAAGCAGTGTGTTGGCTACCTGGGAATCAAACCCAAAACCACTAACAATAACTAGACTATGAAGTTGACTGCCAAAGTAATTTATCCCTTTTGAGGCACATACAGACAAAATACAACTATATGTGACTGCATTGGGTTTATCACATTTCTTCATTTCTTTAAAAGTTCTAATAGCATTGTTTGAATCTCCATTTTTAACATATCCACTGAGCATGACATTCCACAAAATGCCATCTTTTTTAGGCATTTTATCAAATATGCATTTTGCATCGTGAATATAGCCATTTTCTGCATACAACTTGATCAATGAACTACCAACAAATAAATCCATATGATAGCCCATCAATTGAATAGTATTATGAATCACCTTGCCCAATTGAACATTATTTAAGCCACCACAAGCTTTAATGACATAAGGAAATGTATATTTATCAGGGGAAATTTTACTACCCAACATCTTGAAGTAAAACAACAAGGCAAACTTGAACCAACCCATCATTGTAAGCCCTCTTATCATCCAATTCCAGGGAAGAGTATAGCACAGTTCAAGTGTGAAAAACATGTTTCTAGCATCCTTGATGCTACCACTAAGGGCGTACATTCCCAGCATCTTCATGTTAAGACTATTACTCCTTATTCCACTGATAATCATCTGCGTATGAATTTGTCTACCTTGGCGAAGTACAGAAGTATCATAAGAAGTACGCAATACCAAAGCCAATTGGCTTGCCAGAACCTCTTCAGCATTTGACGATGAGTCACCTTGTTTCAATATGGCATTATTACAAGTATCCTGTATGTCCAAAATTGGATTTTGAAACTGCAACGTCTGAAAAACCTTGTCATGAAATGAATACAATTTCCTAGAACAATTCTTTTCCACTTTGAGAATCAGATTGCTATACATACTTTGAGATCAAATCAAACAAATTCCCTTCCCCAGCAACTGAATCGCCAATAGGAGAAACGGGGATAGGGTATCAGCATCGCACAAATATCTTACATTGGTACATGTGCGACACTCTTGGATAACTATAAGTATTCTTTATGTTTTATGTATAGAGAATAAATACAGTTTCCGTATAGCTTGCGTACTCCGGTTGACATTCTAAAGCAATCTCTTCACCTAATCAAAACCGGAGCTTGTTGTTCACAGGAAATTGATGTCTTTTCTCTTCTTTCAGATTTGGTGAGCTTGTGCGAGAGTGACAGTTGTTACCAGCTCAAGAATCTTGCTCAAAGGAATTGTCCTTAAAAAGGAAAGGCAAGCTGGACACATTATCCAATAATCATCAGAGCACAGCCTAGAAAATTAGAATTGATATGAATTATATCAATGCAAAATCAGTCATTGAGGAGAGCCAACTCACATCAACTATTTCTGTGAATGAATGAGACCGCACTGTGAGTTGTTATGAATATCTTCAGAATACCATCCTCACCAACTCTTGAATTGAATTTTGGTGCTATAATGACTCAATAGGTTAGCAAAAGAATAAAAATTTGGTGACGCACCATCTTCTTATGATCATACCGTTAGCAAAAACAGGACTATAGAGAAAAGAGAAAGAAGAAATCACCTGAGTCCAAACGTCGACTATCTGAGGCCCCCGAACATCAATCGCTGGAGCTTTGTAGTCGTTCCTGTCTCTCCCCTTTCCCCGTTGTGTCTCTCGTTCTCGGAACGCAGTTCAAATTGAGGCAAAAAAAAACTGGAGCGAGATGTTCTTGTGCCACCGTCATGTGGCTCGTGTATCAATCTTCGGAGCTCAGTCACCGGTGCAGAATCCCTGAATCCCTTATTAGTAGACGGCGATTATCATTTTACGATTAACAAACGGCTCATATTGGCTTCCATTTTATGGTTAATCCATACGGTACGTTTTGAGGGATGGGTTTTATTGTGTTGTCTAGGAAAATACATTTTATTTAAGAAAAAAAAAATACTTAAATATCATTTAAATTTTAAAATTTTAAATTAATGATTTTCCAAAAAATTTAGTTATCTATTGTTATACGTTTTTTATCAATCATATTATTTTTATTATCAATAAAAAAAATTTAAAATTTTAAAGTTTAAGTGGAATTTAAATATTTTTTTTTAAATTTATAATTTAATAATGTTTACAATTAATTATTTTCAATAAAATAATTTAACCAACCCTCTTATTTATCCTAATATATATATATATATTGATTATATAAAATGAGAGATGTTGAGAGTCTTCCCTCACCTTGGCACGTATATTGTAATCCTAAATATTTTTTATATTTCCTAAAGTATTTTATTTTTTGACAGAATTTAAATAATTATTTTAATCAGGTCAAAAAAAAAATATTTTATTTGAGATTAAAAAAATTGGTTATATTATTTATTTATAAAATATATGTTGGTTTTTTAAAAATACTCTCTTAAATTAATCATTGGATTAAAAATATCTTAGACTGAAAACTCCCTTTATATATACCATTAATAGGAGTAATTTTGTTCTAAGAGTTTTTGGCTTAATCGCTCAAGTGGCACTCTCACGCCTTGATCCCAAGTGGACATGGGTTTGGTTATGGGTGTGTTAATGTGAAGTAAAATTTTAAAAATAATTCGATTGTTATTCCAGTCAGGAGGACAATACCATACCCTCCAGAATGAGCTAGAGGAAGTAAGGAAATTAATCTATAGAGATTGGGACTTAGAGATTTTCTATAGTCACCGAGAAGCTATTATGTGTGCTGATATTTTGGCGAGGAAGGCCCTCGATTCGAACAATGATCTGTCTCTTTTGGAACACCCGCCAGATTTTTGTTCGATCCAAATGTTAGCTAATCTCAGCTAAGATTTGGATCTCGTTAGTGTTTTTCTGTACTTAGGATCATTGTAATGGCCCGTCACGGCCTCAAGAGATTTTTCTCTCTTGTCATTTCAATTCAAAAAAAAAAAATTAAAAATAATATGGGGATGGTTTGATGAAGTTAGGGAAATAGAGTGAAGTGAGATTATGCTTTTATATCATATTATTGAACCCGGACTGGACCGACTCACGAACCGGCCGGTGGACCGGTTCAGTTCCCGGTCTGGTCCGGGTTCCAATTTTTAAAAAAATATTTTTTTTTAGAATTTCATATTAATAAACCTAAAATCTTCAATTTCTCATTAGTTTGGCCCCGGTTTAGCTTCGATTTGGTCCCAGTCTGACCCACTAACCCTTAACTTAGTACCCCGACCGGTTCAATACCCAATCCGGGTTTTAATACCTTGCTTTTATATCAAAATAAACTCTTTAATTAACTACTAAAGGAAGTATTATGATGATGATGATGTGGCAAAAAAAATGAAATGTTAACTATAAAAACGTATTTTCAAACCAAATATAAAACAATAACAAGGTAAGAACAATATCTTTTAAGCACCTCACTTTCTTTTTCTAATATCCCTAATCAAATCATAAGGTCTGGTAGCCAAACTGGTGAATCTCCTGCTAAAGAGGGTTCCTCTATATATGTCTAAGGAATCTGGTATCTGGAACAGAGAATCCTTTTTGGAAATTTCTTTGGTCAATATCTATTAAATATCTTTTAAAGAGAATTACATTTAGGTCCTAAGGAAGAGGAGAAATAAAAAAATGGTCCCTATAAATTGTAAAATGAAAAAATGGTCCCATGGAGTTGTCAATACAGGCTCCTGGAGTTGTTAACGTGTTGTCAATACATGCTTATGGAGTTGTTAATGGGACCATTTTTTCATTTTACAATCTATAGGGACCATTTCTTTATTTTTTTTTTCTTCCAAAGGATCTAAGTGTAATTCTCCCTATCTTTTATTCATATGGAAACCCCTTCACAATGCTTTGCCTTCTATTGATATTCTCCGTAAACATCATCTCTCTCTTTTTATTTTTTATTTTTGCCCACCTAATTCATCAGAGCTTTGCCCCGACTATATTCAGATCCGACCTGTGTCACACACTTGGTTATGGTGGGAGAGTCTCCCAATGAAAATTTTCTGCATACACAAGGCTCGAATTCGAGACCTTACTTAAGCAGAATCAAGCCGCTTATCACTTGAATCAACTCCAATTGATATTGCTTGGATGTCATGTTGATGAAACTATTGAGCATTTATTCTTTCTTTGCCTTTTCACAAGAGTTGTCTGGTTTGAATGTTTCCAAATTAAATTTCATAATTTAAGTGCTCAGAGTTTTTCCCAGTGGCTGAAGAGAACTCTTTTCCAATTGTATATGTATGAGCATTTTCGTTTATTATACGATATCATTATCCTTTTGAATGTTATCTGGAGGAAAACAAATGTTGTTCTGCATAAAAGATCTGTTTCTAATCCTCTTTTGGTTGCTCAGAAAGTTAAGAAATTCTCAATTTTCCTCTATGGCTTTCACTAATGGTCAGGAACGGCCTCTTCTGCCTCCAAAATAGTCCAATCAGCCTCTTATTTGTACTGTGAAGAAAGAAAGATGGACTCGAGTTCTCCACGAGGTTCAATTGCATCGAAGGAAAATTATTTGTCACGCATGGATTTACTTTCATATACAACCAAAGTTCTTGAACCCGGACTGGACCGGCCCGGAAACCGGCGAACTGGCCTGTAAACATGTCCGAGTTTATATTTTTTTTTAAAAAAAAATTCTTTAGAATTTTATACTATAAGTCTAAAATTTTCAATTTCTCACCGGTTTGGTCCCGTTTAACTTCGGTTTGGCCTCGGTCTGACCCACTAACCCTTAACCCAGTACCCCGACCGGTTCAATACCCGGTCCAAGTTTTAATACCTTGTATACAGCCACTTCAATCTTTTCAATGGATTTGAAAAAAATAGGGGTGATATTTTCTTCAACTATAAATGTCTCAGGTCTGCTCTTTGTTGGATTGTCAACTCTTATTTCTTCGTTCTTGATATTGCCTCTTTGAAGATCATGGCTTCTCTGAAACAACTTTCCAAGCTTGAAAATTCTTCAACCGCATCAGGAGGCTTTTTTTAATTTTTATGGAGGATATCAATGCTTTATTTTCTTCTGTCACTCATTTAGAAGTTGAAATGTTCAGTTCTTTTCCTTCTTTTCTTTATGATTTTCCTTCTTGTTGTCCTATTACTATTAGGACTTTATGATGTAATTCGTTTTTATTAATTTCATTTTGACTTTTTTAAAAAAACAAGGTCAGAACAATAAAAAAAAGAGTTGAAAAAGAATTAATAAGTTGAACACATAAGTATAATTTGCACAAAAACAAGAGAGGGACTATGGATGACCAATGATGAGATTTTTACATATAAATTAAATTAAAACAAAACTGTATATGACTTAACTTTAATTCATTTTATAAATGTTAAGATTTTTATATTATATATGAAACATGAATTTGAAATATTATGAGCTTAATTTTTATAATATTTTTATATTGCTATACCGAATATGTCATCCCTTATCACGCAATATTCAGTTAATGACATTTGTAGGGGAGTAGGGGTGATATTTAGTTAAGTGGATCAAGGTTATATTTTATAATTGAAAATTTGTCATTTTTCTTACAAAAGGCTTTTAATATCTAATATTATAAAATACATTTGAGAAATTCCTATATTTATTAGCCAGTAATTTTCAATTTCATTCCATAATATTGGAATTTTGATCTTCTTATCCTTCTACATCTCTAATTGGCGTCCCCTATTGAGAACCACCGCTAACTTACCTGTATGCCCCGATAACGGTCATGATCTCATTATTTTCTTATGCTTCCATTCTATTTATAGTTGAATTTGAATGCTTAGTTTTGTTTTAAAAACATAATTGCTCCATTTATGAGCCTTCTTCAAACGGATTTATTATTTAACCTTAAATACCTAATTCTCTCGATGATGTTTTAGGGAATTATTAAATAAGATGATATTATATGACAAGAGTTCCTATGGATTTTTTATCTTAATTATAACTTCTTTCCTGTAATTATAACTTGAAACATACATGAAAATTTTAGTTGGTCATTTCATCTTAATTCAATATTTTATATAGTATAAATAGATATAGAGGTGTTCAAAATGTCCCAGTCCCAATTGTTCCGGCCTGGTCCCGAACATTTTATCCCGGGAATTTCCCGTCCCGACCGGGACCGGGATCACACCTTGTGATCTCGGTCCTGTCCCGGTCCCGATTTTTTATTTTTTATTTTTTTCTTAAAAAATAAGTTATTCTTTTATTTTTATATTTTTTACCCCATAAATTAAGTTATCATTTGATAAAATGTATATCACATATTTAGTTAGAGTTAAATTGTATATATCATAATACTAATCCTAACTATATAATGTATAAAGATAATAACAAAAATGATGAATGTGATAATAATAATAATAATAATAATAATAATAATAATAATAATAATAATAATAATATGTTATTCTTCAATTTTAACTCAATTTGTGTGCTTTTTATGACCTTATTATGTGTTAAATAATCACTTTAAACACTAAATTAAAAAATTTAACTAATATAATAATATTATTGAAATCGGGAATTCCTAGTCCCAACTATACTGGAAATTTCTCGGGACCGGGAATGACTTCCCACTCCCGGCTACCCTCGGGACGGGAACCGGGAATGGGTGATCCTGATCCCGTTCTGGGATTTGAACACCCCTAAATAGACCTTTTTCATACTAATGCATCGCACAAACCTGAACCTAGTTAGATTCAATAATGCTCAAATATGACACAATAAGATAATGATATAAAAAAAAAACTATTTACATTAATGGCTTTTCTTTCTGCCCTAAATATTGATATTTGGTCATTGTCATTAGTAGTCTAACTGTTATCATTTAATTTAATGAAATTTGTAGGTAATGAAATTACTTAATATTTTGATTAATTTAAGTGGTTCAAACTTGCGCTTTAATTAAGTTTCAATGTAATCCATGAAAATTGATTTTGCAATAAAAATTATCAAATGCTTTTGTTGGAAGGCACTTTTCAGGCTCGTTTGGAAATTTGCTGCATTGTTAATTTTTTGTCGGTTGATTAAGAATTTGCTCATCCAACTGCAGCTTGTTATGTATGTCTATCTTTGATTTGATTGGGTTGTTAGACTATTAAAATTTTTTCGTGTTAAAGACTAAGACAAGATTATGAACAAGAATTGAAATATAAACGTAAGTCAGATAATCAAAATAGCATCATGCTGATAAAGATGAGTCAAATCGTTTGTTTTCAACTAACTCATTGTGCATAAATTTCAACTTTATGCCTTTTTTAAACAAAAAGACTATTATTCAAACACATGTAAAAAAACAGACCTCCTCGAATTCTTAATATAAGACATATTTATTTAATTTGATTAGATTAAGGATGTTGGTAAAATTAGTTAATATGACATATAATTTTTAAAGGCTAAATTATACAAAACCTCCCCAAACTTTAAATCAGTTGAATATAATCCCCATGACATTTCAAAGTTTAAATTTAACCCCCCATAACCTTTCATTTTTTAACTATTAACCTCCTGCCGTTAAATGACCATTATCTTTTTAACGGAAATTGTCATGTCATATTATAAAATAACACGTGACATCCTATATAAATTACTAATTTCATAGGACCACATGAACTTTAAACAGTTACAGTTAACCCCCTGAACTTTGATCAGTTATAAATAATTCCCTTGATATTTCAAAATTTAAATTTGACTCCCTTAAAATTTTGATTTGTAATATTAAAACTCAAGTTGTTACTTTTATCATTTTAATAAATTTATTAAGTTTTTTTACTATCATTTGTCAATTAAAATAGTTTTCTGGTATGGCAAAAACAGAAAAATTAGATGAATAATATTTAAAAAATATAAAAATAAAATATGTCATTATTTCTATAACATTTACTTATTTTCTTAGGATAATTAAGCACTGATAGTATTAAAATATCATCATTTGTGTTAGATGTATTATTAGGATGATTGAGCATTGATAGTTTAAATATTATGTTTATGTCAGAGGAGATAGCTTATGCCCGCATTAATTTTTCTATTAGTAATACATATTTTTTCATGAATCAGAGGTTTGACGTGTATTTTTATATTTTTCTTAATATTATTCTTCTTTTTTTGCCATATTCAAAAGAACTAATAGTATTTTAATTGATAAATGATAGCAAAATCTTAATAAATTTTGAAAATGATAAAAAGTAATTGTATGTGGTTTAATATTATAAATCAAAATTTTAGAGGAGTCAGATATAAATGGGTTAATATAACTTTTAGTCCTTGAAGTTTGATCCAATTTTGGTTTTAGTCCCTTAAGTTTGAAATCAGTGGTTTTGGCCCCTGAAGTTTCACCCGATTTTGGTTTTGGTCCCTGAAATTTGAAATTGGTGGTTTTGGTCCCTGAAGTTTCACTCGATTTTGGTTTTAGTCCCTTAAGTTTGAAAAGGACTTGGTGACAAACCCGACCCGACTCGGAGAAAAAACAAAGTCCTTTTCAAACTTGAGGGACCAAAATCAAAATCGAGTGAAACTTCAAGTATCAAAACCATCAATTTCAAACTTCAGGAACCAAAACCAAAATCGGGTAAAACTTCAAGGATCAAAACCACCGATTTCAAATTTGAGGAACCAAAACCAAATTTGGATCAAACTTCAGGGACCAAAAGTTATATTAACCCAATATAAATTTTGAAATGTCAGGAAGTTATTTGTAACTAATCAAAGTTCAGGGGATTCTTTGCAATTGTTCAAAATTCAGGGGGGTTTTATGATATTAGTAATTTACACAAGATGGCATATAGGATGCCACGTGTCATCTTATAATCTAACGTGACATTTTCTGTTAGAAAGATAACGATCACTTAATGACAGAGGGTTAATAGTTAAAAAAAGAAAAAAGAAAGGTTATGTGGTTAAATTTAAACTTTGAAGTGTCAAGGAAGTTATATGCAACTAACCCAAAGTTTAAGGGGGTTTTATGTAATTTAGCCATTTTTAAAACATCCTAATCATCTTCCTTAATTCTCTCATTCTCTCTCCTCTTTGATTATAGTTGAGAGAGAATTAATAGAGATAAATTAGAAAAACATTGACAAATATAAAAATTCTATATTATTTTTATAACCAATATTAACTCTCCAAATATGTCTTATATTAAATATCAGAAGAGTACGTCAAAAGCAATACCGAGCTTTTACAAAATAATGTGTGACAAGTAAAAAGCACATATGCCCAATGTAGAGCAAACATAACAAACAACCTAATAGTTAGAAGCAGCATACAAATTACAAACTCATACATAAAGAAAAGATCTGGAAACAAATTGATCTGTAGAACCAATCCAAACTTAAAAATGGAGTCCAAATATAAAACCTAGTACCAATCTTAACGAGGTAGGCATGTTTGGATTGAGAATGTTATTGAGAAATTAGAGTTTGATCTTCTAGACAATTACTTGAGTAGTGGTTTTCATTCTTACTCTGTTACACTACATTTTCACTCCCAATAGCTCTATCCGTCACTATATATATGGTCTTTTACATGACACAATGGCTACACTCCTTTGGTATTGAAGTCACACAACCTCCCCTAGTCGCCTCATCCATCGTCCTTTTTTGTAGTTTCTTTATCATCGGTAAAATCTTGAAGCTAACAAATTGTGAATTAGAAGCATTTTCATTAAAACTAACAAGTTCAAATCCTTTGATAATACTAGTCGATGATTAAAAAACCAAAGAAAATGAGGGTGTTATGTAGCCATTGCGTTGTGTAGAAAACCAACAATGGCAAATAGGGCCACTGAGTGCAAAAATGCCTTGCAACAGGTATGGAGATTGTTTGTTAAACGATTAATGTGGGTTGACTTAATGGTATCGACATTTTTATACGATTTTGTAAAAATTATGGGTATCTATGCACTATTTTCTTAACTAAAATATTTGATAAATACTTAACATTAGTTGACTTAACGGCCTAACATTTTTAGTGTGTGTTTGACAACATCCCAAACCATAGTTTTAAATCATGGTTTGTGTAACCCGAGACAAAACTCTTTTCACATATTTACCTCGTAAATCATAAAAACTATTAAAAAAACTAATCCAAACACACACTGTTTTAAAAATTTCATGTGTTTGTGCACGCAAGAGCAGTGTCATGCGCACATTCATGAAAGTTCATAAATTACACCTGGATCCTCTTATTTTTTTCAAAAACCAGGCAGGACCACTTTCTTCCAGTGAATGTAAGTCAAATGAGTCGGGTTTTAAAAATGATAGTGGAAAAAATAATGATCACAAGAGAAAACGTGCTCACAGAGTCATATAAAATGTTTTTATTTTAATATTTGTCAAATAAAAAAATATAAGGAATATACAATTTTTTCAACAGGAAAATACATTATTATTTAATAACAACAGAATAAGGTCAGACAAAAAATGATTGACAAAATATGTAAATGATTTGACCAGAACAATTTAAAATATAATAGAAAGGACAATTTGGGTTTAATAAAAATAGAAACCAGTAGATAGGCGGATAGACGTTCGGCTGAGATTAGGACGCGCCACCCAAATAAGAAAAAGGAAAGTGATTTTGGAAAATCCTCCTCTCACGCGTGGCTGGCCCATTGGTCACCACACTTCCAGATTTCATAATGACACATTTTTTTACTGTTTACATTTATTTTCATTAAAAGATCGTTTACAAATTTTATGAGCTTCGCTACTATGCTTTTCCCCCCTCTCCATTAATTTTTTTAAATTTATTTTTTATTTTAAAATAATTGTAACTATAATACTAAGTCTTTAAATCTTTAAAAATAATAGCCATGGAGTGCCCTATTAATCCGGGTCCCAGTTTACATTCTAGAGGTCTCCCAAGTTTATTTATTTATTATTTTTTTTGAATGAGATACTGAATTCATTAGTCAAATATTGGATTAATACAGAGACATAATAAAACAACAACAAACCTAATTATTCCTCATCACTTATTGCTCCTGAAAGGAAGGTGATGGGTGATCAAGAAAAATAAAAGTTTCAATAGTATTACGCACAAGTTTAGTAAGATGATCTGCTAGCAAATTATACTCTATGGAAATATGATAAATAATAAATTATCAATTTTTAAATGTCCAAAGTCTGACGTTGTCAATAACTTCTCTAAAAGGGTGAGTAATATCACAACCCCAAATAAATAAATTAACAGTTTTAAAATAATCAGTAAAAACTATAATCTTCTTAAAATTTCTATTCTAACATATTTAAAGAACTTGAATGATTGCAATAACTTCGACAACCACCGGTTGCAATCTTGGACAATCTTCCCGAGTTTATTTTGTGTTTATCTCCTTTTCGTGACCATACAAAAATCTTCTTCTTCCCAATTTACCTAGTTGCCCCTTCTCCCGCTTTTTAATTGTCCGTATTTTACTCTCTCACTGTTTTTAAAATTTCCAATAATTAATACTCATATAATTTTTAATATAGAACATATTTATCTATTTTAATTAGATTAAATAAATTAGTTAATATGATATATATTTTTTAAAATAATTTGATTATCTTCTTTAATTTTCTCATTATTTCTTCTCATTAATTATAGTTGAGTGAGTATTAATAAAGATAAATTAAGAAAATAAAAATAAATATGAAAACCATATATTATATTTAATATTAAAATTAATTTTTTGAATATGTCTTATATTAAGAACTAATAAATATTAATATTTAATTAATAACAGGCCCGAACGATCTGATGTTGCATTGGATATAATGAAATAATGAACGAGTCTTTCTTCTTCTTATTTTATGCCCCAGCAATGAATGAGTCTTTCAACTGATGAACGGTCAATGCAAGGTCAGATTATAAAAAAATAATGAATGAGTCATATTATAAAAAAGAAAAAAAATACGAAAGAAAAAAAAATCAATGAGTCATAAAGAAAAAAAAATCAATGAGTCATGCCATTCTTAGTTTGAATACAATAGGGGGATTATAAGGAGGTTATAAGGAAGAGACTTAATTATTAATGATAAGTGCATATTTGGGAACACTTATTTTTTGAATATAAGTGTTTATTACGCAAGCCGAGATAAAACTCGTCTTATATACTTACTTCGTATACCGTGAATCACGATTTATAAGCACTTATTATCTAAAAATAAGCTATTCCAAACGAGAACTAAAAAGGAGCAATAATAAGTTACAACTTATCATTAATGCTTTTCAGTAATCAAGTCCCTTACTTATGCTGTCATTATAATTTCCCCCATACAATATTACATAGTATTTGTATTTTTACAAAATATCCATTGGATCTTTAATATAATATCTATAACTAGTATCTGATTCAGGATTTGTGGCTAACCTTTCCAATACAAGTATATCTTTTAAGACTCAAACTCATGATCTAGATAGATGTAGCGGTGTCTTACATTGCTAAACCACTTTTATGTTAATAAATTAGTTGTTTGTTTTAAATATATGTTGATTTTTTTAAAATATTATCTCAAATCATTTACATTGAAACTATCTTTTAATACAAACTCCTTCAACATATGTGCAATGGATAGAGATAGATTAAGGGAAAATGATAAATATGAGGGATAAATCTGATTGAAATATTATATTTAGGGTTAAATTTAACCTAATTAGCTAGTATATTAAAAATCATAGGTAATACTAATGATATTAGGCCATCCTTAATGCTATTTAACATGAAATTCTACAAACAAATTACTACCTCCGGTCCTAATTATAAGATAAAGTTGACTTTTTTTTGGAGAGATCAAGGAAGCTAAATAAGTTACTTAATCATATTATATGTTATGTATTCTTAGAGTATATATTAGTTTATTAGTTAAATGAATTAGTTTGAAAAAAAATATAAATATAAATGCTTCAAAGTAATTTAATTAGCTTCCTTAATTTTTCCTAAAAAGTCAACTTTATCTTATAATTAAGATTGGAGCGAGTATATTGTTTATTTCTGAGTGCACAGTATCTTTAGGGGGCAAATGTGTCATTTGATAAATTTGTCGCCTAGTTTTGTTCCGCCCAGTGGACGCCAGATCACGTTCCGTATAAATAAACTGGATCACGCGCTCGCAGAATTCGGTTTCCACCCACCGGCCGCCTCCGATATTCATTGCATAATTATATATCCCCAGAGCCATTCTTCGTTGCATACTTGCACGATTATACCACTTCGATTTTCTCTCTCTAAGTGTTTCTCTCTCTAGGGTTTTTGCCTTTCATACTATCGGATCCTTGCTATTGCTTTACAGGTACGATTGGTCTTGATTCGTAATTGGTTCTGTTTGCTTGGCTTGTTTTGATCTTTTTCCCCTGTTAATTCAACATTTCCGGGCCTCGCAGGGCTTCAAATGGAAGCGGCGGCGCTTAATGTTGTCCGATCATCGGCTGCTCCGTCGAAGCCGATGATTGGCCTTGGAAGATCGAGCATATTGGCTCCCAACGGGCCTGCCTTGGTGCGGTTTGCTTCCAGTTTTCAGCTCTCTGGTAAGGTATGAAATCGGTTTTCTAACTCTTTTGGGGTTTTAATTTCGGATTTCGATGTGGGGTTCGGGGGCTTCTGGTTATGTATGAAGTATGAACTACTGGAGGGATTTGTCTGCTGTTCTTTATACTTGGATATTAGTGTGTTTGGTGAACCGCTGTAGAAGTCATGTATGATTATCGGTATGGTTATCAATGTTTGGTGGGTAGCTCCGCTGTTATACTTGGGGTTGTTGATGGAGGTGATAATTTATTGTTCAAGGCGTTTAAATGGCTCCCGGTCGCACCTGTAGATAGGGGAAAAATCGACGATGGATCTCCATTATGAAAAGTGCCCTAAATAGATTTGGAGATATTTTCCTTGACTATAAGGACTGACGGTCCAACTCTATTTCCTTGAAACTTAGATGCCAACCATTATTCAGATTGCCTTCGTCGCCTAATCATTTTAAGTATATTTATTTTTTCCCTGATTAATTTTTTATGTCTGTCAGCTATACGGACCTGTATCGATCCCCCAGCAAGGTCATAAGAGACTAGTTGTTGGAAGTAGAAGAGGTTTAGTAGTTAAAGCTTCATCTCTATCTCCAGAATCATCAGGGCCAAACACCAAAATTGCTCCTCTTCAACTGGAGTCTCCAATTGGACAGTTTCTTTCTCAGATATTGATTAGTCATCCGCATCTTGTGCCTGCTGCAGTAGAGCAACAGCTTGAGCAGCTCCAAACTGACCGTGATGCTGAAAAGCAAAATGTGGAAGAGCCTTCTGCCTCAGGCACCGACTTGGTTTTGTATAGGTTTGTTCAATACTTGATGACGCTGCTATTTGGTGCTTTATCTCGACATCTTTTCTTCAGTGGCCAATTAATCTGAGAAACTAAATTCCTGCTTTTGGTCATATTT
Source organism: Inga laurina (assembly GCA_963855925.1). Classification (NCBI taxonomy): domain Eukaryota; kingdom Viridiplantae; phylum Streptophyta; class Magnoliopsida; order Fabales; family Fabaceae; genus Inga; species Inga laurina. The sequence continues at coordinate 11,053,703 of OY979702.1, forward strand.
GGAGGTCTTCTTATATACTGATCCATAATTTAGATGACCATAAAAATTAAGTTATGCATGAGTCATGTCAATGACTCATGTTGACAAGTCTGATGAGGGGATTATTGATGTTTCTTTAAAATTATCTTATGGCTAGATTGGACTTTGATGCGCATTTCAGAACTGATTAAATGATTCATAAGCGATTCCCATACTCCGTAAATATTATTATTTATCACATAAATATTAAAATGACAATAGTGTTGAATTGTATTGAATGACTTGTATGAAATTTGAAATTGATTATTCTTTATCACATAAATATTAAAATGACAATAGTTAGTGACGAGTCAGTTTCATTGAATTGTAGTTCCAGAGTAGGATTATTTTAAAAACGTGGGGTTATTATGTAGTATGTTGACCAATTTATGGTCTTTTCAACATTTCCAGAAGAATTGCCGAGGTTAAGGCTAATGAAAGAAGGAAAGCGCTGGAAGAGATTTTGTATGCATTGGTGGTGCAGAAGTTCATGGATGCCAATGTTTCTCTGATACCCTCCATAACTCCAGATTCTTCTGGTCAAGTTGATTCATGGCCAAGTGAAGATGGGAAATTTGAGCGGCTTCACTCACCTGAGGCCTATGAGATGATCAGAAACCACTTAGCTCTCATTCTGGGTAACCGGATCGATGATCCAGGTGCTGTGGCTCAGATCAGCAAACTCAGAGTTGGACAGGTTTATGCTGCATCAGTGATGTATGGGTACTTTCTTAAGCGGGTTGACCAAAGGTTCCAGCTGGAGAAGACAATGAAAATTCTTCCTACAACAGCAGAAGAGAATGGTGAACAGCAAGTTGTCGTGGAGGATAGAAGACCAAGTGATGGAGAATATCCTTCTCAAGCTATGCCCCATGCTCAAGTCTCTACCTGGCCTGGTGGTGATGTCAGTTCTGAGGGATTTGGCTATGCCACAAAGCCATCCAGGCTGCGTACCTATGTGATGTCTTTTGACGGTGAGACCCTCCAGAGATATGCGACAATAAGATCTAAAGAGGCCGTCAGCATGATTGAGAAGCACACAGAGGCATTGTTTGGAAGACCTGAAATAGTGATAACACCTGAGGGGGCAATTGATTCTTCGAAAGACGAAAACATAAATATTAGTTTTGGTGGTTTGAAGACCCTTGTTTTGGAGGCCGTGACTTTTGGTTCTTTTCTCTGGGAGGTTGAGAGCTTTGTGGACTCGAGGTATCACTTTGTCTTGAACTGAGTTCTGCTGTGTCCATTTTGGCAAAGTCGGTACTGAAAAGTGAACACCCTCCCTAATATTGTTATAATTTATTTATGGTGTTAAGATCCAAGTATTGATACACTAATTGATCTGTGTATAGTGAGTTTCTTTTTTTCACTTTTTTCTGATGAATGAAAGGTTGTCTTGGCATCTACAAATCTATACAGTGTATAGGCACAACGCTGGGTTTGTGCTTTTGTTTAATTTGGGTGTGTTGCTGAATCAGGATCCCCAAAAATGCTTAATTTATGTAAAGAGATAAGACTCCTCTCACATATTTACTTCGTATACCGTAGATCATAATTGAAAAATTGTTTTTGAAGGCTCTAATCACCATTCTAAACGAGCAATCTGTCTTTATGCGTTGGGTGCTAAATTGTGTTGCTTGTATGTGGAGATTAAGTGTGTGTTTGGAATGGTTTATTTTTGTCCAAAACGTGCTTATAATTCGTGATTCACGGTATACGAGGTAAGTATGTGAGATGAGTTTTTTCTCGGCTTGCGTAATAAGTGCGTTTTTCCTGTACAAAACGCTTAAACAAACAAGCCCTAAAGCTGTATACCAAACGGGTCATGTTCCCTTGTGCCTGTACTCGGACTCTGGCTGGAGTGACGATTTTGGCACTCACGAACGTTATGTTCTGTTCATCTGTTTGTTGCAATACTTAATATTAAAAGGCTGACGGGTTTGTGATTACAAGAACACCTGGGGATGCACTGAAAATATAACCTGGAGTGTGAAAAAGCACTATTCAATTTTGCGGGTTATTTTTACAACTAGGGCGTGTTCCTTACACTCAATAGCATTCGAAAAATATGTTGAGTTTTTATGTTATATATAGATATACATGTCTTTCAGTATGAGATTTAGAATTTATTAAAAGGGATGATGAAATTTTTGGTCCCTCAAAACTGGTTCCAATCTTCAATTTGATTCCTGAAATTTAATTTTTATCAATTAAGTTCCAATCTTCAATTTAATTTTTATCAAAACTGGTTCCAATTTAATTTAATTTTTTAACAATTCATAAAGAGGTTGTAATTTTTTAGTTATGGCTCGACTATATGCTTCAAATCATAAGGACTAAGTAGGTATGGTTGTGAAATTTTAGAGACTGGTTGATAAAAACTAAATTTTATGAACCAAAACGATTGTTGAGGCAACCTTGAGGGACTAGAAGTTCTATTATCCATTTTTAAAAAGCAATTTAATTAATTCAAAAGGCAAATTAGTAATCATAGGAATAAATAGTAAATAAATAGAAAACAAATATTAGTGTTCATTTACTTAAATGATACTTAATGAAATGCATAAAGATTGCCCACCCATAAAGTTTTTATATCAACAATAGATTTCAAATTCAGTCCTATGAAACATGAAATTGTTCCTTTGGAACTAATTTTTGTATGAAAAGAAGAAGTACATTTTAATTAGGACTCATGAATATTTGAATTTGAAGTGATTGAAGTATCAAGAGAAGGAATGGTGCAACCAATATATGTGTTGCAGCATAATAAATAGCAAGGTCTCTGTGGATGATGTGTAGAGATCTTAAGAGTTGCTATGCAGATATGAAGCTGTTTTTTTAGGACGCATAATTCCAAAGCCGAACGTGTCAGGAGTCAAAAACAAATGAAGAGGGGCTCTTAAACTTTTGAACAAAAAAAGGGCCTTCCTACCGCGATTCTTTCAGAGGAAATGTTGGATAGGTTGCTGGTTTGACAAAAGTGATATCTATTAATATTTAATCTTTGATCTATGATATAATACCAAATACAGTAAAAGCGAGAATCTCTCAGGCTGAGAGGAATATGGGGGCTCTCCCGCTAAGGCTCTAGAACATTTCTTCACCAGTTTTTGGTGTTTAGTTGTTGTACTGAAGTCTACTCGCTTTACATTCTATCTGTGTTGTTCCTTGGAAGACTTAGCATTCTTTGGTAAAGCTGAGGTGATGGGTGGTCCAAATGCAGTGGAAAGGAGGAACATCTAGTAATGACGGTGAACGGAGATTGAATGGGAGGATGATCTCGAATGTGAAAGTGGCAGTTGGAGCAATAAGGTAGCAGGTTTTGACTGCATGGAAGCTGAAGAAGGGGGTGGAAATCAATATCCTGGGATTTAACATGTTCTCTTTTACCTTCGATGAGGTGGAAGAGGCGCGCCGTGTTTTGGAAGGAAGCCCCTGGGTAGTGTGACAACACATGTTAAGTCTACAAAAAAGGAAACCCTTCTCCTGTGATAGTGAAGTCCAGATCAACTCATGTGCTTTTTGGGTACAGTTTCATGATATACCCTTTGAGGGAAGGTTATTGGTGAATGTCACAGCCTTGGCTAGCAAATTAGGACGAGTCATTGAAGTTGAAAATCCGGAGGATCCGAGATTTAAAGCTCAGAGTTTTTGTTGTGCACGCATAGACATTGATATAGAGAAAGCATCAGTCCCTATCTTTAAAGTTCCTTGCCTGGATGGGATGGAGGAGGCCAAGGTGAAGTATGAAAAGCTGGCAAAGTTTTGCTTTATATGTGGCAAATTGGGCCATGATGACCTATCTTGTGATGAGGAGGATGAAGATGACCCAACATGCGAGTCTAAACGAGCATACGATGCAACTATGTGTGCTCCGCCGGTAAGGATGAATCCTGTGATACTGGAAAAAGGAAGTTCTAGCCGGCCGATGGGACAGCAACGAGGCCGAGGAGCTCGCAGAAGGGTGTGGCCGGATATGGGGACTTGTGCGGAGCAAGTAATCACGAGGCTCTAAGCAGAAATATCAAAGAAAATCTAGTCATGGAGATGAGGGATGACAAGATTCTGACAAGGGCATTAATTATAGATGATGGGGAGAAGGGAATAGAAGAACTAGAGGGCCTACAAGCTAGATTCACAAGTCAGCTAGTTGGAGGAGGAGATAATGAAAGTCAATTAAAATTAGGCTCTCATATTAGGCCCTCCAATAGTGCTGTTTTTCGTAAGGCTCTGATGCTGAATCATGGGTAAAGCCCTTTTCGAACACAGATGGCCAAGCTGAAACGGAGGCTTTGCATTATGAATTAGTTTGGGTGGCTGAACCTGAAAGCCACATACAGGCCCAAAGTCTCAATGATCCAAGGACCATGATGCACTTTGAAACAATTCAGCAATTAGTCCAACAGGTGGCATGAGTGAAATTGAAAAGAAGTGCAAAGCAGAGTTGGAAATACCCAGCACCAAAGAGATCGGTTGTATCAGACAACGAGAATCTTGATGCTCCGGATACTCGATGGTACGCAGAGAATGGTTCTGAAGACTGGGAAGAGACGGGGTCTCAGAGAGAGGGAGAAGGGCTCGGTGAAGATATTTCAAGGGTCACAAAAGAGGGTTCCATGGAAAAGATTCAGGTTGATGTGGAAGAACAAATTTCGGTCATGACTGGGCAAGGCTTTCAGAAGGTGAGTAAATATAAACTTAAAAGGGCAAGAACTAGGAAGGCTTTCTTCTCAGAATATTTAGCTAGATTTACTAAGGAAAGGCGTGGTAGCTAGCCATCTACAGCCACAAAAGCGCCATGAGCTGCTTTGGGTGGAATTGTCAGGGGGTTGGGAACCACCCTGACAATTCGTCATCTTAGGTTCTAGTGTAGGAAGCTTAAAGTTGATTTAGTTTTTTGTCAGAAACAAAGATGAAGAAGGAAAAGGTTGATAAGATAAGTGTTATTTTCTGGAAATTCTTGTATTTCACCACATTTTTCTTATATATTTGTGGTTTTAAACTAAAATTGTGCATAAACTTTATACATATGAAGGAAAATGTGATGTGTTGAAAATACTTGAAAAGGTGCAAATTTTAAGCTAAATGTATAGGGTTTTAGATTAAATTGAAGAAAATTTGGAAAGCTCATAAAATCCTTCTCTTTGTAGGAGGATGATGACAAGAAATGGAAGCTTACATGGATCCTTAGAGGTGGAGAAAAGAAAAACAAAAGCCAAAAAGGAAGATCAAAGTAGCTTGAAGGTGCCCCCGGTTGCTTTTGCTACGTCACAGCGAAGCAAAAGCGAAAACACATAAAAAATAGGCCCTTCTGACCGCGTACGATGTGGGTTCGCTATAGCGAAGCAAAAGCAAAAACACATAAAAAATAAGCCCTTCTGACCGTGTACGCTGTGGGTTTGCTATAGCGAAGCGAAAGCAAAGTTGCGATACTGCAACTGTGCGTTTTGAAAAAGTGAAGCTTCAGCTATGTTTTTAACCTAATGGGGGCGCCAAAATGAAGGTATTCTGCACAAGGAAGAGCTCAAGAACCACAAGGAGGCTTCTTGGAGAGCTTGAGGAGGATTTTGGTGCTTCTTAGAGGAGATTCTTGGAGAAATTCAAGATTTTTCCCTCTTTTTCTGGTTTTCCCCCTCTTCTCTCCCCATTTGCTGATATGGTTATGAGTTTTTGGTTTGTATTGATCATGAGTAGCTAGAACTCCTAATTAGGATAACTTTTACCCATTATATGGATTGAAACTATTGGATTATCTTGCTTTTGTTGGTTAATGATTATATGTGCTGATTTTTCTCTATCCTTAATGCTATCTTGTGCTTGATCACCACATGATTAGAGTTGTTCAATTGGAAGATGCTTGAGAGAGCTATTTTGATTGTAGAACTTGAGAAAAATCATGCTAGACTTAAAGTTTAGGGATTAAATAAATGGTTTGTTGTTAGAATAGAGATATATCTAACAACCTAGCATAGTCAAGAGAAGGCTTGCTTTGGAAAGATGATTTTCATTCATTGTAAGCAAGAGATTGAATATTTTTAATGAGGATTAAAAATCAATCTTGACTTGAGAGAGCTTGATTGATGATTTTAGAACCTTTGACTAGCATATAGACTCATTTAATCAACATAAGTGGATATTTGCTTAGTTTCATGAAATACAATGGGGAAGAAGTAATCCTAAGTTAATATCTCTTGAAGTTAGACCCAATTTCCCAAGTTTCACTGTTTTCCTTTGTTATTTTCATCAAACTTCTTTATTTAACTTGATAGATTTCAAATGATTCCATTCAACCTAATTAAGAACATGGTTACATTAGTTAACTCGCTTTTGTCATAGTCCTCATGGGAACGATCTTGACTTATCACTTTATTACTTGCGACCCGTACGCTTGCGGAAGCTAAACGACGAACAATAAGGCAAAAACTAAAATTTGAGTACGGGGAGTGTGTTGAACCGGTGGGAGATCAGGTGGTATGGCGTTGTGGTGGCGTGAAGGGGTAAATTTGCAGATAGGAGTATTGAGTAGTTTTATTATTCATATAGATTACCTTAGTATTAATGGAATAGGATGTGGATCTTTGACTCTGGTATATGGACCACAGATGTATAGTGAGAAGATGAGATGTTGGGACAACCTTGAGAGATTATGCCCTAATCAAAATATTCCCTTGTGCTTAATGGGAGATTTTAATGATGTTTTGTATAGCTCAGACAAGGAAGGCAGAATTGCAAAGTTGCCTAGGGATTTACAAAAATTTAGAGATTTTATGACTAAGTGTAATTTGCTAGAGGTAGAGACAAAAGGGTGTCACTTTACATGTGCAAACAATAGGGAGATGGAAGGTTTTATCAGGGAAAAGTTAGACAGAATAGTGGTAAATGGTCGATAGAGAATGAAATTTCTGAATGGTTAATGTAACATTCGGGAGGCAATTGGATCTGATCATTGTCCATTGTGGTTAGAATTTATCCATTATGATAGTAAGACCCCACGACAGTTCCGTTTTGATGGCAGATGGTTGACTCACCTAGACTTGATGAATGTAATTAAAGAAAATTGGGCTACAGAGGTCAGTGGTACTGCATTAGCTGGGCTGATTCAAAATCTAGACAATTTGAGGCAGGTTCTGGATGAATGGGGCAGAAAAGAGTTTAGGAATTGTAGGGTGTGGATTACTATATTAATAGCGCAACTGAAGAACTGTCTCAACAGGGAATGGAATGAAGAAACAGCTGTAGAGGTCGTTCGGTTAAAAAAGAAAATAAGGGAATTATAGGAACAAGAGGAGATGTTTTAGGCTCAAAAGTCTAGGATCCAATGGCTAAAGTGCGGGGATCAAAATTCTAAATTTTTTCATATGACTATAGTCATCTGAAGGTGCAGAAATAGAATTACACAAGTGAAAAATGAACGAGGGGAGTGGTTGGAACAAGATGATCAGATTGGCAAGTGTTTCTTAAACTATTATAGTAGGCTATTTGCTAATTTGCCTACCAGAGCTTTAATGATATTCTTAATTGTGTTGAGGAGGTGATCACAGTGGAGGATAATGCAAATCTGAAATCACAGATGAGGAAGTTAAATGAGCAACATTTGAATTGAGAGGCTCAAAAGCTCCAAGACCTGATGGATTCACTGCCAATTTCTATAATGAATCTTGGGATACAATGGGGCCACAGGTTTGTTCGTTGGTTCGTGATTATTTTACAACTGGCTTTCCACTTAATGAGGTGAATAATATAGATTTAGTTTTATATCCCAAAGTTGACTGCCCAGAGGTGGTAAGTGATTACAGGCCTATTAGTTTGTGCAATTTCTCTTATAAAATTTTCTTAAAAGTACTTGCTAATAGGCTGAAACCTCTACTAAGTAAGATTATATCGAAAAGTTAATGTGCATTTGTGCCAGGGCGACTTATTCAGGATAATATTGTCATTATGCATGAGGTTTTCCATTATATGAAATTAAAACAATCGGGTTCCTATGAGGTTACCTTAAAAATAGATATGAGTAAAGCTTATGATCGTATTGAATGGGATTTTTTTATGTACTGTTCTCATGAAAATGGGATTTAGCAAGGAGTGGGTGGATAGAGTATTTTGGTGTATTTGTTCAGTCACCTTCTCTTTAATGTTGTTTAGGAAACGAATTTCCACAGTCACTCCACATAGGGGTCTACGTCAGGGGGATCCATTGTTCCCATATCTTTTTATTATAGTTAGTAATGTGCTCTCAAGATTAATTGAACAGGCTGAAAGGAAAAACAGAATTAAAGGTATTAGGATAGCTCCACGATGTCCTACCATAACTCAGCTTTTACGCTGACGATTCTGTGTTATTCCTCATGCGGATGTACATGGTTGTAGGCATAAGAAAAGAATTCTGGATGAATATTGTGAAGCATCAGGGCAGCAAATTAATGTCAATAAATCCTGTCTGTTTTTTTTCTAAAAATACTCCATACTTGTTAAAAAAGGAAATTGGGCAGGTATTCCAAGTGCATGCAGTTGACATTCCGGGCAATTATTTGGGTTTACCCATAACTTGGGGACGATAAAAAATACAGGTCCTCAATTTTGTTCTAGATCGCTTGAAGAAAAAAGTACACGGGTGATAACAAATCTATTATCAGAAGTAGGAAGGGAGGTACTTATCAATTCAGTGGCTAACTCTCTCCCTGTGTATTCTATGTCATGTTTTTTTATTTCCTAAGGGAGTGCTTAAAAGAATTGATCAGATTGTGTATAAGTTTTGGTGGAAAGTTAGTGAAGATAAAAGAAAGGTGCATTGGGTAGCCAAAGATTAGCTGAAAAAGCACGAGTTAGATGGGGGGATGGGCTTTAAAGATTTTGAAGCTTTTAATCTTGCTTTACTTGCAAAGCTTAATTGGTGAATTTTACAGGAACCTGATCAATTATGGGTGAGGATTCTGAAAGCAAGATACTTCCCAAGTGTGGTTTCTTGGAGCAAAAAAGGGAGGCAGGGCATCATAGATCTGGGCTAGTATCCTTGAGGGTAGAAAGATTTTGGAGAGCAATATAATTTCAAGCATTGGAAATAGTAGAAACACTAAAATCTGGTCTGACCCTTGGCTTATGGAAATCCTGAGTAAGAGAATCTTATCTCCATGTCCTCATGAGTCTTTTTCTAAGTTGACTGTGGATGCTCTTAAAAGACCTTATGGCTGGGATATTACTTTAATTGAGGGCTGGTTGTAGGAATTTGGAAAACGTGCCTTAATGAACACTACAGTGGCCCTTAATAATAGAGATGATAAATGGGTATGGGCTGGTGGAAATAGGGGGACATATAGAGTGAAAGAGGGATATAAACTGGCAAAGGCAATACTATAGGGGGAGCAGATAAATATCCCAAAACCATCCTCAAGTATGAATCAAAAAGAGTGGAAGGAAGTATGGAGATTGCGAATGCCTTACAAAATTAAATTGTTTATGTGGAGATTATTATCTAATGCACTACCCACATTGGAAAATTTGCATAAAAGGAGAGTGAGCATTATTGATATATGTCTTTTTTGTAGAGGTGCATGTGAATCCAATAAACACATATCCTGTCTTTGCCCCTAGGTGAAAAGGGTCTGGTTTGGTAGTCTATTTTCATTCAACTTTGATCATATTCATAGCTTTGATTTGAGACAATGGATAGAGTAGTGGTTACTAGAATTGTAGATGAATGATTGGCAAAAAGCTATGATGGCTATGATCCTATGGCAAATATGGAAAGCCAGAAATAAATATATGTATGAACAAATGCATCTATATTTGTATTTTCACAGGCAGGATCTGTACTCAAGGAATTCTGGGAGGCAAGAGGTTGGATGGAGACAACACCTCAGCCATGTCTTAATGCACAAGATCCACCGAGAGCTCCAACAAAATGGAGGCGGCCCCAAGATAATGAGCTGAAATTAAATACAGATTGTGCTTTTAATATGACAGAAGAAAGGGCAGTAGTGGCATTTGTCATTCATGATTCAAATGGCTGGCCAATCAATGGCAAGGCGATCTGTGTTAGCGCTGAATCAGCTTTTATGGGAAAATGTTTAGCTGTACTAGAGGCGGTGAAATATGCCATTGATAATGAACTGGAAGAGGTTATTTTTTAGTTTGATTGTAAACCTCTTATTAAAAGTTTACAAGAGAGGATATCTTCCCCGAACTGGAGATGTAATATTTTTTTGGAGAATATCCTCATACTGAGGAATTATAGAAGGAATTATTCCTTTAGATATGTTCCAAGAAAGGCAAACTTGGTGGCTGATTGGTCAGCCAAGGCCTCTTTAAGAGGGTCATGCCCACCGAACTGGTTGAATAAACCCCCGAAGCATTTACAGCAATTACTCTTAGAAGACTTCTACAGTGAGGATGAGGAGCCAAGGTAGCAAGCCTGGTGTTGATTATTTTCTTTGTCTATGTATTTGCTATTATGTTATTTGACGATTATTAATTATGAATGAAGTATTTGTTGATGGAAAAAAAATCTTTAATCTATGCAACAACCGAACCAAACCAGATGGGCTGGCCAAGTTGAACCGGGTTTTAGACCACTTGGTTTGGTATGACCAGTAAGTTTAAAACATACCCCTCTGATCCTAAATATAAGAACTAGATGAATTTTTTTTGGAGAGATTAAGTAAGTTAAATAAGTTATTTAATCATATCATATGTTGTGTATTATTAAATTATATATCAATTCATAAGTCAGACAAATTAGATTGGACAAAAAATAAAAAATAAAAATTCTTTAAAGTAATTTAATTACCTTCTTTAACCCTTCCAAAAAAATTAACATGGTTTTATATTTAGGATCGGAGGTATCGAGGTAGTATATTATACTACTCTGGTTCTATTTACAAGTCCCTTTAAATAAAAAAATTTGGTCCTATTTATAAGTCAAGTTTCAGGGTAGTAAATGCGTTTTGTACTTTTTTACCCCTATTAATTGCAATAAATAAAAAAAATATATTCATGTTGACTTTTAGAACCAATCATAGATAAGGGACAGGCTTTGGTCCTTTGCCCCAAAAGAAAAGGAGGTCATTTTCCCTCCTATGGGCCATTGGATCAAGATCTCAACGGTCCAGATTTAATATATTATAAAAATATTATTATTATAGGAGGGAAAATGACCTCCTTTTCTTTTGAGGCAAAGGAGAGAAACCGAGTCCTCATAGATAAGGACGAAATTGAAAATTTTGCTCATAGTTAATGAGTTGACTAGCTCTTATTGGTTTGTGAGAATTAGTTAAAAAAACTTATAAATAGGATCAGAGTGGTACTCCTCAAATTTTTAATGAAAGACTCATTTACTTAATTTGATTAGATTAAATAAGTTAGTTAAATTAATTAATATAATATGTTTTTTTCCCGAAAACACCCTAATCATCTTCATTCATTTCCTCAATTTCTCTCTTACTTGATTATTATTAATGGAGCATCTATAAGGGTAAATTATGAAAGAATTGACAAATACGAGAAATAAGTATTACATTAAGGCCCATTTGGTATAAAAGATTTGGAGAGGAAGAAGATTTTTGAGTTGGATTTAAAAAAAAATTGGAGAATTGTTGTTACAAAATTTTTATAAAAAGAAGATGTAAAACAAAAGAGTAAGAAAAATTAATTAGAAATTTTTAACCCTACTTTTCTTTATATATATATATATATTCAACTCAAAAAACATTTTGGGAGAATTTCAATTAAGTCCCACAAGACCAAATTTATTTTGGTCAAGGACTATAACATTCTAAAATTTCACCACAAGCCTAAGGACCAAAATGAAAATAACTTTTGTAGGTAAAAAGACAATAATGTCTTTTGCTTTTTTTTTTTTTAAAGGTTTGGTTGTGGCTGAAGCTCTATAACTAGTCACCAACAGCTGCCAAGCTGAAGCAGCCACTGCTGGCCAATCCCCAAAGCTTCGGCACCGACAGGCCGGAGCTTCGACCATCAGAAATTAATAAGTTGCTCAATGCTTTTTTCACTTGTGAAAAAAAAATACGCATTAAGTTTTCAAAATGGTATAAAAAAGGCACAGCCGTGGGAACTTTGGGTGTATTTTTGTACCATTATGAAAACTTCATGTGTATTTTTTCACATATTTTTTAGTTGACATATTTGCTAAACATTCATCGTTAGTTGATTTAATGGTGGTGATATTTTTGCACCATTTTAAAAGTTTTAAGAATAATTTTGCACATAAGAAAAGTTTGTGATGTAGGGGCCTGTAACAAAATACTTCATTATATATCACTCTGGTCTTATTTATAAATCTTTTTTAACTAATTCTCACATACCAATAAGAGTTAGTTAACTCATTAACTATGGGCAAAATTTTCAATTTCGCCCTTATCTATAATTGGTTCCAAAAGTCAACATGAATAAATTCTTTTTATTTATTGCAATTAATAGGGGTAAAAAGTACAAAACACATTTACTACTTTGAAACTGGACTTATAAATAAGACCAAATTTTTTTGTCTAAAGGGACTTATAAATAGGACCAGAGTAGTATTATTATTCGGTATCTGGTTCGGGGTTCAATGTCAACACCCGTTTCCATTTCGATATTCACAGAATAATAGAGACCAAGTTCCACAGGTATACAGAAAAGTACATATATACTGATAAAAGTATTTGTTTACAGTCCGAAGTCAAGATACAAAGGCGACAATATTTACAACATAAGTTATCTATAACCATGAACTTTAACTTCGTCTTGAGACATGTGCCAGTCACTTTCCTTTATCTACGTCCTTGTCTTTTGATCCACTAGCACCCGCTGAGATATTTGGTTTAGAAAAAAGGGTGAGATTCCAAGGAATCCTAGTAAAAACATGCTATCGTTCATAGAAAATGCAAAAAGTAAATATGATATGCGCCATATATGCACCAATTAATGAACAATATAAACATATCATCTGCATGTATACATGAGTAGGGCCCAACCCCACTAATCTGCACCGGTTGGGTTCTGACCAACTCCAGTGTAAGTGCCTCTGGCACTACTGGCCCATTTCTGGGCAAAGCATGTTGATTAATAAAGTACATTTACAATAATGGCATCCACACAATCATATAACTATGGCATGATATATAAAGGATAATGTCCCTACCTCGAAGTTCTGTCGACATCTTTTTGTATGCCTTATGAAACGTGTCGACTTTCGGCTCCCGATTCGATCCTAAAATATTAAATGTACAAGAAATAGGTCATAACATATCCAAGTATCATTTTAGACACTTCCATAGTGTTTCTTGTGGTTATATTAGCCTATGGTAAAAATTTATCAAAATGCCCCCGGGACTCCAGCCCGGCCCTGCCGTACCCGGCCCGATAACACGTTTTTTTTCAAATTTTTAACTAGGGCTATCCTAACGTATTTTCATCCAAGAAATCTATTTCCGGGCTCAAAATTACCAAATTCAATGTCAAATTACGAATTGCCCTTGGTAGCCCTACTTTTAGGGTGTGTTTGGTTTGAGGGGAGGGTAGGGGAGGGAGGGGAGGGGAGGGTGGCGAAATTACCATTTTGGATAAAAGAAATCTAAAATTTACCCTATTTTGGTTTCCCGCCCAAAATTTACTTTCTCATTCTTTTTAAATTTTGAGTTCCCGCCCAAAATTTAAATTCTTTCAACCCAAAAAGGTAATTTATCCACCCTCTCATTCCCTCCCTCCCCTCCCCTCCCCTCAAACCAAACACACCCTTAGGGTTTTATGGGCGTTTTTGTAACTATGTTTTTTCGGTCTTTTTCGAAAAAGTGCCTAACTATAAACCCACCTAATTTTACCTCTTGAATCCAAAGAAATCATCAAATAATTGAAAATCCAACTCTAAGACCCATTTACAGCCCTGACCGAAATTTATGGGTCTTCTAAGAAAAATCGGGGCTTTGCAATTTCGGCTCCGTAAACTCATTCCTTCCTACTCCTAACCACTTTATTTACCATCTAATTGAGCTACAACAACCATTTGAACTAAAATTGGGTAGCATAACCCTTAAGCACACACATTTCCAAAATTTAAAACCAATGGTAATCCGGCGAAATTTCACCGATTAAATTTCCTACAGCAGAAAGGATAGACAATATACGAATGTTTGGAGGTTACCTTTCACTTCACTCTGGCTTTTCTCATCAAGGCTGAAACCCTAGATTTTACACACCCAAATATGAGCCTCACAAACCTTAAACACATAGAAGAGTAGCTTAGAAATGGAATTATACGTGTTAGGAACCGATTTATCGAAGAAATCACTTACCTTTCCAAGTTTTTCTTCTCTTTCTCTCTCTAGAATTTCACACTCTCTCTCACTAGTTCAGATTTGTTAGTGCACGAAAATGAGCTGGAGGAAGATTATGAAAAATATTTTATTATATTATATGATTTTTTAATGATTTATGGAATTTCCAAAAATTCCAAAATCCATTTTATGCACATAAACCCTATGTACATGTAACCAAGCTCATTAAGCCCAACCAATATTTTCTTCCTCTTGCAACATGTAGGAGACACCTAGGGGTCCCTCCCTATGGTCTCAATTGGCTTCACAACTTATCCAAGTTACGTATATAGTAAAGTTCTGATTTTGGTCAAATTTGCATTTTTGCTCAAATTTTTTATAAATTCATATTTAATTGACCAAAATATTCTAAATATATTTTTCACCTTTATTTTCCTTAATTAATTGAAATTAACTTCAATTAATCGAAAAATAATTAATTTTGTCATAATTTGGCAAAATTACGATTTTGTCATTGCCTTTCTAACCCAATTTCTTCTCTTATTTTTCTTTGGCCAATTTCCATCTATTTTTAGACCAAATATTTTCTCTAATATTCCTTCATTTTTGGACCTTAATATTGGGCTTTTTAAATTATCCAAATTAATTCCATAATTATTTTTTCCCAATTTCCCATGAAATTGAACATTTATAAATTCATAAATTCCAAATTCATGAATATTCACCATTTTATTGAATTTCTCAAATATTTACAATATTTTTGGTGAATATAAAATTTGGGGTGTTGCAGTGTTCCCCCACTTAAATAAATTTCGTCCCTGAAATTTGCTACACCTATTCCGCCAAAACTTCCGGGTAACATTTATTTACACTTTCCTCTATTTCCCATGTAACTTCTCTGGGTGATAATCCTTTCCAGACAATCTTGACGAATAGAATGCTCTTGTTTCTAAGCTGCTTCTCCTGCTAATCGATGATTCAGTCAGGTGTGACTTCGTAAGTCAAATCCTCGCGCATTTCCACATCTTCATATTCTATTACATGTTCTGGATCAGGTTGATACTTTTTCAACTGAGAAATATGGAAAACATCGTGTAGCTTGCTCAAATTCGGTGGGAAAGTGATGCGGTATTCTATTGGCCCAATCTTCTCCAGGATCTCGAATGGACCAATATACCTTGGTTGCAGCTTCCTTACTTTCAATGCTCTGCCAATACCCGTAACAGGTGATACTTTCAAAAACACATGGTCGCCGACTTCAAATTCCAAAGGTTTTCACCTCTTGACCGCATAACTTTTCTGTCGACCCTGAGCAGCTAACAATCTCTGCTTGATTAACTTTATCTGCTCTGTTGTCTGATCAATAAGATCTGGCCCTAGCAATTCCCTCTCAGACAACTCAGTTCAACATATTGACGATTGACACTTCCTGCCGTAGAGTGCCTCATATAGAGCTATCTGGATGCTCGAATGGTAACTATTGTTATAGGCAAACTCTGCCAATGAAAGGAATTTATCCCAACTTCCTTTATAATCAAGCACACACGCTCTTAGCATATCCTCAAGGGTTTGAATTGTTCATTCTATCTGCCTATCAGTTTGAGGATGATACGCCGTGCTGAATCGGAGCTTGGTACCTAAAGCCTCATGTACCGCCTTCCAAAACTTGGAAGTGAATCGTGGATCTCGATCAAAGATAAAGTTCTTCGGAGTGCCATGTAACCTCACAATCTCCTTAATGTAGATTTTCGTCCGTTTGTTAGGAAAATAGTGAATACTAATAGGCAAGAAGTAAGCTATCTTTGTGAATCTGTAGACTATCACCAATATAGCATCATGGTTTCTGACCTTAGGTAACCCTGTCATGAAATCCATAGTAACGGTTTCCTACTTCCACTCAGGAATCTCAGAGTTTGTTAAAATCCCTGATGGTCACTGATGTTCAACTTTCACTTCTCTGACATGTTAAGCAACGAGCGACAAACTCCGTCACCTCCTTTTTCATTCTTGGCCAATAGTATTAAGCCTTTATGTCATAGTACATTTTTGTAGCCCCTGGATGTAGGTGTACTTACTATTATGCGCATCCTCCAGGATTTGCTGTTTCAGTTTTGGTTGCGATGGAACATAATCCGCTTCCTGTACCTGACTAATCCACTAGGTGACAAGTCGTAATCCTGACTTTTGCCCTTATCAATCATACCTCTGATAGATAGCGCTTCCTCATCATGTAGTTGGGCTTCTTCAATTGCTGTCCTCAAATCATTGTACACTTGACTTACACTACTACCTAACAGAATCTAACTAGACAAATTTAAGTCTCTGAAATCCTCGATCAGTTTTTGCTCATAGATCATCATGGGATGCCACCTACACTGATTTACGGCTTAATGCATCAGCAACAACATTAGCCTTAACAAAATGATATTTGATTTCTAGATTATAATCTTTCAGCAACTTCATCCATTTACGCTATCTTATGTTGAGCTCTTTTTTATCATACAAATACTTCAAACTCTTGTGGTCGCAATACAACTCTACAGTCTCACCATAGAGATAGTGTCTCCAAATCTTCAAAGCAAACACAATTGCTGCTAACTCAAGATCGTGGGTAGGATAGTTCAATTCATAAGGTTTCAACTGTTTGGATGCATATGCTACTACTCGACCATGCTGCATCAACACGCATCCCAATCCTCACCCACTAACATATGTATAAAAAACATATGTAAACTGTGGATCTTGGATTGTCAGCACTGGTGCTATAGTTAACCTCTGCTTCAACTCCAGGAAGCTCTTCTCACAATTCTCATCCCACACAAAATGTTGAGCTTTTCGCGTCAATTTTGTCAATGGCAAAGCAAATCTGGACAAATTCTGAATAAATCTTTTGTAATAGCCAGCTAGACCCAAAAAAGTACATACTTCAAATACAGTCTCTGGTCTCTTCCAACTTAGGACTGCTTCCACCTTGCTAGGATCAATAGAGACCCCTTGCTGTAAGACAACATGGCCCAGAAACTTTACCTTTGAAAGCCAGAATTCACACTTGCTTAGCTTGGCATAGAGTTGCCTATCTCGTAATATGTTCAACACCGTTTCAGATGCTGCTCGTGTTCAGCTTTACTCCGTGAATACACCTGTATATCATCGATAAAGACTGCAACGAGCTGGTCCAAATATGGATGAAAGATTCAATTCATGTAGTCCATGAACATGGCAGGAGTATTGGTAAGCCCGAATGACATCACAAGAAACTCGTAATGCCCATATCTGGTCCTGAAAGCAGTCTTCGATACATCTTCTACTTTTAACTTCAACTGGTGGTATCCCGATCGCAAATCAATCTTTGGGAATACACAGGAACCAGATAACTGATCGAGCAAATCATCCATTCTAGGGAGTGGATACTTGTTCTTGATGGTCACTTTGTTTAGCTCTCGGTAATCGATGTAGAGACTTAGGCTTCCGTCTTTCTTTTTGACAAAAAGCACTGGAGCACCCCGAGGTGATACGCTGGGTCGTATGAACCCTTTCTCAAATAGCACCTCAATTTTCTTCTTTAGCTCTGTCATTTCACTTGGAGCCATATGGTATGGGCTTTTGGAGATTGGCCCTACTTCAGGCCTTAGGTCAATGGAGAACTCCACTTCCCTATCTGGAGGTAATTCACCGATATCCTCCGGAAACATATCAGGAAATTCATTTACTATAGGGATACTTTCTAAGGCTACAACGGCCTCTGATTACATAGTGCAGAATACCATATACCCCTGACAACCTTTCTGCAAATATCTCTCAACCTTAGCTACGGATAGAAGGTTAAAAGTGATTTCTGTGTCAGCTTGCGGTTGTGGATTTGGATATATAACTCTTTTCTATTTACAAAGCACTAACACACTGTTTGCTGTTAGCTAGTTAATCCCTAAAATTACTTCTAACCCTTGCAGTGGCAAACAAATTAGATTTACAGTCAGTTCGTGCCCCTCAATATTTACCACATAATTTAGACAAACGTCGATCGTCATAGTCCATATGCCCATAGGTGTAGATATAACCAAATCATATAGGGATTTATGCATGGGTAAATGTAACCGTTTCACGTAGTCATATGCAATGAATGAATGGTTTGCACCAGAATCATACATAACATGCACTAAACTGCCATTCAGAGAAATCATACGTTGAATCAGCTCCGAAGACTTTCTGGCTTCTTCTTGTGTCAGTGTGTAGATCCTGCCTAAAACTTTAGGTCTAGTCTCCTCCTGTTGTTGCTTCTGTTGACAATCCATGGCCATATGCCCCGGCTTGTTGCAAACAAAACAGACATGTGGTTTATTGAGATCAACTTTCAGTGGTGCACCATTACAAGCCCTGTCAGGATAGAATGGTTTACGACAAAACTAACACATTCAACTTCCTGAGGATCCTTATCCTCCACGGCCTCCTGTCTAATTCGGCCTCTTCGTAGTTAGTCCAGAAGGTCCACCTTGTTCTTTCCTCTTCTATGCTGAGCTACCGCTTCCAGAAGCACCTTTATTTCTCATCCGTGTTACCCAGCTCGACAAATATTTCTCAATGTATCAGTATTCCTTTGCTGCTTTGCTGAATCCTGTGAAGTGTTGAGAAATCAGCCTCTCCTTAAACTCATGTCTCAACCCTTCAATCATCATATCAGCGTTCCACTCTTCATTATCATTCAACTTGTGATACGAGGAGTAGCGTGACATTCAAATGTACTGGGCCAAATAATCATCGAAGCTCTCCCAGTCTTGCTGTTTGATTGAGAGGAATTCTTTCTCCTTCTCTCTCTTGACAGTCGAGGGAAAGTACTATTGATTGAACTTTTCTTGGAATAGTTCCCATGTAATAGGAACATTCAGAATGAGATCCATGCCTTTCCACCAATGATCAGCATCACCTTCCAGCTTGTATATGGCTAACCGGGCTTTCATCTCATCTAGACATTGCAGCATATCAAAGATATTTTCCAAATAAGCCAACCAGTCTTCAGCTTGTTGAGGGTCAAACTTCCCCTTGAACATAGGTGGTTGCTGCTTACTGAATCCACCTCAGGCTCTGGGGGTAAATTCGCTAGTGGAGGTTCCTTATGTATTTCTTCATAATTTCCCCATATAAACTCATCCATACGATACTCTAGATGGTCCTGCCACTGTTGTACTCCTTGAAGATATACTCTTATTTCATTCATGGTTTGTTGTTGTTCCAATAAATCCAAGAATTGCAGCTGGATAAGGTTAGGCCATAGTTCTCCCTCGTTGTTATCGTGTCTACCACGCCCTCGGCCTCAACCTCGGCCTCTACCACCTTCTTCTGATTGTACTATTTTCATAATTCACTCTATATAAAATTAGAGAAGAGTAAATTTTGATACAAGAGTAGGGGCATCTTTGTCATTTCATAAATAGTCAGGGTACAAGTATGTCATACATAGCATATCATAACTATTTACAGTAGTGTAGAGAATAGGGGTGGAAACAGGCCAAGCGGTCTGTCAGGGGCCTGTAACCTAGCCTATGATGGGCCTGTTTAGGCTTGGCCTGTCAGGCTAAAAGGCCAGGTTAAGGCCAAAACAAAAGCCTGTTTTACTTAATAGGCCAGGCCAAGGCCTATTGACAGGCCTAACGATGGCCTGAGCCTGTTAAAATATTAAAAAAATCAGATAAGGGTGAGAGGGTAATTACACACAACAAATTTGTAATCCCTAACCCTATCTTCATCTTCATTTCTTCATGACATTCCTCACTTCCTCAGAGCAAAATCATGATTCACGATCTTTATCCTCATCTTCATTCATCATTCAGTCATTCCTCCTCCTCAGCTCCACAGTGGCATCGCCTCACCACAACTCTCCTCTTTTTGGCATCACATCTCGAGCAGCTCCCCGCTCCCCGACTTTGTCCGTCGTCCACAGTTATTACTCGTCAGTCGACCTCGGTCCTTCCTACAGCCGTCCTGTCTCCGTCTTCCCTTAGTCAAGCAGTCCTATCTCCGCCATTACTCCGTTGTCTCTCCTTCAGAACCTCCTCTCTCTGTCGTCTCTTATCCAAGTAAGTATATGGTTTCTAACTGCGATTTGCTTCTGCTTTTTTTTTTTTGCGAATTTTAGACTTCTGTTGTTCTGATTCTGCAATTTGCTTCTCATTTTTTTTTATTAGGCTGGTTAATTGTTTTGGTTCAATTTTTTCTGATTTTTGGACTTCTGCGAATTACTTTTGTTATTCTGATTCGTCAAGTTCTGATTTTTTTGTTAGATCATATCTTTTTTTTTCTGGTTCAATTTTTGCTGATTTTTTTAAAGCTGAGAAGGGAATAGATCCCCCTACTCTCTTCTCTCATGTTGTCACTGTCCCCTTCCCTCATAGCTCACTGGATCCCTCCAAATCCCTAAACTTCATTTCACCCTTTTTGTACGCCCTTTGTTTGCCAAGAATCCCTCCAGATAATGTTGAAGTTGATTTTTTCTTTTGTGTCTTTCTCAATGTCATTTACTAATTTCCAAATATCATTCATTGAAATTTTTCATGTTTCTTTCTCAATGTTGGGATGTAATAAGTATTCTGTGTGATAGAATACTAATATGATCACATTGATATACATTCCAAAATGCATTCACATGTGAAAGAGTTTATTCGGGGAAGAAAAAGAGAAGAGAGTGGAGAAATTTTAAAAATTTTGGCAGGATCTTGTTTAGGTTCTTGCTTTTGTTAAGACGAAACATACATATATAGCAACATAATTTAAATCCAAACTCTATTATTTATTGTCACATAAAAAATTAAATGGGAGCAAATGATGATATAATACAAAACAAAGGAGCACTGGTTTTGTCTAAAGTAAAAAAAATATTTATTTATATAAAATATTGAATATATGAAGATAAAGTATATAAAGATATAGTTTATCAATATTAATCTATTGGCATTCAAAAAATTTAGTGGGTACAGTTTTTGATTCGGAATCTAGAAGCTTCATATCAAGCTCAACCTTATTCCTTCTGCCTTGCAAGCAGTTCCTTCTCTTATTCCCTATTATTCCTTCCATTTATATCGTATACCCTCACATGCCTATCTTTAGTGCCTGATTTACAAAGGTTTGCTTGGTAGAGAGTTATTTGTAATCAATTCTCTACTTACTACTTATGCTAATTAACTCTTGGCTGCCAATATACATTTTTTATGCTAATCAATTCCCTACTTGCTGAACTATGGATCTATGTCATATACTGGAGGCGAAGCACATGCAGTAGAGGTTACTCATGAAACAAGTTTTGACGATCTCAAGCTAAAACTTGCCGAACTATGGAATTTACAAATTAAGACATTGTCCATAAAGTATTTTCTTCCATGGAACAGGAAAACTTTAATCTGTGTATCAAACAAGTATATGTTATTTCTTTTGTAAAAGTATGTGACTAACAAGTTATCTTGGTTCTGATGCGTGTTCCTCACTTGTTCTTTGGTATTTTGATGTATTTTGAATCATTGGTAGTAATTTATGTAAATTTTGGCCTATTTTTCATCCTGTTTAAGGAGGCCTGTTTTCGGCCAATGGCCTGTTGGCCTGTTTTGCAGTGTGGCCTGTAGGCCTGTTGGTTTGTTTAAAAAATTTTAAAAATTCAGGCCTCCTTAACATGCTTCAGGGCAAGCCTAGGCCTAAAAATTAGCCTACAACAGGCTATGCTCAAGCCAGTTTGTGCCTTAATAGGCCTGGCCTGTTAAGGCAAAAGCTTGGCCTGACCTGTTTCCACCCCTAGCAAAGAAATAAAAATATCATACATCCTACATACTACTGTACATGACATATTGTCTTTTACATATCCAAAATATCATTTCCTTGTACCCTCCCAAAACTACCAACTCTAACTAATCCTTTCTTTGTCTGTCGGCTCCGCCTAACTGCCCTTAACTCGTATATGTGCCGGTCAGCTCCGGTTACCCAAAATATACCTCATAGGCCCCACATCACAGCTTAGTATACATGAAGTCCCGCACTAACCCTCTGATGTGCTTCCGGAAAGTCCAGAAGTTCGCCTTCGGGCCCCGCTCGACAATGAGGTTCTTTTGTCTGTTCCAGAATGCTGTGTCCAGAAAAAGTTCATCGTGAAAAGAACCCAGCACTTGTCGATCACCATAACTTCTAACGGTATCTGTAGTCGATACAACATCTCTACGCCATCAAGGAATGCAATGTACCGGCCTCTACGGGTATCGTGCACCTGCAGTGCCCTATAATACTTGGACATGAGATGTAACGACCCCTCTTAATTACCATATAATTAATTTCCAAACCAAGTAAAATATTAAATATCACATAATACAACATATTAGGGAATTCCGTCCACAGCACAAACCCCAGTATGCAGCGTAATATTCAACATAAAACCAAAAAGACCCTTAAGTTTGGCAATATACATTATGCTCATGTAACCAAACGAAACATACGATTGATATCAAATCAAGTCTCGTTTGCCTTCCCCTTGGTAACACCACCTGAACTCTCGCCTGAAAAATTTAAAATATTGATAGGGTGAGTCATACGGACTCCGTAACCACAATTCCACTTTAACAAATATGCAGGGAATGATTATAATATAATTAAGCGGGCAAAATATATGTTCATATAACATAAAGTTCAATCTTCCCAAAACATTATTATTTCAAGAAAACCATTCCATATGCATAAAACTCCCTCAACCATCCTTATAACCTCCTTAACCGCTGACAAAATCCATGAGCTATAACATATAATAGGATTAGTCTTTTTGACAAGACTGCACCAAGCTCTCCAATAATGAGGTGTAACCCGGCCAAAGGCTACAAAACTCATATCAGATCATGGATTTCCTTTCCGTCAAAAATGGAAAGGTGTCACCTACCCTTGAGCTGACCCTTAACCCGGCCAAAGGAAAGGGTGATACCAAGGGTCCTGAATGCCAAAGCCATCCACTGTGCACACGGTGGTGGCTATACCACGTGGTATAAAAGAATCAAACCTCTCCTCAATCACAACACCACATCCAACATCTCAACATCTCAACATCTCAACATCACAATCTTCAATATCAATAATTTATCCATATATTTCATATTTAATGCTATGCATCATCAATCATTCAAATAAATTATTCATGCCCACTTAACTAAAAATTACTAAAAACATGATTAATACTATCATTGTACATTTTTCATATATAAATTACTATAACATATTTATAGCAGTTAAAAATACCAACATACGTATATAATCATTTCAACAAGCATACATGATAAATTGGAAAGTGGTTACCTCAAATTCTTGACACAACTAAACTTGAGAATTTAACTCCAACAAGCCAAATTCAAATTCACTCTACAATAAATATATATATTTACATGTTAATATAATTTATAATAATTGCTAATTATTACAAAATAGCAAATAATAATCCCCATAATTAACTCAATTTTCTTAAAAATAACAACAATTTATATATTCCTCAAATTCCTTTTAAATCAAAATTTCTAACTCTATTTCACAATAAAATATTTAATAACCATAATTCTCTAACTATAATATCAAATTATAATTTATAATTTCACATAACTCAAAATCTGCAAAACTAAACCGATTAAAATTTCAATAATACTTCCAATAACTCAAATAAATTATTTAAACCAAATTTAATCGGTAAAAAACGTTTCTAAAGCATAATTTATTATTTATTTAAGAAGAAATTAATTATAAAATCATACAATAACCAAATGGTAAATCTAAACCGATTAAAATCAACAATTAATTATTCTCTACATATCTATAACCATCTTTTGTAAAAACTCAAATTCTCCCAAAATCCTAACCCCAAAATTCTCGTTAATCAATATAATATTACTACCAATAGGAAGATCAAAATACGTAGAACAACTTTTATGAAGGAAGTTTGTTAAGAAAACGTGATTTTAAGTACCAAAATTATCTGTTAAATTCAGAACCTTACCTGTTGAAATTACGTTCGCTCCGCTCGCCTGCTCGTGAAGCATAATGAAAATGATGAAACGAAAGGGTATTAATAATACCCTCCCTCACATTTTTTTCTTCCAGCGGGCCCCACGTGTTTTTCTTTTCTTTTCTTTTCTTTTTCTTTCCTTACACTTTTTTTTCTTCCAGCGGGCCCCACGTGTTTTTTTAAAAAACCCAGCCGACAGTTTTTTTTTTATTTTTTTTATAATATTACAACTCTACCCACCTAAATAGAATTTTGTCCCCAAAATTCACAACAATCAATAGAAACAATCACAACACAAGATTCTTACAAAATATTTAAGCGTACCTAAACAAACAAATTAGGGAAATCACGTCGCATTCGCTCTTCAGTTTCCTAAGTAGCATCCCCAGGAGACATACCCTTCCAGAAAATTTTTTAGAAGACGGATTATTCTGTTCCGCAATTGCTTATCTTTTACATCTAAAATCTTTTCTGGTCTGGGCACATAAGTCAAATTTTCCCTTAACTCAACTTCTTCAGGCTCAATCACATGAGAAGGATCTGAATGATATTTCTTAAGCTGTGACACGTGGAACACGTTATGCACATTTGACAAATGTGGCGGCAAGGCGATTCGATAGGCAACTATTCCAATTCGCTCCAATATCTCATAGGGTCCAATGAAACGAGGAGTTAACTTTTTGGCTTTAATGGATCTGCCAATACCAGTCACTGGTGTAACCTTAAGGAACACGTGGTCACCCACTTCAAACTCTAAAGGTCTACGCCGCCTATCCGCATAGCTCTTTTGTCTGCTTTGAGCGGTCAACAACTTTTGGCGAATCATCTCAATTTTCATAGTAGTTTCATCCACAAAGTCCGGTCCAATCACAGTTCTTTCGTTCAATTCAGTCCAACAAAGAGGCGATCTACATTTTCTTCCATATAATGCCTCAAAAGGAGCCATCTAAATGCTTGAATGGTAACTATTGTTGTAGGCAAATTCTGCTAAAGGCAGGTGAGAATCCCAATTACCAGGTAGCTCAATTGCGCAAGCTCTCAACATATCCTCAAGAGTTTGAATCGTTCTCTCAGTTTGACCATCAGTCTGTGGATGATAAGCTGTACTGAACTTCAGCCTAGTCCCCATGGCCTCCTGTAACGCTTTCCAGAAATTTGACGTGAACCTTGGATCACGGTCTGACACAATTTCTACAGGTACACCATGCAACCTAACAATCCAATCCACATACAACTGGGCTAGCTTCTGCAAACTATATCCAATATGGATCGGCAAGAAATGAGCTGACTTCGTCAATCTGTCTACAATGACCCATATGGCATTATGGTGCGTAGTATTAGGCAATCCCACAATAAAATCCATGGAAATGCTGTCCCACTTCCACTGAGGAATCTGTAAAGGTTGAAGTAGCCCTGAAGGTTTTTGATGCTCAATCTTCACTTTCTGACAAGTTAAACACCTCATTACGAAGTCTGTCACATCTTGTTTCATATTAGGCCACCAATAATTTCGCTTTAAATCATTGTACATCTTAGTGATCCCCGGATGAATAGTGTATTTGCTTCGATGCGCTTCTTCTAAAATACAAGTCTTAGCTTCTTCATCATTCGGAACGCAAACCTTCCCTTTAAATCTCAAAATACCATCACTACCTACGTCAAAATCATTGACTCTTCCTTCCTCTAATTCTTCCTTAATTTTCAGTAGATATTCATCCTCCAACTGAGCCATCTTTAACTCCTTCCAAAATTCATTCTCAATTTGTACAGATTGCATCATAACTTTACTGACTAGCATGTTTATGTCCTTCAACCTTTCTAACCAGTGGTTCTCATAAAGACTCAAATGAAATACATGAATAGCTTTTCTGCTTAAAGCGTCTGCAACAACGTTGGCTTTACCGGGATGATACTTTAGTTCAAAATCATAATCTTTTAGAAATTCCATCCACCTCCTCTGCCTATTGTTAAGCTCCTTCTGATCCACTAGATACTTTAAACTCTTATGATCAGTAAAAATTTCAAATCGTGAACCATAAAGATAGTGCCTCCAGATCTTCAGTGCATATACAACTGCTGCCAATTCTAAGTCATGAGTCGGATAATTCTCTTCATGTGGCCTCAATTGTCTGGAAGCATAAGCAACAACTTTTCCTTCTTGCATCAATACACATCCCAGACCCTTCAACGAAGCATCAGTATACAAAGTATAGGATAAAGCAGGATTAGGAATAACTAACACTGGTGCAGAGGTCAACTTCCTCTTCAACTCTTGAAAAGCGGTTTCACACTTACTTGTCCAAATAAAAGGTTGATCCTTCCTGGTTAACTTAGTAAGTGGTATTGCTAACTGAGAAAAACCTTGTATAAACCTTCTGTAGTAACCAGCTAATCCCAAGAAGCTTCTAATTTCAGTCACAGACTTTGGTTGTTCCCACTGAAGAACTGCATCAACTTTGGTAGGGTCCACTGCAACCCCTTCAGCTGAAATTACATGGCCAAGGAACTTTACCTCTTTAAGCCAAAATTTGCATTTGTTCAATTTTGCATAAAGCCTGTGCTCTCTCAACACTTGCAACACTGTTCTAAGATGCTCTCGGTGTTCCTCTTCATTTCGAGAGTAGATGAGAATATCATCTATGAAAACCACCACAAACTTATCTAAATATGTTCTAAATATCCGGTTCATATAGTCCATGAATACCGCTGGAGCATTAGTTAACCCAAACGGCATTACTAGAAACTCATAATGACCGTATCGTGTACGAAAGGCCGTCTTAGAGACATCCTCTGCTTTAACTCTCAATTGATGATATCCTGACCTTAAGTCAATTTTGGAGAATATCGATGACCCTTCAAGTTGATCTAGCAAGTCATCAATCCTTGGAAGAGGATTTTTGTTCTTGATGGTGACTTTGTTTAGTTGACAGTAATCAATGCACAACCGCAAGGTCCCATCCTTCTTTTTCACGAATAGAACAGGTGATCCCCATGGTGATACACTTGGTCTGATAAATCCCTTCTCAAGTAGTTCTTCTAGTTGCTTCTTCAATTCTGCTAGTTCTGCTGGAGCCATTCGATAGGGGGCCTTTGAGATAGGTTCTGTACCAGGTACCACGTCAATCGAAAATTCTACTTCTCGCTTAGGGGGTAATCCTGACATTTCCTTTGGAAAAACCTCAGGAAACTCATTCACTATTTCAATTCTATCAATCCCTTCCTCTATCTCAGCTTGAACAGAGAAGAAAACCATATAGGCTTGACATCCCTGTTTGATACAACTTTTAACTTGACAGCTGATAACAATAGAGGGCCACTAGACACCTCTCTGGACGCAGCATACACAAGTAAAGAAATAGTTTTTGCTCTATACTCGAGTATGGCACCATTGGCTGTAAGCCAATCCATGCCCACAATTACATCAAGTCCCTTAAGGGGTAAACAAATAAGATCAATTTTTGTCTTACGACTCTCAAACTCCAATGCAAGATTCATACATGCATTAGAAGTTTTTACAGAAGATCCAGCAGGTGTTGATACATTTACATCGAAAGGTAACTCAGAAACATCTAAGTTTAGTCTCTTAGCACAATCAAAAGCTATAAAGGAGTGTGTAGCGCCAGAGTCAAACAATGCAAGAATATCATCATTTTGCAATTTAATTTTACCTCTAATGAGATTAGGTGAAGTACCCGCCTCCTCTTGTGTCAAAGCAAAGACTCGTCCTGGCATGATAGGTCTGGAGACTTGAGAGGTCTGCTTGCCTTCTGGACAGAAGCGAGAAATGTGTCCCACCTTACCGCAAGTGAAACAAGTCAAATTGCCTTGTGGACAAAAACGAGAGGTGTGCCCCACCTTACCACAAGCATAGCAAGTCAAACAATTTCCCTGATGATACCTTCCACATTTCGAGCAAACTGGAGTCCTAGCAGTACTAGGCACAGGGGCAGTAGAGCCTCTATAAGATGACTGACTTCTCCCACCTTGGCTCCTCTGAGCTTGAGTCCTCGAACCTGAACCACTCTGAAATGATCCTATCGGTTGCTTGTTCTTCTTCTCTGGGTATCCAGAGTTTCCAAAACTATAATTACTCCTCTTGTTAAAACCTCCAGTAGGACCAGTATAAGATGAAATTCTTCCTTGTGGATCCCTCCTCGGCTCGAACTCATAATTATAACCTCGTATCTCTGCATCCAAGAGATGAAGACGTGTACACATATCCTCAAAAGAAGTAATCCGTAGAGGTATCAGCTGTCTTTTAAACTCTGGGCGTGCCTTTTGTAGCAGCCTATCTGCCATCCATGCTTCATTCTTTTGTGATTTACCATCAACAGTGTACTTCACGAGCTCCAGATATTGTGCAATGAATGAGTCCATATCCAGGTCACCTTGTTGAAAATTATAGAACTCAGTCTCCTTGAGTGATTGTAAAGCTGCAGGAAAGTAGTGCTGACTGAACATCACCTTGAACTCGTTCCAGTTCGGAATGGTCCCATCTGTAGGCTTGACACTTTTCCACCACATCTTTGCATTATCTACCAATAATACCACTGCTATTATTACCTTTTGTTTTTCATCACATTCAACTACAGAGAAAATAGTCTCTAATCGATCAATCCAGCCTTCACTAACTTTTGGATTAAACTTGCCGTCAAAGGTTTGAGGTGAGAATTTATGCACCTCTTTCCACACTTTAGTGATGGAAACTCCATTATACTCATCTTTAGATCTTTTATCCTTTGTCTCCAAGGTAGTATTATGGCCACTACTAGAATGATGACCATCGTGAGCTCTAGTATCCTCAAACCCACTTTCATGAATAGAGTGTCTGTCCTCATGATCTTTCCCTTTGTTCAATTCCTCCTCGTGCCTTTGCACCATTTGACCAAGCCCACGTACTGTGGTCAACAGCTCTCGTAAAATGTCATTAGTATCTTGTGGTCCTATAGGTTGACCATGGTCAACTCGGTCTCCAACTGAGTGCGTTTTACTCGTATCTCCCATTTCTATTCTCCTACAAGGAGAAAAACTAATTAATCAGACAAAAAGGAAAAGCACATGAGTAACTAATGTATATTGCCGATACAACTATATGCAAATGAAAATACCAGAAAACCTTGAAACTCAAAGCTCTGATACCAAAAATGTAACGACCCCTCTTAATTACCATATAATTAATTTCCAAACCAAGTAAAATATTAAATATCACATAATACAACATATTAGGGAATTCCGTCCACAGCACAAACCCCAGTATGCAGCGTAATATTCAACATAAAACCAAAAAGACCCTTAAGTTTGGCAATATACATTATGCTCATGTAACCAAACGAAACATACGATTGATATCAAATCAAGTCTCGTTTGCCTTCCCCTTGGTAACACCACCTGAACTCTCGCCTGAAAAATTTAAAATATTGATAGGGTGAGTCATACGGACTCCGTAACCACAATTCCACTTTAACAAATATGCAGGGAATGATTATAATATAATTAAGCGGGCAAAATATATGTTCATATAACATAAAGTTCAATCTTCCCAAAACATTATTATTTCAAGAAAACCATTCCATATGCATAAAACTCCCTCAACCATCCTTATAACCTCCTTAACCGCTGACAAAATCCATGAGCTATAACATATAATAGGATTAGTCTTTTTGACAAGACTGCACCAAGCTCTCCAATAATGAGGTGTAACCCGGCCAAAGGCTACAAAACTCATATCAGATCATGGATTTCCTTTCCGTCAAAAATGGAAAGGTGTCACCTACCCTTGAGCTGACCCTTAACCCGGCCAAAGGAAAGGGTGATACCAAGGGTCCTGAATGCCAAAGCCATCCACTGTGCACACGGTGGTGGCTATACCACGTGGTATAAAAGAATCAAACCTCTCCTCAATCACAACACCACATCCAACATCTCAACATCTCAACATCTCAACATCTCAACATCACAATCTTCAATATCAATAATTTATCCATATATTTCATATTTAATGCTATGCATCATCAATCATTCAAATAAATTATTCATGCCCACTTAACTAAAAATTACTAAAAACATGATTAATACTATCATTGTACATTTTTCATATATAAATTACTATAACATATTTATAGCAGTTAAAAATACCAACATACGTATATAATCATTTCAACAAGCATACATGATAAATTGGAAAGTGGTTACCTCAAATTCTTGACACAACTAAACTTGAGAATTTAACTCCAACAAGCCAAATTCAAATTCACTCTACAATAAATATATATATTTACATGTTAATATAATTTATAATAATTGCTAATTATTACAAAATAGCAAATAATAATCCCCATAATTAACTCAATTTTCTTAAAAATAACAACAATTTATATATTCCTCAAATTCCTTTTAAATCAAAATTTCTAACTCTATTTCACAATAAAATATTTAATAACCATAATTCTCTAACTATAATATCAAATTATAATTTATAATTTCACATAACTCAAAATCTGCAAAACTAAACCGATTAAAATTTCAATAATACTTCCAATAACTCAAATAAATTATTTAAACCAAATTTAATCGGTAAAAAACGTTTCTAAAGCATAATTTATTATTTATTTAAGAAGAAATTAATTATAAAATCATACAATAACCAAATGGTAAATCTAAACCGATTAAAATCAACAATTAATTATTCTCTACATATCTATAACCATCTTTTGTAAAAACTCAAATTCTCCCAAAATCCTAACCCCAAAATTCTCGTTAATCAATATAATATTACTACCAATAGGAAGATCAAAATACGTAGAACAACTTTTATGAAGGAAGTTTGTTAAGAAAACGTGATTTTAAGTACCAAAATTATCTGTTAAATTCAGAACCTTACCTGTTGAAATTACGTTCGCTCCGCTCGCCTGCTCGTGAAGCATAATGAAAATGATGAAACGAAAGGGTATTAATAATACCCTCCCTCACATTTTTTTCTTCCAGCGGGCCCCACGTGTTTTTCTTTTCTTTTCTTTTCTTTTTCTTTCCTTACACTTTTTTTTCTTCCAGCGGGCCCCACGTGTTTTTTTAAAAAACCCAGCCGACAGTTTTTTTTTTATTTTTTTTATAATATTACATGAGAAAGTAGGACAACTCCATATTTGGCATCAGATTGTACGGTACTTGTATCAGCTCTGCCTGAGACTCCCAATCATACTCCTTCGGATCTTAGTCGGCATCATACTCCTCTGATGCATCTTCGGTCTCTCTGACCTCTGTCAGTCCGGGAGACACCAACCTCATCTCTAGGCAGTACACAAGCAGCTGCGGCATACTCTTCTGTGCCGTCCATAATATACGACCACCTCTAAGTCCATAGTACTTTATAAAAAACTGCCCATCCTGAAGATGCTGGGGGACTCTAGTTTACTGATGTCTCACCCTCGAATGATGAACTTGAACTACTGCTTATTATCCTGTCATCATGCAAACAAAACCAATACCAACATACAATTCTGATAATACCAGAACCGCTTATTAACCCTGATACCAAAAATGTCAACACCCATTTTCATTTAAATATTTACAGAGTAATGGAGACCAAGTTCCACAAGCATACAGAAAAGTACATATATACTGATAAAAGTATTTGTTTACAGTCCGAAGTCAAGATAAAAAAGGCAACAATATTTACAACATAAGCTATCTATAACCACAAACTTTAACTTTTCCTTGAGACACGTGACAGTCACTTTCCTTTATCTACGTCCTTGCCTTTTGATCCACTAGCACCAACTGAGATGTTTGGTTTAGAAAAAGAGGTGAGATTCCAAGGAATGCCAGTAGAAACATGCTATCGTTCATAGAAAATGCGAAAAGTAAATATGATATGCGCCATGTATGCACCAATTAATGAACAATATAAACATATCATCTGCATGTATACATGAGTAGGGCCCAGCTCCACTAATCTACACCGGTTGGGTTCTGACCAACTCCAGTATAAGTGCCTCTGGCACTACTGGCCCCTCTCTGGGCAAAGCATGTTGATTAATAAAGTACATTTACAACAATGGTATCCACACAATCATATAACTATGGCATGATGTATAAAGGATAATGTCCCTACCTCGAAGTTCTGTCAACCCCTTTTTGTGTGCCTTGTAAAACGTGTCAACTTTCGGCTCCCGATTCGATCCTAAAATATTAAATGTACAAGATATATGTCATAACCTATCCAAGTATCATTTTAGACACTTCCATAGTGTTTCTTGTGGTATATTAGCCTATGGTAAAAATTTACCAAAATGCCCCCGGGACCCCGGCCCGGCCTGGCCCTGCCGTACCCGGCTCGATGGCACGTTTTTTCCAAACTATCCTGATGTATTTTTTTCCTAAGGAATCCATTTTCGGGCTCAAAATTACCAAATTCAATGTCAAATTACAAAATTGCCCTTGACATCCCTACATTTAGGGTTTTAAGAGCGTTTTCGTAACTATACTTTTTCGGCCTTTTTCGAAAAAGTGCTCAACTGTAACCCCACCTAATTTTCCCTCTTGAATCCAATGGAATCATCAAATCATTGAAAATCCAACTCTAAGACCCATTTACAGCCCTAATCGAAATTTATGGGTCCTCTAGGAAAAATCAAGGTTTTGCGATTTCGGCTCCGTAAACGCGTTCCTTCTTACTCCTAACCACTTTATTTACCATCTAATTGAGTTATAACAACCATTTGAACTAAAATTGGGCAGCATAACCCTTAGGCACACACATTTCCAAAATTTAAAACCAATGGCAATCCGGCGAAATTGCACCGATTAAATTGCTCACAGCGGACATAATAGACAATATACGAAGATTTGGAGGTTACCTTTCACTTCACTCTGGCTTTTCTCAACAAGGCTGAAACCCTAGCTTTTACACACCCAAATATGAGCTTCCCAAACCTTAAACACATAGAAGAGTAACTTAGAAACGGAATTATACGTGTTAGGAACCGATTTATCGAAGAAATCACTTACCTTTGCAAGTTTTTCTTCTCTTTCTCTCTCTAGAATTTCACACTCTCTCTCACTAGTTCAGATCTGTTAGGGAACGAAAATGAGCTAGAGGAAGATGATGGAAAAGTGTTTTTATTATATTATATGACTTTTTAATGATTTATGGAATTTCCAAAAATTCCAAAATCCATTTTATGCACATAAACCCTATGTACATATAACCCAGCTCATTAAGTCCAACCAATATTTTCTTCCTCTTGCAACATGTAGGAGACACCTAGGGGTCCCTCCCTATGGTCTCAATTGGCTTCACAACTTGTCCAAGTTACTTATACACATAAAGTTTTGATTTTGGTCAAATTTGCATTTTTGCTCAAATTTTTTATAAATTCATATTTAATTGACCAAAATATTCTAAATATATTTTTCACCTTTATTTTCCTTAATTAATTGAAATTAACTTCAATTAATCAGAAAATAATTAATTTTGTGATAATTTGGAAAAATTACGATTCTGCCATTGCCTTTAAAATCCAATTTCTTCTCTTATTTTTCTTTGGCCAATTTCTATATAATTTTGGACCAAATATTTCTCTAATATTCCTTCATTTTTGGACCTTAATATTGGGATTTTTAAAATACCCAAATTAATTCCATAATTACTTTTATCTAATTTCCCATGAAATTGAACATTTATAAATTC
The DNA here is from genome assembly GCA_963855925.1 of Inga laurina. Lineage (NCBI taxonomy): Eukaryota > Viridiplantae > Streptophyta > Magnoliopsida > Fabales > Fabaceae > Inga > Inga laurina. The sequence continues at coordinate 11,087,682 of OY979702.1, forward strand.
ATAAATTCCAAATTCCTGAATATTCACCATTTTATTAAATTTCTCAAATATTTACAATATTTTTTATGAATATAAAATTTGGGGTGTTACATCCAGGGCTGCCCCTCCCCTCTCTTAGTAGATTTGCACTTTATCTATGTATTTTCTTAACTAAAATATAAGATTGATCATCAAAATTTACATAAAGTTTTAGTTTTACATTTTCCGAGACTAATAATATTAATATTAAAGGATCGAAAATACTACTTATAAACTTAAATTGAAAATTGATGAAAGCAGAAACTTGTTGTGTGTGTGTGTGTGTGTGTGTTTTTTTTTTTTTTTTTTTATAAGTTTAGTTATCTTGCTCGCCAGTCGCGCTCTCGCACACTTCCCTCCACCGTTCTCTCATGTTCTGTCTGGCTCAAGAATCTCTTCTCTACCGGCTGAAGCCAGAAGAACGTGAAAGATTCGACTTCACCGATCTTCAATTCGAGAGCGTGTTGAATTTCCTTCATCTGTTGATTTTTAACTGGTAAGTTCCCTGATTGATTCCTCATCAAAAAATTTCGTGAATTCTTTTTCCGTCGGCCGAGGCGAGATAAACGTGAAAGGTTTCACTATTACAACTCTTCGATGGGGTTTCTAATTTTCATCATCTTCTGATTTTAAAATTTTAACTTACAGGATAGATGGATTTCTTTTCCCTATCACATGTATACTGACTGAGATTTTGCTTTCCTTTCTGTTCTCTATTCATGGTTTTTTGTGGCTGCCATTCTTTTCTTTCCCTCCTCTATTGCCAGAAGATATGGTGTTTTCCGGTTTCACATTTAGATTGGTGCTTTCTGTTTAATGACGAAAATCAATGTATATTTTTCTGGATTATTTGGGATTTGAAATGGATTGCTGTTTATCTTGTTTAAATCTTGCTTGTTGGATTTTGTCCCTGCTCTTTGTTCTTGGATTTCATATTCCACATTTCTGCACATTTTGCTTATTTGTTTAGTATTCCATTTTATTTCTTGACCAACAATTCATGGATATGCATTTAGTACACTAAACTAACTTGTGGTTGATGTAGCACCTTAAAGCATTTTTACAGTAGCGCTCAAATTCTAAAGGATTCTTTCAGTAATTTTTGGTGTATCCAACACCTTAAAATCTTTTTTCAGTTGCACTTACTATTCTAAGTTTGGGGTGCTCATTGCTGTTGCGAAAAATACTTTTAAGGGCAAAGTTGCACAAAAATTACTTTAGGAGATTGGATGTTACTTAAAAAATGCTTTAGGGTACTGGATGATCCTCAAATTAGTTTAAAATACTGAATGCTATTTAGAAATGCTTCTTAGTGTTGAATGCATCTTAACCCTTTTTCTATTCCATTTTATTTATTGACCTGCAATTCATGTATAACCTTGTGTTGGAAGTGAGGCAGTGAAATAGCTACAATAAGATTTCCAATCATTATGTCATTTGGTCTGTTATTAGATTTGCAATTATTATGGATGTTCTCTTTTGTTTTACTCAATTTGTGGCACATTAAGGAGAATTGGAATATCCTGGTCTGTTGTTGTTATGGTTAAAATTTGTCAAGCTTGCTCTGCCTCTAGAAAAATTTATGATTTTCTGCTGCCATTGGAAATGTAACTCTGAAGTGTGATATGCTACTTAAATGTAATATGTAAATGTAAAATCATATGCAAAAGTATTTTTCTAAATTCATTATACTTATTGAACATATAACTCGGTCTAAATATGATCCAAATAAAATTGTTACTTCAGGAACTTAGATCACTGGAGGAGCTGCTTCTCTATTTTTGTTCTCATTTCAACACAGAAGGGTTCGAATCCTGAGTGCTAGAGTTTGTTTGGCTTCTCTTACACGTGGAACTTCACATCCTTTCATTTTCTGCTTTCCCTTTTCCCCATTAGCCCATAAGGAGTCAGATTCATCATCTTTCATCATCATCCTCAGAAATTTGAAAATCAAGAGGCTGGTTATGTCAATTATTGAGTTAATCTCATAGATTTTCTGCTACCATAAAGATTCTGAAGCAAATGCTGAATTTGGCTCCCATAAAATTTTCACTGATGTGTATTTAAGTGCCATGAGTATAAGGTGGCCTAGAGTATTGACACCCACCTACCTCTCCCAGATTTTACAATTGGAAAAAAACCCATTAAAGGCTCTCCAAATTTTCAGAGAAGCCCAAACAAGGTACCCCAAGTACCACCACAATGGTCCAGTATATGCCACTATGATTAGCATCCTCGGAAAGTGTAGGCGAATCACAGAGATGAAGGACGTGATAGAGCAGATGAGGAAGGACTCGTGTGAATGTAAAGACTCAGTCTTTGTGTCAGCTATCAAGACATATGCTGATGCTAGAATGATAGATGAGGCTATCTCTTTGTATCATAGCATTCCCCGGTTTAACTGTATTAATTGGACAGAATCTTTCAATACCCTGCTGAAGATATTGGTGAAAGAAAACTGGCTTGAAGCTGCTTGCCATCTTTTTAAGGAGAGCTCTTATGGTTGGCAAGTGAAGTCTCGCATTCAGTCCTTGAACCTGCTTATGGAAGTTCTTTGTGATAAGAATAGATCTGATCTTGCACTGCATATATTCCAAGAGATGGACTATCAAGGTTGCTATCCTGATAGAGACAGCTACGCAATATTAATGAAGGGATTGTGCCAAGATGGGAGGCTGCATGAGGCTAAGCATTTATTATATTCAATGTTTTGGAGAATTTCACAGAAAGGCAGTAGTGAGGATATTGTGGTATACAGAACTCTTTTAGATGCTTTATGTGATAATGGTCAAATTGAAGAAGCCACAGAAATTCTTGGTAAAATTTTGAGAAAAGGACTAAAAGCTCCGAAACGGTGTTGTCACCGACTCAATCTTACTCGGTGCAATCACGGTGAGGATATAGAAGGCATGAAGTGCATGATTCATGAAGCACTTTTCAAAGGTACCATACCCAGTTTGGCCAGCTACAGTGCTATGTCTATTGATCTCTATAAAGATGGTAAGATTGTTGAGGCTGATAAAGTCATCACAGAAATGCAAGATAGAGGCTATAGACCAACACCTGCTATTTTTGAGGCAAAGGTGGAAGCATTGTGTGAAGATTCTATTATAGATGAAGCGATAACGGTCATAGAGGAGGACATGGTTAAAGCCAATTGCCTGCCAACTGCCAAAGTGTACAATATTGTGTTGAAAAGCCTGTGTAATGAAGGCCAATCAATACTAGCCCTTGACTATCTGAATAAGATATCGAAGAAGTCAGGTCGCAAAGTTGACAAGGAATCTTACAGCATTGTACTGGAAATGCTGTGTCGTGAGAGAAGATATATCGAAGCGAGCCAACTTTTGGAGCAGATGTCAATCAAGTCATATTGGCCTTGTGCTGATACTTTCAATTCACTCATTGGTGGCCTGTGCTCTCTGGGAAATCAATATGAAGCTGTAATGTGGTTGGAGGAGATGATAAGCCAAGGCAAGCTGCCAGAAATTAGTGTTTGGAATTCATTGGTATCTTTGTTTTGTGATTTAGAGAAGATGAAAGTGTCCACTGAAACACTACATCGCCTAAGTAGGGTATGATTCTTATTGCTTCTCTACTTACTAACCTATTAGCATCCAGAATGTATTGCACTGATGTAACATTAAGTTCACCGTTTTACCCCAATCGCAGGTTGCCATGTGTTCTAAATTGGGAAAACCCATTTGTAAGTACCTATACTTTTCTTGAATTTTTAACTTGGTATCTGTGTGTTTTTATGGCAGCTCCTGCATCGTTAGCCCCTATAAAGGTGTTGATTGTCAGAGCAAAAAAATAAAGCACGAAAGAAAAACACATAGGTACCAAATTAAAAATTAAAAAAAAGTGTAGGTACCTGCAAATGGGTTTTCCCCTATAAATTTTGACAGATAGTTTATTTTGATTCCTCCCGTGTAGACCAATTTTAAAGTTGGTTCTAATCATATATTTGTTTTCATTTTTGCCCCTCTTGATTCAAATTCTAGCTGAACTAGTCCAAAATGGTTGACAGTTCAGTAACAGAGAGGCTAGTTTAGGTGTCCAGAGAATAAGTATTCATCTGCCAGGGAACTTGAGAATTGATCAATATTTCAAGAGTATTATTAGTAAATTTAAAATTGCATGGTTTGGGGGGCAAAAAAAGATTTTTTATGAAGCTTATTTTATAAGCTGATTGATACGTCCTACTAGTTTCCATGCTGAAGGCTGAAACAGTTGCTATCATCATCTGCACTATCCTTCAAGCTTGAAAGCAGTAAGTGTCATTTTTTGTACAGGTTGGGGCTGGGGTCCTAAAGTCCAAAACCCAGAATAAACTATTCATTACGCGCACGGTGTGATATAATAATACTCAATTATTTTGCCACCTAATACCCACTCAGTATTTAAAGAATTTGAATTATATATTTCAATTGGCTATCAGAGTTTTGTTTGCAAATCCTTCCCATAGCTACATCCCGCCCTACAAAATCCCCAAGTTTCGTATCCATTAATTAATAATACTATTCATGTTATTGTTGCTGTTTGGATTATATGTATATTATACTTTTGCTTTTTGATTGAGTTGTTTTTATATTTGTATGATGTTGGCCTTACATATATATAAAGATGGGGACTTGAGTGAAATATACTTATTACTGAGGTAAAAAAAAATTAATTTAGTTTAATATTTTATGTAAATTTTCATATTGCTTAGTATGAAATTAGATATTCTGTAATATCCCAGTTTTCATCAATTTCTGTCCATGGCCCATAGGTAATTGTGACGTCTAGACAACTACAACCTATATGATGATACTTCGCTTCACTTTCTTGCTTAGTATCACTTTTTATTTTTTATAAAATGCTTAGTAACTTTCAGCAAATAACCTTTTCCAATAACATTCACATGTCTTTGATTGTAATAAAAAAGAAGGAAAGACAGAAAGCTAGCTTTTATATACTACCCCTAAAATTGTTTTTCATAAGCACTTGGGTCTTCTTTTGATCCAAAAAAAAAAAAAAAAAGCGCTTGGATCTTAATACTCTCTCCGATCCTAATTATAAGACAAAGTTGATTTTTTTGGAGAAATTAAAGAAGTCAATTAAATTACTTTAGAGTATTTTTATTTTCATTTTTTTCTCCAAACTAATTAATTTGACTAATAAACTAATATATAATCTAAAGATACTAAAAATATAAACACTCTAAAGTAATTTAATTGGTTTATTTAATTTCTCCAAAAAAGTCAACTTTATCTTATAATTAGGACCGGATGAAGTACTAAGTATCTAATTTGAACCACCGACTAATTTATATTGAGGATTTGCAATCAAAACGTCTCTTTCCAAAGGATTTTTTTTTTAATTAGGTGGGATTTGACAATAGTTTGCCTATTTTATACTCTAACTAGTTCATTGCTAGACCAAGTATCATAAAATCCCTCCTTCTAAAAATGTTCTACTATGTTAATAGATAGAAGATAACTCGATAATTATTATATAGTCAGCAGTAAATTGGAAAAAATAAATTTGAAATCCCTACAGCTATAATTATGAATCAAATAAGTGTTTTAATAATTTGTTTTTTCAAAAATTGACACTAAAAACGTGAAAGCATGAGAAGAAATCTTATTACAACACCAACTACAAATCTACAATGGGATCAACCATCACACAAGTATCTCATATAATATTATATATATATATATATATATATATTTATCCATCTTCATATCCTCACTGTCACTGGGTTCCACCTTGCAATTTAAGTTATTATATTTAGCCTTAAACTATGGCTTGCTGGCTGTTTTTCTTTTTGTTTTTTTATTTCAAATCCAATACCAGAATTTGTCGGCTATGAAGATGGCTGCTATTTCAGTCGCATCCAAAACACGTCATCAATTATAACATAACCACACCCAGATTTTGGACGTCATTCTTATCCTAACTTCTTTACTTTCTTTTTCTGATAACTTTCTCCTTTTTCTAGCTATAATGATAACTGGCCAAGCATGCTCACCAACGTTTTTTTAGTGTTATTACAGGAAAATAATTAATTACTTTACTGAGACGCATGCTATAATGCTGCCCACAAAGACGTGGGTAAAAATCAAGCTATTTTTTTTTTTTTTATAGAAAAAGAGAAGACATAGTCTTATTGGCTCTATTCTACTAACTCAGTATAAATATATTGGTTCGCAACATCTTTCATGATCAGTCGTTTAACTTCATCAGGTTCTCTGTCAACCACAAGAAAATCCACCGTCATATTCCATGCTCTTTTTGCCAAGTAATCCGCCACCCTATTCGCCTCCCTACAACAATGTAGTATCTCCACATCCCAATCACGTCCCAACATCGATTGAATTTCCAAGATTAAAGTAGCATCATGATGTTCATCAGGTATCATTCCTTGAATAAGATCCAGTATTTCGCTGTAGTCACTCTCAACAATAATATGCCTAAATCTTCCTTCCCAAGCTAATTTCATACCCCACAAAATTCCTCAGGCCTCTGCTGTGATAACCGATCCGCTTCCAATCCTAAACATAAACCCTTGAATAAATCCGTTTTTTTCATCCTTTATCACCCCACCACAGGTACAACATCTCATCGTTTCATTCCTGGATCCATCTGTATTAATTTTAACCATCCCAGCAGGTGGAGGTTGCCAACCCATACTTGTTGCGGTATAAGACTTAGGTTGCATGTGGGTAGACATGCCCCAAGACAACACCGAACCAGTACGTGCCAGTAACTCCTGTTTACTCCATTGTTTGTTGTTGAAGATAAGGTCATTTCTTGCCAACCAAATGTGCCTGCATAGAACCGTAAACCAATGTCGAAACTCGTAGCCATACACATGATTACGACGACGTAAACACCATGTTAACCAAGTGTTTTTAAATCAAGCTATTTTAATCTGGCAAAATTGTTGATTAATCTCTCAAACATTTATTGGCCATATGTACTTAAAAAATTTTTAAGGACACATGTCTTTGGCTAGGTGTAACTCTTTTTAAGTTTGTACAACATATTTTTAGCTATATGCAAATATCTTCCGTTTTGAAGACTTTTACGTATAATTGAAGATATGTTACACATAAATAATCTATCTCAGAAGTAAAACTGAAGACATATGTACATCGTGAAATATATATTATGCGCAACTAAAGAATAATTACACTCACTAAAAATGCATTGCACCTACTCAAAAACCCATTTATTACTGGACAATGAATATACATCTCCAAATGAAGAGTTTCAGCAAACTTTCCTTCTAATTTTGCTTGAAAGGACTAAAGCCAGACTAAATAATGACTGTTTGTTAACTGCATCGAGCCATTTTATGTAATCAACTTAATCCCAATGATTTTGGATTTTTATGTGGGAATAGAACTCCTTTTGTCTTTTGCATTAGAAAAAAGTTAACTCTCAAAGAAATAGATAGTTATTAATAAAAAGTTACAGAGTACTATTCTTTAAGTCATGTGTAACGCCCATTGATTAGTAAAATTAGTTTCATATTATGGAATTATAATGGGTAGAAAAATTTAGTCACATGGTGCTCAGATATAGAAGATATATGATTATTAGTATTAAAAATTATATATTAGCTATATGTCAATAGCAAAAATTTTAAAATTTTGTATATGTCACACAAATCGTATTACTGAAAATAAGAGTTTTTAAATGGCCATAATTTAGGAAAAATAAATTTTGGTTGCTAATAAATTTTAAATTTCATAATATCTATATTTGGACAAAAAAATTATAAAATCTAGAAATTTATTTATAATGTATTACACTAGTACTACAAGAATCGCTTAGCTATCAAAATTAAACTTTTTTCAAATACAACTCTGGTCCTCATCCAAAATTTATAGCCAACTGCCAACCATCTACAATATAAATATGTAAATATATATAGTTGGAAATATGAATATTTTCATTCTGGAAAAAAAGAAATATTTCCTCCGGTCCTAAATATAAGATAAAGTTGAATTTTTTTAGAAAAATCAATGAAACTAATTAAATTACTTTAGAATATTTATATTTTTATTTTTTTCTCTAAACTAATTAGTTTGACTACTAAACTAATATATAATCTAAGAATACACAATATATAATATGATTAAGTAATTTATTTAACTTCCTTAATCTCTCTAAAAAATAATTTTATCTTATATTTAGAACCGAAGGGAGTAAGAAATATGAATATTTTCATGAGAGAAACGAAAAGGTGGCTAAGTTAATTTAGCCACATGCAATTATTTTTTTCAAACTAAAAGCCAAAAAAATTCCCACTTAAATATGGCCACCACAACACCGTTAACATTTTAACTTCTTGGGGCAGTGGACCCCACTCTCATATCCTCCCTCCTTCCTCTCTCACTCATTTTCGTGCCCACCGTCTTCTTCTCATCACCTTCCGTCCCTCCTCCCTGGCTCCCTGCATATCTTTATTTATTATAAATTTTAAAACATTTATTTTGATTTAAATTTAAATTAAAATATCAGTCACTCTTAAAATTTTAATTTCGATTAAAAAAGAGTAAAATATAAAATAATAAAAATATTTCTTGTAATTATTCTTTTTTAAAAGTAAATAAATTTTAATTTATTTTACCTAAAAAAATTTAATTTATTAATATAAGAACCAGCAAACTTTTTATTTTTTGAAAAATTAAAGAAACTGAATAAATTACTTAATTATAATATTTTTTATGTATCATTAAATTAAATGACAACTTAAAAGTGAGGACAATTAATTTTAAAAAATAATAAATATAAATAGTTTAATATAATTGACTTAACTTTTTAAACTTCCTCACAAAAAAAGTCTGTCGCCTGTAATAAAGGTCGGAGGGAGTATATTCCTTATAAATAATCTTTAATCCTTTTTTATAACTTTCCATTATTTGACTATTCAAATATCAGCAATACAAAAAAGGATAAACCACACATAAGGAGCACCTAATCCCTCAAACTCAAACTCACTCTCCTCTCACTCGCTCGTCCATATATACACACACACGCACGCACGGATCCTTCATTTCATCTTACTCACTCTTTCTTCAGAAATGGCCGTCGTCCGTCAACGCCGGCAACTTAACCTTTCCCTGGCGCTGCCGGAGCCCTCTGACTGCCGCCGTCTCTTCCTCCTCCCCACCACTTCCTCCTCCTCTGCCGCAGACATCACCCTTAACGACATCGAAAAGCTTGAAGTTCTTGGCCACGGAAATGGTGGTACAGTCTATAAGGTTCGACACAAGCTAACTTCTGCTATCTACGCCCTGAAGGTCGTCCACAACAGCTCCGACCCGATAAGCTGCCGGCAAGTCCGGCGAGAGATGGACATCCTCCGACGTACGGACTCCCCGTACGTAGTACAATTCCACGGTTTCTTCGAGAAGCCATCCGGCGACGTAGCGATTTTGCTAGAATACATGGACTTGGGGACGCTGGACACACTATTAAAGAACAACGGCACCTTCTCTGAATCCCAACTCGCCACGGTGGCGCGTCAAGTTCTCAACGGGCTGAGCTACCTCCACGCGAATAAGATCATCCACCGTGATATCAAGCCCTCGAATCTTCTAGTGAATCGGGATATGGAAGTGAAGATCAGTGACTTCGGAGTGAGCAAGGTCATGTGCCGGACGTTGGACGCGTGTAATTCATACGTGGGTACATGCGCGTACATGAGCCCGGAACGGTTTGACCCGGATAGATATGGAGGGAATTATGACGGGTATGCGGCTGATATATGGAGCTTGGGTCTCACGTTGTTCGAACTCTATGTGGGTCATTTTCCGTTTCTATCGGAGGGCCAGAGACCCGATTGGGCCACCTTGATGTGTGCCATTTGTTTTAGCGATCCACCTACCTTGCCGGAGAGTGCTTCCGGCGAGTTTCAGAGTTTCATGGAGTGTTGCTTGAAGAAGGAATCAAATGAGAGGTGGACGGCGGCTCAGCTTTTGACCCACCCGTTTTTAATGTCAGCAATTACCGAAATCTGACCCGTATAAATATTTATTACCATATGGGTCGGTGGGATTAGGTCCTTTTATTTATTTTTAGTAATATAATCTTCTTCCAGATTTATTTTCACACAAGTTTAATTTGTTTGATGCTATATTTTGTTGCTATTAACAAGTTTTGTGGATAAAACTGGGAGTGCATATATCTCTTTACCGTAGTATTAAGAAGAATCAAAATTCTTCTGGCAAAAGCAAAAAAAAAAGAAAAAAAAAAGAAAAAAAAGTAGAAGTATCAAAATTCGTGCATACTATGAAGTTGACTTGTTTAAATTTTGGGATTGACATAAAAAATTAGTGTTCCATTAATTGAACAAATTACATATAAAAATTGGATAAGGTAGCACTAAATAAATTAAATTTAATTTTTGAGCTTATCTAGATTTAAAGTTAAAATTTAGAAAGGATTCTATCAATTTAAAATTGAAATAAAAAATTAGAGGAAAAAAAACCCGACAGGTGAAAACTGAATTATTAAAATATGACTTTTAGCTTTCTGTTAAACAAAAAATATGACTTTTTTTTTTTTTTATATATTAAAAATATGACTTTTAGCTTACTCTAATCTGAAAGAAGGACGGCCCAAAAAACACCTCAACCTCACTGTTTTCCCAACTCCACTTTACCTTCCCATCTCTTCACAAATGGCTCTGAAGGTCGTCCATGGCAGCAGCAACCCGATGACTTTTCGGCAGCTCCGGCAAGAGATAGACATCCTCCGACGAACAGACTCGCCAAACGTTCCACGGCTTCTCAATGCGAACAGGATCATCCACCGTGTTATTAAGCCGTCAAATCTTTTAGTGAATCCGAACATGTAGGGAGGTGAAAGATCAGTATGATTTCGCAGTTAGCAAGGTCTTGATGTGTCGGACGTTGGATGCGTGTAACTTACCCGTTGACGAAAATAAGTAAAACAAACAGACCGCGAAATAACATGAATAGGATGCATATAAAAATGCTTTGTGAGAGCCAATATTTCATGCGATGTGACCAGTCTAATGGAAACACTAAGAATGCCTTGTTAACACAGGTTATAACCACGTGAGAACGTTCGAATGTTTCATGAAGTTGAGAGCTAGTGATTCAAAGTATAGAGCCGCTTTCAAACGTCTAGCATGAAAGGAACAACCTCAATTCCCAGTATTCTTCCATAAGAATTGAATCATACGAGAATCTTGATGGTAGATATAGCGTTTACATCATCTTCTTAAAGTGGTGCATGATGATATTTTATTGATGCAACATTACGGTTGTGTTTGGAAACACGTTTTAGGTGTTAATAAGTGCTTATTATGTAAGTTGAGATAAAACTCCTCTCATATATTTACCTCGTATACTGTGAATCACGATTTATAAACACTTATTGCAAAAAGATAAACTATTCCAAACAAACACTACATTTCTGTTTAAACATAAAACATGAATTGTCAAAGGGCGGTGTACATAATAAATATAGCCAAACATGTTCCTACTTATCCCTTGCCACCCCACTGCATCATCACCGTCAACAACGTGCAACACTCCTCCTTTGATTTATTTTCTTTGTCGTGTGTATAATGACTTGAATGCATATATACTTAAATTCGCCTCTCTGTTTATTTTTTTTTTTTTGACCTTTACTTATATTTGCCATTTGTGTGTATATATATTTCTTTTCATTTAATGAATGGTGTGTCTGATTATTGCTTATCCGCCGTATAATAATGGGACCATTCCCAATGTCATGATAAACGACACACACACACTGATCTAGGAATAAAATTAAATATAAATAGAGTCCTCTAATATTAGAAAGTACTTATCAGTTTTGGTTGAATTAACATAGTTTCAAATTTTTAATAGGATTTTTTTTTTCAAAATGACAATATAACTAATGATTTTAAATAAAATATTATTGTTAAATCAAGAATTTATTATATTAATCTTAATGCAACAAAATAAGAATTATGTTTTTTTTTTCCATGAATATCAATTGAGGGAACCTCAACCAATGGATTCAGATCCGAGGCCAACAAACACACTCTTGGCTGATTTGAGCAAACAAATTGTTACGTGCAAACAATAAATATTATTGTATGGGAATATTACGTTAGATAGTACATTACACATCACCAATTAGTTTGTTAATTGATATGCGTGTGTGTTTGTGTAATTAATATGTATAATTTTTTCAAATCTAGCATATATCGATCGAACTTGGCTGATTGTGACTTGTCCATTTTATGATGGAAATTTTAATATATTACCATACTTGATTTTGACTTTTGAATTATTAAACAAAGACCACATTGTATATTGCCTTGTCCATCTCCGAATTTTTTAAATTAACTAAAATAAAATTCTAATAAAAATAAAATAATAGGATAATTCTCATTAATTTAATTTAATTATCATATTTTTTTTGTAGTCCTTGCTTTTGTTTAATTCAAGCTAACTAAAATTTAATCCAATATCTGTGTTGGGTTGGTGTGTCAGCCCAAAATGATCATATTGGACCAGTCGTGAGGCCCAAATAATCATACGAAGTCCAATATAGCTAAAAGCCTAAAACAAGGATTGAATACCCGCTACAGTCTACAGTGTTCATAATAGTTAATGAGATTATTCATTCAATGAGAAGGAAAAGAGGGAAGAAGGGGTTTATGGATTTGAATAAGGCAAATGACCGAATTCGTTGGAATTATAAGAAAAAATGTTGTATTAATTAGGATGCCTAGAGGAGATGATCACTGCTCCCCTAATATCCTATGGCACGGTGAAAAGCTTGAGGTTTTTAGTTCTGCAAGAGGATTGAGACAATGTGGCCTTGTCTCCTCATATCTTTTTGTACTTGATATGGGAAAACTCACACACATGATTAATTCTAGACAGAGTGAGAGAGAAATCATGGAGTAGAATGAGCAAGGTATTAAAACTCGGACCGGGCATTGAACTAGTTGAGGTACTGGGTTAAGGGTCAGTGGGTCAAACCGGGACCAAACTGGTGAGAAATTGAAAATTTTAGACTTATAGTATGAAATTCTAAAGGAAAAATTAAAAAAAAAAATTTTAAAATACCAACCTGGATAGGTTTACCGGCCAGTTCGCCGGTTCCCGGGCTGGACCGGCCGGTCCAGTCCGGGTTTAATAAGCATGGGAATGAGAGTTGGTGAATCTAGACTGAGTATATCACATATAATGTTTGTTGATGATTTTGTTCTTTCTTTTCTTTTCTTTTCTTCTCTTTCTTGTGCACCTAGTATCTAATTGGGCATGTCTCTTTTAACTCGGGGACTCCACAAGGCCCAAACTAATCAGGATCAAGTCGGGTGGATCCCTTTAGGGTGGCAAGCTTGATCACCGATTATTTAATGCTTTTGCATTTCTAAGTTCAAACTCAAGACTTCTGGTTAAACTGGAACAAATTCCTCACCAACTAATCAAGCACTCTCGGCAGTTGGTTTTATTCTTTGTGCATAAGTTAAATGCTAACCGAAATGATGTTATAATGACCTAAGTCGTGATATAACTTGCATATACTTTTCCCCCACAAATGCAAGTCAATGTACAAGAAGGGAGATTTGCAACAAAAGCAAGTTCAAGCATGTGGATGAGCTTGGGGGATACCTTGGTGCGGAAACCTCATTTCCTTGAAGGAGGCAGACCAAATACAAAGCAATTGTGGATTGGGAGAAAAGAAAATGTGTAAGCCGAAATAATAAGGAGAAGTGGGCATTAAGGACTTGTTTGGTACGATGGGAGAGAAGAAAAAGTAAGCGGAGAAAAATTATTTTGTATAAGATTTTAAAAAAGAGAGAGAGAAATGTGATTAAAAATTTTTAATTAATTTTACTTACTCTTTTATCCTACACTTTACACATATTTCAGCAACAATCTGTGTTACAATACTTAATCTCATTGATGTAAATTGGAAGAATACCTGTCAGTTTGATTGTACATTGTTGTCTACAAATACGATTTTTGCAATCCATCACATAATTGGATTTTAAACAATTTTTTACACTTATTTTATTAAAGAACATGATAATAAATAAATAAAAATAAATAAATTAATCCACAATTAATGCCTATGATCTAACTAACACGCATGCAACTAAAGATCAAATCTTTATCTCAATTGATACACACACGTATATTCCTCCACTCCTTAAAGGGAGAACTATTTGTTGTGTAGTTCACGATCAATCTATAAGAACGAAGAAGCAGCGGATGATTTAAGTTGCATCCGAGGACATTGTCCTTAAAAATTATTCCACGACCACCAGCAGAGAAGAAGCAGTACTTGTCAGGATTAAACAAACCCTTCCTGAACAAGTCAAGGTGGCAGCTGGCGGAAAACAATAGCAATCACAGCAAAAAAAGATTATGCAGAGGAGGAGAGATTAGAACACACTTCTAAGCACTTCCTCCATGCCCCTTTTATATGCACGATCCACGGAGAGCCAACGAACGCAAGACAATCTGGACAATGCATCCCTCGAGACCGAACAGGCACCATTGGAAAGACAGGCATGTACTCTAACAACGGAGAGAGCTTCCCAAATTTTGGTTACGAAGGGTTACAAACTCCAAACCCTAAAATATGGAGTCTTTTCGGTAAGCCTAAATAAATTATTATTTTAGAAAATCAAAAATAATATTTCCGGGGAGTAAAAATATTTTCACAAAAAGTGCTAGTATCAGGAGGGAAATCGTCAGATTTCTACTGTGTTTGCCTTTCGGTGGCCCATTATTGTGCACATCAGCGCACCACTCCTCTAGGCCTCTTTTCAAGCCCAAGATAATATGATGATATATATAAGCTTATACTCTCTTATTTTCAAGTAATGTGGGACTAGTTTCTTTGACACACCCACACATAAATGCATATATTTATAACACTATTTACCTAATTTAATTAGATTAATGAAGATAGTTAAGCTAATTAGTCAATTATAATAAATAGGGAAAATCCCTGAAAAGGAACCTCAAAAGTGTAAAAAGACAGAGAGGTGTATCCAAATTGAAAAATCTTGCAGAAGTGCTTTTGACTGATTAGGGATTTTCATTTTGGAGAGCAAATGACCGGTTTGCCCATTTGAGCTTAAGAGAAAAGAAGTGAGAGCTATATGCAAAACTTGTGTGAAAGACGAGCAGAACGAGAGTGAAGGAGAGAGCTAGCGCAATGTAACCCATCTTAGGTATGTACAAATATTCCCTTGCGTTGTCGATCCTCAATCATTATTTTTCCTCATCTTCATTTGGGTGGGAAATGAGGGATTCAGAGCTAGGTAATTGGGTTGGAGGGACGTGAAGGTTGATTTAGTGTAGGGGAAAAAATTGTTGATACTAGGTGAATATGGTAGAAGATGGCGATGGAAGACGAGGTGAGTTAGAGCTGTAAGGGTGAAGAGAAGAAAGAAGGTGGATTTTGTAGGAAATAAGTAAGAAGAAATTATGAAACCCCAATGCAAATCTGTGAAATACTGAAGTGGGCATTTATTTTTGTTTTCCTGAACTGACAGAAGGATGCGATGGTATATTAGGTGAGTTAGAGGTATAAGGGTGAAAAGAAAAAAATTGGGTGGATTTTATGGAAAATGAGTAAGATGAAGTTGAGAAACCCTAATGCATATCTGTGAAACACTAAAGTGGCCATTTAGTTTTGTTTTTCTGAACTGATAGCGTGCTAATTTATTTGTTGCAGGGAACTTGACAAAATGGATGAAAATGTTAGGTCAAGTTGTGCAAATGAGTTGTTTTGTTATTTTCGTGTAGGGGAAAAATTTGAAAGCAACAATGAAGGTGAAGTTAAATATTTTTGAAAAGTTAAAACAATGTTAGTTGTTGGTGGGTATTGTCATGACCTTAATTTTTGTATGCCATTTGATACCCCATTATGAGGCCTAGATGTCAGTATGTCAATGTTTTTGGGCATAGGTTGTCCGCTCCATTATTCTATAACTAATGTATAGGGCAGAACAAAAAGGTTATTGTCCTTTTTTGATAGAAAATAATAAGACAATTACACTGTCATAGTGTATTGATGTTTACAAAAGAAAGCTGTAAAAGTAGTGAAGCAACATGTGAAACGCTTATCTAAACATGAGAAAATCTAATCTTTTCTTGACGACTGCTTAATCAAAATTGCGAAAAAGTGTAAGTGTCAGAGATTTTGTAGTACAAGTTGATAAAAAGTGCGTGAAACTACAAAAATGGTTATCTAAACTTGCGAAATACTTAAAAGAATTGATAATCGATAATATAAAATTGGGAAAAACATGCAAGGGTTGGGGGATATTATTGTGCTAGTGAGGAAAATAGTGAGGGAACCTGTAATATTGCTTTTATGAAATTGCAAAAGCCCTATATACAAATGACAAACTCTTAGTATTAGTTGGGAAACACATGAAAGTGTAGGGGATTTTGTTGTGCTAGTGGTAAAAAAAGTGAGGGAACCTGCACAAATGCTTATCAAAACTTGTGAAAGCCATATAAACAAGTGACAAACTCTTATCGTAAGTTGGGAAACACATGCAACAATCAAGGGATTTTGTTATACTAGTAGAGAAAAAAAGTAAGGGAACATGTGGAAATGTTATCTAAACTTGCGAAAGTCGTATAAAATATTGATATACACTTATCTGAAATTAGGAAAACCTTTAGATTTTGAAGGGATTTTGTTTTGCAAGTTTAGAAAACATGTCAGGGAACCTGCGCAAATGCTTATCTGAACTTGGCAAAGCCTTATAAAAAATTGATATGCACTTGTCTGAAATGGGGAAAACCTTCAAATTTTCAATGGATTTTGTTGTGCAAGTTCAAAAAAAATTAAGGGAACCTGCGGAAATGCTTATCTGAACTTGCGAAATCATTATAAAAAATTGATATACGCTTACCTAAAATTGGAAAAACATTCATAGTGTCAAGGAATTTTGTTGTCCATGTTCAAGAACATGCCAAGGAACATGCGGAAACGCCTATATGAACTCGTGAAAACCTTATAGAAATATGACAACAGGTTATCTGAAATTGGGAAAGCCATGCCACTTTCGGGGTGTTTTCTTTGTAAGGTGAGGAAAATGTTACACACCTTACAAAAAGTTTTATTTGTACTTGTGAAAATGTTAAGAAAATTTGTTAAATTATTATCTAAATTCGAGAAACTAGTTAACTGTCATAAAATTGGAAACACATTTAGCAAGATAACACAGGACCAGTGTTGTCAACCAAATGGATTCATACATCTAACAAGGGGAAAAAATTATTGCCTCTAACATGACAACACACATAAACATAACAATTTTGCATATAGTAAGTAGTCAAACATATTAACCAATCTTATCCTATCTATCCATGGTGTTATAATTTCCCTTAAATCTTCCAATCTTATTCCATCTGTTAGTATTTTTACCTTCACACTACCTCCAATGTATTTATCTTCACCTTCATTATTATTTTCAAATTTCCCCTACTCGAAAATAACAAAACAACTCCTTTGCACAACTTAACCCAACATTTTCATCCATTTTGTCAAGTTCCCTGCAAAAAATAAATCAGCACACTATCAATTCAAAAAAAAAAAACAAAACTAAATGGCCACTTCAGTGTTTCACGGATCTGCATTAGGGTTTCACAGATTTGCATTAAGGTTTCTCAACTTCATCTTACTCATTTCCCACAAAATCCACCCTATTTTTTTTCTCTTCACTCTTATATCTCTAACTCACCTAATATACCATCACAACCTTCTATCAGTTCAGAAAAATAAAACTAAATGGCCACTTCAGTGTTTCACATATCTACATTAGAGTTTCTCAACTTCATCTTACTCATTTTCCACAAAATCCACCCTATTTTGTTCTCTTCACCCTTATATCTCTAACTCACCTAATATACCATCGCAACCTTCTATTAGTTCAGAAAAACAAAACTAAATGCCCACTTCAGTGTTTCACATATCTACATTGGGGTTTCACAATTTCATCTTACTCATTTCCTACAAAATTCACCCTCTTTCTTCTCTTCACCCTCATAGCTCTAACTCACCTCATCTTCCATCGCCATCTTCTACCACATTCACAAAGTATCAGCAATTTTTTCTCCTGTACTAAATCAACCTTCACTTCCCTCCAACCCAAATACCTAGCTCCGAATCCCTCATTTCCCTCCCAAATGAAGATGAGGAAAAATAATGATTGAGGATCGACAACGTAAGGGAATATTTGTACATACCTTAGATGGGTTACATTACGCCAGCTCTCTCCTTCACTCTGTTCTACTCGTCTTTCATGCCAGTTCTGCACATAGCTCTCACTTCTTTTCTCTTATGCTTAGATGGGCAAACCGGTCATTTACTCTTCAAATTGAAAATCCCTAATTAGTCAGAAACACCTCTGCAGGATTTTCCAATTTTGAAACACCTCTATGTCTTTTCACACTTTTGAGTTTCCTTTTCAGAGATTTTCCCTAATAAATATGACATATTTCCCCCTAAAATACACTTATTTAAAATTCTTTTAAATAAACTTACGTTAGTTTATACAATTCTTTTAAAATGAATTTTTTATGAACTCCAAAGTGATTTTTCCTTTCTTTCTTTTTTTTTGTTGAAAGTGATTTTTTCTTACCAAAATGATTTGTTAGTTTATATAAACATGATATGTTAGTTTATATATCTAAAATGAATTTTTTATCTGTAGAATTTCGTTTGTCACTGGCAAAAGAATTTAGTTTTTTAACTGCACTATTTTACAAATAAAAAACCCCAATATAATCGATTTGAATGATTAACTGTATACAAATGTTTTTAAAAGAATGCTTAAAATTACTTATTAAAAAACAATAGAATTTTTATGTGTGTAGCATTAATGAATTTTTGTACAATAGCAAGCATTAAAGTTTGCTTTATATGATACATGAAAACATTACTCCCTCCGGTCCTATTTATAAGTATCTTTTCCTTTGATTGTGCAAAACAAATTAGTAGTTAAAAGTAATAAGTATGTCAAAAATGCCATATTTTTTTCATATATGCCCTTATTAATGAAAAGAGTATAGGAGAGAATAGATAAAAAGTATGAGAAATAATGAGTATAAGATATTAGAAATAATGAGTATTTAATAAGGGTAAAATAGGAAAAAGAAGCTTACATTTTCAGATAAAAAAGTGAAAGTTGCTTATAAAAAGGACCAGCCCAATGAGAGAAAAAATTGCTTATAAATAGGACCAGAGGGAATACTAAATTATTATTGAGGGAGCATCAATAAAGGTAGTTTAAAAAAATATGATAAATGGGTCTTATATCTAGGACTAAGATCAAAATCCCAATTAGGTCCTACATCAAGGATCAGAAGAGTATATATATGAAATGGATTTATATCAATTAAATAACATGCCATTTCAATTACACAAGAATAAATATAGCTAAAGAGGCTATAATATAATATAAGGAGTGCAAGACATAATACATTGATTAATTAATAATTAGAAACTAGAAATTAACTGAGAAAAAAGGAACTAAAAAAAATAATGTTAAAGTGAGGTGAAGAAGAGCACATGAAGAAGGTTTAATTGTAGCTAAAAGCAGAACAAGATCAATATAACTACACAGCTCTAAATTAAACTTGAAATGAAGGAGAGGATATCAAGTAGGTTAAGTATATGTGCTTGGATGTCCATTTTGGGCACTCAAAACTCACATTCCCCAAAATCCGTAACAAATCGTTGGATTTAGGAAACGTATCCATTTTGGGAAGACCCCTATAAAACCGACACCCAAACATGTCCTAATCAATATCCTGTGCAGCCACAAGACTCTAAATATATATATACTTGCAGAAGTAAGATAGCAAGCTAGATACACAAATATTATAGTATACACAGAGTTCAGATGCTATCATCAAGGCTGTGTTTGGAGGTAGAAGTAAATTCATGAGAAGTAAGGTCTGTGAGTTGAGAATGCATGTTGTTGATGAAAGCCAATGACTCTGTTTGAGGCTCCTTCATTGCTTCTTTCAGCTTCCCTAGCGCCTTACAATATGCTTCCTACATATTTATTCCACACACCAAAAAAAAAAAAAAAACCTATGTTAATTAATCAATTAATTAATTTTCCCCTAATAAATCTTTCACATCATCATTAGCTAAGTACTCATCATAATGGTGATATGGATATTATATTACTGATATATATCACTGAAGTAACAATAATAAATATTGTTTTTCTTTTCAACTAGAGCTATACATTCATACATGAAATTAATAATTAAAGTCCCTTTTTGTAATACATAATATTGGAAAAGCATATATAATATATAATCATGTTATGTTTCGCTGGAAAAAAAAAATTGTATAATAGTATCGATTATCACTGAGAAGAGACAGTGATAGCATTTGTCCAGGCTAAGCTCCTAACCCTAGGCATATAACCTAGCTTTGTGCCTTTCTGGTGTATAAATATGTGTGTGCGCGTGTGGATAACATTTATATTTCCAGAAACCATGCATAATTGACGACCCACAATATTAATGAGACGGGTTTACGTGCAAATACACCGTGCAAGTATTCAAAAATCTCAATGCTGCCCGGCAAGTTTTTCGGCATCAATGTCATTCTGAAAATTAAAAAACGTAACAATTGTTGCCTCAGGCAGTTAACAAAATTAATTTTGATTGTTAACACTTTAATTTGGCTGAAAAATACATATGGAACTCCTATCTGACACTCAGTATGACACTTAAAATAAAAAATAATGTTGCTGTAATGATTAATGAGTGACAAATAAAAGTGACATGTGGATTATTTCAGTTATTAACGGTTAAAATTAACTTTATTTATAGTTAAGAGTAACACTGTTATGTTTTTAAGCTTCTAAAGTGATATTAAAATTGATAAAATTTTTAAGACAATATTGAGATTTTTTAAATATTTTTATTCTTTAACCCTGAATGAGACAAATCAGAGTCAAACAGTCTTCAAACATGTAAGCTAGCTAGGCTTCTGTTTATTATGATTGCTTTATTCATTACATTATTAATCACCGTCACTGATCAGATTCTAAAGCATTAATTAATTACCATGAAGTGATCCAGCTCCGAATGATTAAAAATGCCAAGGTTTTGCTTCTTCATTGCTTTCTTCTGTCTATCTATCTTCTTCTTCACTTTTTCCAGGTCGGACATGTCACCCACCTGATGTGCAACACAAACCCTATTATTATTAAGCTAAACCAGTTCCAGATTTCTACATAATAGCTTCAAGGTTCAAACGTACGGTTCAAGAAAAGAAAATTAAAGTATCCCTTTTTTAAACAGTATAACGAAATCGCTTTATGAAGCATGCATAAGAGTAAATCTTGAACTGGTTTAGGTTTTTGGGTGATTTTAGTGTGAGAAGAAGCTGCCTCAAGAGTATGAAGAGAGAGAGAGAGATGAAGAATTAATAATACCTTCAAACAGTTGAGGTGTTGTTCAACGAGAAGATCATAGAGAGGATGGTTAGAGATTCTGCTCTTGACGATCTCATTATCTTTCTCTTCAATATTATCTACTTCTTCTTCTACATCTTTCTCAGATAATTCAGAACATTCTTCTCTTTTATCACCACTCATTTTACTTACTACTGCTTCTCTCTCTCTCTCTCTCTCTCTCTCTCTGTGAGAGATCTGAATAATATATTTCTCTGATGAGCACGTACAGTAGTGCTCCAACCAAGCTGCAATATATAGCAGATAAGCCAGTGATTACTGGATATATGTCCCATATAAATATATAGATATATTAATATACGCTTGATAGTACTTAGAATAATAATTAAAAAAATAGTTGAGATTATTATATATGTTGTACACTGTGAAGAGTCTGACTGAACTGTTGAGGTTGAAGATGAGGTCATTCCCATGAGATGCTCTCTCTTTTTGGAGAAACCAGGCCATTTGAATGAAATGACCCTTACATGCAAACTTCTTCACATATATCCATAACCAATCTGAACTTCATTGTACTCTCTTTGACCTGATGTTAGAGATTATATATTTTTAATTAAGACACTTGATGGTATTGTATATTAATACTATATAGTTGTAGACATAATCGAATTCTGTAAAATATTTTATGAATTAACTGAGTTATGTATGTATGTTGGAGACATGTTGAAAAAAGAGGAAACTCTCATTTTGCATGTATAATTTGAAGAACATATTTAAACAAAAGTGGAGTTCATTTGCTCCTTTTTTCTCCCCTAAATATTACAGAAACTCAGGTACAATTTATCTTCAGCAAATGTAAATCTTTTTCACATGCCTGAATATAATATTGAACACAGTAGAAAATGAGTTACCCTAAATGTTACAATGGGGACTTTTTTTTTTCGCGAATTTCCCTTAAAAGACCCTTTACCCAATTATATCCTTTGTGGTTTGTTTATGGATAGAGATTAATTGAATGTAAAGAGATAGAGATTACCTTAATTTTATTTATTTATTTATTTGGATTTACTTTGGTTGGTTCTGTGTTGCAGTCCCTTCCATTGTTTTCAGGAATGAAAACAACACTTCATGAGTTTCTCGAGCAACGGGAAGGCCTTGTTAGTACATTTGCTGTTAATAATGGCCTGCTTTCCTTGTCTTCTTTCTTTTATATACACTCCTCCTCATTTTCTTCTCATAACATCTCTCTCTCTCTCTCTCCAACAATAAAAAGGCCAAACAGAAACTGTTCATTTCTGGTTTCTTCCTTGTTAGTTCCTTGTCATTTCTATTTCCATCACTGGTAATATACTGTCACCAAAATAAAGGACATAAAAGATTGATTGTATTCACTTTATAATGAAAAAGAAAAAGTTAAGGACATAATTCAACTACAGTATATCCATGTGCATCCCCAAAATATCTCACTGTATTTATTATTATTATTGGTTTCATATACTTTTCCATGCATGACCTTTTTTTTTTCTTTTTTCTGAGCAAGCAACGGGTAACATCACTTCACAAAGGAACATATATGCAGCAACATATTACAACTAGTTCCCTTCATAGGTGGTGGATGTTTCATAGTATGTGATAACTTAGCCAAATGGGGTCAATGTTATAATCGTCTTACCGTGTGTGACAAAGGAGCCAATCCCTATTCATAATTAGTCTAATGTCATCTATAAGGATGATTACTACCTCATCTTCTCAAAATTAAACTGATAGCTTCAGCATAATCACAACAAACAACAATGTTTCTGAAACATTTTGACCAACATAATTAATTAGGAAAATATCATTAAGGTTTTAAATAAGAAAAATAACATCAGTTTCATAACTTGCTAATAATAACTCATTCCCTTGTCAATAACTATATTTTTATTTGTTGTTGATAAATTATAAGACTTTTTAAATATTATTTTTTTTTAACTTGAACCTTAATATTATTTTTCTAAATTAATTTAGGACATTCAAGTCCCAAACAGTTTCAAAGTAGGCCATGACGTTACAGATGTACCAACCGACGTATCCAACCATTAGCCTATCATCGAATGACTCTGCCACGTCCATTTCTGCCACCCGTAAGAGCAGAACCATCCACCACATGACTATTTTTAAAAGTAGTGTCTCATCAATCATTATTCTTTGAATTAACAACATGTATTTAATTTCTAGAGTTATGTTGAATTTGAATCAAACTTCCGCTATTTTTCCAGGTCAAAAAAAAAAAAACTATATTTTTTTTCATTATAGTGTACTTGTTTCATCGCATAGTATAAAAAATCGGATCGGACCGGTCGGTTTGACCGGTCTAACCGGGAACCGGTCTTTGGTCCGGTCCGGTTTGATCAGTAAACCAGTCAGACCGGTTGGACCGGTCAGAACCAGTGATCCAACCGGTTGACCCGGTTTCTTTCCTTTTTTTTTTTTTTAATTTTCTAAATTTTTATTTTGTGTTTTTTGAGGGCAAAATGGAAAGTTGAAGACTAAAATGAAGAGAAAAATAGATAAAGAAAGAACAAATCTAAAAAAATGAAGAAAATAATGAAAAAAGTTATTTAAAAAGATATAATAATTATAGGAAATGAGATATCTTTGCATAAGTATAAGTATTATAACTAATACTAATAGATTTTAAACTTTTTTTTTCTAAAAATATTTATTTTTATCTATAGAAGTTTAAAAATATATTAATATATATTATTATTAATAAATTATAATATTTTAATATGACTGGTTATGACCGGTTCAACTACCGGTTAAACCCCGGTTAACCCATTAACCTTTAAATATATGCTGTGACCGGTTCATTACCCAATCCGATTTTTCATTCCTTGCATCGAATCAATAAAGTTAAGGACATAAAGCAATCTCTAAATTGTAGTTAATTTTTTTCAATATATATATATTGTTACCAAATATCATTGTCACATTCCTAACATATCATTATAATATAAGCCATATGTGTCCCTAGACTTTTTGACAAAATTCAAGTTAGTCATAATTCTAAGAATTGATTCGTTCATAAAAAAATTACAAAGATCTTGCCGGAATTGACCGCAGCTCTAGGAATAAAAATTTTATGCTTTTTCTTTAAATTAAGGTATGAAATATTGGGGGGGGGGGGGGAAGAAAGTCAAGGTAGGACATTTTATTTGCAACATCCTAACCTATGTCTTCGTGGGCTAGATTAGGCGGTGCATTTTATTTGTATGCTTCATCCTTAATATAAAAATCACTTGATTGGTTCTGAGAAATTAAAAAGACTAAATAAAAAACTCAATTATAACATATATTACATAATATCTCTAAAATACTCATGTATCTCATTAAATTATATACCAATTCATAAATTAGGAAGATTAATTTGAAGAAAAATGATAAATATACTTTAAAGTAATTTATTTAGCTCTTAATCTTCTCAAATTAGTTAACTATGTCTTATATTAAAGACCCGATATAGTATTATCCTAACCCTAGTCATGTTAGAGGTATTGGCTTTGGGTCACTGAAAAATAATACTCCATCCGTTCCATAATATAGGACTTAATCATGGAATTTATCTTAATCCTAAATATAAGACTTATTTCTTATATTTATCAATCTTTTCTCAATTTACCACTATTGTTGCTCCCTCAAGTAAAAGAGATGTAAATGAAATTAAGAAAGATGATTAGGATGTTTTAGAAATAAACATTTCATATTAACTGTCTTAACTAACTTCTTTAATCTAACTAAATTAGACACTCCCTCCAGTCCTCGATATAAGACATATTTAACTAATTTGATTAAACTAAGGAAGTTAATTAAGTAAGTTAATATGACATATTTTTTTTAAGATATCCTATTTATCTTCCTTAATTCCTTTTTCTTATTGATTATTGTTGATGGAATATTAATTTGGGTAAATTAGAAAAAGATTGATAAATATAAAAATTATATATTATATTTAGAACCAAAATCAATTCTTCAACTATATATTATATTCAGATGAGGGGGGGATAAATAGATAGGAGGGAGTAATTTGGAATGACACAAAAGCATTGGACAAAGGCTTATCTACATGAGATAATTGATGAGTTGAGACAAGAACAACGAACGATTTGCAATGAAGGGGCAGCTAGAAGCCTTAGCACGTCTCATTGACAAGCTTCTTGAACCCGAATCGGATTGGCCGGTCCAGCCCGGAAACCGGCGAACCAGCCGATAAATTGGTCCGGTCTGGGTTCATATTTAAAATTTTTTATTTAGAATTTCATACTATAAGTCTAAAATTTTCAATTTCTCATCGATTTAGCTCCAGTTTGACCTTGGTCTGACCCACTGACCCTTAACCCAATACCCCAACCGATTCAATACCCAATCCAAATTTTAATACCTTACTGATTGATCATTTGATCGAGGAACAAGCCCTAAGGTTATCTGGTAGACATTAGCCTAGGCCGAAAAGACAGTTGTATAGTCCCATCTTAGCTCCTACTTGAGGTAATATCGCATCTCTTTTTGGCTTCACACTTGTAATATTAATCCATCTTAATTTTTTCTTTTGTATTAGAAAGTTAACACTTCAAAAGCGCCCTACCTTTGTTCCCCTGCTTGGACTGTTATAATCTTTAGCTTGGAGAGTTTATTAGATTTAGATCGTTTAGATCTGATTTTGGACTATTTAGATTTGAATTTTTTTAAATGATATTTTTTGAAAGAATAATAGCTAAAATATCATCTTTATTTTAGATTTTATATCTATTAAATTTTTTTTTAAAATAGACTTTTAAAAATTCAAATCTAACCGTCCAAATCAGATCTGACAATCCAAATCTGACAAGCTATCCCTACTAAGTATGTAATAGGAAACCAATTCCTTATAATCAATCAAATAGATATTGTGCTTTTAAAGTGTCATATTTAGATAGAAAATATAATATTTTTAAGTTTTAAGTGTAAGAGTTAATTGAGGAAAATTGTTTTACTCCTGAACGCAAAATCTTTTTCATTTTATTTTTAAAATTTATAATTTTTTATAAATTATCTTTATTGATTTGCCCCTATTAAATGGAGTTTCTCTCCTACGTTTATTAGAGATGGAGATTGTAAGGTACGAGCAACAAAATCACACACACACGTGTGTGTATTCCTCATGACCTCTTGTATTGTCAGCTTTTGGGTCAATTTAACATATTTAATGTTTATTTGGGATAATTATTTTTGAACAATAAGTACTTATAATCCGTGATTCACGGTATACGAAGTAAATGTATGAGAAAATTTTTATCTCAACTTATATAATAAGTTCTTATTTCTCAAAAATAAGTTATTCCAAACACTCAGTTAATCCATATTCAAAATTCAAGATGTTAGTAATCAATATTATAAGGCACATTGTATAAGGATTCTTTGATTCATAATATGCTAGGTACTAGAGTCATTAATGCTCATATACCTTTTTTTCTTATAATTAATATTTAAACATGGCTCTCATATTTTTCTCTCTCCTTTAAAATTTTATTAATGAAAGTGCAATTTGAAATTTTGATATATTTAAAACAGATTTAATGAATTATCCTTAATTTATGTGAATTTGTTAAAAGTGTAGACATGAAGTGGTACATCATAGTCCCTACAAGCTTTAAATAATCAATTTGTGGAAAAAATATAAAATTAGTTTTAGACAATAAATATGTATTATTTTTTCAACTAAACCCTCTTATGTAAAGAGGACAATTGAGAGAGAATAAACGCAATGAATATCATCAATAGAAAAAACGCAATAAATACTTATATAAAACTAAGATGAAGTTTATATTTTGAGATACAAAAGTAGTTTGGATAACTTATTTTTAGGTAATAAATGTTTATTATATAATTCGAGATAAAATTTCTTTCACATACTTAACTTATATATCATAAATTATAATTTATAAACATTTATAAATAAAAAATAAATTATCCAAACGATGCAACAATCGTTCACAAATTTAAAATTTAACACTTATAAAATCAGGGGCTGGAAATTTTTGTTTTTGACATCAATAGATGCTGAAACTACTACTGAACTGACCCTAAATTGCTACTAGCTAGTAGAGTGGTAGTACAGAAAAGAATGATAACGCAGTGGAGGAAGAGTGATGAAAAAGAAGAGGATTGCCTTGGAATGGGTGCTATGAAAGATGCTTGTCGTGGGCCATACAAATGGATATATATGATTTATACTTTCTCCTGTACTATTTATAATAATTTTTTTTAATTGCGTAAAATAAACTGAAAATTAAAAATAATGAATGTATAAAAAATGTTATGTTTTTTTTATATATATCTCTATTTATAAAAAAAATATAGGAGAGAGAATAGATAAAAAGAATGAGAGAGAATGAGTATTTAATAAGAGTAAATTAAAAAAAAAAGCTTACATTTTAAGACAAAAAATGAAAATTGTTTATAAAAGAGACCAACCCTATAAGAAAAAAAATTATTTATAAATAAAATCGGAGCGAATACTGTATACGCGTACGATGAGCTTTTCAACAATGCATGAGCCTCTAAATTATTGTTGGCAAAACAAAATAAAAATTGAGCCTCTAAATTATTGATTGCTTCTGCTTTTTCGCCACATCAAGAAGTAAAAGATTGTCATAATGGGAATCTCTATTTTACTGGCATTTGCTCTTCATCCACTTATTTTATCCCTCTTTAAAAATCACTACTCACTTTCACCAAAGAAAAAGTGTGCGTGTGTATATATATATCCCACTCACTCATCACTATAATGCCAATATTGTATGAAGATTAATTAATATAATATATATTTTTAAAAATATCTTAGTTATTTTTTTTTAATTCCCTCATTCTCTTTCCTCTTTTATTATTAATAAGAGTAAATTAAAGAAAGATTGATAAATATAAAAACTATATCTTATATTAAAAATTAAAATCAACTCTCAAAATATATTTTTTATTAAAAACCGGAATGAGTATGTGTGTGTTTGGGGGGAGCGTTTGATCCCCCCAAACGCTAAATTGAGGCTATAAGCTCAATATGCAAACTGGAAAAAAAAATGCTGTGTTTGGTTTGAGCGGTGAGCAATCGAGCTTAATTCTATCTTAATAGCTTTTACCATAAGCTCCATTTCTTAGCTTTTACTGATTTAGCTTTTGGGGAGAGTGAGAATGGTTAAAATATTTTTTCAGTTGTGTCCAGTGTATTATCATACTTATTGCAATTTTACCCTTAATGTACTTTTTTTGCTACAAAAATTAATTTCAACTATTATTTGGTGCTTTTAACCCTTAAAATATTTTTTCAACTGTACCCAATGTGTTATCAGACTGATTGCAATTTTATCTTTAATGTACTTTTTCAGTTCCAAAAATTATTTTAAACTATTTTTTGGTGTTTTTAACCCTTTAAAATATTTTTCCACCCACTCTCTCTTACTATTATCACAAAAGTCACTTGTGCTTAAGTCAATCCAAACAAGTTTTATTTTTACAAAAGTCATTTTTCCCATCGCTGTTCCAAACATAAATCACATTACACAATCGAGCTTTTACCAAAACTAAAATTACCCAACGCTAAATTGAGAAACTCTATTTTTCTCACCGCTCTTCCAAACACACCCTATATAATAACCCTTCGATGGTCATTCTTGTCTAGTTTTAAAAGCTAGCTATTAGAGTTTAGTAATAGGATATGCCTACAGGCCGATGTGATAAGAGTTTAATTTTGGGGCAAGCATTAATTTATTGCATTTTTGTACTATCGTTTTTTTGTCCAGCAACAAACTAATAGTATTAAGTTCGACTAAGTTACAATGTCACATAAACTACAGCCAACAAGTACACTAAATGAGAAAGTAAACAAATTACACTAAACAAACACACCCATTGAGAAAATGAGTCCCAAAACCTAGCTAATAAACTAAAGAAACAACTATAGAAATATTCTTCAATATAGCCAGACTGTAATACTAGTGTTGAGGCTTCATCCACTCCATTCATATAGTAAGCCTGCAACTAGGACGAAGGTCGAAATGCCTAAACACAATGGCAAGACTCTTCCAATGAAGCTTTGGTAATCCTCTTGATTACCAAGTCTTCTTCCCCAGCAACGCACCTACAAGAGAGGTTCCTAAGCAAATTCCTTGACATAAAGGTGTACTCAAGGATAACAATATTCAACCTTTTACCAAAGAATGCACAAACAAATAGACAATAGGAAAAGGAAACCCAGCTCCAGCCTGAGAACGAGCAGTAATGTCATATATACTAAACATGCCCATGTCTAAACCTATAATAAACAGTGTTAATCCACACATTGAACAGGCACATGATGAACCTAGGATGAACAGCGCATACAAACATACTCATACTAATCCAGCCCAGAAAACTGATATTTGATTGCCTATCTATTGCACATTCCATAAACAGAATATCCACAAATAATATTACCTCTCTACCACTTGCACCAACCTCCAACTAGACATCACTAAATCTCAATAAGGCATCAGTGGAAAAGGATAGAATCATTAGTAAACCACTTACCTCAAGGGCCAACGATTGCAAAATTAATACCTTTAATTGTGGTTGTTCCGACACCTTTGATTGTCTCCGAGCGAGTATACAGCACCACTTCCCACTAATCCATTGATTCTTTTTCCTCTTGCCTTCGCCTGAGAACCTGCCGGTGGAAAAG
Source organism: Inga laurina (assembly GCA_963855925.1). Taxonomy (NCBI): domain Eukaryota; kingdom Viridiplantae; phylum Streptophyta; class Magnoliopsida; order Fabales; family Fabaceae; genus Inga; species Inga laurina. Next base: position 11,117,882 of record OY979702.1, read on the forward strand.
CCCTCCGATTCCATGGCTCAGCCTTGTGTGATCTTGGAGCTCTGATATCCTGTGCACCACATCCCTCTACAGATCTGCTCCCATCTACCAGACGCCCCTTCCTCTCGCCCCTCAAATCCTTAGTCAATATCAGCCTTGCATTTGACGAGAGGGGGATCCAACGCGTCGACTTGTCCAGCCACCTTGGAGGCCATGGGGGTACCCATCGGAGGTCCTCTTTGGATGGTGTCAATGGCATCTGAGGTTTGAACACCTCCTCATATCCATCCGTCCTACACTTCCGCTCATCGCCGTCACAGGACTCGCTCCTAATCAACCCATCCTCTTACCAAGACAATGGGGGCCTTTCAATAAATTCCACCAGAAGGAGAGAGGAAACCCTACTAAGATGGAAGAGTCATCGCTACTCAACCTGTGGTGTTCTACTACTCGTCGGCGTGCTCATCGCATCAGAGGGACGGAAACCCTAGTAGAGGGAAAAGTTTCGCACAAAGGTGAAGTTTTTTCAGATTGAGTGTGATTCGGGTACTATCGTTATTTATACGTACTTCCATAACTATATATTGAATAGTTTTTGTTTAAAGTTTAGAATGCAATGACGCAATTGATCGTAATTTAAAATATATGTCCACAAGTTAAAGACATGCATCCACATTTACGCTTCTTGGCTAATTCTATTTTCCAATGATCTGTTGGTGATTCCCGAACTAATGGATTTAATTGTCTACCTAGAATAATTCTTTTTTCTTTATAAGCTTCTTGTGCTATATAGTTATCAACTATACATTGGCTTATAGCTTTATAAACATAATGTTTAACTTAGACAAAATCTCTTAAACTGAATAGCCAGAAATTTTGTACTAAATATTTGTTTGAATAATCAAACGTATCTCCAAATTATTCTATAAACTCGGCTAAAGCAGAATGTAATCTGTTTTCAAATATAGCTTCTTGAATTTTCAGATATCGTCTAATTATACTCATTTCATCCATATAAATATAGATGTTCTTATGATACTCCTTGGCTATGTACATTAGTTCTAAGACTAAATTTTTCATTTTATAAAATCAAAGAATCCCTAATTTTGTTCCTATCATGCTTCGAGTTATCTAATAATCAGGATTATAACAGGATAAGGGATTAGGATTTACCAGGTCCAACTCGTCTTCTGCTAGTCACTTCCTTGTTCTCACTTCTCCGCCTCAGCACCTTTCGGTTGGTATTACGCCCTCCACGGCCTCTTGCCTTCACGGGCTTACCATAACGCTGGCAGACCTTCGAGAATTAGAAAACTACTAAAATCGGAAACTTTATTGTCCGGTTATCCGGGTAATTGCCTCAACTCATCCTCTCTCCTCTCGAATATTAGTTTAGAAGCATAATTGTAGGAACAAGGAATAAGGATTCCTTGTATTTTATTTACTCAGAAAAGATGTACATGGCTTGGGGAAAAACAAAGTACATTGCGAGTGAGGTGCTAATTCGTGCTTTGTGAAAAAACCCCCATTCGGTTTATATAGAAACTCGACTAGCAGGCAACCATGGTTTTATAACTCAATCATAGTTTCCTTTACACAACCCTAGTTACAAAAAGTAAATCACGGGTAGTGTCTCTTTGACAGCTCATCTACTCTCGTGTCTTCATCGAATAAGGTTTCTAGAAAAGCTTCTTGCTTTTTAGGAGGCCGACACACCTGTCGCCTGCTTTTGCTTTTCTTTTTCTATTTTTTCTGTCGACAGTGGTTGGTAAAATTGACAGTTGTGCTGCTTTTCTTCTTTTTTATGCATTATCGTACAAAGATTCTTTTTAACCTTGTCGCTTGCGTTGATTTGATTCAACGTTACTTTTCTGCTGAAGGCATTGAGCTCGCTGATTACTCCTTGCTTCATAGGATTCTTCTTTCTGCAATAAACTACTGCAGACTCTATTACATGGTAGGTCCAGGCTCCACCATCTTCTAACATTTCGTCTAAATCAAGAAGATAAGGAACATATCCTGCTGCTCTCCTCAGACTAATATAGTCTTCGTTAAAGTCAGCTTTTCCGTCCAGTTGACTCTTCTTGATCTTTAAATTAATTTGGCTTCCATGGTTAACAATCCCTACTTGACAAATGTAAGGTCCTGAAAATCCATACTCTGGAGAAACTATTCCAAACTTGGCAAATTTTAACTTGGATGCTCTAATCTTATCTAGATCCTTAATGGCTAAATAGATTGGCTTGGGTAGTTCTTCAGCCTGGGTACAATTTTCAAAATAGGCTAAAGAAAGGTATCCGTAATTAAACTCAAGTTTAATCACTTCTTTTGGTGCTCCACTTAATGCTATAACTTTAGGATAAAAACTTCCATAATCTATAGCAAAGGTTTTGGAGGACTCTTGGTTATTCCTTGAGTAAATTAGGGTGACTACTCGGTTATATTCAAGAAGAAATTGGTCTCTAGTTTTTGGGTTTTTAGGCAATTCTGGAAACTGGTTCGGGTGAGGGTGTAACTGTTTAGCCTTTTTTGCAAATGTAAACCCTAACTGAACAGTTTTCTTGGGTACCTGAACAAAATTTTAACCAAGTAACTCTTGAGTTAACTTTTCCAATTCAGGATTAATTTCCTTGACTTCACAGACTTTAATCTCTACTATTATCTCAGTCTTGGATCCTGAACTGTTGAGTTCTAAGGCTTTTTGCCTTTGTTCTTTGGATAAGTCATTGGATCTCACTAATGAGATTTCCTCTTTATCCTCTTTCTTGGAATCACTAGAATCTTTACGAATTTTAGATTCTTCATCCGACTTGGCTAATATTGCAGAAGCTATTGCCTCTGACTTTCTCACTTCCAGTATTCTATCAGGAAGACTTTTCTCGCTTAAACCAAAAGAACTGGCTAAGTCTTTCTCAGATTCTTAGCTTAAAGGATTGGAATTCCTTATAAACTGTTTCAAATCAGTTCTGAGTCGAAGTAATACATTTCTTTGAAGTATAACTTGGCTATAAAGCTTCATTAGCTCCTTATACTATTTACTTTGATAATCTAGAAGAGATTCTAACTTGGCTTCTTCGTCTTCACTACCACAGAATTATGATATAACCACCCCAATAGACGTCCCAATTTTAAAATTGGGTGGTTAAAAAGGAAGGCGGTGGCATTTTCGTAATTATGTGTACATAGGAAAACTCTTAGACGTCCCAAATTTGAATTTGGGACGCCTAAAGTTGAGTTTAGACGTCCCAAATTTTATTTGGGACGCCTAAAGATTTCCATTGGCGCCAAAAAAATAAATTAAAAAAATTTAACTTACTTTAGGCGTCCCAAATGGGATTTGGGACGCCTAAAGTCTCTATTTTAGACCTCCCAAATGGGATTTGGGACTCCTAAAGTCATGTCAGAAATTCTGACATGCGTGAGACTTTTTTTCCCCTTTTCTTCATTCCCATGTCAGAAACCCATACTTCTTTTTCCATCTTTCCCATCCCCATGACTTTTCTTCCCTTTTTTCTGCATTTCCTTTTTTCTTTCATTCCCGTGACTTCGTCTTCCTCAATCTTCTTCCCCTCTTTCTTTTCTTCATTCCCTTTTCCTTCACCTCCTTCCATTCTCATAACACCTTCTTTGCTCTTACCCTCCGGCGTACACCTCCTCCACCTTTTTTGCTCGCTCCACCCTCCGGCGTACACCTCCCACTCTCTTTGTTGCTTTCAGCCTCCGGCGTACATCTCCTCTCCACTGTGTATACACAACTCCTCCAACGTCTTCTCTCCACCTTGGAAGCACACAGACATTGTTGGCTGCCCTCTCCCCTGGTTTTATCAGGTTTGTTTTTATTTAAATATAAATTTACATGAAGAATTAAGTTAAACTTGCAATATGAAATTATTATAATGCTTTCAATTTATTTACATGATTCTAGTTATTGGAGTGTTTTTCCCTTGATTGTTTTTTTTTTGCCAGAATCATAAACTAGTTGTTAGTAGTTATGCAATACTAATAATGTTTTTGTTTTATACGTTTGGAGCTTGGAAATCGAGGAAAATACATATGTATATTTATTTTGATGAAATGAACAACAATTAGTTTGTAGTTGTGTGGTGACAAATATTTTGACACTTTCTAATTGTTGTTATACATATATGATATTAGGTTGTATGAGTTGTTGTTATTATACATATATATATATATAATAAAAAGATTGCAGTGCTAGAAATTCTTACCATTTCGTAAGGGACATTTTTTGGTTTATGAATCCATCTTCAATTCTGTTTCTGCAATTTTAATTTGCTGGGTAATGAAAAATATAAATAATTATTTTAAAAAAAATAAAACTTTTTAATGTCCCAAATTAAGAATTTGGGAGGTCTAAAGTCCCCCAGTGGAGGACTTTAGGCGTCCCAAATCTCAATTTGGGACGCCTAAAGTCCTCCACTGGGGGACTTTAGGCCTCCCAAATTGAGATTTGGGATGCCTAAAGTCCCCCCGTGGAGGACTTTAGGCGTCCCAAATCTCAATTTGGGACGTCTAAAGTCCTGACTTTAGACGTCCCAATTTTTTTGGGACGTCTTTTCTTAAAATATACTACGCCCCCTACATAGACGTCCCTTAGTTTTTGGACGTTAAAAGTGTCAAAATAGGGACGTTAAAACCCCTTTTTGTAGTAGTGCTTGTATCTTTTGAATCTGATCCATTAGACTAGTCATGGAATTGATTTCCATATCGGCTAAGAAAATCTGCAAAAACATTATGAATTCCTTTAATATTAATAACTTTAAAAGAATACATACTAAACCATGCAGGTAACTTGGCTCTTCTCTGGCTGGAAATTGAATCTGGACATTTATTATTAATAAATGCTTTTATGTGGGTATTGTCTGTTTCAACAACAAACTCTTTGCTGACAATCCAGATTTCAAACTTCTTAATTCCGTACTTGACGGCAAGAAGCTCTTTCTCATTTATATCATAATTTATCTCTACCCCTTTAAATGTTCTTGAAGCATAAGATAAAATAGGATTTATGGGTTCTTCCCGCTTTTGCAGTACTACTCCCCAATAATGATTAGAAGCATCAGTTTGTAAAAACAAATCATCTTCATCCTTTGGTAAAGGTAAAGGTTTGACTTCGTTTTTTATATATTCTTTAATTCTTCTAATCTCTTGGATTTTGGTTTCCCCCCATTCAAAGGGTTTATTCTTCCTAAGCATCTTTTGGAATTTTCCTCTAACTAAAGCCCCATAAGGGATAAAGTTCATTGCATAATTCAGATGACCTAAGAAAGACATCAACTGCTTCTTATCTTTTATCTCATCCGAAAGTGTTAAAATTGTCCGAATAATATTGGATTGTAACTCTACAACTCCTTTTGGCTTTATTTTTAAACCCAGATATTCTATCTGAGTTTTTCCTATTTCTGCTTTCTTTCTTGACAATACTAATCTATTCTTAAAAGCTAGACTAGCAAAAACAAATAAAAGTTTTCGATGTTCCTCTATGCTTTTAGAAAAGATTAATACATCATCTATATAGACCAAGATAAAAGATCTATATGGATTAAAAATCTGGTCCATCCTTTCTGAAATATAGCTGGACTAGTTTTAGTCCCATTGGTAAGACATTTCATTCATAATGTCCATTTGGTACACTAAAAGCAGTGCACTCTTTTGAAGTTTCTTCTAATTCGATTTGATAAAATCTAGACTTACAATCAAACTTTGAAAATATTTCAGAGTCTTTTATGTTATCAAAAAGAACATCTTTTCTCAGGAGTGGATATGTATTAGATTTTACAACCTTTTTTAAAGGCTTATAATCTATTACAAATCTTGGTTCTCCTCTTTTCTGTTCTAAATAATTTCTTACTAAAAATCCTAGGCAATTCCATAGACTTTTAGAAGATCTTATCAGGTTTAGATTTATAAGTTTTTCCATAAATTTAGGAAAATCTTCCAAATCTAATTTTGAATATCTTCTAGGCTTTTCATAAACTGGTTTTTCAGTTTTTAATTCTATCTTTGCAATATAATTTTTTCTATTTGCAAAAGCTCTTGGATTTTCCTCAAAACATTGATCTAATAATTTTTGAGTATTTTCTAAAAGTTTAAATTCTTCTACTAATTCACCACACTAAGCTGTTAAACTCTAAGTATAATGATGAATACTTGGATATGGTATCAATGCTATTTTAAAACTCGTATTACAATGAGTTATAAAATATGCATTCTTTCTTGTAAGACTAACAATTTGAATGCTTGTCTTATTGATCGGATTCCTAGAATAAAATCACTTCAAATTTCATATAATATTGATAAAATGTATCTATTCTGAATTCTATATTTCCAATTTGTAAATAAAGGTATTTATACCCTTTATCATATCTTGTTTCTTGATTATGAATATCAAGTGCTCTTACTGGTGTAATGTTTATTAATCTTTCTTGGCTTAATTTATGTTTTACCAAATTAATGGTACAACCTGTATCTAAAAGACAATCATATCTTTTAGCTCTGTATTGAACTCGGATATAAGGAGTCTCTCTATCTTGCTTTTGGGATCTTGTATCCATTTATTTCTAAATGATTCGGATGTATTATCACTTGGTTACTGGTGATAAAATCTTCTCCCAATAATATTGGTGACTGTGGATTAGTCATTAATTCAAACTTTTGAATTATTACTAACTCTTGGTTTTCATTTGTAAATAGAGTTAATGCTAACTCTACTTCTTTTCCTATAATCTCCAAAGGATTGTATCTTCTAGCATTTCCTAGTCTAGTTGGTACAGCTTGTGATATTAGAGAATCTTTAATATGAGAATATTGTACTGTTGTATTAATTACACAGTTTTGTGAAATTCTTTCATTTTTAATTACTATTGGAATTAAATATTTACTAGTTTCTATACTAGATTCTTCTTGTCTTACTGGTTCCAAATTTATTACTCTATTTGGTGTTTCCAGATTGCTTATCATTCTTGGCTGCCTTATTATTATATTACCATTATCAAATGATAATCTTGGGATTATAGGGTTTTGTATTAAATATCTCTGTCTGGAGGCTTCTAATACAATCTCGAATGGAATCAACCTATCATCTGTAGGTATCGGCTCATTTCTTAAAATTGAACTAAATATAGAGGGAATTATCACTCTATCCTCAGTTCTTCTTCTAATCTTATGATCTTCTGTAAATGCATACAAAATCTTGGATTCGATAGTCATGACATCACTTCCTGGCATCATGTCTATTCTTGATAATTTATAGCACAACTTTAATGCTCTTTGCTTATTAGGCTCTCTTCTTGTTAAACTAAAGTTTGGTTGTACTACAAACTTTAATTTATGATAAATTAAATCTCTTAAAACAACCCCAATTATGGCATGTTTTAGATTAGATATAATCCTATCATCCATCAAATAAACTTGGATTGGTGTACTAATTCCAGACCTAAAACAGGCTTTTACTAGAATTTGTACTGCTGCTATATATATTTTGTACTCTCGGATTATTTATCTTTGCTAATTCCTCCTCAGCAATTTCATTGGTTAATAAGGGTATCTCAACTATCCCTGAAGTAGCTTGATCTACTCTTATTGGCTCTTGAATTTTTCTTATCACAAAATAATGTGATTTATTCTTCTTAAAAATATTCTTTAAAATTTCGGATTTAAAGATGTTTGATGGTTCAAGATCAAATTCTTCTCTTTCTATTTTAGCTGCTAGCTGACTATTGAAAATATGAGTTTCACTAGTCATAATTATCATTTTCCATCTCGGATTCACTTTCACTAGTAATTTCATAAAATGAACAATCATTTTCTGAAATCGAATATTCACTTTTTTCACAAGGATAAAATCCTTGTTCTTCTAAAGTTTCAAAAACTTTAGTTTCTTTCTTTCTTTGATCTTTATTTGGACATTTATTAGCATAATGCCCCTTTTCTTGACAAATATAACAAGTAAACTATTTTTTCGGCTTGTATTTGCTTGTTTTTTTCCTCCAATATCCATATTTTGGATATTTCTTTTTCTTATATTTTTTAGACACTTTCTTTGGTTTCCATTTTTTCTTTCTCTTTTTCTTTTCTAAAATTTGAGGTTTACAACCCCATTTCTTCTCTAGTAATTGGTCACAACATAAACCTTTGGTTTGCTTCCACTTTTCTATCTTTCTATTCATCAAATGTTTAATACATACTTCTTTAAACCATTCCCGATTGAATTTTATCTTTTGACCTAAAGTATCATTTTCTTGAGTATTATACTTATTATTATAATAAGTATAATAATCCTTCTCCATATGAGATCCCCATGACTCAGATATCTTTTGGAAAAATAATCTTGAATATATATCATATTCTTGAACTCCTGGATCTCCAAATCTTCCTTCATAGAAGATATCTTGGAAATTACAAATATATTGCTCCAGATAGCATGGAGAACACATTGCTAACTGATTAAGTCTTCTAATAGACTCTTGAGTTTTTCTTTGAGTCCATTCGGCTACTGATTCTTGCTTTGAGTTTTTCTGACTTAGTTGCTAGCTCTTGAATATTGGCTGATAATCTAAGATCATTTTTTACTTCTGGATTAATTGATTGAAAAAATTTATCAGTTTGCCCTGGGTAGTCATCATTAAATAATCTAATGCCTGTGAAACATTAAGTTGTTTAGACATTGCTACTACTGAATTTTCTTTTATCCATGATTGGATTTTAGCTTCGGGATCTATTTCGCAATCTAAATTTAAAATAACCTCATTGGGTCTAACAAATTCTATTGGATTATCACTTGGTTCATATCTATAATATCTATAATCTCTTTCTGGTAGATTATAACTATATCTTTCTTGATTTCTATTATCATATACTCGTCTACTTTCAGCTCTAGCTGAACTAGAAGCTTGACCTTCTTCTATTTTTACTTTATTCGCTTGAGTTTCAATTAACTGATTAGTTAATTCTTGATCTAATTCTTGACTTATCTTTTCTTCTTTAAGACTGTAAGAAGACTCATTTTCTAAATATTCTTCTAAGGCTATTTTAAAACTTTTTGTTTCTACTAATACCTTTTCTTCCTTAAAACTTGTTGATGACGATGCTTCAGAATCATCATCACTTTCTTCTTCAATTTTAGCTTTTAATTCTGCTAAAATTTTTCTTTTCTTCAGCTTCTTTTTCTTTAAGCTTCAAATCTCTTCTTTTCTTTCTTTCCGCTTTCCTTTTTTCTTTTTCTAATAAAAGAGTTTTTAATTCTTCTATTTCTTTATCTATAGCACTTGGAATAGCTAAAGAAAACGGATAAATTTCTCTCGTCTTTATATTTGATATTTTCTTACTACTAGACGTTTCTTCACTGAGTTGTTCTCTAGTTAGTTCAGATTTTATTTTAATCTGTTCACTGATTAAATCTAATTCTTGTTTTAAAACCTTTAAATGGTTTTGAATCGGCTCTAGGTTGATTGGTAACCCTCGATTAATTATTTCTAACTTTTTAGATAATTCTCTTTCAATTTCAATTTTCTTATTCTTTAAATTAATCATTTAAAGATAAGGATAATTGGATGACTTACTATACATTCACTGAAGTTTTCTTCTCCTATGATCTTCTTTATCATAAAATAATGAAGTAGAACCTTCTTGAATAGCATATATATCCTCAGGCTTTGATACCACTTTGTTGGAATTCGGTACATGTATTCATTGTTGAAGTTATTGCACGTGGATGGGTCAAAATGGAAAAACCCCACGTTGTTAAAAGTGTGGAAGCACAAGACCATATATACTAATTTGTAATCACGAACTAGTAAATGTGTTAAAAGGAGGATTGAGCTCGTGTTCACAATGAGTTGCCAGAGGCAAGCGCAATTGAAATCCCATGATTTCTTTGGCTATATAAGTGTTTACGGTTTACAAAATAAAAACGTGAGAGAATTTTTATATCGATTTATATGAATGTGTTTTTCAAACATTAACTCAAACATACATTAAGGCAGTGTAGTTCTGCTTCTTGATGAGTTTACTTTTGTGTTTTTACAGAAAAAGTTTGTTTAATCCTAGAGAGTGTCACGTTTTTACCTTTTACTGATCGTGAGGGATATCTCAGATTATCAGGTATGATTGGGATCAACTTACCTACTAATAGTGATGCCGCCAACATTTATATAAAAGAATATACAAAAATCTCTAAATTTTCTAGGCATAGTAATAGTTTTTCCATTGCATGTTTCTCCGTTACTTGTGAAAAATTAAAGCATGTTTTTTCTACACATCGCGTTGTGTTCTCCTTGGTTTGATTTAACAAATTGATAATGGGGCTTACAGAATTAAGAGGAAGAATAGAGCCATTATTACTATATTTCAGTGATTGGGCCTAACAGTCCAGTTGTCATGGGCTTATAGGGCCCATCCATAATTCATTTGAGCGGTGCTTTGGGTCTGAACAGTGTGAGGAACTGAGAATGAATAATGAAGCCCTAGGAATACAAAAGGGGTTGCCCCTGTCTTTGGGTTCAGCTGGCGAAATGATCAGACACTCTCATCAAAGAGAGAGAGTTTAATCCCATAGAAGTCCACTTAGTTGTGATTTAGTTCAGGTGCTGGGGGGAGATCCTAACTTGGAGCCCTACCCTTAAATTATGGGTGAGTCTAACTCCTTTCCTAAAATTTTTGTATTAAAAAAAAGGGAATACAAAAGGGGTTTTTAAATTTTACTTGTATGTTTATTTATCGCTGGAATGAAATTTGTTTAAATTTGCGAACAAAGTAGACCATTCTTCATGTTTAGCCTTGAAATAGCAATTCAGAAACTTGGTTGCCAATTTAGTAAATGCTCCCTCATTTATTAATATAAGACATATTTACTTGATTTGATTATATTTAAAAAATTTGTAAATAAGTAATAAATAACATTGAGTTGATCTAGTAGTATAAGGCATCACTAGGTCCCTTTGGTTATTGAGTTCAAGGCCCATAAAAGATACTTGTGTTGGAATGAACAGTCACGAACCTTGAACCAGTTACCGGACGACAATATCAAAAAAAAAAAACATAATCATCTTTATTAATTCCCCTATTCCTTCTCCTCCTTAGTTACTGTTGATAGAATATCAATAAGGATAAATTAGAAAAATATTATCAAATATAACTACAACCTCCGGTTCTTAATATTAGAAATTAAGGAAGTTAAATAAATTACATTAAAATATTTATATTTATCATTTTTCTCTCAATTAATTTATTGATTAATAAACTGATATATAATTTAACAATATATAATATATGCTACAATTAAATAACTTATTTAGGATCGTTTATTAAAAAAAAAAAAGCTCTTATATTAAGCTCAGAAGTGAACAAGTCTTATATTTCCCCAGATATAGTTTATATTAAGTAGCGGAGGGAGGCTAATTGAATTTGTCATATGGTGTGTACGTGAAAGGTCGATCTTGATCCAGCAAAATCGAAAAGAAAGTAAATTAAACTATGGCTATTGATCCAGCAAAATGGAAGTGAAGGATTGAATCTTGTAGAAGAAGATTCATATGCTTCATCTGTTCTAAAACCATCCTCTAATTATATAACCCAGCAAAGGATACGATCATACATCATCTCATGTTCTGTTTTCAAAACAGAACAGGAACGCCCTATAAACCAAAAGAAGCAAAAATTTAAAAAAGTGCTATCTCCATCTATCTCTACCTCTAATAGGCTATGGGAGTGGGGGAGATCCCCAAGGGCGACCGGGAAAGACGATGGCGGCTTAAATCTGAGAAAACGGGTCGGATCTCAGGCTGCTCCGGCGACCACCCGGGGATTTTCTGCAATTCTTGCTTGATTTTCCTAACCTGATTATGAATTGGAACGCCCTCCTTAGCCATCGCAAAGCAGGCATCGTTCATCTTCATGCTCTCCATCAACCTTTTACCTTCTTCAGATACGCAAGGTATATTCAACGAACACTGTTTTATATATACAGAGAGAGACGGAGGAGGAGGAAGCAAGTGAAGAATGAATGGGAAGGAAAAGGTATGGTGGAAACGAAGACCTCTGTTTTAGAATCCGTTGGAGACGATGACCGGAGTATTTGGACTCTGACCGTTTTTGGGTTTTTTTTTATAAGGGGCTTGAATTATTGACTCACATGTTGCGTGTGTGGAACATGAGATGAAATTCAGAATCTAACATAAAAAATATATAAAAGTGAAATTACTTGTAAGCCCTTACGTACCCGTCCGCGGATACACGCTAAACACGGCGGCACAATACGGGAGTAACGTGACCGACCAACAACGCTCCAAAGTCCAAACATGTTGAACGTTATTGGCCATATAAAATAAAAAATTGTTTTTTTTAAAAAAATTATAGTATAAGAGTTTGTTTTGACCGTAAAATAAAGAGCTTCATCAGCTTTGTCCCTTAAATTTATAATCTATTCCTTAATCTCTCCCTAATATTTGCACAAGTTAAGAAAGGTTTTTTTTTTTTCTTAATCAGGTGAGTATTATCCAATGTAAATTATTAAAAGGGTTAATATTATATTTGGTTCCTTAATTTTACCCTATTTTAATTTTGATCCCTCAAATTTTAAACTATTTGTTTTGGTTCCTGTAAGAGGTTTTATTGATTAATATGGGCCAAAATGTTCTAAACAAAATAGAACTTGAGATACCCAAATCTATAGTTTCAAACTTGAGGATCAATAATTATATTAAGTATTTTATGTTTGGATTAGCTTTTGAGAATAGTTTTTACGATTTACGAGATAAGTATGCGAAATGAGTTTTTTCTCGACTTATGAAAAATAACTCCTGAAACTACGGTTTGGGTGTTTCTCAAATACTCACAACTCTTACTAAAAAGAGTATTTTAAAGAATTTAATAATTAATACATAATTAACTTAATTGATTCCTATATTTAAGAATTGGGGGTAGTATTAATATCTTTCATAGAAGCCATATAGGTGAGGTGATAAGTGAGGCATGGGGGTTGGACTTGGACGGCAAGATTTGGGAGCGCTGAAGGAGACGAGAGGAGGTGGTCTTTCGCTTCCTCGGACTTTTATCTTCATGCCACGTGTACAAGTCAACCATGGCTGTAGAAAAATGACAAGGAAAAAAAACAAGTGTTTCAAATTTTGAGTTGGTTCAGAACAGAAAATACATACCACGTGTCAGCGGCCCATGTGACGTTGTTTGAGGGAAGAAGTCGTCGGTGGGATTAATTCCTTTTGCTAAGAAACACACGTTAGTGGAAGTGATTTTTTTCTAATATGATTTTTATAAATTTAAAATTATAAATATGATTTATGTTTAAATTGACGGTGGTAAAAGTGACTTTTTTAAAATTAAAATTTGTTTGGATGATTATTTAAAACACAAGTTTAAATAAAAAATGATTGAAAAGGACATGAATTTTATTAAATAATACATATAAGATTTTTTTCCCTAATGAATGCCTTTTGTGTTTTCCCTATTATTTCTCAAACAAATCACCAAATTTAGATTTTGTAATGTAATTTATACTTGTCATATTTTAATTAAAAATGTTAGCATTAATAACTTTGATTTTGATCAATCAAATATAAAAATTAAATTGAAAATAAAATGTTACTACAGTTATTAATTAGCAAATGGAATCTGTTAGGTGATAAAAATCATAGTGACTTACTGACTTCCTCCTACCTCCATGAATGAACAGTCACTGCCTTCATTATTTTATAAAAAAAAACAATATCACTACATTCATTTTTTGTGCAAAAAATGCTTACTTGTGAGGGAGAAGATAGGCACATTTGAATGTCTAATGCCCCGTCATACCACAGCAATGAAAAAAGCAACAAAAAATTGTTTCTCACCTACCGTAACTTCTTAAATAAAAGCCTAATTGGTGTATCGCTAAACCATGTACCAAAAGCAGCTTTTTAAGTGGAAAAGTAGCTTTTTTATCTTTCCACCGTGATTCCAAACAGGCTGTAATTTCCACAAGAAGATCCTCATGCCTTTTAGTATGATGGAAGAGGTTTTAATGAGAGTGGAATAGAAAGTGATTTTTAAAATATGTTTGGTATGTTGATGGAATTGGTTTATCAATTTTATTCAATTTGTCAATTTATCTTGAGGAGCCCAAGAGTGCTCATGGAGTTTCTGTTGAGGTCATGAAGTGCTCAGTGAACAACAGAATGTTTTAGATTTGATGGAGTCAGAGGCAAAGTAGTGTGGATTTAAGAGTGTGAAACCCCCAATTCTCAGGAAAGTGGAACTTAGTTCCATGCGTTTGGGTGTGGAACCTAACTCCATTACATTTGATGGAACCCACTTTCCCATGCCAAACACACAAAATAATAAGTTCTGCTTCCATATCTGTTCCTCCAATTCAATGTTATCAAGCGAGGCAGTAGTCTTGAAGGAACTTGTAATGGCAATATTTTCATGCAACAAAAAATTTGTCATTTCTCCTCAATTCATCTCCATCCAAAATTTTTTTATCCATAAATAATTTTGTATAATAAAATTACTTTTCCTTTTTAATAATCCTTTTTCTTGTCCAAATATAATTAAGCCTATATTGTTCTATTTCTATCTAGTACATTGATTTCCCCCCCCCCCCCAAACATAATACCTTATTATGCTTTAATTACTTTTTTCTTACTCCAAGACGCATTTTTTATCTGTAATTTCTTTATTATCTATATTGGATCCAAAAACATGGTGAAAAAACATATTTAATCTAAAATATACTGTAAGACGCATAGAAGGGAAAAATATGTTCAGGATCTTATTCTCACAAAATAGAATGAAGAGTGTGTTATTACATTGTACAAGGGAACTTTATATGGGCGCCAATCATAAGTCTATTGGGCCTTGTAATTACTACACAACGGCCCACTTTAAGATAAAACTAAAACCAACTAATTTTTACACTCCCCCTCAAGTTGGGGGCTATATATATCCATTGTTCCTAACTTGCCCAGTAAATTGACTTGTATATCTTTTGACATAGCTTTAGTTAGAATGTCAACTTCTTGATCTGCAAATTTCACATGTTGCAGATTAATCAGCTTCTGCTCCAATTCTCTAATGAAATGTAGGTCTATTTCTATGTGTTTGGTTTTTTCATGGAATACTAGGTTTGAGGCGATGTGAAACGCAGCTCGACTGTCACAATAAACATTCAAAGCATTGGAATGATCAACATGCATTTCTTTTAAAAATCCCACGATCCACACTACCTCACTCACAACAAAACCGAGTGCTCGATATTTTGCTTCGGCGTAAGATTTCAAAACCGTGTGTTGTTGCTTGGATTTCCATATCACTAGAGAACCTCCCAACTTCAATAAGTATCCCATAATAAACCTCTGAGTGGTGTTGCATGACCCCAATCTGAGTCACAGTAGCAATTTAATGTCAGACCTCCTCTTGAGCTTATGAGTACGCCAACTCCAGGACTCTATTTTAGATATGTGACAACATTAAGAACTATTGCCATGTGTGTTTTGGTAGGAGCTCTCGTATATTGGCTGAGTGTTTGCACAGAAAAAGAGATATCAGGTCGGGTTATAGTTAAATAAATTAAACGACCTACCAATCTTCTAAATTTCTCTGGATCTCTTAAGAGGTCCTCCTCTTTGTCTCTCCCTTCTTCATAGGCTATAAGTTTTAGATTTGGTGCCATCGGTAAACTGAGTGGCTTGCAGCCACATAAACCTGTATCACAAAGCAAATCCAATATATATTTCCTTGGACACAATACTATTCATTTCTTGGATCTAACAATCTCAATTTTAAGGAAGTACTTCATTATACCTAAGTCTTTAATTTTAAAATTCTGGTGCAAGAAATCTTTTACCTCTTTTATTCACTTGTTTGAACTTCCAGTAATTAGCATATCATCTACATATACTAATATAAAGACAACACCATCAGCATAGTTCTTAACAAATAGAGACTAAGCATGCTTACTTCTTTTAAATCCAAAATCAAGCAATGCCTTAGACAATTTCTGATTCTATTGCCTTGACGCTTACTTGAGTCCATATAGGGACTTCTTCAATTTGCAAACCATATTCTCCCCCTTGGTTTGAAAACCCTAAGGTACGGTCATAAAGATTTCTTCATTTAAATCTCCCTGCAAAAATGCATTGTCCACATCCATATGGTAAAGTTCCTAATTACTTATTGTTGCCATTTTCAAAATGATTCAAATAGTGGCCATTTAACCACTAGTGAAAAGATTTCATGGTAGTCTATCCCCTTTCTTTGAGTGTATCCCTTAGGGTCTGTTTGGTGTGAGGAATTTGAAGGGGAAGGGAGGGGAAGGAAATTTTTTATGAGTTGAATTTTAAAAGATTGAAGAAGTGGGGTAATAAAATTTTAATAAAGAAAATATATAAGATAAAAGAGTTAGAAAAATTAATTAAAAATTTTTAACCTCACTTCTCTAATTTTTTTAAATTCAACTTAAAAATTTTTTCCCTCCGCCCACTTTCCTTCCCCTCCCCTCAGACCAAATAAGCCCTTAGCCACCAACCTAGCTTTATGTTTTTATACCTCATCATTGGACTTATCCTTAATTTTGCAAAACCCACTAACAGCCTATAGCCTTCTTTCCTTTTGGTAGAAGAACTATGTCCCAGTTTTATTATATTCTAAAGAACTTATTTCTAGGTTCATGGCCTTTACCCATTTATCATTCAAAACAACTTCATTATAAGTTTTTGGTTCAGTAATGGAATCCATATTAGCAAGAAAACAAAATTGTGATGATGATATATTCAAATAGGAAATATGGTTGTCAATTGGATACAAGTATTTACCCTTTTGGTCAACAACCTTATTTCCTTTGACAAGATTGCAAATATAGTCTTTAGCCTAGATTGGTGGATTTCTAGTCCTGGTGGTTCGCGGAGTGTGATGAGAAGGTGCTGGCTTGTCCTTGATGTGATTCTCATCAGGAATTTCGGGCTGTTCCATCGGATCATTTACATCTCCTTGTTCTTGTGCCCTAGGTAAATCTGTGTAACACTAAAAAAGGTCATTAGCATCATCATTGTCAAAGAAAAACATTTGCTGAAAATTCTGGAAATCCCTAGGGACTCCCCTTTGGTCAGGAGGCGTGCTATCTTTAAAAGGGAATTTATTCTCTTGAAAAGTAACATGCCTGTTGACCAAAATGTTCTTAGTTTTCAGGTTTAGGAGCAAAAAACCTTCTGATGTTCAGGATATCCTAAGAAAAAAACAAGGAATAGAATGAGATTGAAATTTATCTGTAACAGTCTAGTCAGTAGCATATGCTAAACAACCAAATACACGTAAATGAGAATAATCAGTAGAGTAACCATAAACCTTTTCGTAAGTTCAAAAATTTAAAGGTTTGGCTGGAATTCAACTAAGGAGATAGGCTGCCATTTTTATGCATTCTCCCCAATATCGAATAGGAAGGCCAATATGAAAAAGAAAACTTCTAGCAATTTGTAACAGGGATCGATGCTTTCTCTCAACAACCCCATTTTGCTCAGGGGTGTGAGGACAAGAGGTATCATGAATGATGCCTTTATCTGTAAGTAAAGCTTTAATGTCATGATTAATGAATTATGTACCATTATCGCTATGGATCTTTTTAATACTAGCAAAAAAACTGATTAGATATGTAAGCAACAAAGGATGTAATATGCTGGACAATCTCATTTTTATGTCTCATTAAAAAAACCCATGTTGCCCTAGAAAAATCATCTACTATAGTGAGAAAGTAACGATAACCTTGCTGAGTGGGATGCTTATAGGGTCCCCAAACATCCATATGCAGTAATTCAAAACATTATTTGCTTTTAATGAAGTTAGAAGGAAAAGGAAACTTTGTTTGTTTAGACTGAATGCAAATTTCACATTCTTTATTCAATGGTATACTGTTCTTATTTACAATGCTTATATGCTAAAGAACAGAAAATGGTGTATGGCCCATTCTATGATGTAATAACTAGATATTACAAATTTCCTTTTCATGAACACGTGAATCAACAAAATTCATATTATTATTTCGTATGGAGGCTTTTACAATGCAGAATTTATAATCCATTCACTAATCTACCACCCGCCTTCATCTTTCCACCCTGAAGGCCCTGCATTAATCAATAGTCAGGAAAGAAAACAACCATGCTTTGTTGCTCTTTAGTTAGTCTAGGTACTAATATCAAATTAAATTGTAATTGTGGAGCATATAAGACATTTTCAAGTTTAAATTCATCTGAAAATTTGATACTTCCTATATGAGTCACAGCAACTCTATTTCCATTAGGTATCTTAATATTAGTGATGGGTCCTGGAAGGCAGTATATATATTTAAAAGAGATAATTCACCTACCGAATGTGTTGTAGCCCCATAATCTATTACCCAATGTGTGCGCATATGTATAGGAGAAAAATGAGAGGAATTAGCCAAACTTGTACCCATAAGTGCATGCACTGTCATGCTTGTTTTTGAGTCCTTGCACAGAAATTTAAGGAGGTGCTGGTAGTCTTCTTGAGTGAATGTGGGGGAAACCACATTTGCTGTATGTGTGAGCCCATTTCCTTCATGTGAATGATCTGTAGAAGATCAACTCATAATAGCTTCTTAAGGCTGTCGAGGTCTATTTCCTCTAAAGTCAGGAGGAAAATTGATAAGGTGCCAGCATTTATTCTTATTGTGGCCCCTTTTGCCATAGTATGAACAATTAGGTGCAGGTCCACCTCTTCCTTTACCTCAGTCGTGACCTCTTCCTTTGGCTGCCATTGCCGCTCCCTCACTAAGATCATCCCTAATTCTATGTGTGATTGATTTTTGTGCCTCATCCTCAACTATCATGGCTAAGGCCTGATTAATTATAGGTAACAAACTTATTAGGAGAATTTGACTCCTAGTTGCACTATAACTATCATTCAAGCCCATTAGAAACTGCAAAAGCTTTTGTTGTTGAGTTCTTTCAATGTATACCTTTGATGTCTCACATTTGTATGAAGGAAGCAGGAGTAGAGCATATTACTCCTCCCACAACTCTTTCAGTTTTGTGTAATAAGAGGATACAAAGGAGCTACCTTGTCGGTGCAAACTAATTTCTCGATGGAGTGAGAAGATAGGGAGACCCAATAACCTTGTCGAATCTCTCTTGCAAATCCTCCCAAACCAGTCGAGAATCTTGGAAAAAAAATAATGCTATCTGCAAGATCCCTTGAAACAAAATCTAACAACCAAGAGAGCACTACCGCATTACATCTTTCCCATTGATCTTGCAAACGTTCCTTTTGAGCCTCCTTTTTGCAGGATCTATCCACAAACCCAAGTTTGTGTTTTCCTCGGAGAGCTATTCTTATGGCTTGACTCCAAATTATATAATTCTCACTCCTAGTAAGAACTTGAGGAATGATTGTTGACCCTTGTATATCCGACAGATGTAGATATAATAGGTGGGTGAATTTCAGACCATCAATGCTGGTGTCTTCGCTATCTTTTCTGGTTCCAATAATAATAACACAATATAATGGTTAATGCATTGATTATGTTTGATTTTCCTTTATGTCGTTCTTGAATGCCTTCTTTGACTTTCTTCGGTAATTCGCTTATCGAGTTGCAGAAGATGAAGAAATCTCCGAAAGCTCAAGCACTTTTCTGGATTTCTTGTATGATGTTTCTGAATCTGAGTTGAGCGTGATTAGCTCAAAAAACCCCATCGATCGCATTCAAGAGTGAGGATAAATCTCGAATCTTCATGAATCTTGACCGTGAGTGTTGCAGTAAATTCGGGGAAGGCTAAGAACTCAAACACTGTCCGGTTTTCTTCCCTTGATTGATAGCAAATCTGTCGCCAAGATCAGAATATCTATCCCATAGATTCAATCACTTTCTCGATCTATCTGGAGAGATTTTCTTTCTTTACGAGACCTAAAGTTAATTGCCTTCAAGTCTCGAGACATCTAATTGAATCGGGTCACAATTCTTGGACCATGTGCTTTACCCACCTTACCTTGTGTTCGGGTTAGGCCCACTGTGACAGACTCTTCATTCCATCCTGCTCTGATGCCATGTAAGACACGTAGAAGGGAAAAATATGTTCAGGATCTTATTCTCACATAATAGAATGAAGAGTGTGTTATTACCGGGGCGAGGGTCGTCTCCATTTCCCTTACCGTCTATTTCTATCTACTTCTTTATTCTCACTATCAGATTAACTTTAAGCGGTTGAGATTCAATATCCTATAAAAATTAAAAATTATACATAGAATTTTTTTAATAAAAGTATAAAGATATAAACTAGTTATATCAAATTTTAATGATTTAAATTTATTTATATACATTTTTGTTATTTAATATTATAATAATATTTTTATAGGATATTGAATCTCAATCATTCATAGTTAATCTAACAATGAGAATAAGCATAAGATTTTCCCAAAAGTGTGCCCAACACATTTTTCAAGGGCCAAAAGTAACTATGGACTTCTAAAATAGGCGTAAAAATATACATTGACCATGACTATTTGTTTGAATTTTTTGACTGAAAATGATGACATTGAGGATCACGTGGATGATTAAGAAATAACTTAGAAAGAAATACTTACATACTTTAAGAGTATCACATCATCTGAACTCTGACTAATGAAAATATAACAACTCAGATCATTTTAATTATAGTCGGTTGATGACTCATCTAAAAAAATTTAAATTTTATCTTATTTTTAAGAAAAAATTGGTTCATCATTTTGTTTTATTTTTTTAAAGTTGATATTTTTTTTCTTAAAAATATGATAAAATTTGAATTTTTTTCAAATGAGTCATCATCTAACTATGATTAAAATGATATGAGTTGTTATGTTTTTGTTGGACATAGTTTAGTTGACATGGTATTCTTGTAGTATGTAAGTATTTGTCCAACTTGGAATAATAATTTGCTGACTGGGCAAGGGAAATTAATTTCCACCTAACCCCTTATCTCCACATCATCACTTCTTTTGCAAGAGAGAGGGAGAAGAAAGGAGAGAAATACTTACATACTTCCGGATCGCCACCTCATCTGTACTTTAACTAATTTAAATAAAACAACTCACCTTATTTTAATCCTACATGGCAGATAGATGAGTCATATGGAGAAATTCAAATTTTATTATTTCTAAAAAATAACAACTCATGGGAGGGAATTGCGTCTTTTGTTTTCTAAATTATAAAGTTTATGTTTTTCAAAAATATAAAATTTGAATTTTTTCAAATGACTCATATGTCATGTAGGATTAAAATAAAATGAGTTGTTATATTTTAATTAGTGAGAATACAGATGAGGTGACACTTTGGAAGTATGTAAGTATTTCTCAAGAGAGGAAGGGTTATGTGGAGATAAATGGTTAGGTGGAAATTAATTTCTTTTGCCTAATTAGCAAATTATTATTTTAGGCTGTTTCTTTATCATCCTCGATGTCATCATTTTAAATCAAAAAATTCAAACAAAAGGGCAGTTAATATGTATTTTTGCATATATTTTAAAAGTTTATAGTTACTTTTTTACCTTCAAAAAAAATTTGTGTCAGGCATAATTTTGGGGAAATATCATGTGTATTTTTGCACATTAACCCTTAAAATATTCAAATAAACAATCACTGTGTATGTTTACATATATTTTGAAAGTTTATAGTCACTTTTAACTCTTAAAATATATTTGGTGTTAGGCGCATTTTTTTTAAAAAAATCTCATGTATATTTTTATAGCTTTAACCTATGAAAATAACCAAGAACAAGAGCACCACTATGGCTTCCTGGCCTATGGTAAGACCTAGATATCATGGGCCAACTTTTACTTTTTTTTTTGGGCCAATCTTTTACAGTCAAGGAGGTAAAAGGATATGAGAAATATATTATTGTGGGCCCAAACATTTCTTGGGCATTATATTAAGCCTATGGATGGTTTGGTAACGCTATTCATAACCTTGAATTGTACACTTTGATCCGGCAAAAAAAAAATATTGTACACTTTGAGGACAAAAAGAAAAAAACTTGTCCACTTTCTTATAACTTCTAGGAATAATCAATGGGAGTTGGTCTAAGTGGTAAGTGGTTTGGTTTTGCTTAAGCAAGGTCTTGGGTGGGTCGGATCCGGATGTAGTAGGGGCAAAGCTCCGTTGAACCGGATGGGCAATAAAAAAAAACTTCTAGGAATATCTTTTTGGGCCGTAATTTTAGGAAAAAATATTTATAGGCCACAAGTAAGAAAATAAAAAAATCATGTAGGTCCCAAAAGTTTTAGGCCTTGATGTTTTTCACCTTTTTAAAACAGTTTTATAAAATTGTTTTGACAAAAAAATGTTTGGATAGTTCATTTAAAAAATTACATTTGAAAACAAAAACTACTATATTAAAACATTGGGAAAATCCTAGATAAATACCTTTTGAATTAACAAAACCCCCAAAAGTCTATTATAACATGATAATGACAGAAAAGTGCTGAGGGACCTTTCAGGGATAATGAAGTGTTGTTTAAAAGACCAAAATGCCCTTCTTTTCATTTGTGTGACATATGAGGTGGCTGTTGTGGACAAAAACCAAAGAAAAAAAAAGAAACACATTCGAAGGTGTGTGTACAGCATCGTTGAAGGTGAAGAGCGAGGAATCAAGGTTGAATCGGACAAGTGTAAGTAATTTTCTGAGAAACATAATATTTTTGAGATGAATCGGACTATATCCATCTTATGATCATTGTTCATTTTGGTGTTTATTCCGTGTTGTTCGTTGGGTCAGAAAGGTGCATGAACAGTAAAAAAAAAAAAGGGCAATCACGTGGTGTAACGAAGCTAACTTATTTGGGGTTGTCAATGAGGGGTATGGAGTGACAATGTTGCTAGGATTGTAGATTATTTATGGCAGTTTTGGTTGTGGGTAAGTGGGTTTATTGGTTGAGTGGGAATAAAGGTTCGGACTTGACGTACCTACGGCGACATCGAATGACAATGGTGGTGGGATTGTGGGTTATTTATGTGTTGGGTCTTGTTAGCTGTGAGAGGGAGCATAATGAAGAGGTTTTTGATTTGAAATAGGTAGCATTGAATTGATGAAATAGGTAGCATTGAATTGATGTAACTTGCATAACTTAATAGATGACAAGGAAATAGTGTTGCTCAATCGTTTGGCACATGTTGTTGTGAGTTAGTGATTCTTGTCAAATCCATTACAGACTTTGTCAACACCTTTACCATTGTTGTGAATCCCAAAACAAATTCTGTTAAGAGCAGCAGTAAGTTAGTGAATGCCATATATATTGAGAAATGAATGATGTCATGACATGGGTGTGGAGTTGGAGGTTAAATAGTTAGTAAAGGCTTAACATTGTTATTAATTTGAAATCTGAATTCTTTGTTGCAGGTTATCATGCAACATGACATCAAATATTCAAGCAACACCTTCTTTAAAGTCACTGATATGTTTTTTCCACATTGGGGGGGAGTTTGTAAGTAATGTTGAAGGTGAAGATAAATATAGTGGTGGGAGAGTGAGGGAAAAATCAATGAAGGAGGGGATGAGAATTGAAGAATTGAGGGTAATGATAGGAGAATGGTTTGGTGTAGATGGGCATAGGTGCGACATTAAATACACTTTGAAGTTTGATGAAAAGATATTAGTAGATCTCATTGATGATTCTGAAATGGAAAATCTGTTTTATTATAATGATAGCAGTGCACATGTGTATGTAGCATGCAAAAGAAGTGATCATGAAGAAAGGGCAATGGATGACATAGAAAGGCAAGTGTCAGTTATTTTGGTTACGTAAAAAGTTTGTTGGTATAGTGTTAGTGGTAATATGTATTCACAACACTTGTTAAATATCCATGCAAGGTTGATGAATTATTGGGAGCTGTGGAGCAAATGTCGCACATTGATGAGGATGTGTGTTATGGATTGAATGATGAATGTGTAGAAAATGAGTGGAATGCAAGACCTCTTCTTAGCCTTCCTAGCCTTTCATGTGTAGTTGAGAGTGCCCCAACACCGTTACCAGAGATGAGCTATAAGAAGTGGAAGGATTTGTTGGTAGGAGTAAATCAGATGTTTGCACATGCGGATGATTTCAAGAAGGTGCTGCACAAGTTGGATCCCTTCACATATTTTGGTTGGAAGGGGTATGGCATTTATGAAACTTTATGTAAGTACTGTTTTTAGGTTAAAAATAGGTTATATCATGGGAATGACAAGATAACATTAGGTGCTAGTGGAATCGTAATGTTCACTTGTCATTGGCCAGGTTAAAGCAAAGTTGCTGTCATGAACAATCTGGTGTTTTGTAAATTCCATTACTGGACTTGTAATTCCCATTACAACTCTTGTTAATGATGACAGCTTATTGTAATTACAGTAGACATGAAGGAACACCTTATTTTGCGTTAATGACTTCTATGCATTGGGACTTGCTGGAATCCGTAATGTTAAAATTATTTTTTCACTATGCTGTCAGTCAGAATCTGGTGTTTTGTAAATTCCATTACTGAACTTGTCATTTCCATTGAAATAGTTGTTAATGATGACAGCTTATTGTAACTACATCTTACATGAACGGACACCATCTTTTTGGATTAATGACTTCTATGCAATGGGTGTAGGTGTAGTGGGTAATGTTAAATTGTCATTTGGACCCTTTACTTGCAAGTTGTCATAGTCATTTGTGGTTTTTGTCAATGTTAGAATGAAACTTGTCATTCCCATTATGAAACTTGTCAATACCATTATAAAACTTGTTATTCCCATTGGGAAACTTGTCAGCGGTCTCCCCTTCTGGAGAATGCTTAATCACTGATATAATAAAGTGTTAGAGTGATTAGAATCAATAAGAACAAGTTATACAAAATTTCAATGATTCTCAGAAGTTTCAAGGTGATACTCTGTTTTTCATGAAGAACAAGTATGCATTATCTTGACTATTCATATGATAATCTTTTAACTATTCGAATAACATATGCATTATCTTGACTATTCATATGATAATCTTTTAACTATTCAAATAACATATGCATTATCTTGACTATTCATATGATAATCTTTTAACTATTCAAATAACATATGCATTATCTTGACTATTCATATGATAATCTTTTAACTATTCGAATAACATATGCATTATCATGATAATTATTTGACTATTCGAATAGTATACTATTAAGCATACTATTCAAATAACAATTTGACTATTCGAATAATCCATAGTATTAAATCACATGAATCTTTTCAACCCAACTTGATATCTTCTCTCTTTGCTTGACTAATCTACAAGATATTTCACATTAAACACAGTAGTTAGTCAACGTAGAAGATAAATACATTATGTAAACTTTTTGCTCTCAATAATTAATATCTATATTTGACATCATCAAAACTAATCATATCCAACAGTCATTCTCATTATGAAACTTTTCAATACCATTATAAAACTTGTTATTCCCATTGTGAAACTTGTCAGCGGTCTCCCCTTCTGGAGAAACACTTTCAGTGATTGCTTGGTGAGCCTTACTTGTCATTCCCATTATGAAACTTGTCAATACCATTATAAAACTTGTTATTCCCATTGGGAAACTTGTCAGCGGTCTCCCCTTCTGGAGAAACACTCAGTGATTGCTTGGTGAGCCTTACTTGTCATTCCCATTATGAAACTTGTCAATACCATCATAAAACTTGTTATTCTCATTAGGAAACTTGTCAGCGGTCTCCCCTTCTGGGGAAACACTCAGTGATTCCTTGGTGACCCTAACTTGTCATTCTCATTATCATTCTCGTCAATACCATTAATGAACTTGTTATTCTCATTGGGAAACTTGTCAGCCGTCTCCCCTTTCGCTGTTAACACTCAGTGATTCCTCGGTGACCCTAACTTGTCATTCCCATTATGAAACTCGTCAATTACATTATGGAACTTGTTATTCCCATTGGGAAACTTGTCAGCGGTCTCCCCTTTTGGGGAAACACTATGACACACAATATTTCATCATTTTCCTGTTTCTTGTATAGTACAAGTGCATATTCGCATAGGGACTTAGAATTTAGTATATTCAAATACACAATAACATTACATGGAAAAGCACACTGCTATGAAGAGGTATACAAGATCATTTACAAAAATATCAACTTTACAATGTCACCCCAAAATGCAATGCTTGGTGAACACGTTACACAACCAGGGTTACTCTCTTCACAACAATGGTTATTTCAAAAATAAACAAGTGTTAATGGAAGAACAAAAAGTTACATTAAGAAAATAATTTCGTCAATCACTCATATCCTATTAGTCAGCGTCATTTATGCAGCCAGCAATCTCAATGCATCCTCCCTCTTCCTATTCATTTCATGGTTAACCACCCACCACATAAGGTCTCGCCTATATGCCCCAACCTCATCAGCACCGTAGTCGAATGTTACACCTGGCTTCCAATTGTTCAACCAAATTAGCACATGGACTCCACAGTCACGCCTGAAAGACACATGTGACATGAAAACACTCACAAGGATGCCACAGTAATGCTAAACCATATTATAAAATGCAAGCTAATTGTTTACGCTAACTGAAAGCATCTCAAAATATGTACTTTTTTCTTTTTCAGTACGCAAGGTTCTGGATTGAGACCTTTCACACAAGCCTGGATAACCTCAAGTAGCCTTACAATTAGTTCATCATTCAGTACCATTGCAGATTATATGACAAAGTACGCAGGGTTCACCGGAGAAGGAAAAAAGCCAGGTTAATATGACAAAGTAGCATTGCACTCACCCTTTGCGCAAATATGCCTTGGCTAGTTCATCATTCAAGTCAATTGCCTTGTTCGCGTCAGCAACAGCTTTTGCTCAATTAATTTACAATTAGTTGCAATAATACATAAATCTTATCCAATTCAATCATACAATAAACAAGAGCGCTTGTAGATACAAACGCAACCAAAAGGCTAAACCAACACACAAAAGCTCAGTCATTCAAAGAAACACGTGCACAGTGAAATAGAGTAACGAATAGACTGAAATTCAAAGCATCACTGAAGAGAAAGAACCATACCTAGCACCCACTATACCACAACTTATCAAGGAAATTACATAATCTTCTAGGAGAACCAACTACCTTAAACAAATTTCCTATCTCAACTATAAAAAAGAACGAATACAAGCACAAGCGTATCCACTTAATAGATCTCCCACATAAAAGAAAATTCCATGTTCAGCACTAGAGAATGGCGAGACAATCGAACACAAGTATTTTGGAATCACGCCGAGAACGAAGCTCGGTTTCCAAGAATCACTTTTTCGCTCACACCAACATTTGCACAAGACAATCGAACACAAGCATTTTGGAATCGAACATAAGCACGACGAGGAGGAGAAATCGAACACAAACCTTAAACGGACAAACCAACCACTGAAAATTCCCTCACCCACATCGACGTTGCCGGCAGCACTAGAGAATGGCACACACAAGAATTTCTGATTTGGGGACGGCGACACCTAGGGCTCCACCAGTGTTTCTATGAGAAATGAAAAGACTTAGAGCCTTCTCTTTACCGAAATCGAACAAAAGCACGATGAGGAGGAGATATCGAACACAAACCTTAAACGGACAAACCAACGATTGAACATTCCCTCACCCACATCGACGTCACCGGCAGCACAAGAGAGTGGCACACACAAGAATTTCAGATTTGGAGACGGCGACGACACCTAGGGCTCCGGCACTGAATGTCGAACGAGTGAAGTGAAGGAATGGTTCAGTGAGAAATGAAAACAATTAGGGCGCACTCTTGACCGTGAATGTCGAGCGACTTAAGGGGCATTTTTGTCTTTTAAACAACACTTCATTATCCCTGAAAGGTCCCTCAGCTCTTTTTTGTCATTATCATGTTATAATAGACTTTTGGGGGTTTTGTTAATTCAAAAGGTATTTATCTGGGATTTTCCCTAAAACATTTTGATTTGATATGACTTCAGTATTTATTTGAAAACCAAAAACCATAAAAATTGTTTTAACATCAATGTAGATTAAAAAAAAAAGGAGAAAGAGAATTGTTTGATTTACTTATTTTATATAATTGATATTGACATCATTTCTTATAGTTAATATCTTATTATTGGGATACAACAACACCTAATTTGATGTTAATCCTCCTTCTACTTTTTGTTGAGAAAAATAAAAAAGAACCCCCCTAAGACCACCACCTCCGGCATCCCTTTTCTCCCCTTACCACCGTACCGACCACCCTTCTGTCTGGAAACTCCCAACCATCCCATCCTAAACCCAATTCCAAGGTCTTCTTCCAATTTTCCGTAAAAAGAAGTGGATTAAAATTAAATTAGGAGTTACATTTTGATTGGTTGACTGATATAATTTTTTTTATATTATAAATTTAAATATGCTTTGTCAGCATTTAATTGATGAGTCAGTGTTTTCCATTAAATAATATTAACGGTGTTGAGATTGAGATATTAAAAATATCATTTTTTTAACTTAAGGGAATAAATTGAAACCAGTGTAAACTTATAGCACCAAAAATACATTTTAGCCATTATATGTGTGTGTATATTGATTTGGTTAAGGATTTCTCCTTTTGAGTCTTAGAGAGTAATGTGTTTTTGCCTCTCCTAATAAATGTGTTTCTCAATATTTGAATTTGTGTTCTTTCCTCTTGCCGGGTAAGGTCACTTACCACTACCATTATATATTTTTTTAATAAGTTTTAATTAATAGTCTTTTAACAACATTAGGGTGCCTGATTAAGAATTTGTTAAGTTGAAATGCCTGAATTTGGATTTTGTTATTTCAGTTGGATTAAATTGGAATTTTCTTAAAATTATTTTAGTTTTTTTTAGTTTTTAAATAAAGATTAATTTCTTGGGTTAATGTGCAAATCTAACCATAATGTTTTCTCAAAATTGCACTTTGCACCATAAAGTTTAATTGAATGCAAAAATACAAATAAACTTTTTAAATGGGACAAAATAAATAAAACTATTAATTTGGGTAAATTGTTTGTTACTTTATGTTTGTGAGGCGCACAGAATTTCTTTTTCTATAAAGTAACAACATTCCAAATTAATGATTTGTTATTTTTTCAACATTTTAAAAAATATGTGTGTATTTTTACACCATTGAAAACTTTAATGCTATGTTTAATAGCAGTGAATTAAGGTTAGATAAGTGACAGTGAAAGTAAATTCCATAAGTTAGGTTATTTGGTTGGTGGGAGTTCACTTCCTTAAAAAAATGATGGAAGTGAGTTTCTTAGGTATACCTATTAAACTCATCTCACTTCCCTGGAAGTGAAATATTTTGGAAGTTATTGCCCCAAGTTATGAAATATCTAGACTATCTTGCCCCTACCCAATATAAACAGAAAACCCTACACTTGCATTCAAGACTGTAGCTGCACCTCACATATCACTCTGCTCCAAGGGAATGAAGGCAGCAGACGTCATGGGGTAGGCCAGCGGACGTCGCGGAGGAGCACAGCGGACATCACGGCCAAGGTCAAAGCACCACTTGGCAAAGCACATGGGAGAGGAGAAGGACGATTGATAAAGATAATTTTCCATATATATATATATATTTGATATGTACTTGCGATTTTCTGGGTTTTGCTTCATTTGAAGACATCATTTTCTGGGTTTCATATATACATATAAGGGTTTGTTTATTTTGTTCATATATATATATATATATATATATATATTTGTGTGTGTGTGTGTGTTTGATGTGGCTTCTATCACTTTGAGCTTAGATATCACACTCTGACTTTGATTATTGTGAAGCAGATTGTTTTCCCTTGTTTTCTCACCAAGCATATTGTTTTTTTATATATTTTTGTTTATCAAAATATGATTGTCGTTCAAGCTGTTCCTCTATGAAGAGGAAAAATATTAGCATAACTCTGCTGGTCTCCGCCGCGACGTCCGTTGCCTTCGTTCTCTTGGAGCAGAGAGCAAGGTGTGAGGTGCGGTTGTAGTCTTGAATGTGAGTGTAGGGTTTTCTATTTATATTAGGGTAGGGGTAAGATAGTCCAAATATTTCATAACTTGGGGTAATAATGTTCAAAATATTTCACTTTCAAGGAAGTGAGATGAGTTCCATGAGTCTACTCAAGAAACTCACTTCCGACTTCTGTGTGAAAGTGAACTCCTATCAATCAAATAGTTCAACTTGTGGGATTCACTCCCACTTCTACTTCGCTGACTTTAGTTCACTGTTACTAGAGCTGGGAATCAGGGTCGGCCCGGCCCTACAGGGCCGGCCCTTGACGGGCCAGGGCTTAACAGGGCCGGCTCTAAAGGGCTCGGGGTCAGGAAAATTGAAGTTTTTCAAAGCCCGGCCCGAGAGTATCAGGGCCAGGGCCGGCCCGCAGGGCCTAGAAGTCCTTTTCACAATATTTAACTATTTTTCCTACGTATTTTCCCCAGAGAGATATAATTAGTAAATAACAATGATTAAAGTTCTAATTTAATACATAAATGTTGTCAACATTAAGATTTAAATAGCACGTCTCTTGCAACAAACAAACACAGTTACTAATGTATAATCAAAGGTAAAATCATGTCTATAAATAACTCACACAAAAGCCAAAGTATAAAAAGGCAAGAAGCTAAATACTCTAATATCTAAGCAACATGAGTATGACGACTATCATTTTCATCTTCTTCGCCACTATCATCAATTTCAAGGACATTTGATTGTGTTTCACTTTGAGTAGTAAGTTCAAGTAGTCAAATAATCACAACCTCCATCAAAAATCATACTCCATCAGGGAGAAGAGTATATAATATGATTTTATTCTAAATAGGCAGAACAATATACTCAAAAATCACAATATGATTCAATTAGACAAAACAATATACTCAAAAATCATACTCTATACAATATGAGGATAGAGTGACATATAGATCAATAAGGCAATTCAAAAATGTAACATGGTTCCCTTTCTAAGAAAAAAAAAAAAAGATAAACGGGCTTAAAGGGCCGGCCCGAGGCCCTCCAGGGCCGGCCCTTTTAAGCCCGAGGCCCTAGAGGGCCGGCCCTTTTAAACCCGACTTCCTTTTCAGGCTACAATTTACAAGCCCAGCCCTTGAAGGGTCAGGGTCTAAAAAGGCCGGCCCGACGGGCTCGGCCCGTTTTCCCGGCTCTAACTGTTACCAAAGATGGCATTAGCGTTTTGTTCGTTGAGTTTGTGGGTTATGGGGATTATTAGATTTTGTGGCTTTTTTTTTTTGTTTGATTTATGGCCTTTGGACTTATATTTTGTGGCATTCTTTCTGAAATCGTGTAATCGTGGCTTGTCTTCTCGGGCATATTTTTTTTCATGAAAAGTGAGTGCATTGATTTTATTGAGTTGATGAAAATCGATGGCTTGAGAAATTTCGGACACATTTCTTTCCCTTTATGCTTCCTTTTACAGCTTTTTGTTTGCTAAAAGGGTTAATGGGTAATTTTGCCTTAGAAATTATTCCGAAAGGTAATTTTGTCCAGTCTATTATTTCAATTAATTTTTATTATTAATTGATTAAATATGCTAACAGCTTACATATTATTTATATCATTTTTGTTAAGGTGTAAATTTGTTCTAAAAGTTTTAAATATAACTTTGAAAAAAAAAATAAAGTAGATGACACATAGACTTCCAAGGTAAATTTCCATCTTAATAAAAATAATGTATGAATTGTCAGCTCAACATATTTGACTAAATAATGGTCAAA
The DNA here is from genome assembly GCA_963855925.1 of Inga laurina. Classification (NCBI taxonomy): domain Eukaryota; kingdom Viridiplantae; phylum Streptophyta; class Magnoliopsida; order Fabales; family Fabaceae; genus Inga; species Inga laurina. Next base: position 11,149,590 of record OY979702.1, read on the forward strand.
ATTAATTAGGATAATGACTAGGACAAAATTATTTCCCAAAAAACTTTCGGGATAAAATTACACTTCGGTGATAACTTTTGTGACAAAATTATTGCTAATGAAAACACTCAAAGAAGAAAAATCCGACCGGGACGCCTTTGGACAGGAATTGTATTAAAATTAAAAATAGTAAAAAAAAAAAAGCTATGTGAAGGTGTAATAAATAAGATATTTTTAAAAAATGTCGTTAATTAGGCGTGTAAGTAAAAATAAGATTTTTCTAGTCCAGGCATCCTGTTAAATAATAATATTAAATTAGTTAATATGGTTCAAAAAAATAGTTAAAATATTAAATTGATTATATGTATTATTACAATCACTGTTAAATTTATCAATACAATTATGCAAATCCCATTGCCGAATAACGATATTGGTTCAAAACCCCTGATACAAGAATTTTATTAATTAATAATAGTAATAGTAATGAGTAATTATATATATTTTTTTGCCAATAAAATAAATAATAATTGTTTCGTTTCCTTTTCTTATAGACTGGCTTGTAATTCTAATCAAGTGGCTAGGTTCCTTACTTCCCCGCGAGCTGCTGCAAGTATCAAGCACCGCGGATCCTTCTCTGCCCTCGTGGATCTCAAGGTTTTTAGCAACGTTTCTGAGGATTTCTAATTCTTGAGGTTTGTTCGGTACTTCTCTCGCTTTGCATTCTTGCTTTCACTCGGTTCTTGATCGGGTTTTCCCTGACTCATTTTCTTTCTTTGATTCTCGTTATTGATTATGCCAATTAGTACTATAGTGTGTTTCCCATCACTAGCCTTTTTCTGCAATGGTTCTCTTATATCTAAGTTTGCCGGACTTGTGATTCGCTATCCAATCTCCTTTCCCTCCCCATTGTCCCTTCTCTCTGTCGGTTGGTCCCGAAAGCTTCGGAATTAGTAATGAGTTTGAAATTCAATCGAATCTCTATGAATTTCCGTTTTAAATTGTATCAAATTTGCTAAAAAGAGAGGTAATCTTGTTTGTGGGTTTAAAAATTGGCATCATTCAGACTATCATTAGGTCTTCCATTCATCTCTGTTATGTCTCCATGGTACAGAAGGAAAAGGGATAGTCATCCTTTCTGCCAAATTGCTCAGTCATAAGCTTGTGTTTTGAAACTTTTTATTTTTTTTTGAAAAAATGCTGATATGAGATGCTTACTGCTCTACTGATGAGAATTGTAAATAAACAAAAGACAATGGTGTTAATTCAGGTTTGCAGCTAGACTTTGTATTGTAGAAACTGAGCACAGGAAGTGGAAAATAATGCAAAATAGGGCTTGCAATGGGGTCCCTTCCTCAAATGCGCATCCTTTACTCATCAACCAATGCTTTGTGTCATTTGTCCTGGTTTTTACTGGCAAAAATCAGCATAAGTACTTCCTATGTGCTATACTTTGAGCAGAGAACTCAACTAGCGAAGTCCTGGATATTTTTCAACTATTCTAGCTCCTATTCCTTTATAAATATTTGATTATTGTCACTCAGGGGGTGTTTGGGGTGGCTCACCACATTTTGTTGCATCACATTACCTTGATATGTGTTTGACCGTCGATAAAACCTGACCTTGCTTGAATTGTTTTCTTTCAGAGCCATTTCTTTCAACATCTTGTATGATATCCGCCAAAATAATTTTTATTGCTAATTGTAATGTCAGGCATACTGGTTATTGACGTTTCTTGGATAAATGGTAATATATTCAGGGTAAATAGGTTATAAAATTGTCAGTTTCTGTTTGGATGAAATTCATTTGTAGGCACATATGATGTTAGGGAGGTTTTGAGGATTTTGTTTCTTTCTGTATTGGGTTGCTTTCCTGGTCTGGAATGCATATATGCTATTGAGTTTTATTAAGTCAACAATCAACACTTGCATCAACAGATTATGAAGGTCGTACTGATATAGGTTTAGATTTATTCAGATGTCTAAAGCTAATGATGTGGAAAACCCTTCTAAACTCGAGGTACAGAAAGGCATCGATGCCCCCTTGCCCTCTAGTAGCATTATCCAGGGAAACTGGTACAGTGCATTACTCCAACAATTTTCTGTATACGGAATTGCTGCTGGCTATTGCTTATCTGCATCTTTGCTCTCAATCATCAACAAATGGGCTGTCATGAAATTTCCTTATCCTGGGGCTCTAACTGCCCTCCAGTACTTCACCAGTGCAGCTGGCGTCTTCATTTGTGGACGGTTCAAGTTCATTGAGCATGACTCTCTGAACCTATTGACCATGTGGCGGTTTCTACCTGCAGCTATCATCTTCTACTTGTCTCTTTTCACCAACAGTGAACTACTCCTCCATGCCAACGTGGATACTTTCATTGTATTTCGATCTGCTGTTCCCATTTTCGTTGCAGTAGGGGAGACACTCTTCTTGCACCAGCCATGGCCATCTTTTAAGACATGGCTATCGCTAGGTACCATCTTTCTTGGAAGCGTGATCTATGTGCTGACTGACTACCAGTTCACAGTTATGGCTTATAGTTGGGCTCTGGCTTACTTGGTCAGCATGACCATAGATTTTGTTTACATAAAGCATGTAGTTATGACCATTGGTTTGAACACATGGGGTCTTGTGCTGTACAACAATCTTGAGGCTCTTCTACTTTTCCCATTGGAACTACTAATAATGGGTGAGTTGAAGAAGATCAAACATGAATTCTCTGATGAGTCTGATTGGTACTCTTTTCAAGTGATTTTGCCTGTGGGGTTGTCTTGCGTGTTTGGCCTATCCATCTCTTTCTTTGGATTTTCCTGCCGCAGGGCGATTTCTGCAACGGGATTTACCGTTCTTGGCATAGTGAACAAGCTGTTGACTGTTGTGATTAATTTAGTAATATGGGACAAGCATTCAACTTGGGTGGGTACAGTGGGGCTTTTGATTTGTATGCTTGGTGGGATTTTTTATCAGCAATCAACAAGCAAACCAAAAGCTCCAACACAAGTTACTGCACAAGAGAGTGATGAGGAACAACAGAAGCTGCTTGAGATGCAAGCTAATTCAGAGACCAACATCAAGGAAAATGAAACTGCAAAATCATAGGAGTCAATCAGAGAGATTATTTTTACTTCCTCCATTTGCACGATCCCTTACGTGTACATTGGTTTCACAATCATCATCTAATGTAAGTTATTCTTTCAAATTATATAGATGTGTATCCATGATTCTTTCTCCGCCTTCAATTCCATATGGATTTATTTGTTTTGTAGTGACCTTTATGTACTTTTTAGGAGGAAAAATTAACACCGAACCTTTGCCCATGAAATGTGAAGCAATTCTCAATTTGGTGCCTTTACTTTTCATTTTCTAAACTAAACCATCGTGTATATTAATTCTTACTTTGGCCATTTTGTTTTCGTGGGTGTTTCCGATTCAAGACAGGAATCAAAACATTGTCGTACCGCTCCAAATGTGAAATATTTCGAGTTTTCCCCCTTCTGTTTCTGGGATCTTACATTCATGTCGGTGTATTAATTACTCGCGAATGTCATGTACATTCTGTTTTACTCTTGCTCTTGAGTGGTAAGACAAGTTTTTGCCTACGTATAACTCTGCATTAGGGCTTTAAACTTTACCCCTCTGGCTCCATTTATAAGGCAGAGGGAGAAGAATTTTTTTGTCCTACTTATAAGCCATTCCATGAGCTAAGCTCCGCTTCCTATCTTTTCTCAATCTGGACCGTTTAGATTAAAATCTTAACGGTTCAGATTTAATATATTATAAAAATATTATTATTTGGACCGTTGAGATCTTAATCCAACGGCCCAGAATGAAAAAAGGACCGGAAGTGGATGGGAGAAAAGGATGGAAGCTGGATCTGCATCTCTCTCTCTCACACACACACAATTTCGGCTTTGACGAGTAAAGGATTTGGCATTGAGAATCGGATTATTTTATTAGTGTAGTTTTATAATGACTCCGTTATTTCCAACTTAACCTTTTATTATTTTTTTAGTGATTATTTCGCTCTTTACAGATTACAACTGTCTTTTGGATTTTATAACTAAGCTGTTAACTACCCCTCCCCATATCATTGTTAACAGACCCTGCATCAAAGTGAAGGACAAATCTTTTGAAATAATACGAAATCATTTCTACCATCATTTTAAAATGCTCATCATATTTTAAAAGAATTAGACTCACTCAAATGGTATTATAAATGTAAATAATTTTTTTTTTATCATATATACTTAAGGTAAGAGGGTTTTTCAGATTCATAAATTATAAAATCGTAATTCTGATATAAATATTGTAAAAGGAGGAGGAAAATATAAACATAAAGAGAATGATATATTTACCAACTTATAATTAGTTTCCTTTCCCTCTCATATCCTTCAACTAAGCAAAGTTCATAACTTCTTCTCTGATACCCCACCTAAATGAACCTCCCCTAACCTCCCGTTTGTTAAACCAAACACACCTTAAGATAGAGCTAATGAGGTTTAACATTTTCTTTAGTTTGTGTGAAACATATTGAAAGCGATTTATAAGTAGGACCAGATAAGTGTTACTTTAAAATACTTGTGCATTTGAATTTTGGTTAACCTGCTTATTTAGAAGATGAGATTTGATCTTTGAGAAAATTACTTCCAATTAGATATGACAATATTCGAATTCAATTCAATAAATATTGGTTATCAAATAATCATACAAAAAGAGAGATACATAGTTAACAGTTAACATAGATTTATTTGTTTTCTAATTTTTCAATTTAATTTTTTTAAAAAAAGAAGTAATTAAAATACTATATTTATTTTATGCTTTGTATCCATTAAAATAAAAATATTAGACAAAAATATAAGAAAATTTGAACTATCTATTCTTTGTTATAGACAGGTCAGGTTTAAAAATGAGCCACGTACTCAGCCGTGAGATTATTTTGGACCCAGGCAATCAAGCATTAACATCAAGAGCAAGCCCTCGTGTTGTTTAAATGTATTGAAGTTCAAATAAAAAAACAGAAAGTATTTAAGTGATTGAGGATTTCCAATTCCAAAATATAATCCATTTATTATTACTCCTCAATACCACAGGACTCCCCCATATAACGCAAAACCTAATTATTTAATTAATTTGAGTAGTTTGAATATGTTAGTTAAGTTAATTAATATTATATATTTTTTTAAAGGACCCTAATTATCTTTCTTAATTTTCCTTGTCTCCTTCTTGATTATTGATGAGAAAAATATAAATAGAGTTATTTTGAGGGAAAAAAATTGATAGACACATGAAATAGGGTTTATACTTAGAGTCAGCATCAATTATCTAATTAGGTTCTATATTAACGACATGAGGAGTAATAATTAAGTTCATGTTTCATGCCCAGGATTTTGAATATGCCTTTGAAAAGGTAAGAATTAAGGATTTGACCATCCATGGGATTACTTGACTATATTTATTCCACGTACGTACTATGTATGTCTTTCTTAATCCTTAACCAAGAAATTAACAACATTGTCTCTCTCTATACGTTGATTTCATAAGAATACAGATACAGCGGTCTAAAATCTAAACGAAGGAAAAAACTTTAAGGGCTTGTTTGGTCTGAGGGGAGGGGAGGGAAAGTAGGCGGAGGGAAAAATTTTTTGAGTTGAATTTAAAAAAATTAGAAAAGTGGGGTTAAAAATTTTTAATTAATTTTTCTTACTCTTTTATCTTATATATTCTCTTTATTAAAATTTTATTACCCCACTTCTTCAATCTTTTAAAATTCAACTCATAAAAATTTTTCCTCCCCTCCCTTCCCCTCCAAATCCCTCACACCAAACAGACCCTAAAGAGGAGTTTAAAACTTCCAACTTCTCATAAACGGCCAATATTCAATCAAAATCCTTTGAATTAATGTATAGTAAATAAAAAATAGGATTCTTTCCCCAATAAAAACCCACATTTTTACTATTTTGTATCATTATGTACGGAATTACAATCTATGTACTTTTTCAGACCTTGAAATACGTCTGCGTTTTACGCAACAAAATAATTTTGACTGTCTTAGTGTTCATTTGGAATAACTTATTTTTAGATAATAAATATTTATAAATTATAATTTACGGTATACAAGGTAAGTATGCGAAAGAAATTTTATCTTGGCTTGCGTAATAAACACTTATATTCAAAAAAATAAGTATTCCCAAACATGCACTTAAAGAGAAGCAATTATTCCATGTTCCTTCTAGAATTAAAATCTATGAAGCAATTATTCAATGTTTCTCCTAGTATTAGAATATATACTCCCTCGTGTATATTTTATAAAAACCTAAAATTTAAATTATCTTAGTTCTTTTTACAAAAACCCAAAATTTAAATTATTTTGGTTTTTATTGTAAGAGCCTGATAAGAGTTTTTTAAATAGTTAATGAGTTTTTTTTTCCCTCATTTTTATCCTTCATTAATTATATGTATTGTATTAATTAAAAAATTGGTAATTTTTATATTCCTCTATTTCTCTCTCTTACTTCCCCATTATAAATAAAGACATACTTAGAAAAACAAGTTTATTTAAGACTTACCTATTATTTTTAATTAATTTTAATCACTTTCTTAAATCAGCTAATTTGATTATTAGGTTCTTATAAATACCAAAACAGGAATATAAAATAAGCTTGTTCATAAAACCTTGTGATCTAGGTAGTATGATACAACCCACAATAACTCAGTTAAGAAATACGACCGACCAGACCGAGTCAAGTTGAAATGAACTTAGCTATCAGATCACTTAGTCTGGTCTGACTAGATGTTACACACATCATATACCGTGTATTTGCAAGACACTTTCCACAAGTTCTAAGAGTCATGAAGTAAATTATACAATGTTTTCCCCAAAATTAAAATCAATTTAAATGCCAATGTAAATTTAGCACAAAGGGTTAAAAGACAGAAATACCCTCATCTAATTAATGGGTAGGAGTTCAAATCCCTCTAAGATAATCCAAAGTCTCATTTAGTAGGCACTCTTCTTGAGAAAATCCCTTGGTGCCTAAGAAACTAGTTGAGTAATTGTAGGAAGGGTTAACGGTAATTTTATTCCGAAAATTGTCACTGAGAGGTAATGTTGTTCTGGAAGCTTCTTGAGGGGTAATTTTTCCCTAAAAGTGTTAAAAAGGGAGTAATTTTGTCTTGATTGTTATCCCAGTTAATTTTGACGGTTAGTTGATCCAATATACGGAGTATGGAGTTCATATGTCATGCATATCATTTTTGTTAAGGTAAAAATATGTCATGTAAGTTCATGTGTCATCTACTTCTTTTTTTTTTCAAAGTTAAATTTAAAACTTTTGGGGTAAATTTGTACTTTAACAAAAATGATTTGTAAACTGTCTGCTTAACATGTTTCATCAATTAACAGCCAAAATTAATTGAGCATTAAAACAACCACATATAAATATTATATATATATATATAGCAGTTATGTTGGACCAGGAAGTCATGGTTCATGCTGGTAGTTGGGGGCAAGGGGAAGCATGAATCATGAGTGACGGTGACCAATTAAAAAAAAACACAAAGGAAGAAAAATAATAAAATATAAAACTCAGGGTGATCCACATCATCAGCTAAATTCAGTGTCTCACAAAGACTTTGAAACGTAGTCAAAGTGGAAGATTGGACCAATCTAAACGCAATTCAGATTTCAGACCCCTTTTATTATGTTGAATCTTGAATCTCTTAAACATTCCATTTCTAGATATAAGTACTTGACCCCTATTTGGGTCTCCGGTTCTAAGGTTTCACCTCACACATACTCCCTCCGGTTCATAACTATCGAGGTGATAAATAATAAATATATATTTAAAAATCACATTCTTTGATATAAAAGTAAAAATAAGTAAATATTATCAATTTAAGACAGATTAAATGATTTAATTAATATTTCTTATCTTATGTTATGGACTAGAGGGAGCACTTCCAGCTGGCTATAATCGACACCTCTTTTAGGAATTTGCAACATTTTTAATCTAAATTGTCTTTATTTTATTATTTTCCTTCATCTCCGTAAAATCTAAAATAAAGACAACTCATATTATGCGATAAAGAAAGTAATTAAATTTTTAGAAATGTGTGTGAGTTTTCAAGTTTATTTTTAAAGTGAAATCAATTACCACAATAAAGAGTTGTGTATGAATTAAAAGCACGTCATTAACCTGTTGCGACTAATCAAAAGTAAAACTGGAAAAAAAAAAAAACTGTCTTGTCTCCTTGTCCTCTATTTAAGATTAAGAAGAACAACCCTCTATTTAAGATTAAGAAGAACAACAAGAGAGAGTATAGAAAATTACTACAAGTTATAAGCGCAAGGTATCATATCAAATCTTTGTTGTATCAAATATATAAAAGCTCACTATTTAATTTGTTTTGATTAAAGTTCTGAAATCCGGACTGACCACTGAACCAAATGAGGTATTAGGTTAAGAGTCAGTGGGTTAGATCAGAGTCAAATTAGAGTTAATATCAAGCTAGACCGGTAAGGAAGTGAAGATTTCAGGGTTATTTATATGAAATTATGAATAAAATAAAAAAAAGAAATTTAATTTAATTTTTTAAATTTTAAAAAGGTTGAATTCGTCAAACTGGTTGTTCAACCTACTGGACTGAACCGGTTGGACTACTAGTTAGCCGATTTCTGGGCCAAAACGGCCTACATGATCTTCAAAACACTAGTTTTGAAATGAAAACTATTACATTACTGATGTAAGTATTTGGCGACAACTTTGTTGTGCTTGGTGAAACAATAATGGCCACAATAAAGCAAGAGTAAAAGAATAGAGTGGCTCAGTGAGAAAAAAAGATAACATAAAAGAGATGTATAATGAGCATATTTAAGAGATATCTTTACAATAAAATGAACAAATAGGCTACATTCGATCGCTAGAACTATGAGATCAAAATGTTCTCAATTGATGTAATGAGAGGAAATACTACTTCTTGTCAAACCTATTTGTTTAATTTAAATAGATTAAGGAAATTAATTAATATAATATGCATGTTTTAAAACACCTTAATCATCTTTTTTTAATTTTTTTAATCTTTCATTTAATTACTCTTGGTGAAGCATCAGTGAAGATAAATTAAGAGAAGATTAATAAATATAAAAAAATTATTTTACATAAAGATAAAGAGCAACTCCCTTGGATACGAGGAGCATTCATTAATAGCGCCTCTGTCTCCTTTTTAAAAAGTAAGAACTCTAGACCTATAAAATGGTTTAAATTAAGAAATATAAAAAAAAAACATAAAAAATAAATTATTCAAATCAAACAAAATTAACGGTTGAAATAGGACATGCGTGGGCGGGTAATCCGTACAGATAAAGATATCAGTTTAACAAATATCATGTTTCCCGTAAAAAAGTTGGCTCTTACCCACCATGTAACCACCAGGACTCCAGGAGCAACTTTAGGACGATTCGAATTTAGGGTCAAGATATTAATTATTTTTATTATAATTAATGCTTTTGTTGTATTTATAAACATAATGAAAGAAATAGAAAAACTAATATATATACAATATTTATTCGTTCCCATCTTTAATATAAGAGCTAGCTAACTTTTTTTTTTGGAGAGATTAAGGAAATTAAATAAATTACATTAGTATTTATATTTATTGTTTTTCTCCAAAATAATTTGTTTAACTTATTATAAAATGATATATAATCTAATGATACACAACATATGTTATGATTAAGTAATTTGTTTAATTTTTTTAAAATCTTTGAGAAAAAGTTAACTGACTCTTATATTAAGAATTAGAGGTTGTATACAATATCAATACATCTAATTCATAATACTTATATGTTCATATTTATAAGTTACTTTTAACATGTTTCAGATATATTATAAAAAACTTTAAACTTCATTAACTCTACCTTAAAATTTAACAACTTTTCAATTTTACCCTTATTTAACATACATTATACCCTATGAGGACAAAGTTAATAAAGTAATAAATGAAGAGTAAAATTTTATATTCATATGAAAAATTTCTCTCTCTACCCTATAAACAGGACTACGAATTAAGTAACTTATACTATATGTATATATTTACATTTTCCAAGTACTGAATGCAATATATGAGAAAACACGTTTGTGTTATAATGTCAACACCCAATAAGTTTGAAAATAAACTTGCAAAATGGAATAAATTATAAAAAGACTTTTTTGTGTTCCAATAACTTTTCTTTGTTTGTTAAGAGGTTCTAGTTAACCTACTTTTCTTCTTGGAAATATTAAAAGGTCAAGAAAAATGTAAAAAAAACAAAGTCTAGCCAACTACTTTGCTTATGACATGCATTAGTAAGTCTCAATATTTTATGAGAGGACCGTCCAAACAGGTTCAGCATGAAAAGTTGGTCAAATAAGTCGCTAGAACATTTTTTTTAATGATCTGAGACCAATTCAAATAGTATGTTTTAATAATTTTTCTAGTCCTTTTTATATATGGTGATTGAACTTAAGTATCTTTAATGGGAAAAATTAAAGGGGTCCTCATCACGGCAATATTCATCATTTTTATAAGTTGTGAACACTTAGAAAATTTATATTTATTTTAAATTATGCATTTAATTCTATTAAAATGAAAATTAAATTAAATTAGGAATATCTAACATTAATATAGATGATCCAATCTGGATTGACAATCACCATATGAATGATACAGTATTTGTTGTCGGCAAAAAAATTTACAGTTTATGTTGAATTTCCACTTGGCTATTCATTATGAACATAATATATATGTTTTATACATTAATTTAATTAATTATTTTATTTATTTTAATTTTAATTGTAATAGTTTATTATTAATTATTTATAATAAAGAACTCTTATTTCATAATAATACTTTTTTTGTTGTTATATTCAGATATTTTGCATTTACAAATTCATATGATCATTCACGCACGCACACACAGAGTGCAATAAAAAAGAGAGAAAGATTATAATAAAAAAAACTTTTTTTTTGCCAATATAAAAAAAAAAAAAAGTCTTGTAAGGCCAGTGGACCTAGTTTTTCTTAATTAAAGAAACAACCTGGAAATCACACAAACACGTACTTGCAACAACAACTTGTTCGTGGAATCAAATCAAATCAAAATCATCAAAAGCGTGTCGGTTTTGACAAGAATCTCCTTTCCTTTCCACTCTGACTCCGTCTCCGATCATCATATATACTCTGTTTCTTCCTTAATATCATCTTCCTTCCCAAATTCATTTATTTTAATTTTGACTTCTTCCCTTCGATCGTTGCTTTGTTTCTTCTTCCACGGCCGTTGTTTCTTTCTCTAATTTATTCTTTTCTATCCATTTTATAATATAACGACCATCAATCCCGCGTACGGCCTCGTCGACGTCCTTCTTTTCTCCACCACACTAATTCCCTCCCTATTAGATTCCAAAATTCCCATCTCAACTTTAAATTCTTACGTTTCTTTTGATTCCTTCGCGTGGGACCACACCCATAATAATATATATATATAGAGAGACACACAAGTATATATACACAGGATCAAGGAGATAGATCAAGTTCGTTGCTTGTGTGTGATATATACATATGATATATATATATATAGGGTTTGCGTGGATTGCTGGTATATGTATTGTTGAGGTTGAAGGAGAAAGAATCAAATAAACCAGAAAGCTAAGGTTGTATGTGATGGGGGTGTGTCTTTCAAGGAATGTTATTGTGGCATTGAGATTTTTCTGTCACTATGTTTTCTCGAGAAAAGTTGCCGGCGATTTCTTGACGACGCCGACGAAGAAAGTGGTGCGGTTGGCGTCTCGTACTGGTCGCCATTTGCAGCGATACGATGATGAAGGTTGTCGCCAAGTTGTGGGGTACGTTAACGTAATAAATCTTCATCATGATCTTAAATTCATTCCTCTTAGTTCATCTTTCGCGTATTTCTGTTTTTGTTGAACAAAATTTCCCTTCTCTATATAAATATCTTTCTTGGATGATCCAAATTACCCCCTTAAGTTGTCTGTCATGCATACATAGATTTGAAACATTCAATTTTTTCTTTTGGTTCAGAACCCTGCATGCAAAATCTGGGAATTGTTAGATTTTCTCATTTTGGTTACTTAGAAGTTCGTTGGAATTTTCTTGATCGTCGTATATATCATTTTGTTATTTTGTCTTTTGTATATGAATAAGTGGCTTTGACTATTTATAGATTTTATTGTATATATACACTTTGATCCCATTTATAAATTCAAAGTAACTAACTCTTACATACTAAAGAGAGTTATTTAATTCATTAATTATGAGTTAAATTTCCTATTTTATCCTTATTTATGATTGGTTCCAAGAGTCGCAACATGAATAAATTTTTTTTGTTTATTACAATTAATAGAGGCAAAATTATAAAAACATATTTATTATTCTGAAACTAAACTTATAATAAAGGCCAAAATTTTTTATCAAAATGGATTTATAAACAAAACCAGAGTGGTGTGTATATATATATATGTACTCTCTCTGATTAGGAGCTGGACAAGGGATTTACTTTGGTATAAGATCTCAATCCTCTTTGTCTCTCCCGAATTTATAATTTTTGCCCTAAAATATCTCTATTTATTTCACATATTTAGAGAGTTTTCATCAATATATGGGTGATTCAAAGGCACATGATTAAAGATAATATTTTAGGAAAATGAACACTCATTTATCACAAATAACTAACTTAGTTGATTTTTTTAATATCCACAAATTAGCTATCTTTAGCTCTTGATTGTTGGTAATATAATCTATATTGATATTAATTATAAAAATTATAAATAATGTCTATATAAGCAACATTAAGTTGTACGTGTAACCATAATTAATTTGTATGTCTATATGCTCATGTTGTTGGTCTATGGTTTTTAATTTATGTTATTGTGTGTGTGTGTGTGTGTGTGTGTGTGTGTGTGTGTGTGTGTGTGTGTGTGTGTGTGTGTGTGTGTGTGTGTGTGTGTGATGTTCATTTAATTTATTGACTCGTTTGGTGTAATTTTGAAAATGGTCAGATGCATTCCATACAGATACAAGAGTAGCAATAACAGCGAGTTGGAGGTTCTTATGATTAGTGCTCAGAATGGTCATGGAATGCAGTTCCCTAAGGTATTTAATTATAGAGATAAACACTAATAATGAGCCTCCACTTTTAAATTTATTCTATTTGTTTGATCCATAATATAAATCACTTAGCTTCCAACTAATTCATTGTAATAAAAAAATGTCAATTAACTTATTAAATATTTCTTAAATTGATTTTTTTTTTAAATTGTTCCCGCATTAAATAAGGTTTTGAAAGAGAGAGAAAAATAACAGGGATGATTAATGGGTCACATTTAAATATTAATTACACAAGAAAAATTAATAAATACTAATTAATAATTTTGTTAGTGACTTAAGCTGTGAGGCAAAATAATTCTTCTAGAAGAGTCACTTATATTGTGAGTGGAGAGAGTAACATTTTCTATTACTCCGTGTGTGTTTGGGTAACCCCTAAACCGTAGTTTCAAAAGTTCTTTTCCGCAATCTAAGATAAAACTCCTCTCACATACTTATCTTATAGATAGTAAAAACTATTCTCTAGAAGCTAATCCAAACTACATCTCTCTCGCTCTCCCTCTTTTGATATTGATAAAGTATGTTTGATTCGAACATGTGACATGTAGAATAAATTTTTAGCCTCCACCCAACATGATATATACTCGAACATTGACTCTCCCTCTATTTGGGTCTAGCACTTTGACTAATGACTTGGGTTTGCTAGCTGGTACAGAAAAAGGAATTTGGATTTTTTTAATTATTGATATTTGATTCTAACATACACATGTTTGTATATTATAATTGTTTGGGTTCAGGGTGGTTGGGAGATGGATGAATCCATGGAACAAGCAGCTTTGAGAGAAACCCTAGAGGAAGCAGGGGTTGAGGGTAACGTCCAAGTTAGTATTTTCCATTCTTATTTTCTCATATCTTGAGTCATATTTATCTTTTAAATACATAATAATAATTTTTTCACTTTTCATATATACTAAAAAACAGTAAATTAGTAACGGAATTTAACAATAAAGTTTCTGTCATTGATCAGGTTCAGTGATTAAATTCCATCACTAATTACTTGGCGACGATGAAATTTTCTGATGGAAAATTCAAAATTTCATCGCTAATTCATTGTTACACAGAATATATTGGATTTTATGTTTTTGGAGAAACAGTCAACGTGCCTTGTTTCAAATTAAATCATGTTTCATATTCATATATTTGTACGTATTTAATTTGAAACACGCAACTAATATGACTAAGAAAGACCAGACTATCCGTGCATGTACATATTTATTATTTCCTCCGGTTCTAATTATAAGATAAAGTTGACTTTTTTGGAAAAATTAAGGAAGCCAATTAAATTACTTTAGAGTGTTTATATTTTTAGTATTTTTAGATTATATATTAGTTTATTAGTCAAATTAATTAGTTTGGAGAAAAAAATAAAAATAAAAATACTCTAAAGTAACTTAATTAACTTCCTTAATTTCTCTAAAAAAGTCAACTTTATTTTATAATTAGGACCGGAGGGAGTATATTTGTGAACTTAACTATAGAGAAGTCAAAAATATACTTCTTCTTTCATTTATTTCCTTTGTCAAAGATCTAATTAAACAAATTCTTATGTTACTCACATGAGGTGTCGTTTTGTTATTTGTGCAGAGCATGCTGGGGAAGTGGCGTTACAAAAGTAAACGACAAAGCGTTGTGCATGAGGGATATATGTTCCCTTTGCTTGTAACTAAGCAGCTAGATGATTGGCCTGAGAAGAACATTCGTAAGCGAATATGGGTAAGTCCAAATCCTATTTATTATTACTACATATACCTCCGATCCTAAATTTATACACTATAAAATAATTCTTACATTTAGGATGAGAAGACTATTTTTGCCTATGATTAAGTGTATATAATAAATCAACATAATTTCAAGGCTAATTTTTACATAACTCCCATAAACTTTGGATCGTGTTTAGATAATTTTCATAACCTTTGAAACTCTTGTACGTTATTTAACCACACACAACTTAAAATTTAAGGAGATTATTATCTGCATATATCAATCAAATTTTGTTGGGTCAATTTTTTTTTAATACCAGCTTGATGGGTTAATTATATATATGCGTACATAAAAGTAAAATTTAAGGAGGTTTCTGTGATCATCGCGGCAATTAGATCGGATCTACACTATCCAAATACCATTCATTAGTCCATATTTAAAATTCTCTCATGATATATAATTTTTAAATAAAAATATTTTTTTTAAAAAAAATTAGCAATTAAAAGATTATCTTTATTTTAAATTTTATACACATTAAACTAATTATTTTTAAAAAAAAATTAAATCTAAATCTTCTAGAATAGATCTAGACAGTCCATGATGAGCACCTAAACTTAGTCCCATTAAAACAAGGTTTAAGTGTCCTACATACATATACTGTATATGTTTTAATGTATAACACTGCACGATAGAATTTTTATATCACGTAAGTTCTTCGTTTAAGAGAGAATTATTATTAGATCTAAAGGAAGAGATTTAATTTTCAAGAAGTCCCAATGAAAAATTAGGTGATGTTATTTCTTATCATAAAATTTGTTATTGCATGATCTTCAATTGTCATCGAGACTTCATAGTAATTAAATTCATTCTATTGAGACCTCACAGTAACTCCCTAATCCTTCTTTGAATTAATATAATGTTTATTGTATATATATTTTACTTCATATTAACTAAGTTAAGAAAATTTCTTCAATACATATATGCATTATCACAACTTCATCAAAAAGGTTGTAAAAAAAAATATTAATATTGAATTTGCATGACAATATGTAGATGAGTGCGAGTGAAGCCAAAGAGATTTGCCCACATGCGTGGATGAAGGAAGCATTGGATGAACTGATTTTCAGACAAGAAGATGGATATAATGAAAGCAGCACTGGCACTTGCAATAAAGAGAATAGTTAGTTAGAATTGATTATTTGAGGCTTTAATTAGGAATTAAATTATTAATTATAAGGGTTTCTATATTCATAAATAGTAAATAATACAGGAGGTTTAGATAATATATAGAAAGATTAAGGTTGATAATTACATTTGTAATTGCGGGAAGCAGCTCAAAGAAGAAGAAGAAGATGATGATGATGATTTTTCCCAACAAGTTGTTGACATATGGCTTGAGATGTAGACATTCAATTTATTCTTTCATTCAGTGAGAATAAATGAGACAGTTCCTTAAATATTGTCGTTCACCGAAACTAAGAAACGTACGCACTCCTTTTTGTCTTAAATATAAGATAAATTTGATTCTTTTTATATATTAAAAAATTTAAATAAGTTACTTAATTATAGTATATGTTGCGTATCTTTAGATTATATATCAGTTTATAAGTTAAGAAAAATAACTTCGAAAAAAAATGACAAATATAAATATTTTAAAATAATTTAATTAGTTTCCTTAATATCTTCTAAAAAAGTCAAATTTATCTTATATTTAAGACCAGAGGGACTATCATTTTTCTTTTAAATTCAACCAAGGAAAATTAAATGTTTAGTTATTATAATTTTGATTCATTATAATTTTTTTTATAAAATGACAATATATATTAAGATAAAATGAGTTCAGATTATAGAATAAGAAATAGTAAAAAGGACAGAAGCATTTGAAAAAAAAAATTAAAAGCGCCTATGGAAATTATTGAATAATGTCATATTAGAATTGGATTGTGAGAAGAAGGATAGATGATCCCCTAAGGATTAAATTAATTAAAACAAGTAGTGGTCAGGGGGCAGAGTTAACATAACTTAACCCTCATATCAGAAACACTCTCGCACTTACTCATACTTCTTTCGAAGCTTCTCTTTTTTTATTTTTTTTTTCCTTTTTATGTGTACGCCAAAATCCAAATAAGGTATTCTATTATTACTGACATTTGAAGCTTGTAGACTTGCTTGATTGTGGCTATGGACTTGTTTGATTAGTTTTGAACATTAATTATAATTTGGATAATATTTATGTTTTAAATTAGTTTTGATGATATTTATGTTTAAAATTAGGTATTTTAATCTTTAGGAGAATAAGGAAAAAAAAAAGTTAAACGGGCCTCAAGTCTACGGGCTTTACTTAAACGAACCGGGCCTATAAAATTTGGTACTTTTTTGGACTCGGGCCTAAATGGGCCGGCTCATTTAGGCCCGAGCTCATTACGGGCCGGCCCGTTTTCCCACCTCTAATCGAGAGGGAGGTATCCAAACCTTTATAAAACGTCTTTTGTTCATCTCCCAACCTAGGTGGCACATAACAAGAATCACTACACTTCCTTCTAAAAGGAGTCTCTTTTGTGGAACAGCTCAGCTCCCATCACAACTCCCCATATAAAATGCTTTATTTTTTAGGGAACAATCAAGCTCCATGCCTGCTTCCATAAGCAATTGGGTATCTGAAAAGAACTTTCATGAGGACCCCTTTTTTGCTTCCTTCTCGACCATTCCTTCGCTATCATATATCTTGATTTAACATAATATTCCCATTCCTGCAAGGCAACCAGAAAACACAGTGATCAGTTCTTCCATCACATATCTGAATCTTTAAAATTTCCCTTTTCTCCATCTCCGTAATGCAATATTCAACACTGCTTAAATTCCATCTATTACCCTCTATCAGCTCCTACACTTTCATATCAGCATCCATATTTATATCAGGCCCACTATTCAAAATATAGCATTAGGCAAACCCGAATCCCACTGGTCTTTCTGAACTTTTACAGTGGCTCCACTTCCAATCTCCCATCCCAAATTCTTTGTAAGAAAATTTCTTCCCTCCAATATACTACTCCAACACCACAATGCACGTCTACCTTTTTGTTTTGCTTCTAAGAAAGGATTATTGCACTAAGAGAATTGAAGTTATGTTGTATGTAACTATCAAAATCATTTTAAAAAATACAAAATAATAAATAAAAAAGAAAAAGATAGAAAAAGAACTTTAAAATTGTAAAATCTCAAATCAAGTTTGTTATCCTGAGTTAATAAATGAATGACAAAACTTAATAAGCAATTTATAATTCATTTTTTTGGGAAATGTCTGATTTAGAATTTTACAATATAGTTCTTTTTCTATTTTTTCCCCAAATAAATATCCTAAAAAGCTTAATAAATAAAATTACACTTCCGAAGTATCTTTGAAACTTTATATAATAAAATAAATACTTTATAGTGATTTTAAAAACTAGTTTAAGTAAAAGGATTTTTCTTTGCCAACTAACTAAAATAAAGAATTACCAACACAGAGTTGATCTAATAGTATAAGACTTCACTATCAAGTTCGAGGTAAAAAAAAAAACTATATTGCGAGAGGAAATCATGAGCATTGAAAAAAAAAAGGGTTAAGGTGCAAAAATATCTATGAACTTTTTTTAAAATGCATCCAACACCATAAAATTTTTTTAGGTGAAAAAATACCTATGAACTTCTCAAAATGGTGCAAAAATGCTCACACCGTGCAAAAACTTTTTTTTAGGGACCCACTTATTATTTTTTGAGGTACAAAAATACCTATGAACTTTTCTCGAAAATGCACCCAACTCCATAAACTTTTGAAAAGTTCATGGGCACTTTTGCACTCAGATAAAAATTTATGGTGTTGGGTGCACTTTTAAGAAAAATTTATGGGTTTTTTTGCACCTCAAAAAATAATAAATGGGTTCCACAAAACGGATATTTGTGCCAATTAACAATGTGAGCATTTTTACCCTATTTTAAGAAATTCATAGATATTTTTACAGCTAAAAAAATTTATGATATTAGATGTACTTTTTAAAAAAATTCATGAATATTTTTTTAGCTTAAAAAGAATAGTCCTAACATAGCGTAATCCATTGCTTGTATAACTCCTAACAGGTACTTAAAAAGGCGCTAGTTTTCAAAAAAGTTAAAAAGGCAAAAAAGAGGAAAAATTAAAATGAAGGACCTAAAAGAAGAGATATTTATTAAAAAGAACTTTAAAAATTGTAATTATTTAAAAAAACTAAATACAAAAATATAAAATTAAAAATATTAAAATGTCCCTTAAAAAAAATTCTTTTTGTTCCCTCATACATTCTCTCCCATATTCTATTTTTAAAACTAATAAAAAATTCCAATTTTCACTAAATTAAATTTTTTTTTTTTGTAAATTTCCAATTTTCAGAACTTGCATAGATATCTATGAAAAAAAAAAGATATTCTTCAATTTTGTCAAAATTATAATTTTTAAAAATCAACAAAAATTTTAATTTAAAATAAAATAATATTAATTTTAATAAAACTCAAGGTCTTTTATAATTTATTATATATGTTAAACAAAGAAAGTTTATATGATTTATTTTTATTTTAGAAAAAATTCATGTGGGTTAAAAAAATTCATTTAATGTTAATTAAATTAAAAAAAAATCTAAATAATATACCATACCATTAAAAGAAAAAGAAATGAGTTTAGTTTTTATTTGTATAAAAAGAGCATAATTGATATCAATGTTGATAATATCAATTAGGCACTTTGATGATATATTGATTAATTAAATAATATATTAATAATATGAATATGAAACTTGGTGAAAAATAAAAAATAAAAAAAATATGAGTTTAACCTTTGTTAATTAAATAATATATTAAAAAAAAGATATGATCACATCACATATGAATGATGAGTGGTTTTAATTTTAAGGGAAAATTCTAAAAAACTACACTCAAAATATACAAAGGACAAATCAGTACAACGAAATTCAGAAAAGATAAATCAGGCGGGTGTCAGAAAAAAGGAGGAATTTGTCCTTTTGAAATTTCGGCCAAATTACCAAAATGCCCTTCAGCCCTCAGTCGCAATAACAACATCAGAGTTGTTAATGGCGAGGTGAGTGTTGTTATTGGCCCTGAAACTTGTTAAGTGTTGAAAAAAGAAATTGGAGTTGTTAATATCGAATCCGGAGTTGTTAATGGCGAGTTATGTGTTGTTATTGGTCCTGAAATTTGTTAATTGTCAAAGAAGAATTGCAGTTGTTAATACCGAATCCGAAGGTGTTAATTCTGATGATCATGTTGTTATTCTGAAGTGTGCATGAAGGGCATTTTGGTAATTTGGCCGAAATTTCAAAAGGACATATTCCTCCTTTTTCTGACACCCGCCTGATTTGTCTTTTCTGAATTTCGTTATACTGATTTGTCTTTTGTATATTTTGAGTGTACTTTTTTAGAATTTTCCCTAATTCTAATGTTAGTCATTTTTCAAATTATAAATATAAGAGATAACATATAATGTTTGGTTAGGGACAATTTAATAATATTAACTTTATATTACTCCTTCTTGTCTTAAATATAGGATAAAATTTATAATACAATTTGTACTAAAAATTTTATCCTATATTCAGGATTGGAAGTAGTATTATGTTTAGTCTTTCTAACTAATTATAATTTTTATACAATAAATATCATTTTCTCCCGCTCCTTGATTTTAATTTTCCCAAAAAAAAATCAGAATTCAACTCAAAAAGATGGCAGCCGTTGAGTGATTGCCCAAGAATCATACCCAGTTCGGACTTCCCCCCTCTAAACAGTGGTCTTCGCCGGAACGTCATTTTCACTCTCTGAAGATGTTGTGTTTCACAGCTACAAGGTATGCCTTCCTTCAATTTCCCCTATTTACTCCACCATCTTCTTCTCGCTTCCTTCTCTCTTTACCTCATGCCCTCCGTTTCAAGCTATTCCTTCATTCCCATTCCTCAAATCCCAACGACATCGCAGATGTCGTTGATTCGTTCAATCGCTTGCTCCGTAAGCGTCCCCCTCCCTCCATGGTCGAAATTAACAAAACTTTGGGAGCCATTGTCAAGATGAAGCATTATCCCACTGCTATTTCACTTTCTTCTCAGGTGGAGTTTATCAAGGGTTTCACTCCATCTTTAGTTTTTCTGAGCATTTTGATCAACTGTTACTGTCACGTGGGTCAGATGTATCCTGCTTTCTCTCTATTGGGCAAGATTTTCAAGATGGGTTTTCAACCTAGTACTGTAACTTTGAATACACTATTGAAGGGACTCTCTATCAATAACATGGTTGGGGAAGCATTGGATTTTCATGATGAGCTAATTGCAAAAGGATTTTTTTTGAACGAAGTTAGTTACGGCACATTAATCAATGGATTATGTAAAATGGGGAAAACAACATCTGCTGTCAAATTACTCCGCAGGCTGCCTAGACTTGCAGTTAAGCCTGATGTAATTATGTACAGTACAATCATCGATGGGTTTTGTAAAGATGGATTTGTAAGTGAGGCGCATGGTTTGTTTTCTGAGATGATTGAACAGGGAATATTTCCCAACACGGTCACATACAATACTTTGATTGATGGATTATGCAAAACCCATCAATGGGAAGAAGTTACTCAGTTGCTGAATGATATGTTTAAAAGGGGCATCAACCTCAATGTGATCACCCTTACTATTTTGGTGGATGCATTTTGTAAAGATGGAAGGATCATAGAAGCTCAAGGTGTGTTTGCCAAAATCATGAAAATTGGTCAAAAGCCTGATGTTGTTTCCTATAACAGATTAATTGACGGATATTGTAGGATGAATAACCTACAAGAAGCTAGAGAAGTATTTAATCGGATGATTAAAAGTGTTTTGGCACCAGATGTGTGGAGTTATAATATTTTGATTGATGGATATTGTAAGAATAATAGATTGGATGAGGCCATATCTCTCTTTAAGAAAATGAATTCGACAAATTTGGTGGAAGGTTGCCATGTAGATGTTGTGTCCTATAACATTATGATCAAAGGACTTTGCAAAGAGGGTTTGTTTGATGAGGCCAAGGCCCTCCTTGATAAAATGGAGGAAAATGGCTTACTCCCTGACATATTTACATTTGATAATATTATTGGACATCTTAATAAAAATACGAATGACAAGGCAGAGGAGCTTCTTCATAAAATGGTTTCTATGACCTTGTCAAGAAAATAACTATAAGGTGAGGCCCTCTAGTGCTGACTTATGTGATACTTGTTTTAGTTTTGAAATTTCCTGATATAATTAGATATTGGTTCTTTATATCTGTTTTTATTTGTTGGATGTTGTTTATTGTGAGTGTTATGTGTTGTTCAAGTTACATGTTTAGTAATTTTACTTTGTCCCTGTGCTGTTGCCAATGTTTAACTTTTTATCTTAACTTGGTTTTGTACTTTGTTCCTTAATGTTTGATTTCATCTCTTTGATGTACATCTCTTGTTGCTTGTGCATTAGCCCCTCAGATTGCTAAGATAGAATTTTTAATGCCATTATTTCAGTCGGAGGATTTTTTATTCAAAGGAACATTGCTTTTCACCTTATTGAAGAACAAGAACTTTACTTGTATATATACTGTATGTTGATTAATTTGGTATTGTCCACTTACTTGTGTGTATACTCTGTGATGATGTGATATAAAGCATGTCTCGTTTTGCTACAGCATTATGGTGCCAAAGTGGTTCATTGTCAGCAATCAATTCTGAAGTGCCGATTTTGTTTTGCTTCTCTTTGGTTAGGAGATTGATGAATCCTTCTAATTCTATTTCTAGAGTGAGGCTCTGACTTGGGTGAGAGTCAAGATTTAAGGTAGATTCCCTCAGTCTCATAATTTGACCCAATATCATTGCTTATGTTTCAAACCCTTGATTAATTATTCACCCCCTCACGCAAAAAGGCCTCACGCCTTCTTCATCATTTTCATATTCTGTTACTTTGGGCTTTGTGGTTTGGGAAAATCTCAGAGAAATACTGTTAAAATTGGGATTTCCAAATGTTTCCAAAAGTATGACTTGGGATTTCAGATATTGGGGCCCTTACTTGTCTTTTCCCAAATTTGACATAAATTTTCTGGGATTTTCCCTTGTGGTTTTACTGGTAGTATTATATTTTAAATTTAATTTCTGTAGGTCCCCTGTTGGACAGGAATATTAACTCTCATGCTTCTTTTAATGTAATTTTCCCAACTAAGCATTGCTTTAGATTTGGAAAATACTTCATTCGCAGAACCGCATGCAGCTCTTGGCGTCTAAATTCTGAAAGTGGAAGCATTTCTCACCTGCTACTTGGTATGCTTTCCCTAAAGTGAGAAAAAGCTCCAAAAAGTATACAATGCAAAACATTTAAGATAATTTATCTCTAGCAATGGCCTTGCGGCATAGTAGTACAGATGCTCCCTTGTGAGAGCTTGTTATGTCACTATTTCAGTTTGAATCATCTGTTCGATATCTGAATCCTGAAAGTAGAAGCATTTCTTGAAGCATCTGGATTCCAAGCATACAAGATTCGCTAGGAAATTGGATGATGACAGGATTCTAGAGAGATATTTCGTTATCTTTTAATCCAAGGTCACCGTCTTAAGTGTTGTGTATAAAACAATTAAGCTAAGAGACTACCAAGCATATAGAGTTGCAGGAATTCAAAAGATTAGATCCCATCTAAATCAGAATTGTGAAATGTTTGAGTCATTCATATCTCAATTTTGGGGGCAAGATACCCATCTCTTGGAAGAAGCTCCTATTGATGTCCAACAGTTTTTTTCGCTTTTGAGAGAGCTACTACGGGTCGCACGTTGTGTAACCTCTTTTGTCCGTTTTGTTTTTCCTCCCGTTTTTTAAGCTCATGCTTGCCAGGTGGGGTCAAGGGAAAGTCAGATGTATACAGTCTTACTCTATAAATGGAGAAGTTGTTTTTAGGATTTAAACTTGTGACCTTCCGATCACGTGACAGCAACCTTTACTGTTTCTTTAAGGCTCACCTTCAACTCAGGCCAACATATTGATGTTAATTTAAACCTGTGTTCTCGTTAGAGGACACTGTAAAATGGGTTGTTTGGTGAGACAAAGTCCTTGATGGATAAAATGAGGCAGAGAAGCTTCTTCATAGAATGGTTTCTTAAAGCTTGTCAAAAGAGCAAAGCAAGGTGAATTGTTCTAGCTATTAATATATTTTTTTTTTGGGTCACTGGCAAGTTTCATTTAATAAGAAAAAAGAACGTCAAATAATCCTGAACAACAAAGTGATACAATTAGTTGGGCAACCCACCTATTGATGGATGTCAGTGAGACACCCCATACAAACAAAATTTCAAGTTAAAAGAATTAATAGAAGGCACATTTAAAGCAAAATTCCCCATCCAATTTGCAATATGTTCCTCAAATCACCCCGTTTCCAACAGCACAGATTGAGGTGAACGCTAGCAACCATCATTAATAGTGAGAGGAGAATGTAATTTTCAGGATAACTGTCTTTATTGATCGTTATATTGTTTTAATTTCACTGTTGATTATTTAAAATCACTGAGATATTTTTCCTCAAAACGGTATAAGATGACAAGCTGAATTTGACTATTGATTGTTACAAGCTTAAAAGAAAATTTTAGCCAACTGCTGTAATACCATTCATGTAATATGATAGTGAATGTTGGTATTAAAGGGATAATAATAACATAAAGTTGGAGTAATAGAAATGAGGATGTTAAGATGGATTTGTTATCAAATGATAAAAGATAAGATTTGGAATGAGCATAATGGAAGAGTGGATGTGGTATCTACTGAAGAAAAAATCGGTTGAGGTGATCTGTACATAGACATATACAAAAAAAAAAAAAAGGTTGTTGGAGGCGCTGATGAAAAAGGTAGATAAAACAGTATAGAGTCTTTGATTAAGGTACAGGAAGACTAAAGAGAATACTCAAAGAAAACATTGAACGGGACCTTTATGGACTTAACAAAGTATCTAAAGTTTGGTAATTTATAGAGTACAATGACACAGTAGATCCACATAGCCAACTCCACCTAATTGGACAAGGCTGCTTGTTATATTAAATTACAATGTTTGCTTATTTTGCTTTCAACATTTGAAGACAAACAAAAATACAATATCGAGCATTTTATAATTTTATCAAAAGTTTTCAAAGTAAAATAAATCCAATGTTGTGCCCCTCCATTTGTTAAATAAATGCAATGTTGTGACCTCCCTATACTTCTAAACCTTTATATTTTAATTCAATTTTTTATATCGTTGATAATATTTTATGAAAGATTCTAACAAACATACTTAATTTTATTAATTGAAATCATGTTAAAAATTAAGGTTATTAACTTATTTTAATAATTTAATTATCGACCTTTTGGCTTTCTCCAATTTAAGAAATTTAAAATATTATGAACATATAAAAACAAATTATTTTTTCTATTTTTTTTCTGTTGCTAGGCATGTATCTTCTTGTTGGAGATAATCTTGTTTGAGTAACAATCAGACCCCTCTTGATGCGAAATGGGTTGGCGAAGCGGGAGGAGGGATGACAGTAAGAAGGAGGGGGAAATCAAATGAACGAAGGGAGAGAGAGTATTCAGAGGAAAAAGGAATTCTTTTATTAACCAATCAATTAAAGCTGATTATAACCGAGAACCCTAGCTCTATTTATAAAGGTTAGGAAATAATAAAATAATAATAAAATAACAATTCAAAATTTGAATCTAAATCCTAAATTTAAAATTCAAAGTCAAATATAAATCCTAAATAAGATCATAGGATACTAGATATCCTATTTTATTGAGATATTGCAAATATTAGAATAATAAATCATAATCTAATGGATAAATATCCGTGTTTAATATCCCTAAAAGATAACCCTAGATCTTCTAATTAAACCCTAGATATTCCTTATCCCATATTCCACCATTTCTCCCCCGCTTGAAAAACTCGGCTCCTGATGAGTTAAAAGTGACGCACAGATCTAGAAGGGAGGCAGAGCTAATTATTCAACAAGATGCTTCGATATGGAAATCCTTTTCCAACACATGGGATATTGAAAGGGAACATCTTGGTCAGGATAAGCTGCTGAGTTTTGGAGAGCATCTGGAAGACCTTTCCAACAAACAAGGTATTGTTGGAGTGGATCATTCATCAATGGGGTAACCTTAGGTAGTGCTGTACGTTGAGGAGATGGGGTTGTTGTCCAATGAACTTAAGGTAGGAAACTTCCACCGATATGACATTGTTGACATAATCACCAAGCAGTAACTTGTCACTATTAAGGTCAAGAATGTCATCACTAGCAACAATCGCGGGAGTCTCCATTGAAGCCTGAATAGTGGGGCCATTGCAGTGTTTTGAATGGACTTTATAGAAGGCTTTACTTACTCCAGAAGGTGAGGAAGGAGCTTCTAACATTTAGGATAACTTGTTTGAACTACTTTTTCCTCTAAATTCTTCAAATTATGGACCAGTTCTCTCATCTTATAGACTCCTTTAAGAAAGCTCATTGTTTCCACGTTTATGTTCCTCCCAAAAATGTTCAATTTGAATCATGATTGTTGCACACATATCACCTAGATCTTGTCAGTGATGATCTTCTTCCTTTTGTCGACGACGGTTGATGTATTCATGTTTAACCAAATAGTTGTGTTGACGGCGATAGTCATGTCCATGTTGTCATAACTCAACATATCCATAATGATCATAATAATTGTATAGCTTATGATGAGCACACTCGAACGCTTATTGCTGATGTCTGTCATGCTCATATTGTCAATGTGCTGATCAAATACGCATTAAATAAAAAATCAAAAACCAACAAGAACAGTGAACCTCAAAATATTCAATGAAATGAAGAAAGAAAAATCAGTATAAAAACCGCATTGTAGGAAGTCATTCTCATCGTCGTACAATGCATATCAAATTGAAACAGAGAAT
This sequence comes from Inga laurina, assembly GCA_963855925.1. Lineage (NCBI taxonomy): Eukaryota > Viridiplantae > Streptophyta > Magnoliopsida > Fabales > Fabaceae > Inga > Inga laurina. Next base: position 11,176,382 of record OY979702.1, read on the forward strand.
TGAAAATCGAGCTCGAGAAGGTCACTGACTTGAAATCATGGCTAACTCAATCGGGAGCAAGAAAGATCAGAGAGAGAAGAGTTTGTGTGGAAAGCTAGAAGCTTGGCTTGATGAAAGGGAAAATCAAAAGAGATGACGGAGAGTTAAAGAGAGAGGAGGGCCTGACGGAGAGACGACGGAGACAAGACGGCCATGGGAAGGACCGAGGTCGACTGACGACTGTGGACACCCGGATGGAGTCGGGGAGAGGAGAGCTGTGCCGTGCAACTGTGCAAGATGCGATGCTGAAGAGAAGAGAGCTGTGGCGCCAGTGGTGCCGCTGTGGAGTTGAGGAAGAGGAATGATTGAATAAAGAATGAAGATGAGGATGAAGATCGTGATTTTGCTCTGAAGCTTAGCTAAGGAAGTAAGGAATGTTCGAAAATAGAACGAAGAATGAAGATGAAGATCATGATTTTAGGACTAGGGTTAGGGATTTGCTATGGGTAATTACATATTTACCCTTACTTGATTTTTTTAAAACTTTAACAGGCTTAGGCCGGCCTGACAGGCCTGTTAGCCTTGGCCTGGCCTATTAAGCAAAACAAGTTTTCAATTTGGCCTTGGCCTGGCCTTTTAACTTGACAGGACAGGCCTGAATAAGCCTATCACAGGCTAGGCCACAGGCCCTTGATAGGTCGCCTAACCTGTTTCCACCCCTAGCTGGGAACTCATATAGGTGCTCATCATGTGTGTGACGCTGATAGCTTTCACCATTATAATTATATGCAAATCGACATATTTATAATAACTACCTACAAATGTGCTTCTTCCACCATACATATCTGCTTATCATGTAGGGGCTGTTTAGAATAAGGGCGTGTTTAGATGTTAGAGTGGGAGACTAGAGGGGGAGGAAAACAAGGAGGGGAAACTGGACGAACGGAGGGAGGAGAGAGTATTCAGAAGGAAAATGAATTCTTTTATTAGTCAATCAATCAAAGCTGATTATAATTAAAAATCCTAGCTCTATTTATAGAACTTAGGAAATAATAAAATAACAATTCAAAATTCAAATCTAAATTCTAAATTTAAATTTCAAATTCAAATCTAAATCCTAAATAAGATAATAGGATACTAGATATCCTATTTTATTGAGATACTGCAAATATTAGAATAATAAATCATAATCTAATGGATAAATATCCTTATTTAATAACACTAATGGATAACCCTAGGTCTCCTAATTAAACCTTAGATATTCCTTATCCCATATCCCACCACCTCTTCAAACCGAGATCCCAACCTTAATTGGTCATGTTATGAAAGATTAACACTTGCCATTATACCTAACCTTGATAAACGTTTAAAACTATCATACTAAAATTAATATTAATAAAATTTAAGTATAATAAAAATAAATCATACTAACAAATTTATCTTTTATTATTAATTTTTTAATTCATTAAGTTTTTTAATATAATATTAATTTGGGAAAATCATTTTGAGTACCTATATTTACATAATAAAATTATGTATTTATGTGTTTTTCCTCATAATTAAATCCTTAACTTTCCCTTGTTAACATAATTAACTCATGTATACAAGTTAAGAGTGCCAATAGAGAAAAGTCACAGGGTTAATGTTGCTAACAAAACAAAATTAAATGATTTAATTAAGAAAAAAAAGGATAGGTGCCATAATAAGCACCTACAAAGGAGTTTTCCCATGTACTTTTAGCCAACTTAGATATTTTAGGGGCATCCAACACTTTAAAGTATTTTTTAAAATACATCCATATTCAGTACTCTCAAATTGCTATTGAAGAACAAAATATTTTACAGTTTTGAGTGTAACTCCACTTAAAATATTTTTTTAGAGTTAATGGTAAAATTAAAATTGCTCCTAACAAATACTTTATGAGTAAAATTTCTCTTGAAAAGTTAATGCTTTAGGAGTTAAGTTGCATCACCTAATATTTTAGGTATTAAATATGTCACAAAAAACACTTTGCAGCTTTTAAGAAAGGTTAAGGTGCAATCAGCACCTTGAATTATTTTTTTCAGGTGCATTAGTACTCTAAAATAATATGTGGTGTATCTAGCACGTTGAATACTTGAATTATTTTTTCCAAGTGCATCTATCACACTAGAATACTTTTTTGTGCAATTTTATACATAACAATTTAAATAAATTAGGGTGTTAAATACACATAAAAAAATATTTTGAATGTTAGATGCACCAAAAAAAATAGTATTTTGAATGTTAGATACACCAAAAAAAATAGTTTATAGGCATTTCCAAGGTATTAAAACCCGGACCGGGTATTGAACCGGTCGGGATACTGGGTTAAGGGTCAGTGGGTCAAACCGGGGCCAAACCGGAGCTAAACCGGGACCAAACCGGTGAGTAATTGAAAATTTTAGACTTATAGTATAAAATTCTAAAGGAAAAAGATAAATTTTTTTTTTTTAAACTGGGACCCGGACCGGGAACCGGGAACCGGACCGGTCTAGTGACCGGTCCGGCGGGTTCCGGGCCGGACCGGCCGGTCCGGTCCGGGTCCCTGAACCCTGGGCATTTCAGAACATTGCTTCAGGGTCTATGGTGAACCAGAAAAATTACTCTAGAGTAAGGATACACTATAAAATACTCTAGGGCAATTGAATGTACGTGGAAAAATACTTCAAAATACTCTTTCAACTTTATTTTTTAGAATACCGTTAATAAAAAGAGGGAAATAAATCAGAATTCAACTCACTGGGGCACATATTGCGCAGTTGTTCTTCAAGAATTATATCTCCGAGTTGGGGCCTTCACCATTCAAACGATCAGTGTCTCGCCCGAACGTCATTTTCACTCTCTGAAGATGTTGTGCTTTACAGCTACAAGGTATGCCTTCCTTCAATTTCCCCTATTTACTCCACTATCTTCTTCTCGCTTCCTTCTTTCGTTACCTCATGCCCTCCGTTTCAAGCTCTTCCTTCATTCCCATTCTCCAAATCCCAACGACATCACAGATGTCGTTGATTCATTCAATCGCTTGCTCCGTAACCGTCCCCCTCCCTCCATGGTCGAAATTAACAAAACTTTGGGAGCCATTGTCAAGATGAAGCATTATCCCACTGCTATTTCACTTTCTTCTCAGGTGGAGTTGTTCAAGGGTTTCACTCCATCTTTAGTTTTTCTGAACATTTTGATCAACTGTTATTGTCACGTGGGTCAGATGCATCCTGCTTTCTCTCTATTGGGGAAGATTTTCAAGATGGGATTTCAACCGAGTACTATAACTTTGAGTACACTATTAAAGGGACTCTGTATCAATAGCATGGTTGGTGAAGCATTGGATTTTCATGATGAGCTAATTGCACAAGGATTTTTTTTAGATAAAGTTAGTTATGGCATATTAATCAATGGATTATGTAAAATGGGGAAAACAAGATCTGCTGTCATATTACTCCGCAAGCAGCTGCCTAGACTTGCAATTAAGCCTGACGTAGTTATGTACAGTACAGTTATCGATGGGCTTTGTAAAGATGGATTTGTAAGTGAGGCGCATGGTTTGTTTTCTGAAATGATCGGTCAGGGAATATCTCCCAACACGGTCACATACACTTCTTTGATTGATGAATTCTGCAAAATACATCAATGGAAAGAAGGTGCTCAGTTGCTGAATGATATGTTCCAAAGAGGCATCAAATTGGATGTTATCACCCTTAATATATTGGTGGATGCATTTTGTAAAGACAGAAGGATCCTAGAAGCTCAAGCTGTGTTTGCCAAAATCATGAAAATTGGTCAAAAGCCTACTGTTGTTTCGTATAACAGATTAATGGATGGATATTGTCTGATCAATAATGTACCGGAAGCAATGGAAGTACTCAATAGGATGATTAAAAGTGGCTTGAGACCGGATGTTTTGAGCTATAACATTTTGATTAAGGGATATTGTAAGAATAAACGATTGGATGAGGCCATATATCTTTTCAAGGAAATGCGTTCGACAAATTTGGTTCCAAACACTGTAAGCTATACTTCTCTTATTGACGGCTTGTGCAAAGCAGGAAGAATTTCATGTGTTTGTGATCTTCTTGATGAGATGCATCACAAAGGTCATCCCCCTGATATAGTCACTTATAATATCTTATTACATGCATTATGCAAAAGGCAGGATCTTGATCGAGCAATTGCATTATTTGAACATATTGTCAGAGAAGGAATACGACCTACTGCCCGCACTTACAGTATTCTTATTGATGGTTTGTGCACATGCGGAAGACTAGATAAGGCGAGACAGATTTTTCAGTATCTTTTGATGGAAGGTCACTATCTTAATGTTGTGTCCTATACTGTTATGATCAAAGGACTTTGCAAAGAAGGTTTGTTTGTTGAGGCGAAGGACCTCCTTGATAAAATGGAGGACAATGGCTTACTCCCTGACATAGTTGCTTTTGAAAATATTATTGGATGTCTTCTTAATAAAAATAAGAATGACGAGGCAGAGGAGCTTCTTCATAAAATGGTTTCTATGACCTTTTCAAGAAAATAAATCTAAGGTGAGGCCCTTTAGTGCTGACTTATGTGATGCTCGTTGCACTTTTCTGATTTCCTGATATAATTAGGTGGTGGTTGTTTATATATGCTAAAAGTTGTTGGACGTTGATTATTGTGAGTGTTATGTGTAAGTCATATGTTTAGTAATTTTACTTTGGCCCTGTGCTGTTGCCAATGTTTTACTTTTTAACTTAACTTGGTTTTGTACTTTGTTCGTTAATGTTTGACTTCATCTCTTTGATGTGCATCTCTTGTCGCTTATGCTTTAGCACCTCAGATTGCTAAGATAGAATTTTTAATGCCATTATTTCAGTTGGAGGATTTTTTATTCAACGGAACATTACTGTTTTCTTTACTGAAGAACAAGAACTTTACTTGTATATATATTGTATGTTGCTTAATTTGGTGTTGTTCACTTACTTGTGTGTATGCTCTGTGATGATGTGATATAAAGCATGTCTCGTTTTGGTACAGCATTATGGTACCAAATAATGCAATTGATGAATCCATCTAGTTTTATTTTGAAGTGCTGATTTTGTTTTGCTTCTCTTTGGTTAGGAGATTGATGAATCCATTTGATTTTATTTCTAGAGTGAGGCGCTGACTTGGGTGAGAGTCAAGATTTTAAGGTAGATTCCCTCAGTCTCATAATTTGTTCCAATATCATTGCTTATGTTTCAAACCCTTGATTAATTATTCACCCCCTCACACAAAAAGGCCTCACTCCTCCTTGTCTTATAATTAGGATCGGAGGGAGTAATACGTTTTGGTATTCGGTTTATCATTTAATTATATTGGATAAAAATAAAATTTTAAAAAGGGTTTAGGTGCAAATCCGCCCTAGAAGTATTTTGAAAGTCTCAATGTTGACATGAAAGTCTTGATACGTAGCAAAGTCACCCCTTATGTTTGACTATTAGTTGATCCTATTTTGCTGATGTGGCTTGTCAATGTAGCATCCACCTCATTTTTTAAATGAGCCACGTGGCTGGGGTGTCCATGCGGCAAAACTCGTTTCCCTTATCCTGTGTTCCTCCGGAGTTCAGATTCTTCATGCTTGTGCTAACACATACCCATAAATTCTCGCTGGAATCTCACCTCAAGGCAGCACCTCCTCCTTCATCCACTCCGTTCTACAATCTTCCCTCCACTCCTTCGTTCAAGCATTGACTTTTAGAGCTTCCCTCCACTCCCTTCCCTTTCATGCTTGATGCTTCCTCCTTCTTCATGAACACCAGCGTCGACGCTAACCTACCTCCGACCTTTGATCTCATCGTCTTGGTCTCTCTCCTCTTGACTTGTGGCCTATCGTCCTTAGATCTCGCTCTCGGCCACCATCATCTTCGTTAAATCTCACTCTCAGCCTCTCCCCTGTTGACTCATGGCTTGTCTTCCTTAGTTCTTGATCCTTGGCAGTTGGCAGCCTCTCGTCCCTGCTGACTCGTGGCTTGTCTTCCTCAAATCTTGTTCCTTGACAGCCGGCAACCTCTCGTCATCGTTAGATCTCAGCCGTCTCAGCCTCTCCTCTCTCGACTCGTATGCCATGCCTCTGATGCAAATCTAAATCACCCTCATTTCTTCACAAGCTTCCATCTTTCGTTCTCCTCTGACCATCGTCAATACTTTTCACTTCTGATGTTTTTATTTTCTTCACCTAAAATGTCTAATACCTTTCTTTGTTCTTTTTTGATACACTCTAATACCTTTCTTCTTGTTTGAACAAGTTTTGAACTTTTGTGATTGCTTTTACTTGATTTTCTCCTTGTTTGTTTTGCTTTGTTTTTCATTTTTCATGGGGGCTAGAAGCTGGTGCTTGAAGATGATTTCTTATTTGTATTTGATTTTTGGTTATTTGATTGAAGTGTAAAGTTAGATCGTTTTTTGTATTAGATTTCTGGTTTGGCTTGTAATCCGATTGTTTTCTGGGTTTGGCTTGATGTTTGATGATTTCCTGGGATTGATTTTTCTTCTTTTGATTCTGAATGTTGTTTCTTTATCCTGTATTTGTTGAACTCTGAAATTTTTTTAGTTTTGCTTCTGGTACTGGGAAGACACCGATGAGATGCAAAGCAAGTAATGGGAGAGGGGGAAGGGAAGGGATCAACTGAGGTGGTGTTGAGTTGGATCATTCAGTGCCACGTCATAGTGCAATGTGGAATTTTAAGTCAAAGAAAACGGTCAAACTTAACTTTTGTTAACACTAAGGGTGATATTATTACATTTTAAAACTTCCGAGACAACGTTGAAACAAAAAAAAAACTTCCAGAGCAACCTAGAGAGTTTCAAAATCCTCTCAAGGCGGATTTGCATCTTTGATCCTATTATATAACTTTTTAGTTTAAGATAATAAAAGGTAGAAGAAATGTATTCAATTTTTTATTGCATTAAGAGGCAGCATTGAAGTTATGTTGCGGGTAAAATAGCAAAACCATTTTTTAAAAATAAATAAATAAATAAAATATTTAAAAATTTTAATAAATTAAATTGCATTTATCAGATATATTCTAAACTTTATAAAATAAAATAAAAAATTTTTCGTGACTTTTTTTTTTAAGAAAAGTTGAAACTAAAATGATTTTTCTTTACCAACAAACTAAATACTCCTTCTGGTCATAAATATAAGATAAAATTGATTGTTTCTTTTTGAGATATTCAGAAAGTTAATTAAATTATTTTGAAATATTTATATTTATCATTTTTTCTCCAAACTATTTTGCCTTACATGTAAACTAATATGTAATTTAATGATAAACAACGTATGATATGATTAAATAATTTATTTATGTATCTATATAACATATAACACTATTCCACCACAATTATTGTTCACAAGGATTCTACGGCTATGCTTATTTCTCATCACTTTTGACCAATGCCTCGAGATCACTAATTCTTAAACATACCTACCCTTGCTGTCTTAGTTTGAAATTCAAATATATTTTATAACGACCTCCTGCCATCAATATTCTTTCGAGACAGCCCTTCTATCCGCCCAATAAATAAAAAGGAAGCCTATCTTGCAGATCAAACCATTCGTCCTCTGTTTTTTGAAGGCCAACTAGGCGGGAAAGCCAGCATTCATGTTCAAATACCTCTCATTCCTCATGGTTTTCCCAACAAAAATATGCGATGGTGATATTCGTTTGATCACATAGTGTAGAACTCTGAGATATCTGCCTAGAAGTGGATGAACAATAGGCAGCTCTGGCGATGATGCTGGTGGGGAAGCTATTACGAGGATGGCGACGACAGAGTGGACATATAGACGAGGATGATATGGCGTTTGTGGAGTGTTTGAGACGGAAACGTCTTTTTCTTCAAGGTTATCTTTTTCCCCTGCCTTCCCTCTATATCGTTATTCTCTTTATATCTCATTCTTTTCTTTTCTTTTTTCCGTCTTGCCTTTCCATCCATCACTTTGCATTCTCATTTTTATCTCCATAATTTCTTGTATTGCAATGGTTTCAATAAGTTCGCAAAGTTGCTTCACCATTTGCACTGCGGGGGTTTCCATGTATTTTTAGGTGTGCGTCGATGAGAAAAAAATGAGAGAAGGCAAGTAGTGTAACACCTCATTCGAAACGACATATATGCTTAACGTTCAATCCGTTAAAACGTCACTTATGAACTTAGGGACTCTATCCGAACAAAACTTGAGCAACACTTGACACTTTCAACTATTAGTTCAAAGTTTTAGTTTCAAACAAATATTTATCAACCGAAATATTTTAAGACAAAAAATAATCCTAGTGTGATGGCAATTAAATATAAAGTGATAAAAAGGTACACAAGGAGCCTAATAGAGCCTTCAAGGCTCGCTCCACAGGTGCTTTCCCTTGCTTTCTACTAGAATATTCACCTGAAAAATGTTAATATAATAGGATGAGATTCAATATCTCAGTAACTATTGAAAGTTTCTACCGTACAGAAGCAAATCACATATGATAAAAAGAAGGAACTGATTACATATATAGTTGTATATACTATGATCCTCATACAAGACAAAAACAAGTTTAATCATCATCATGTCAATCTGTATTTTCACCACAACATGTAATATACGATTATGTAATATGCAATATGTAAGATGCAACCTCCCTTATATCACCGTCCATCCTTATTCCGCTGACTGGAGCCATAGGCTAACACATAGTCCAACAGAAACCCATCCATTTGACTGGATTGTCCTAAGCTCACAAGTTCTTAAGATACACCCGGCCAAAGGTGTAGAGCTTAAGTCTGGACTATGGCTCCCCTCCTTAAAAGAACACAACTAAGGAGGTGTCACATGTCCCACAGCTCCAATGCAATTCCGGCCAAAGGAAAACATGGAAGAAGGGGCCCTGACAAGTACCATCCACTGTGCACCGAGTGATGGCATACCACGTGATAAAAGATTTCAACATACAAATTCCTCCTTACTCCAACCCATCACAAATGCAACCGCCATGACAGTTATATTCAATCACCAATAATATAATTAAAAGACAAGGTACAATAAATCATGCTTCAATTAGAATAAAATATCATCACATATTCAAACATGCCTAAAGGGAAATAATAATCCAACAATACATTAATTATAATTAAATTATTAACTATGTGAATAAAGTGAGTTATAAAGAAATTTACTTGTAACATTACTTACTTGTGAATTTACTATACATACACATGCATATAATTCAGTCAATTTTTTTAAAATAAAAGATAGTCATTCACAATCATACACAATTCACAAGTATATAGAAGAATATTCAGAGTTACCTCTACTCCCTAACTCACAGATAAGTACACATGAGTTACTCCAAAGCTCTCAATGAGAGTCTACAAAATCACACATATGAACACCTATTAATATATTAATTAAAACTACTCTAAAATCTTAAAATTACCTTCTAAACTAATATTATACACATACACATGAGCTCCAACATATCGTGCTATTTTTATCAATGTGTAATATTATTTGGAAAAATAAAGATTTCCCTATAAGATAGATTTACAACTAACAACTTAATATATAATACACCCAGCCAAATAAAAGATAAGGGTTTATAAAAATACAAGCATATATATATATATATATATATATCCAAGGATTGAGGAAATGAGCACGGTGTCTTTAAAATAAGTATTTACATATATACTCTCACAAATAAAAGTTTGAAAGGATGTCCCTTACAGCACAGCCTAACACATGATGGAGAAATAGGGATGAGAAAGGCAAGACTCACAAGAGACCAAAACAAAAAAAGAAAAATGAAAAGGACCAGAAGAGGGAAAGATAAAAATCTGAGGGAAGTGATTGGATTTTTTTTTTTTTGGTGTTACATGGACAAGAGAAAATACTCTTGAAGGTCACGCTAGACCTATACGATAGTCTTACTGAAAATAAAAAATGGTTGTACTAAAAACCAAATGTTAGCTGAGATTAGCTAGCATTTGGGTCAAACAAAAACCTGGAGGAGTCCTCAACAAGGACAAATCATTGTGCGAGTCTAGTGCCGATTTGGCCAAAAAATCGGCGTATCTGAGCGCTTCCCTGTGTGAATGAATAATCTCTAAGTCCTAATAAAGGTAGATTAGCTGTCTAACTTCCTCAAGCTTAGCTTCTAGATGATGAAAGTGAGCATAAGGTTGAAATAGAAGTTGAATTGCTTCAGTTGAGTCTGAGAATAACTTAACCTTTGTGAGTTTCAGAGAATGGCAAATTTGTAGGCCAGTCCTAATAGCTTGGATCTCAGCCGTTGTTGAGCCCAAAGCGAAACCCGTGTTTTGCTGAAAACCACATATCCATGCTCCTGTGCTGTCACGAACTACTCCTCCAACAGCTGATTGTCTATGCTCATCCACTGCCGTGTCCACGTCAATCCACATAAATCCCTCGGGTGGCTTCATCCATCTGTCTGAATCTCTGTCCGGTACCATGAATATTTTATGCTTTAGCCGTCCCTTTTCGATCCCTTCATGCAGATAGTGTAGACCTATGTGCAGTAATTGTCGTGGGTGATCACTCGTTCCTTCAAAAGCTTTCCTGCATCGATTCTTCCATATGAGCCAGCATAGCGCCCCAAAGACCCTCAGCCAAGGCCATAGAGTAAACTTACGACCACCAGGCGAGTGAAGTGCATTCCATTTGATCCAAACCTACAAATTGCCAGAGAAAAAAGCAGAGTAATAAATGGGGTTAATACAAGAAAGTCATACATTACTCGCAAACTCGCAATCTCTAAAGGCGTGAATTGTTGTTTCCTCACAGTTGCACTCGAAAGGACACTCAGAATTTATGTTCTCAACTCTCTTAGCACGGGTTGAGTTTGTAGGAATTTTCTCTTGGAATAACTGCCACATGAAGAATTTAACCCTCTCAGGAATAGGCCACCTCTGGATTTAGTAAGTCATGATTCCTCTCAACGTAGAACATAAGTGGTTGATCAAGGTTGGTCCATAAATCCCACCAAGCACTGGTAGAATTGCTGCTCCGCAATTTACACCCTACAGCTTTCCTGAAGGTATCCCAGACAGATGTAATTGCATTCCACACGGCAGATTGGTTTTTTTTCCTTTCGATCCTCGGAAGTCTCCCATCACCACAGCCATACTTTGATTTGAGTACTTGCACCCATAGAGCATTTGGTCTAGTAATTAAGCTCCATCATAGCTTCATGATGAGAGCTTTGTTTTGACTAGCTAGATCTTTGATTCCTAGGCCTCCCTCTTTTTTGTCCCTCTTTACTTTCTCCCAAGCAATCAGATGCATCTTCTTTCCTTCACTTCCTTGATTCCAAAAGAAATTTCTATTAATTTTTTCCAATTCATGAAGAACCCCTTTTGGCAGAATGGTGGTTTGCATTTGGTAAAATGGCAACGATGAGAGAACCAAATTTATCAGGACAGTTCTTCCCGCCATACTCAGGAGTTTACCCTTCCAGTTGGAGAGCTTCTTCTGAACTTTAGAAACTAACGGAGCGAAAGTCAACTTAGAAAGTCTTTTATACAGCAAAGGAACGCCCAAATACTTCCCCAAATCAGCTGATACACCAATGCCCAGAGATTGTCCAAGTTCCACTGCCCTGTGAAAATAAACATTTCTTGAAACAAAGATTTTTGATTTAGGAAGACTGATTCTGTGACCTGACACTCTGCAGAAGTACGACATTAGATCTCTTATGTTCTCCATCTGTCTAGTCAAGGCTTCACTGAACAGGAGAAGATCATCCGCAAAGAAAAGGTGGGATAGCTTTGGACCAGAGGGACTAAGTCTTAGCGGCTTCCATCTACCCTCTTCCACATCCCTGTTTATCAACTGGCTCAATCTCTCCATAGAAAGGATGAATAGATAGGGGCTCAAAGGATCTCCTTGCCTCACTCCTCTAGATGGATGAAAAGAATCTGATAATGAACCATTCCATGAGACCTTCATAGTCGCGGAGGAGACACACAACAACATAAGCTTCACAAAATGGTCATTTAATCCCAGGCCTTTTAAATTGAATTTCAGGAAACCCCAGTCAAGTCTATCAAAGGCTTTCTCCATGTCCACCTTTATTGCAACGTAGCCTTTCCTTTTCCTTGTGGTTCTCATCGAATGAATAGCTTCTTGAGCCAAGATGATATTATCACAACTTTGTCTTCCCCTGATAAAACTGCATTGAGTAGGATTAATCAAGTGGTCCATTACAAATTTCAGTCTGTTCGCAAGGACCTTGCTCAGGATTTTGTAACTCACATCACATAACGAGATAAGACGGAACTCCTTAAGCGAAGACGGGTGGTCCACCTTTGGAATCAATATAATGTGGGTCTGGTTTATATCTTTTACCTTGTCCGGATCTCTAAAGATGGAGAAGATAAGCTCACAGATCTTAGATCCCACCACGTCCCATTGAGACTGAAAGAAATGAGGTTGAAGGCCGTCAAGACTCGGGGCTTGGAATGCACCCATCTCAAAAGCTGCATTTTTTATTTCAACCGCAGAAATTTCTTTCTGGATATTCGCAAGATCTAAAACACTTAGAGAAGGGAAATCCACTGGCCAGTCTGATACATTTACCACTTCTTGATCAACAGTGTAAAGATCCTTGAAAAAGTTAAGAGTTGAATGCTTGAGCACCTCTTGATCTGAAATCCAGTCCCCCTGAGCATTTTTTAGCATCTCAATTTTGTTTTTGTTTTCCTTCTAATTGCTGTAGTGGAATGGAAGTAACTTGTATTTTTGTCCCCGAACTGAAGCCACTGACATCTGGATTTTTGAAACCATAAGAGCTCTTCTTGATTGACCACTTTTGTATATTCTTTCCACAGTTTCGCTTCCAATCTAAACAGACCAGCATGAGGATTTGCAGAGATTTCTCGATCAACACCTTCCAAACGCTTAATTAGAGACCTCTTCTTCACTGGTAAGCTGCCTAACACATTCCTGTTCCACCAAGTAGCTTTGTCTTGGAATACATTGTAGCCAGTCATCCAATCATTGTTATGCCAAGCAGCATTTAACAAGTCAGGGAATCCCTCCTCAAGACACCATGCTGCTTGATACCTTAAATGATTTGTACCGAAGATTGGAGGTATATTACCAGTGGACATCACAATCACTCTGTGGTCAGATTTGTAGCGAAGATGGTGAAAGATTTTGTGATCCGGATGAGACAATTCCCATCTTAAGTTACAGAATGCCCAATCCAGCCTTTCCTTTGTTTCATTTCTGGACCATGTAAATTTATCCCCTACCACAGGTAGTTCAAGTAAGTTGTAGTCTTGGACACAAGAACAAAAAGGGGCTAAAGATCTAGAATGAATAGCCGCACCCCCTGCCTTATCCGACAGATTCAAAAAAGAATTGAAGTCACCTAATACTAACCAAGCATAAGATGTGCTATTTCCCAATTCACGAAGGGAAGACCAAAGCTCCTGTCTATGGCACCATCTAGGATCCCCATATACAAACGTAACATAATAACATTCTCTTGAGTTCCTAGCTGTCAGGCGACAATGTAACAGCTGGGTAGTGGAGGAAAGATACTCCACCGAGACCTCATTATCGTTCCACAGAACCCAAATTCCACTTGCATAACCTGTAGCTTCAACCCTCAGCCAATTATTAAAACCCAGCTTACGCACCACAGAATCAGCTTTCAAACCACTTACTCTGGTTTCTAACAAACCCATAACAGATATTTTATTCCTAGAAACAACATCACAAAGGATACGAGGGAAAGATTTACTACTTGCACCTCTACAATTCCAGGTTGAGACAATCATTGACAATATATATATATAAATATATACAAAAATAAGCAGGCTGTTACTTATCTGGAATGGTTCAGCCAGCAGCTGATCTGCTTCTGTTCTTTATTTCTCTTAAGTTCCTGCCTGGTTCTTCTTTTTCTTTGTTTCTTTTCACTGAAGAATCTGGTTCTAAGTCAGGAGTTGCTGTCAAATCTAGAGGTTGAGCTCTCAATTTAGCCGTCCTGGCCATATTCACTGGACTCAGAACCTGGGCGGTAGAAGACACCAATTTTTCAACTGACACACTGGTTGCCGAGACACATGCCGCGGGGTTGCACCGTCTAGAGTTGACATTTGCTTAATTTCTGGAAAAAGATCGACTTGATTTACAGATGGTGCCGGTTCTATTTTTTTTGAGGACACATCTTGGGTACTGATTAATGGCTTCAAAGCATCAACCGAAGAGGCTTCAGAAATTCCCGAAACATGGCCACCTGACTTGAGAATAATGGAATCTGTTGAAGAGATGGAGCCCAACACCACTTGATGAACTCTTTTCCCAAATTTAATGGAAGTGGGCTTCAACGCATGGACCTGAGAAGGCGTTTCTCCATTGGGCTTCGGAGATACCTCTTGGCCCGAATTGCCTTCCAACCCAATAAGGAGATCACGTGACAAGTTTGGCTCAGGCAGCGCAATTCCTACTCCTTTAATTCGATAGGCACTTTTGGAGGGGTGAGTAGGCCCTACCTTTGACTTATTTCTTGGGGCAGCACCTTTTGCTTTGAACTTTTGACTACCCACTTTCCCATTGAAAAGATTAGACTTACTTCTAATGGGCTCCGCAGTGGCCCCACTTTCAATAATGTTTTCATTGTGAGGCTCGACGCAGCTGGTGACATCATCCCCCGCAGAGAAAATTTGAAATCTGGAACCATGGGGTCTTGTCCCTATCACATTGCCAGGTTTCGACCCATGCTCTCCACCTGACACTCCATTTCCCAAACTTCCCTTCCTTGAGAAACGTGATTTTTTCGGACCTCCTACAAGCATCCATGGACCGAATTCTTCCTCTTTCGCCGACGCATGGTTCCCCGACGAAGTACCCGGAACCATTTCCACAGGTTTAAGAGATGGCTGCTGGGATCGCATCGTCTCGCTCTCGCTTTTCTTCCTTGAGCAATCAGCTTTTTTGTGCCCGTATCTCCTACAGGAGAAACAAATCGAGTCCAGACCTTCATATTCTACATTAAAAAGGTTGGATGCTAGAATGACTCTTGAGATTAAGCTTTTTTTGGAGATCTACCTCAACACAAATTCTTGCATATCTTCCTCTTGTCACTGAACCAGCGGGATCATTTTGGTGATTTAGGGTGTGCAAATCTACTTTAAGCGTCTTCCCTATCATGTCTCCAAGCCTGGAGATGAATTTTTGAGAGTAGAAAATGAGAGGGATATTTGGAATTCTAACCTAAGTGGCTATTTTCCCCATCGGGTTGTGAAACGGATCGAAATATGGTGTCCATTTTTGCACCAGAACAGCATGTTGCGCGATCACCCACGGACCCTCCAGAAGGATACGTTTATAGTGAGAACTCCAGTGTTCAGCGTTTGTGAACTGTACCACGTAGTAGTTATTTGGTAGGTCCACCAACTCGAATTCATTGAATTTCCACACCCTACACAGAAGCTCTTTTAATTTATGAAGATAAAAGTGAGCCCCCCAGCACAGTGATAATTAAAGAATTGTTCCAGGGATTGCAGGCCTCATTAAATTCCTCTTCTGAAATTTGCATTGAAGGATAGATGGACATGAGATTTTTAGTCTCTTCTGAAGGTTCTGGAAGCTTCCATTGTTGATTTTTCAAATCAGCTATGAAAGGGTCGGCATTTGTGTTGTCAGGTCCTTGAGCAAACCCATTTGAGTCTGATCCTGTAAGCCTCATCAGTGAGTCTTCATAAGATAAAGGGTTTGAAAGAGATGCCAAGGCTAGGAGGGTTTCCTGAGTTGCCTTGTCGACTTCAGTCACAGAGGTCTCTGGGTTCTCCGATAGAATAGGGTTGATATCAGCATTGTTCCCGACCATAACACTCGTCTTCTTCGCATCAAGCATCAAGAGATCCTCCGGCGGCCGATCCGGCGGTAACTTGCGAGTAACGGCTTCAACCATCGAGGGCTTTGGTAGGCACAAATTCCAAGAGAGAGAAAACTTACCCGGCTTTTAGTGTAATTTCCTCATTATTTTTCACATAATAAGAGAGATAACGAAGTGATTGGATTTAAATAGATTTATATATGCATATTTTAGAAACCTTAAGCCTGGGAGTGAAATAGGAAGAATAGGAGATGAGTTTCAACAATTAGATCTCCATGCGTGCAATGTAGAACAAGATAGACCATGATGGAAATTTTAGAAATATGTATACTAATTTATATACAACCACACAGTCAAGTAGACCAATGGGCACGAAGGGATAATAAATTACACACACCAACAGTGACTAAGGGAAGATGTGGGATAAGAATTATTTTATATATATACATGCGGTTGACAAGACACAACAATGTTCATTGAAGAAAGGAAGAGAAAACATCATGTAAAATGGTATTGACAAGACATTGGGAAGGAGATTAAGATGGAGAAGGGGAAATGCACATGTGCGACTGTGAGAAGCGGCGCCGAAATGAGATGGAGTGAGAAGAAGAGAGGTCTTATATAGGAGTAATTTTAGGGTTTGACATCTATTAGAATAATATTATTTTTAAAAAAATAAATAAATAATAGTGGCAATATTCAAACAACATTTTTTTTAATTTTATACTATTTATTTCAAATGATAGGATAAGTTGACACGCATATACCCATATATTTAGAACAATTATTTATGGAGATATTTCATTTACATATATATATTTTTTATAGAATGATACTTAGAACTTTTGCTTTCTTTAAATTATTAATTTATCATATATTCTTAATTGAATAAAACATAAGCTACATCTAACTCTAATCCCTAAAAATTTAAGGATGTTACAAGTAGCAAAGTTTTTGTTCTCTATTTTCTTAAGGAATTTAGATTTTCCTTTTCCTACTTTTTTGTTTAAAGCTGGGATGAAGATGAATCTTCTCTATTTTTCTGCCCTTTCTGTTCCTGTATTAGAGGACTTTAACTATATAGAAAGGATGTGGTAACTTGTGGCTTCATGATTACCTGTATCAGATGACTTTTTTCCATTCCCCATTTTGTTTGCCCAAGTCTGAGGTTTGATGGGTAGTTTGTTGCCCCCGTTAAAGGACATGATCTCATGCCATTGCCATTTTACCACTTCCACCGTTTACATCATTCTGTTGTCGCTGTTTTCAATGCGATCGGGTCAGGGTGCGATCAGGCACTGGACTCTAATGACTTGAAGGAGGCCTTTGAGGTTTTCGATGCAGATCGTGACTGGAAAATATTGGCGGAGGAGCTGTTAGGGCTTTTCAAGGCTATTAGGGACGAGCGGTGCATGTTAGAGGAATGTCGGCACATGATAAAAGGGGTTGATAAGGATGGGGATGGATTTGTGTGCTTCAAGGAATTTTCTTGAATGATGGAGCCGCAGAGATTCCTATGATATGATGATAATGAACGGTCAAAATCATGTGATGATATAGCTCTATAATCCTGATGAAGTAAAGATGATGATGTTAAGTAAAGGAATGCAAACATTATTCTATCTTTTTTTTTTTGGAATTTTTAATTTTCTCACAGATTTGGGTGTATAATGTTCGAAGCTAGAGACAAATAAACAAAAGTGGTGATCCATATATCAAGTTTTAGGTCATTGTTGTGTGAAATAAATTTACTGCAATATATATATATATATATTAATAATGACCTGTATTAGCCAAATACAATTGTTAATAAAAATTTAAAGTTGGTTAAGTGTACAGATAATTTATCAAAATTAGTCAACCGATGATCCATTTTGAGTGTTTTTTATTTTTCTTTTCCTAAATAAACATTGGACATTCATCTTGAATGGTGAACGGGGCTGTGGTTTTACTGTTGAGTAAAACTTCAAGGTTCTTCTTCTATTTTTCATGTGACTATATCGTTTTACTGTTGACTTAAACTTCAAGGTGTTTCTTTGTCTTTGTAAAACTTTCATGTTCTTGCTTGTCTAGATAATGACGATGTCATTCAGTGTTTTACGTTGAGGTTTGGTGAAGGGGGCTGTTACAAAATAACCGATTGTGAGGTTTGGTGAAATGAGTGTGATCTTTTTTCTTTTTAACCAGCTGACAAGTATATGAAGACATAGACTACCGTTGGTAGTTTCTTTCTGAACATTATGTTGACCTACCATCACCAGCTTCAAGAATGCGACTAGAGTCTTCTTGGAACCTGAATTAGTTGAAGTTATTGGAAAAGGGAGGGAATATGTCCAAGTAGACACCCATGTATTTGTTTCTCGTGTGTCTTTCTGTTTAAGTTTTCAACTTGTATGGACCCTGTTTGCATCTCATTTGGTTCATGGCATCTTATGAATCAAAACATGTTGTATTGTTTAATTTCCTACTACATTAGTTTGCATTCTATTCTACCTAAGCATCAATATTATGGTTCCTTATGGTAATATTTTTTATTTAGAAATGCTCCACTTTATTTGGGAAAATCCCTTCTATCGAGTAACAACTAAAAAGAAGCTTCATATTCTGCCATTCGAACTTCAACTCTAAAATTGACTTGGCCATAAACAAGGAGGAGCCGAGGTTAAAGGGATGAGAGAACATAGTAGTAGGTAATAATCATAATGAGAGCCGTTATGAGTGCAATAAAGAATTTTGGAGTAGTTTTATTGTGTTGTCCGAGGCTTGTCTCAGTCTCGTTCTTTCTTTTATCAATTATTTTTCTCTCCCTCATGTTTTATGTCAAACATTTATTGGTCTTTTATGAATATGGAAACATGACTTCTTTTTTATTATCTGAGTCGAAAAGTTCTTTTGTGAAGATGTGCTTGCGGGTGACCGCATGATCATAAGAACAGTAATAAATAATTTCATCAAAGAGGGAAACTTTTTTGAGATAGTGGAAGAAAGAGGAAAAATAAGAGATTAATAGCAGAAAATGTAATATCCTGGATTGTAATCAAGGGATAATAACTTCAAATGATGTAATTAATGTTAATTAAGCATATTTGAAGTATATATTGTGTAATGTGATATTAAGATCATTAGTGATGATTTAATGAGTAATGTATTAATCAGGGGTAAAACGGTAAATTTACCGAGCGATTGGTCAGTTACTGGAGAGAAAACTCTTTAGTAATCAAGATCAATGGATGAGATTGAATGAACAAGAGATGTGATCTTGTGCATGTGAGTTTAGGTGAGCTTATGTAAGGGAAGAGGGGGATGGTGACAAGTGGCTAAATGAGAACCATTGGATGAGTCAAAATATTCAAACTCTTCTCTCTCCCTCTCAAGTCGGTTTGTGCATGGGAAGAAGGAAAGAATGATCATCACCTCACCAACTCATCTCTCTCTCTTCATTCCTCCATTTCCGGTGAGTAAGCAAGAAAGAGAAAAGTAAGGGTTTGAATTTTGTTAAGGTAAATGATCCTATATGCTTATGTACCCTTCATTAATGTTGATCAAGAGGTTGAGAGCTTGGTTTCTATGATTTCAGAATTTCCATTGGTGGTGTTTGATTGTAGGACAAATCTGAAAGTTGGTGGAATCAAGGTGTTGATTTCAGCAAGTTGTAGAGGTAGGCTTGTAATGCATTTTGATGTATATGTCAAGATGTTTGCCTAATCAATGAAAATTCTGGAAATTTGACCTAATTATGATGTTAAGTGAAGGGTAGATTTTGGTGAGAGTATCACTGTTCATTTGGTCAGTTTTGACACTTGGGAGTGATTAGAAGTTGACTTGAAGTGGAATAAGGGAGATTGTTAGAATGAGGTTTTGAGTGGTTTGATGATCTAGAGTGAGAATGTGTTGAATGGGTTGGATTTGGGTTGTTTGTGGTTACCAATGGGTTCCTTGTGTTGAAATAAGTGAGAATGAGTTATGGTATGAGTTTTAGGACCATTGGTAATCAATTGGTAAATTCTGGGAAAACCATATCAGTTCAGCGTTTTGGGCATCTGTCAGGATTTCTCGAGTGAGGGAAGAACTCACTCGAGCACAGGATGAACGTGCTCGAGTGAGCATGTTTGTGCTCGAGTGAGGGTGCATGAAATCACTGGGGGTGAGCGTCTCGGGTGATCACTCGTGGGTGGTTGCCAAGAGTGCGTTGGCACTCGCGAGCATTGGGAGATCACTCGAGCACTGGAGTTTGTGCTCGAGTGAATCTGTTGCCTGGGAGTTGGGTTGCTCTCGGGTGGACACTCGCTGGACCTCATTTCCTTGTGCTCGCGAGCACTGAGGATCAGTGCTCGAGCACAGGTGTTTGTGCTCGAGTGAAGGTGGAGGAAGATGTTGAGAGATGCACTCGGGTTGTCACTCGCAGGCCTCACTTCCGTGGTGCTCGAGTGCGTCTGAGGTCTCTGCTCGAGCACAGCCTCTTGTGCTCGAGTGAGAGTGTAGGTTTGTCGCGGGAGTTGCTCTCGGTCAAGCACTTCCTGCGTCTCACTCGCATGTGTGCTCGAGTGAGAAGAGGGATCATGCTCGAGCACGGCCTTCTGTGCTCGAGTGAAGGGACCAAAAATCAGTGTTTAGCTTTCTAAAGAGGGATCTTTGGGGATAGTTATCCCAACCCTTTAGGCATATGTTTAGGAATTTAATGGCCATCTAAAGAGTCCAAATGAATACCAACTTAGAGTGTTATTGAATTAAGAACTTGGAAAAGAAATTAACCAAATGTCCCTATTTGATTATAGGATTTGACATCTGCTATCCTCGTGAGCCTACTGTGCCAGCAACCGTCAAGAAAGGATCAGGTAGTGACTTTTCTTTTGTACCAAATATGATGCATTGCATGTGTGTTTTATCGTTGATTGGAAATGGGTTCGTATGCTGCGATCTTTGTGGATTTGTGTTAGCACTGTCATTCCGATAGTCCCTGAGTAGCTAACAACGGTTCGGGTTTAGGCAGTGTGCCTCCCCGGCAGAGAAAGGGGATGAGGATGAAGTGTGAGATATGTGATATGTGAGCCGAAAGGCTATTTGTGAGGCCGACGGGCCATTTGTGAGAGCTGAATAGCTGTATGAGCTATAAGGCTATGTTTAGGCACTGCCACGCCAATAGTCCCTGAGTAGCTAGCAACGGTTCGGGTTAGGACTGTGTGCCTTCCCGGCGGAGAAAGGGGATGAGGGTGGAGTGTGATATGTGCTGCTGCTGTTGATGATTTGCTTACATGTTGTGTGCTTATATGTGGTATAAATGTTTTGTTACTACTGGGATTCTTTTGAATCTCATTCTTTCCTTGAACTAACCTTTCAGACAGGGCGAGTGGCTCCAAGGAGAAGCGCGTGACCCGGAGTGGTTAGAGTCTCCTAGGGACATAGTATGGATTATGTTGGCTGTTCATTTTGGACAAGAGATTACTGTATAACGTTTTGAGTTGTAAATAGTTGGAATACTTGGTTTTGTAATCCCCTAATCAGGTGATAGAACTCTATGTGTATATAAATGAACCCGGGGGTTGCCGGGATTTTGGTTATACACTCTGTCATACATAAATGTAGATAAACTGCACAGGTGATTATATTCGATAATTGAACTTGAGACCGGAAGAAGAGTAAAGTTTTAAAAATTTCGTAAAGACCCTACTACTAAAGGGAACATTTTATGGGTTTTGAATTATTTGACGGTCTCTAATTTAATTTAATTACCTAATATCGAATTATAATTACGTGATTAAAGGCAGGGTGTTACAGAAAACATTATTCAAAAAAGGAAAAAGAGCTTTGATTTAGTGATGGGTCTGTTCTTAACACATGGTTGTTGAAGTATAGGTAATTATTCTGATAATGATGGAGGAATGATGCTTTCTTACTAATGGAAGGAAGATTATGGTTCCAATTTAAACGGGCCAGGCCTATAAAATTCAGTACTTTTTTGGATTCGAGCCTAAATAGGCCGATCTGTTTAAGCCCGAGCTCGTCACGGGCCAATCCGTTTTCCCACCTCTAGTCGAAAGGGAGGTATCCAGACCTTTATAAAACATCTTTTCTTCATCTCCCAACCTACGTGGGACATAACAAGAATCACTACACTTCCTTCTAAAAGGAGTTTCTTTTGTGGAACAGCTCAGCTCCCATTACAACTCCGCATATATAAAATGCTTTATTTTTTAGGGAACACTCAAGCTCCATGCCTGCTTCCATAAGCAATTGGGTATCTGAAAAGAACTTTTATGAGGACCCCTTTTCTGCTTCCTTCTCGACCATTCCTTCGCTATCATATATCTTGATTTAACATAATATTCCCATTCCTGCAAGGCAACCAGAAAACACAGTGATCAGTTCTTCTATCACATATCTGAATCTTTAAAATTTCCCTTTTCTCCATCTCCGTAATACAATATTCAACACTGCTTAAATTCCATCTATTACCCTCTATCAGCTCCTACACTTTCATATCAGCATCCATATTTATATCAGGCCCACTATTCAAAATATAGCATTAGGCAAACCCGAATCCCACTGGTCTTTCTGAACTTTTACAGTGGCTCCGCTTCCAATCTCCCATCCCAATTTCTTTGTAAGAAAATTTCTTCCCTCCAATATACTACTCCAACACCACAATGCACGTCTACCTTTTTGTTTTGCTTCTAAGAAAGGATTATTGCACTAAGAGAATTGAAGTTATGTTGTATGTAACTATCAAAATCATTTTAAAAAATAATAAATAATAAATAAAAAGGAAAAAGCGGAAAAAGAACTTTAAAATTGTAAAATCCTAAATCAAGTTTGTTATCGAGAGTTAATAAATGAGTGACAAAACTTAATAAGCAATTTATAACTCATTTTTTTGAAAAATGTTTGATTTAGAATTTTACAATAGAGTTCTTTTTCTATTTTTTCCCCAAATAAAAATCCTTAAAAGCTTAATAAATAAAATTACACTTCCCACGTATCTTTGAAACTTTATATAATAAAATAAATACTTTATAGTGATTTTAAAAACTAGTTTAAGTAAAAGGATTTTTCTTTGCCAACTAACTAAAATAAAGAATTACCAACACAGAGTTGATCTAGTAGTATAAGACTTCACTATCAAGTTCGAGGTAAAAAAAAACTATATTGCGAGAGGAAATCATGAGCATTGAAAAAAAAAAGGTTAAGGTGTAAAAATACCTATGAACTTTTTTTAAAAGTGCATCCAACACCATAAACATTTTTTAGGTGAAAAAATACTTATGAACTTCTCAAAATGGTGGAAAAATGCTTACACTGTTAATTGGCACAAACGACCGTTTTGTGAGATCCACTTATTATTTTTTGAGGTACAAAAATACCTATGAACTTTTCTCGAAAATGCACCAAACTCCATAAACTTTTGAAAAGTTCATGGGCACTTTTGCACCCAGAAAAAAATTTATGGTGTTGGGTGCACTTTTGAGAAAAATTTATGGGTTTTTTTGCACCTCAAAAAATAATAAATGGGTTCCACAAAACGGATATTTGTGCCAATTAACAGTGTGGGCATTTTTGCCCCATTTTAAGAAGTTCATGGATATTTTTAGAGCTAAAAAAATTTATGATGTTAAACACACTTAAAAAAAATTCATGAGTATTTTTTCACTTTAACAAAAAAAAAAAAAAAAGAATAGTCCTAACATAGAGTAATCCATTGTTTGGATAACTCCTAACAGGTACTTAAAAAGGTGCTAGTTTTCAAAAAAGTTAAAAAGGCAAAAAAGAGGAAAAATTAAGAAGAACTTTAAAAATTGTAATTATTTAAAAGGACTAAATACAAAAATATAAAATTAAAAATATTAAAATGCCCCTTAAAAAAATCTTTTTTGTTCCCTCATACATTCTCTCCCATATTCTATTTTTAAAACTAATAAAAAATTCTAATTTTCACTAAATTAAACAAAAGTTTTGTAAATTTTTAATTTTCAGAACTTGCATAGATATCTATGAAAAAAAAAATAGATATTCTTCAATTGTGTCAAAATTATAATTTTTAAAAATCAACAAAAATTTTAATTTAAAATAAAATTATATTAATTTTAATAAAACTCAAGGGCTTTTATAATTTATTATATATTTTAAACAAAGAAAGTTTATATGATTTATTTTTATTTTGGAAAAAATTCATATGGGTTAAAAAAATTCATTTAATGTTAATTAAATTAAAAAATTTAAATAATACACCATACCATTAAAAGAAAAAGAAATGAGTTTAGTTTTTATTTGTATAAAAAGAGCATAATTGATATCAATGTTGATAATATCAATCAGGCACTTGATGACATATTGATTAATTAAATAATATATTGATAATATGAATATGAAACTTGGTGGAAAAAAATATGAGTTTAACCTTTGTTAATTAAATAATATATTAAAAAAAAGATATGATCATATCACATATAGATGATGGGTGGTTTTAATTTTAATGTTAGTTATTTTTCAAATTATAAATATAAGAGATAACATATAATATTTGGTTAGGGACAATTTAATAATATTAACTTTATTTTATTCTGTTTAGTCTTTCTGACTAATTACAATTTTTATACAATAAATATCATTTTCTCCCGCTCCTTCATTTTAATTTTCCCAAAAAAAATCAGAATTCAACTCAAAAAGATGGCTGCCGTTGAGTGATTGCCCAAGAATCATACCCAGTTCGGACTTTCCCCCTCCAAACAGTGGTCTTTCGTTGGAACGTCATTTTCGCTCTCTGAAGATGTTGTGTTTCACAGCTACAAGGTATGCCTTCCTTCAATTTCCCCTATTTACTCCACCGTCTTCTTCTCGCTTCCTTCTCTCTTTACCTCATGCCCTCCGTTTCAAGCTATTCCTTCATTCCCATTCCTCAAATCCCAACGACATCGCAGGTGTCGTTGATTCATTCAATCGCTTGCTCCGTAAGCGTCCCCCTCCCTCCATAGTCGAAATTAACAAAACTTTGGGAGCCATTGTCAAGATGAAGTATTATCCCACTGCTATTTCACTTTCTTCTCAGGTGAAGTTGTTCAAGGGTTTCACTCCATCTTTAGTTTTTCTGAACATTTTGATCAACTGTTACTGTCACGTGGGTCAGATGCATCCTGCTTTCTCTCTATTGGGGAAGATTTTCAAGATGGGATTTCAACCGAGTACTATAACTTTGAGTACACTATTAAAGGGACTCTGTATCAATAGCATGGTTGGTGAAGCATTGGATTTTCATGATGAGCTAATTGCAAAAGGATTTTTTTTAAATGAAGTTAGTTATGGCATATTGTTCAATGGATTATGTAAAATGGGGAAAACAAGATCTGCTGTCATATTACTCCGCAAGCAGCTGCCTAGACTTGCAGTTAAGCCTGATGCAGTTATGTACAGCACAGTCATTGATGGGCTTTGTAAAGATGGATTTGTAAGTGAGGCGCATGGTTTGTTTTCCGAAATGATCGGTCAGGGAATATTTCCCGACACAGTCACATACAATTCTTTGATTGATGGATTCTGCAAAATACATCAATGGAAAGAAGTTGCTCAGTTGCTGAATGATATGTTCCAAAGAGGCATCAAATTGAATGTTATCACCCTTAATATATTGGTGGATGCATTTTGTAAAGATAGAAGGATCCTAGAAGCTCAAGCTGTGTTTGCCAAAATCATGAAAATTGGTCAAAAGCCTACTGTTGTTTCGTATAACACATTAATGGGTGGATATTGTCTGATCAATAATGTACCGGAAGCAATGGAAGTACTCAATAGGATGATTAAAAGTGGCTTGAGACCGGATGTTTTGAGCTATAACATTTTGATTAAGGGATATTGTAAGAATAAAAGATTGGATGAGGCCATATATCTTTTCAAGGAAATGCGTTCAACAAATTTGGTTCCAAACACTGTAAGCTATACTTCTCTTATTGACGGCTTGTGCAAAGCAGGAAGAATCTCATTTGTTTGTGATCTTCTTGATGAGATGCATCACAAAGGTCATCCCCCTGGTATAGTCGCTTATAATATCTTATTATGTGCATTATGCAAAAGGCAGGATCTTGATCGAGCAATTGCATTATTTGAACATATTGTCAGAGAAGAAATACGACCTACTGCCCGCACTTACAATATTCTTATTGATGGTTTGTGCACCTGCGGAAGACTAGATAAGGCGAGACAGATTTTTCAGTATCTTTTGGTGGAAGGTCACTATCTTAATGTTGTGTCCTATACTGTTATGATCAAAGGACTTTGCAAAGAAGGTTTGTTTGTTGAGGCGAAGGACCTCCTTGATAAAATGGAGGACAATGGCTTACTCCCTGACATAGTTGCTTTTGAAAATATTATTGGATGTCTTCTTAATAAAAATAAGAATGACGAGGCAGAGGAGCTTCTTCGTAAAATGGTTTCTATGACCTTTTCAAGGAAATAAATCTAAGGTGAGGCCCTCTAGTGCTGACTTATGTGATGTTCGTTGCAGTTTTCTAATTTCCTGATATAATTAGGTGGTGGTTGTTTATATATGCTAAAAGTTGTTGGACGTTGATTATTGTGAGTGTTATGTGTTGTGTAAGTCATATGTTTAGTAATTTTACTTTGGCCCTGTGCTGTTGCCGATGTTTTACTTTTTAACTTAACTTGGTTTTGTACTTAGTTCGTTAATGTTTGACTTCATCTCTTTGTTGTGCATCTCTTGTCGCTTATGCTTTAGCACCTCAGATTGCTAAGATAGAATTTTTAATGCCATTATTTCAGTTGGAGGATTTTTTATTCAACGGAACATTACTTTTTTCTTTACTGAAGAACAAGAACTTTACTTGTATATATATTGTATGTTGCTTAATTTGGTGTTGTTCACTTACTTGTGTGTATGCTCTGTGATGATGTGATATAAAGCATGTCTCGTTTTGGTACAGCATTATGGTACCAAATAATGCAATTGATGAATCCATCTAATTTTGTTTTGAAGTGCTGATTTTGTTTTGCTTCTCTTTGGTTAGGAGATTGATGAATCCATCTGATTTTATTTCTAGAGTGAGGCTCTGACTTGGGTGAGAGTCAAGATTTTAAGGTAGATTCCCTCAGTCTCATAATTTGATCCAATATCATTGCTTATGTTTCAAACCCTTGATTAATTATTCACCCCCTCACACAAAAAGGCCTCACTCCTCCTTGATCATTTTCATATTCTGTTACTTTGGGGCTTGTGGTTTGGGAAAATCCCCGAAAAATACTATTAAAATTGGGATTTTCAAATGTTTCCAAAAGTTTGACTTGGGATTTTAGATATTCGGTCCCCTTATTTGTCTTTCCCCAAATTTGGCAGTAATTTTCTGAGATTTTCCCTAGTGGGTTGTCTGGTTGTATTATTATTTTTTAAATTTAATTTCTGTAGGCCCCCTATTGGACGGGAATATTATCTCTCATGCTTCTTTTAATTTAATTTTCCTTGCTTTAGATTTGGAAAATACTTCATTCGCAGAACACATGCAGCTCTTGGCGTCTAAATTCTGAAAGTAGACGCATTTCTCACCTGCTACTTGGTATGCTTTCCCTAAAGTGTGAAAAAGCTTCAAACCATAAACAACGCAAAACAGAGCATACATGCTTTAATATTATCTCTTGCGGCATAATGGTATAAATGCTTCATTGTAAGTGGGAAGTCCCGGATCGACCCAATTTGTAAATTTTATAGTGTTTGATGCCCTAATGAAATACTTTTTGGGTGAATTTGCAGCTTAATCCTTTTTCACATAATATTACTTTTAGGTAACTTAGGTATTTCACATTTTAAATGACATTTATGTTAGATACTCCCTCCGGTCCTAATTATAAGATAAAGTTGATTTTTTTTAGAGAAATTAAGGAAGCCAATTAAATTACTTTAGAGTGTTTATATTTTTAGTATCCTTAGATTATATATTAGTTTATTAGTCAAATTAATTAGTTTGGAGAAAAAAAATAAAAATATAAATACTCTGAAGTAATTTAATTGGCTTCCTTAATTTCTCTAAAAATGTTGACTTTGTCTTATAATTAGAACCGGAGGGAGTAATACGTTTTGGTATTCGGTTTATCATTTAATTATATTGGATAAAAATAAAATTTTAAAAAGGGTTTAGGCACAAATCCGCCCTAGAAGTATTTTGAAAGTCTCAATGTCGCCATGAAAGTCTTGAAATGTAGTAATGTCACCCCTTCTGTTTGACTATTAGTTGATCCTATTTTGCTGATGTGGCTTGTCAATGTAGCATCCACCTCATTTTTTAAATGAGCCACATGGCTGGGGTGGTCCATGTGGCAAAACTCGTTTCCCTTATCCTTTGTTCCTCCGGAGTTCAGATTCTTCATGCTTGTGCTAACACATACCCATAAATTCTCGCTGGAATCTCACCTCAAGGCAGCACCTCCTCCTTCATCCACTCCGTTCTACAATCTTCCCTCCACTCCTTCGTTCAAGCATTGGCTTTTGGAGCTTCCCTCCACTCCCTTCCCTTTCATGCTTGATGCTTCCTCCTTTTTCATGAACACCAGCGTCGACGCTAACCTACCTTCGACCTTTGATCTCATCGTCTTGGTCTCTCTCCTCTTGACTTGTGGCCTATCGTCCTTAGATCTCACTCTCGGCCACCATCATCTTCATTAAATCTCACTCTCAGCCTCTCCCCTGTTGACTCATGGCTTGTCTTCCTTAGTTCTTGATCCTTGGCAGTTGGCAGCCTCTCGTCCCTGCTGACTCATGGCTTGTCTTCCTCAAATCTTGTTCCTTGACAGCCGGCAACCTCTCGTCATCGTTAGATCTCAGCCTCTCCTCTCTCGACTCGTATGCCATGCCTCTGATGCAAATCTAAATCACCCTCCTTTCTTCACAAGCGTCCATCTTTCGTTCTCCTCTGACCATCATCAATACTTTTCACTTCTGATGTTTTTATTTTCTTCACCTAAAATGCCTAATACCTTTCTTTGTTCTTTTTTGATACACTCTAATACCTTTCTTCTTGTTTGAACAAGTTTTGAACTTTTGTGATTGCTTTTACTTGATTTTCTCCTTGTTTGTTTTGCTTTGTTTTTCATTTTTCATGGGGGCTAGAAGCTGAGATGATTTCTTATTTGTATTTGATTTTTGGTTATTTGATTGAAGTGTAAAGTTAGATCGTTTTTTGTATTAGATTTCTGGTTTGGCTTGTAATCCGATTGTTTTCTGGGTTTGGCTTGAAGTTTGATGATTTCCTGGGATTGATTTTTCTTCTTTTGATTCTGAATGTTGTTTCTTTATCCTGTATTTGTTGAGCTCTGAAATTTTTTTAGTTTTGCTTCTGGTACTGGGAAGACACCGATGAGATGCAAAGCAAGTAATGGGAGAGGGGGATGGGAAGGGATCAACTGAGGTGGTGTTGAGTTGGATCATTCAGTGCCACGTCATAGTGCAATGTGGAATTTTAAGTCAAAGAAAAAGGTCAAACTTAACTTTTGTTAACACTAAGGGTGATATTACTACATTTTAAAACTTCTGAGATGATGTTGAAATAAAAAAAAAAAAAAACTTCTAGAGCAGCATAGAGAGTTTCAAAATACTCTCACGGTGGATTTGCATCTTGACCCTATTATATAACTTTTTAGTTTAAGATAATAAAAGGTAGAAGAAATTTATTCAATTTTTTATTGCATTAAGAGGCAGCATTGAAGTTATGTTGGGGGTAAAATAGCAAAACCATTTTTAAAAAAAAAACAAAAAAGTAAATAAAATATTTAAAAATTTTAATAAATTAAATTGCATTTATCAGATATATTCTAAAGTTTAAAAAATAAAATAAAAATTTTAGCGTGACTTTTTTTTAAAAAAAATTGAAACTAAAATGACTTTTCTTTACCAACAAACTAAATACTCTTTCTGGTAATAAATATAAGACAAAATTGATTATTTCTCTTTGAGATATTAAGAAAGTTAATTAAATTATTTTGAAATATTGATATTTATTATTTCTTCTCCAAACTATTTTGCCTTACATGTAAATTGATATATAATTTAATGATAAACAACATATGATATGATTAAGTAACTTATTTAGCTTCAAAATCTCCAAAAATAAAAAAGTTAATTATGTCTTGTATATATCTATATAACATATAACACTATTCCACCGCAGTTACTTACTGTTCAAATGTACTTTCTATCGACCTCTTGCCATCAATATTCTTTCGAGGCAACCCTTCTATCCACCCAATAAATAAAAAGGAAGCCTATCCTGCGGATCAAACCATTTGTCCTTTGTTTTTTGAAGGCCAACTAGGCGGGAAAGCTAGCATTCATGCTCAAACACCTCTCATTCCTCATGGTTTTCCTAACAAAAATATGCCATGGTGATATTCTATTGATCACGTAGTGTAGAACTGTGAGATATCTGCCTAGAAGTGGATGAACAATAGGCAGCTCTGGCGATGATGCTGGTGGGGAAGCTATTACGAGGATGGCGGAGGAGCTGTGCCTAAAAGTGAACTGTGCGATCGGGCGCTGGACTCTAATGACTTGAAGGAGGCCTTTGAGGTTTTCGATGCAGATCGTGACTGGAAAATATTGGCGGAGGAGCTGTTAGGGCTTTTCAAGGCTATTAGGGACGAGCGGTGCACGTTAGAGGAATGTCGGCACATGATAAAAGGGGTTGATAAGGACGGGGATGGATTTGTGTGCTTCAAGGAATTTTTTTGAATGATGGAGCCGTAGAGATTCCTATGATATGATGATAATGATCGGTCAAAATCATGTGATGATATAGCTCTATAATCCTGATAAAGTAAAGATGATCATGTCAAGTAAAGGAATGCAAACATTATTTTATCTTTTTTTTTCCTGGAACGTTTAATTTTCTCATAGATTTGGGTGTATAATGTTAGATGAAGCTGAATGATTGTGTATAAAGTTGCATGGCGTGGAGGTGAATAAATTAAAGCTGCCAACATCATATCAGAGAATCACAAAAAAAAAAAAGCAAAACCTCTGAGAATCATAAAAGCTGATTAGAATATATATATTCCCTTTCTCATCTTTATTAATCTTTGCCTTACTTTCTTGCACTCTTTGAGCCTTCTATGTATGAAATTGGAATTCACATCTATTAATGCCATAGTAGTCCCTTGTGATACAGATTAAATGATATTAACATGTGAAGTATTAACTAACTTAATGCAATATAAATTTGGCTAGTAAAGGAATGTATATGCCTACCAATTTCATATCCTGTATATACCTACCAATTATTTGGTGGAAAAAAAACGTATATGCCTACCAATTTAGAGGTGAGGTTAACTCTATTACATGCTTCTATCTAAAGCCTTTTATTTAAACCCCAAAGCATTTTTTAGCTGCAGGAAGTTCCTAAACCATGATAGTTCCAATGCTATACTTTCTGAATGCATTCACTGTCCTCCCTCCTTGATGAATCATTCGGTTTTGCTGTTTATGATTTTTTTTTTTTTTTTTCAATTTAATCTGTTCCTCTATTTACGTGCATACAAGCATTTGATCTATGGTTGTGTACTCAGAAAAGGGACATCCTGCTTCTTTCTTTTATCTAAATGTTGTCTCATTGAAGTTAATTCTGCTTACATATTTATAGATAGTCTGGTCGTCCCTGTTGTAAAGTTAACTAAGCAGCCATCCTAATGCATATATAAAGCCCATGCTTCTGTAATAATTTATAACCTGTTGCAAGTCAAAAAAGTCATACAAATGAAATCAACTTGAACCAATACTTCATTGTCGCTTTTCTCTTGTCTTTCTACACTTTGACATTTACGTGCGACAATATAGCTCATACAATCATCATATATTCTTGAAAGTTGACCTTGTTGATTACACCATATGCTTGAACTATATGCTGATATCTTGTAAGTTGACCCTGCTAATTACACTTAAACCTCTCTCTTTAGTAGACTTGCTTCCGTTCCCTCATATGGCATAAATTTTGCTTTCGTTCTCATTCTCTATGCTCATTGTTGCATTCAAACAATGCATGACAGTCTCTCCATTCCCTCCAAATAAATTTTGCTTTTTTTTTTTTTGCCAATCCTCCAAATAATTTTTGCTGTTGTATCAAGTGTCAGCAAGTTTTGTTGTATTGAAGGAAAGACATATATATATATATATATATATATGTGGACAAACAAGAACCCGTGAAAGATTTTCTTTTCATGTCCTATAGCTTAAGCGCATGTCTAGACTAAATAAAATGATGACTACCCTTATGCTTTGCATGTTCAAGGAAACATTTTTTATAGTACACAGAAAAACACTGTGCTCATATATCTATGTTATAGTCTTTGAATGTTTTGCTTTTCATTAAAGGCATATGGCACTCGATAAATAGCTATCCGAGAATTGAAATATTTAGAGACAAAATTATAATAAAGGCAATATATAATTCATATGGCAAGCTTTAAGGGATTTTACTTTCCCACAGATTCTTTTGCAAGTTGAGCACTGCTTAATCACATATGGAAGGGACCCTTCCTTTATGATTTCTTAATCCAAACCCAGTTTAAACCTTAAAGTGGTTGTCCAACTTAGAGCTGAGAAAGCAGATATGACCCAGTTGTTTTAGTTTATTTTCTATGCTTCCATGTGGTGTAGTCCAAAAGAAGTGGGGACCTTGAATTTCCTACAACGAAGAATGTAAATAATAAGGTGGCATATAATATTGTTGAACTGAAAACCACCAAAAGAGTTTGTTTCATATTTGGTGGGAGAACCACATAGATTAGTTTTTTCAGCCCTTGAGGATATGTGGATTTTTAGTTTTTTTTTTTTTTTGGTTATTTTCTCACTCGTTTGCTTACTGAATAACTAATTTTAAACATTGCAGACCATTTATTTAAATTTATTTTAATTGTTCTGGCTAAAAGATTATTATAATGAAATTAAATGAGGAAATGTAGGGGGGAGGTTCATGTCATTAAGCATATTAGGGCCTGTTTGGGGAGGCTGTGGTGGCTGAAAAAACATGGTAGGAAGGGAAAAAGCACAATAGGAGTAAAATGAGGTGTTTGGGTTGGAATCTTTTCAAATGGACTTTTAGGCTAAAAGCTACTTTTAAAAAGAATCTACTAAGACCTGCTTTTCACAATACAAAGGGGCTTATACCGCCACCAATCCAAATATAAATCATATTTACAATCTGAATTTTATCATATCTTAAGTTTGTAAAAGTTATATTAAAAAAAATCACTTCTGTCATTACTAATCCAAACCCCCTTAGTCAGTGCATATTTCACTTTTGATACATTTATTTATAGGCACTTGCAATTATTACAGGTAAGGCAATCTTAACTTTTAGTGGAATATATACGTGCAAAATGCATTGACAGCTTGATATTGTTTTTTTATAAAACCCACTGGTCTCATGTTTGAGGTAAGAATTTGGGTCATACTCTTTGAAAGCTGAATGGAAAAAATATGCTACATGGACATCTGTTTCTGCAGTGTTTTTAGTAGCCCTTCATTCTCATTTTTCCTTTGTAATTAATGGGTATATTTTTTAATACATGGGGATTTTTTCCACTGCACATGCTTTGAATTCTTTAGTCTTATATTTAACTTTTTTTATGCTTTTATTTTCTATATTATATTTTTTTTTGATGTCGTGTTATATTCCAGGATGAATTACACTATAAATGATTGATAAAAAGATCAAATGTGTACATAATGCATTTGAAGGGTGTAGAACTCCGCATGTTACAAGCTTTACAAGAAGGAGGAAGAGAGAGCAATAAAAGAATATATTTAATAAGATTTTTTTGGTTACACAAATAGAAAAGCTACACCTGCTGAATTTCTTTGTTAAAAATCAGAATACTATACTAAAAGCTGATATATCTATTTCAATTTAAGAATCTAAATAGCTTATTACCCAAAAAATAAAAGGATGCTTAATAGCTTAGCTATGAAAACTCTTTGTTATCCAATGATTATGGACAAACACACAAGGTTTTTTTTTTACCTGGTCACAATGTTCAGACTATGCTTATGTTCATAGAAAGTGACAACTTCATACTATTGTTGCATTTTTTAGGCGCAGTGGCTTAGCTCTTCTCCAACTGATTCAATATATTTCTCTATTAGGCTCAATTCTTCCTCCTTTGGGGGGCAAAAAGGTTCCTCATCTATCATTGTCGACAATTGCTTCATTTTTTGTGTACTTTCTCCATCTTAGTTAGTTCCAAAGAATAGAATTTTCATTTAATATTATCTTATAATCTTCATTCACTTTTAATAAGTTTAAGATATATATTTGGCTACACCTATCACTCAACAGGTATATATCTTCTTAGTTTTTCATGGCGCATGGGGATTTGCTAAAAGGACTTTCATTATTTTAGCTTATGATAAGAGTCATTGTTACCCAAATATGTTTAAAAATGCTTGGCACATGAAGTATGTTTAAATTTTTGAAAAAAATAATTGGTCAAGGTACATTTGTGTGTGGGTGTTTTTGTGTGTGTGTGTGTGTGGGGGGGGGGGGTGGGGAGTTTAAGAGTGATGAATACATTTGTATCACTGAAAAAACTACCCAAATAAGCAAATGAGTTTCACGTGCTTTATTAATGTATTTGCATCATAGATTTTGAAAGATAGATATTAGGGTTTGTTAATATATTTGCACTTTAAACTGAAACTTGTGTTCTTGTGATGTTTGTTTACAAGTGGATACATTAGTAAGGAATGACTGCATGTATTTTTTTTTTTAATTATGAAGTGGTAGCATTTGATGTTTAGAATGGATATGATTTGATATAGTCACATAGAATTTAATTATTTTGTCCCGATTATTTGATAATGTTACTGATAATGTTCCATATAATTCCTTTTTGTCGGTTTCTTCTTGTGAAAAGTTATATATTTCAATAATATAATTGAAAAAAGAGGGATAAAATAAAAACCAGGCCAAACAGACCAGTTCGGAGCTTCCCCTCAAACGGTCGTCTGTCGCGAAATCTCATTTTGCTCTGTAAAGATGTTGTCTTCTGCTGCTACAAGGTTTGCCTTCCTTCGATTTCCCCTCTTTACTTATTCATCTTCTTCTTCTTCACGCTTCCTTCTCTCTTTACCTCATACCCTCCATCTCAATCTCTTCCTTCATTCCCATTCTCCAAATCCCAACGACGTAGTAGATGTCGTTGATTCATTCAATCGCTTGCTCCGTAAGCGTCCCCCTCCCTCCATAGTCGAAATTAACAAAACTTTGGGAGCCATTGTCAAGATGAAGCATTATCCCACTGCTATTTCACTTTCTTCTCTTGTGGAGTTCAAGGGTTTCACCCCATCTTTAGTTTTTTTCAACATTTGGATCAACTGTTACTGCCATGTGCGTCAGATGGAGCCTGCTTTCTCTATATTGGGTAAGATTTTCAAGATGGGTTTTCAACCTAGTACTGTAACTTTGAATACACTATTGAAAGGACTATGTATTAATAACAAGGTTGGGCAAGCATTGGATTTTCATGATGAGCTAATTGCAAAAGGATTGTTTTTGAACGAAGTTAGTTACGGCACATTAATCAATGGATTATGTAAAATGGGGAAAACAAGATCTGCTGTCAAATTACTCCGCAGGCTGCCTAGACTTGCAGTGAAGCCTGATGTAATTATGTACAATACAGTCATCGATGGGCTTGGTAAAGATGGATTTGTAAGTGAGGCGCATGGTTTGTTTTCTGAGATGATTGAACAGGGAATATTTCCCAACACGGTCACATACAATACTTTGATTGATGGATTATGCAAAACCCATCAATGGGAAGAAGTTACTCAGTTGCTGAATGATATGTTTAGAAGGGGCATCAACCTGAATGTGATCACCCTTACTATTTTGGTGGATGCATTTTGTAAAGATGGAAGGATCATAGAAGCTCAAGCTGTGTTTGTGAAAATCATGAAAATTGGTCAAAAGCCTACTGTTGTTTCCTACAACAGATTAATTGAAGGATATTGTAGGATGAATAACCTACAAGAAGCCAGAGAAGTATTTAATCGGATGATTAAAAGTGTTTTGGCACCAGATGTGTGGAGTTATAGTATTTTGATTGATGGATATTGTAAGAATAATAGATTGGATGAGGCCATATCTCTCTTTAAGAAAATGAATTCGACAAATTTGGTTCCAAACACTGTAAGTTATACTTCTCTTATCGATGGCTTGTGCAAAGCAGGAAGAATCTCATGTGTTCGTGATCTTCTTGATGAGATGCATCACAAAGGTCATCCCCTTGATATAGTCACTTATAGTATCTTGTTACATGCATTATGCAAAAGGCAGGATCTTGATCGAGCAATTGCATTATTTGAACATATTGTCAGAGAAGAAATACGACCTACTGCGCACACCTACAATATTCTTATGGATGGTTTGTGCACTGGTGGAAGACTATATAAGGCCAGAGAGATTTTTCAGTATCTTTTGGTGGAAGGTTGCCATGTAGATGTTGTGTCCTTTAACATTATGATCAAAGGACTTTGCAAAGAGGGTTTGTTTGATGAGGCCAAGGCCCTCCTTGATAAAATGGAGGAAAATGGCTTACTCCCTGACATATTTACATTTCAAAATATTATTGGACATCTCAATAAAAATACGAATGACAAGGCAGAGGAGCTTCTTCATAAAATGGTTTCTATGACCTTGTCAAGAAAATAACTATAAGGTGAGGCCCTCTAGTGCTGAGTTATGTGATACTTGTTTTAGTTTTGAAATTTCCTGATATAATTAGATATTGGTTGTTTATATCTGTTTTTATTTGTTGGATGTTGATTATTGTGAGTGTTATGTGTTGTTCAAGTTACATGTTTAGTAATTTTACTTTGTCCCTGTGCTGTTGCCAATGTTTAACTTTGTATCTTAACTTGGTTTTGTACTTTGTTCCTTAATGTTTGATTTCATCTCTTTGATGTACATCTCTTGTTGCTTGTGCATTAGCCCCTCAGATTGCTAAGATAGAATTTTTAATGCCATTATTTCGGTTGGAGGATTTTTTATTCAACTGAACTTTGCTTTTCACCTTATTGAAGAACAAGAATATTACTTGTATATATACTGTATGTTGCTTAATTTGGTATCGTCCACTTTCTTGTGTGTATACTCTGTGATGATGTGATATAAAGCATGTCTCGTTTTGCTACAGCATTATGGTGCCAAAGTGGTTCATCGTCAGCAATCAATTCTGAAGTGCCGATTTTGTTTTGCTTCTCTTTGGTTAGGAGATTGATGAATTCATCTAATTTTATTTCTAGAGTGAGGCTCTGACTTGGGTGGAGAGTCAAGATTTAAGGTAGATTCCCTCAGTCTCATCATTTGACCCAATATCATTCCTTATGTTTCAAACCCTTGATTAATTATTCACCCCCTCACACAAAAAGGCCTCACGCCTTCTTCATCATTTTCATATTCTTTTACTTTGGGCTTTGTGGTTTGGGAAAATCCCAGAGAAATGCTGTTAAAATTGGGATTTCCAAATGTTTCCAAAAGTCTGACTTGGGATTTCAGATATTGGGGCCCTTATTTGTCTTTTCCCAAATTTGACATAAATTTTCTGGGATTTTCCCTTGTGGTTTGTCTGGTAGTATTATTATTTTTTAAATTTAATTTCTGTAGGTCCCCTATTGGACAGGAATATTAACTCTCATGCTTCTTTTAATGTAATTTTCCCAACTAAGCATTGCTTTAGATTTGGAAAATACTTCATTCGCAGAACCGCATGCAGCTCTTGGCGTCTAAATTCTGAAAGTGGAAGCATTTCTCACCTGCTACTTGGTATGCTTTCCCTAAAGTGAGAAAAAGCTCCAAACAGTATACAACGCAAAACATTAAAATCATTTATCTCTAGCAATGGCCTTGCCGCATAGTAGTATAGACACTCCCTTGTAAGTAGGAAGTAGCGGGACAGGTTGTTAGTATCTGCCTTTATAATTAAAAAAGCCTAATGTTGTTTCCTATAACAGATTAATTGAAGGATATTGTAGGATGAATAACCTACAAGAAGCCAGAGAAGTATTTAATCGGATGATTAAAAGTGTTTTGGCACCAGATGTGTGGAGTTATAGTATTTTGATTGATGGATATTGTAAGAATAATAGATTGGATGAGGCCATATCTCTCTTTAAGAAAATGAATTCGACAAATTTGGTTCCAAACACTGTAAGTTATACTTCTCTTATTGACGGCTTGTGCAAAGCAGGAAGAATCGCATATGTTCGTGATCTTCTTGATGAGATGAATCACATGGGTCATCCCCCTAGCATAGTCACTTATAATATTTTGTTGCATGCCTTGTGCAAAAGGCAGGATCTTGATCGAGCAATTGCATTATTTGAACGTATTGTCAGAGAAGAAATACGACCTACTGCGCACACCTACAATATTCTTATGGATGGTTTGTGCACTGGTGGAAGACTATATAAGGCGAGAGAGATTTTTCAGTATCTTTTGATGGAAGGTTGCCATCTAGATGTTGTGTCCTATAATATTATGATCAAAGGACTTTGCAAAGAGGGTTTGTTTGATGAGGCAAAGACCCTTCTTGATGAAATGGAAGACAATGATTGCATCCCAGACATAATAACTTTCAAAACTATTATTGAACATCTTCTTGATAAAAATAAGGATGATAAGGCAGAGAAGCTTCTTCTTAAGATAGTTTCCATGGGCTTCTTGTTTAAATGAAACAAGGTATGGCCCTCTATTAGTGGCTTGTTGGATCTGATTACTGATGATTTTCTGTTATAG
Source organism: Inga laurina (assembly GCA_963855925.1). Lineage (NCBI taxonomy): Eukaryota > Viridiplantae > Streptophyta > Magnoliopsida > Fabales > Fabaceae > Inga > Inga laurina. The sequence goes on from OY979702.1 coordinate 11,215,017, forward strand.
TCATTGGCTGAGTAAATTTATTTTGTCACTATTCCGTTACCAATGTTTAATTTTTGACTGAACATGGAGGTGATCTTTCTTCCTTAATGTATCAATACTAATTTGATTTATGTTGTAAGATATTTCTTTAGTTAATTTATTTTGTCTATGTTCCTTTACTCTTTACAACAGTCTGTTTGAGACTTGAGTGTCTCTGTTTTATGTCCAGAGTTATTTTCTTATGATTGAATTGCAAAATTTAATCAGCCTTGCCATGACTCTACAAAATATAATTTACTTTTTCCCATATTGAGAAATATCGAATGTTTGACTTAAATTTTGGTATTAGTTGGAAGGCAATGCGGTCTAATAATTTTAACCTGTAATTGGAAAGTTTTTACTGTAAAATTTGCACTTTGATCAACCAATATATTTGGTTGTTACATATTAAGATTTTCCTGATTGAGCCCTTGCTGTTGTCTACTTTTTTATGAGCCAATCAATGAATTCTTTTGAATTGAACTATTTGAATACTTGTCTTTCTGATGTACAAGTTTTTAATTATATCTTGTGATAGGAACCAACCACTATTTGTGTTTTATGTTTTAATATGTCACTTGTGTTAAATATTACAAGTGTCTAGTGTTGGTTGCTTTCAATTTTATATGGATAGGGCAAGGTAGTTATTTTCATTTTTATGTGTATTAGTCTATAAATACCAAACATGTACTCTATCAAAGATATGGATGAATGAATGAAGTTATTGTTGAAATAATTCTCTCCTCTTTCCCCTAGAACTAGATTCTGGTTCTAGCCTCTCTCTTCCCTCTTCTTTTCTCTTCTAACACCCTATTCATCTAAAATTACAGATTCTAGTTCTAGATTTTCCCTTCTTCTCTATTCTTCCTCTTCTCTCTCTTTCTCTTTCCCTTATTTCAACTTCTATTTTCCCTGTTCTAACATCTTGCATCAGCCCACATGCTCCTAACCAGAAACATTGGGAGTTGATTGTTCCAAGTGCAAAATCATATCCATTGGATGCCCTCATGAGAGACTGCAATGAATACTTGTCTGAAATCGGTGAGCAAATGTCTTTTGAATATGCTTTGGTACGAAAAGTTGAGCAAACACACTTTTTCCTTGGTTATTCAATAATTTCAGATTGTTTGATCCCAAACAGTTGTTAATATATATAAATATATATATTACAGGTGCAGGCATTTGTTTCTGATTTGGATCTTGCAGTATGCCGTGAACTAGGGAGGTTATGGTATGAACCACTAATGGTTATTTTACGCCTTTAGTGACTAGCATGTGCTTTTGGTTCAGGTTATGATTGTGTTGTGAGATGTAATTGATTTTGCGGGCTTCCACAGAGGTCGCAGTTAATGTAGGAGACCCTTGAGTTTTAGATAGTACTTGGTCATGCACTATGAGGACACTCATTTAAGTATTTCACTGATTCCAGGTTGAGATTTTGTATTTTTGCCATGTACTGTATGCAGTTCCCAATTTTCTTATCCGCTAGCCTTTTGTTTTTTCCTCCCCCATTCTGCATATTAAATGTAATTGGTGGGGAAGGTACACTGGAGGAATTGCATTTTGTCAAAAAAGTAAAACAAGGTGAGGCCCTCTAGTGCTGACTTATGTGATACTTGTATTAATTTTCAAATGTGCTGAAATAATTAGATAGTGATTATTTATTTCTGCTAAAAGCTGTTGGACTCCGATTACTGTTGAGTGTTGATGTGTTGTTCAAGTCACATGTCTGGTAATTTTATTTTGCCCGTGTTGTTACCAATGTTTAACCTTTTATCTTAACTTGGTTTTGTACTTTGTTCCTTAATGTTTTATTATTAATTGGGTTAAGGAACAAAAATACACATGTGCTTTTTTCAAATGGGCATTGAGCACCAAATACTTTTGTTGGGAGCATAAATGCCTATGAACATTTAAAAGACGCCTAAAATGCTAAGTCCGTTAGAGGAGCATAACGTCTGTTAGTTTTAGTGACGTGGGGCCCACTTTATTTTCCAAGTGTACATTAACACCCCCTTTTGACCGTCAAGACGTGGCAAGTGGAAATATTTAATGGGTTCGCATCCTCCATTAAAGGCGACAGCTTCCTCCTTTGAACCGATTGATTGAAGAAGACGAAGGCGCAGCAAGATGAGAAGGGTAGAAGCGGTGATGGCATTGTCCTCTGGGTCGAGTTCTAGATGCCAAAGAAGGGTCACTTTGATTAAGCAACCCAGCCGTGAAGACGCCTGCAAACGACAGAGGAGGTTCTGCCATCACGGGTTCATTGCTCCATTGTGGACGGCTTGGACTGAAGGAAACCCCGGGAGGAGTTTTTATCGCTGCCGGAACTATTATCAGGTAACTATGTTGTTATTATGAGGAGAATTTTTGGTGTGAGGGTAACGATTTACATAATGAGATGGGTTATTGAATCTTGACAGGATGGGGGTTGCGGGTATTTTGCTTGGCACAATTGTGAGTTCGGTGAGAGGGCAAATGTTGTCATCAAGGAGCTTCTTAATGACATTGACAAAGTGTATGATGAGAAAAAAATATAGGTGCCATAATAAGCACCTACAAAATAGTTTTCCCGATTACTTTGACCCAACTTAGATATTTTATGCACATCCAGCACTTTAAAATATTTGTTTAGGCTCATCCATGTCCAACACTCTTAAATTGCTATTTAAAAAAAAATTACTTTAGGATGTTGGCTGTAACCCCACTTAAAAGATTTTTTTAGAGTTAATGGTAAAGTTAAAATTACTCCTAAGAAGTACATTATGCTTAAAATTTCTCTTGAAAAGTTAATACTTTAAAGAGTTAAGTTGCATTGCATAATATTTTAGGTATTGAACATATCTCAAGAAATACTTTGTACTTTTAAGAAGGTTTAAGGTGTAATCAGCACCCTGAATTATTAATTTTAGTTTAGTGTTCGTTTGGAATAGCTTATTTTTGGGCAATAAGTATTTATAAATCGTTATTTACGGTATACGAGGTAAGTATGTGAGAGGAGTTTTATCTCGACTTGCGTAATAAGGACTTATTGTCTAAAAATAAGTGTTTCCAAACACAGTTTCTAGTACTTTAAAATAATTTGTGGTGCATCTGGCACCTTAAATTATTTTTTTCCAAGTGCATCTATCATCCTAAAATATTTTTTTGTTCAATTTTACACCTAACAATTTAAATAATTTAGGGTGTTAGATGCACATGAAAAAATACTTTAGATGTTAGATGTACCAAAAAAGAAATTTATAGGCATTTGAAAACATTACTCCAAGTCTTTGGTGCACCAGAAAAAATAATCTAAGGTGTGCATACACCATAAAATACTTTAAGGTATTAAATGCATATAAAAAAATAATTTAAAGTACTAAACGCATTTTAACTTTGTTTTAAGCGTGTGTTTAAATTAACTTTTAGAGAATAATTTTTATTATTTATAAAATAACATAAAACAAAAATTTTATCTCCGATGCAACCTGAGTGTCACCAGACACTTACACGGGCACAAATCGTGCAGTTGTTTTCCAATAATTAATAATTATATTTCCGAGTTGGGACCTTCACCGTTCAAACAAACAGTGTCTCGCCGGACTGTCATTTTCACTCTGATGTTGTGTTTTACAGCTGCAAGGTATGCCTTCCTTCAATTTCCCCTATTTACTCCACCATCTTCTTCTCGCTTCCTTCTCTCTTTACCTCATACCCTCCATCTCAATCTCTTCCTTCATTCCCATTCTCCAAATCCCAACGACATCGCAGATGTCGTTGATTCATTCAATCGCTTGCTCCGTAACCGTCCCCCTCCCTCCATGGTCAAAATTACCAAAACTTTGGGAGCCATTGTTAAGATGAAGCATTATCCCACCGCTATTTCACTTTCTTCTCAGGTGGAGTTTATCAAGGGTTTCACTCCATCTTTAGTTTTTCTGAGCATTTTGATCAACTGTTACTGTCACGTGGGTCAGATGTATCCTGCTTTCTCTCTATTGGGGAAGATTTTCAAGATGGGATTTCAACCATGTACTGTAAGTTTGAGTACACTATTGAAAGGACTCTGTATCAATAACATGGTTGGTGAAGCATTGGATTTTCATGATGAGCTAATTGCAAAGGGATTTTTTTTAAATGAAGTTAGTTATGGCATATTGATCAATGGATTATGTAAAATGGGGAAAACAAGATCTGCTGTCATATTACTCCGCAAGCAGCTGCCTAGACTTACAGTTAAGCCTAATGTAGTTATGTACACTACAGTTATCGATGGGCTTTGTAAAGATGGATTTGTAAGTGAGGCACATGGTTTGTTTTCTGAAATGATCGGTCAGGGAATATCTCCCAACACGATCACATACACTTCTTTGATTGATGGATTCTGCAAAATACATCAATGGAAAGAAGTTACTCAGTTGTTCAATGATATGTTGAAAAGGGGCATCAACATGAATGTGATCACCCTTACTATATTGGTGGATGCATTTTGTAAAGATGGAAGGATCATAGAAGCTCAAGCTGTGTTTGCCAAAATCATGAAAATTGGTCAAAAGCCTACTGTTGTGTCCTACAACAGATTAATGGATGGATATTGTCTGATCAATAATGTAACGGAAGCAATGGAAGTACTCAATAAGATGATTAAAAGTGGTTTGAGACCAGACGTTTTGAGCTATAACATTTTGATTAAGGGATATTGTAAGAATAAAAGATTGGATGAGGCCATATATCTTTTCAAGGAAATGCGTTCGAGAAATTTGGTTCTCGATACAGTAAGTTATAATACTCTGATTGGCGGCTTGTGCAAAGCAGGAAGAATCTCATTTGTTCGTGATCTTCTTAATGAGATGAATCACATGGGTCATCTCCCTAATATAATCACTTATAATATTTTGTTGCATGCCTTATGCCAAAGGCAGGATCTTGATCGAGCAATTGCATTATTTGAACGTATTGTCAGAGAAGAAATACGACCCACTGCCCACACCTATAGTATTCTTATGGATGGTTTGTGCACTGGTGGAAGACTATATAAGGCCAGAGAGATTTTTCAGCATCTTTTGATGGAAGGTCGCCATGTAAATGTTGTGTCCTATAATGTTATGATCAAGGGACTTTGCAAAGAGGGTTTGTTTGATGAGGCCAAGGCCCTCCTTGATAAAATGGAGGACAATGGCTTACTCCCTGACATATTTACTTTTAAAGTTATTATTGGGCATCTGCTTGATAAAAATGAGGATGAGAAGGCAGAAAAGCTTCTTCATAAGATAGTTTCCACGGACTTGTCATTTAAATGAAACAAGGTGTGATCCTCTTTAGCTTGTAAGTTTGTGCTAAAAGATGTTGCATATGATTACTGCTCATGTTATGTCAAAGCCATAGGTTGAGTAAATTTATTTTGTCTCTGTTCCATTACCAATGCATTTTTATTCCTTAACGCAGTGTTGTTCTTTCTTCCCTAATGGCTCAATACTAATTTGATTCAAATGAAAGATATTTCTTTAGTAAATTTATTTGGTCTATGTTCCATTACACTGCATAATCTGCTTGAGAGTCTCTGTTTTACGTTCAAAGTTATTTTCTTATGATTGAATTGCGAAATTTAACTAGGATCACCATGACTCTACAAAATTAAATTTCCTCTTTCCCATATAAAGAAATATCCAACCTTTTAACTTAAATTTTGGTATTTGTTTTAAGGCAATGCGGTCTACGATATTCTTATGGACCTAATGCCCGTACCTGCAACATTCCTATGGATGGTTTGCGAGCAGGTGGAAGAGTAAATAAGGTTACTGACAAAAAAAACAGAGAAAATAAGTCAAGAGAGATTCTTCAATATCTTTTGATGGAAGGTCACCATCTTAATGTTATGTCCTATAATTTCATGGTCAAGGGACTTTGCAACGAGGGTTTGTTTGATGAGGCAAAGGCCCTTGATAAAATGGAAGGAAGTGGCTGCATTCCTAACATAAGAACTTTTATAACTATTATTGGACATCTTGATAAAAATGAGGATGATAAGGCAGAAAAGCTTCTTCATAAGATGGTTTCTAAGGGCTTTTTGTTTGAATAAAACAAGGTGTGCCCCTCTATTGCTTGTTTGTTCTTGCTGAAAGTTGTTGGACCTGATTATTGTGGATGATCTGTTAAAGCCATAGGTTGACAGAATTTATTTTGTCTCTGTTCCATTACGAATGTCAAATTTGTGTCCTAGCATGGCGTTGTTCTTTCTTCCTTGTTGGCTCAAATACTGATTTGAGGTATGTTGAAAGATATTTCTTTAGTAAATTTATTTTGTCTTTCTCCCATTACCCTTTATAATCAGCTTGAGAGTGCCTATTTTATGTTCGAGATTACTTTTTTAATGATTGGATTGCAAAATTTAATCAGGCTCGTCATGACTCTACAAAATTTAATTTCCTCTTCCCCACATCAAGAAACATCCAACCAAATTTTTGTATTATAAGTAAATGTGGTGTAATAACTTGGAGAGTTTTTAGCGTAAAATTTGCACTCTCATCAGCCAATATAATTGGTTGTTACATATGAAGATTTCCGTGTGATTGAGCCCTTGTTGTTTTTGTGCCATTAGCAGTGTTAATTTTTTCGTCTTAACATGGCTTTGTTCTTTCTTCTCTTAATGGCTAGTTACTAATTTCATCCAGTTGTTTGATGTGCATCTCTTATTGCTAATGCATTAGTGTGTTAGATTGCTAAGATAAGAGTTTTCTTTTATGCATTCGATTCAGATTGAAGATTTTAGAGTCAATGGAGCAATACTTTTCATCATACTACCTCCGATCTTTAATATAAAAGCTAGTTGGTGTTTGAATTTGATCCTAAATATAAGACTTCAATTTTCTTTATCCCCCCATTTTTATCATTTCTCCTTATCCCTATTAAATGCACATGTTAAGGGAGTTTGCATCAAGAGGTACCTTTAATACAAATTATTTAAGAAGGTATTTCAGGAAACCAACACACAGTTTTCAAAAATAACTAATTTAACTAATTTCCTTACTCTATCCAAATTAGTTAAGTACCTTTTATATTAAGTACCAGAAATAGTGTCGAAGAACATGAACTTTGTTTGTGGGTGTGTTTATATTGTACCTTGGTGTGAAATAAAGCGTCTTATTGTTGCAATGTTATGGTGCCAGAGTGGTTCATCTTCAACAACAATTTCTTCAAGTGCCTGTTTTGGTTTTTTCTCCTGAATGGTTGAGATTGATGAACCCTTGGAGAAGGTTGTTTCAAGTGAGGTTTGAAACTTGAAAGCTGCATGATGCTGACCAGGGAGACCATTTGTAATGCCAAATATATTAATGTTTTTCTATATCAAAAAATTTAGGTGAGTTGGTCTCGAGAGTTCATTAGAGCCAAGGCATGCCTCTAGACTTATAGAGCAGTTGTAGAAGTATATATAGAGTGCCCACCAACAAGATCCTCACATTGGTAGTGGGAGTTTAGCTAATTTGAATTGTTGATGAAGTTTTTGCATTATATTGACATTTACCATGTGTGTAACAAACTTTAACCCTATGTTTAGATGGGAAGAAAATTACGGAGGAAATATTACTATTTTTGAAAGTTTTCCTTTTTAGTATTCTCTTTCAGTGGCTTTTAGGATTATTGGAGAATCCGATATGTTTTCACATTCATGGAAGGTGAATATGTACAGATTACAGCATGTTGAATCTGTTGTAACAAACCTAGGAAGTTGTTGTAACAAACTCACAATATCTCTAGGATCGGATGTTTGAATTCTAGGATCCGATATTCTCTCCTAATATCTAGTTTATCTACATTTAATATATGTAAATGTAAATTATTTAGTAATTACCACACTCCCCCTCAAGTTGGATCATAGATATTCAACATGTCCAATTTGCGTACAAAACCTTCAAATGTATCTTGTGGTAACCCTTTTGTGAGTATGTCTGCTAGTTGCAGTCTTGTGGGGATATAGGAGTGGCAGATGATGCCGTCTTCAATTTTCTCCCTGATGAAGTGACGGTCAACATCGACATGTTTTGTTCTGCTATGCTGGACTGGATTCAATGCCATGTTCAAAGCTGTCTTGTTGTCACTAAATAGTTTTAGGGGAAACTCAACACGGATATGAGTCTCATCAGTCACTCTCTTAAGTCACTTCCCTTCCATAACACCTTGAGATAGGGCCCTTAATTCTGATTCAGCACGGATACAACTCTTTGTTTCTGACTTTGCCAAGTGACAAGATTTCCCAGACAAATGTACAGTATCCTAAGGTTTTCTTGATGAAAGCTGATAGAAAAAAGTGCCGAGGCCTTGAACTATGGGAGCACAAGAAAGAGAAATAAGTGTGAGCTTCGCTTCTTTACACGTAAAGTGAGCCTCAAGATTCAAATATGATATCGTCAGTTGAATGACTTGATCAAAATATAAAATGGAGTTATCTGGGATGTATCAATCAATTTCAATATTTTATTTCTTTCTTTATTTTTTTTTAAATCAGAGTCAAATTAATGTGTTCCTTTAGATTATTTTAATGTCTATTGACTAACTGGACAAACAAGCAGAATGTTTTGTTGGAAATTTTTTATTCCCCTTAATTGTTCATATCTGAACGTTACCCACCTACATCCTTCAGTATGTCTCATTTTCACATAATGTTTCGTGCACAGCTTATTCTTTTTTAAATAATTAATAAATTAGATTTCTTAATACCACACGCTAAATAAATAACTTCAAAATTCAATTAGTGAAAAATTTCGAGAAAAATTGATTAAAAAAGACACAAACTTGATATAAACCTTATGGGGCCTAAATGGATATACAAATCAAATTTCCTTAAATCTGTAATTTGAGTTTGGACAAAAGAAGGTATGTGATTTGAAGTATATCTAAAGCATATGATATTAGTTTATCCTTATTTTGGTTTGATTTTTTAAGTTTTATTTTATTTAAAATATTGGTTTATTTAATTTAATAAAAATCTAAATCATTTTGTCTTTTAAGAGACCAAAACCATTGTTTGAAACTTAAGGGACCATAATTAAAATGAAAACAAACTTAAGAGACCAAACAATTGTATTAGCCCACTAATACATAAAGTTTCAAAACATAAATAGTTTAAAAGAAATCATTGTCATTAATTCTGAAAATATTCACTTCAAAAATTAATAAGTAATAAAATTAATTACGAAATCATCAATATTAATTTCTCAAGTTCTTGAAGCCAGCACCAATAATACTTACAAAAGAATAATAACTTGAAGTACAAGTTAAACGAATATGTTTATAAACTTTACACACACACACACATGATCTCACTTTCACCATTTCAGGAGAAAAACTTCTCACTGCAAACAAGAAAATAACTTCTCTTTTAATTCTTATAGCGAAAAGGGAAAAAGATTCACCTAATTTTTGAACCACTTAATTTCGTATGTTATAATAAAAGGCAACATGTTTGGTGTTTGTGGGTTTGAAATTAATACTTTCCATGAAATCAAGAGTGGTTGTCCTAAATGAAAGAATCAAATTTAACTTGAAAAAAATTATAAAATTCATATGATAAATTAAGAAAATAATCTCTGATTTGCATCTTTATATCATTATGAATTATAAAAAAATTATAATTTTAAAACAATAATATAACATTTACATTTAAATATAGAAAAATTATTAATGACCGATTCGCAATTTGAAACGGAACCTATATATATTTACATTTGATTTTTTTTTTATCTTTTACCATGTAGTTTATTTGTAACTTTCTTTTTTCCAAAAAAAAAAAGGGGAAGAATTGTACAAAAATACTTTAGAAGCAAATTAATTGCTTATTGCTACCATGGAAGATCTGTTGCACATAACAGAAGATATTTTGCACACAACAAAAGATTGTTTACACATTTATATGGAAGATTTTTGCACATACGGAAGATGGTTTGCAGTTTGCACAAAACGGAAGACCACTTGTACGTACGGAAGATCGCTTGCACGTTTGGTAGCAATCAACAATTAATTTACCTCCAAGATGTTTTTAGACAATTCTCTGAAAAAAAAAAAAATCATAGGTCATGGTACAAATTGCGCATAGGATGCTTCAATTTTATAAATAAAAATGTAACCGATAAAATGGGTTTCCTTCCCCCTGTGGAGAGAATCCAAAGAAATGTGTATACTATCTCCAAAATCAAAATCATTGGGAAAGAAAAGAACAAGGGACCATTTCGTTGAGGCCCACAAGGAAGATGATGACACTTTGAAAATTGAAATTGTGTTCTCCACTAGTATCATTTATCACTAACAAATAGCTTGCGGGTCTTATTTTAATAGGAGAATTACATTTAAATGCTGTTCAAAAATAAAATGAAAAATTGATCCTATGGAGTTGTTAATCACACCTCTAGATTTGTTAATTCATACCTTTAAAGTTATCAATAAAACTATTTTTTTTTTCTCTTAAATGGGACCTGAATATAATTCTCCCCATTTTAATTTATTGATATACAATAACTAATCTAACCCATACATAGTCTCTTAGTATATTTTATTATTTTAGATTTAAAGTTTTACTTATTTTTTGATATATTGAAATACTCGTAAAAACCAATATCCATTTGATCAAACAGATTTGTTGTGATCTAAATCAAGGATAAAGAATAAATTCAAAAATCATATCAATGATTTCAAATAACAATATCCATAATAAATTAATTAGTTATGTTTTTTTTAATATTTTTAAAATCTTAAATATAAATAAGGGAAAATCCCTATAAAATACCCTTGAAATAGGGAAATCCCTAATCAGTACATTGAAATCAAAAAATCCGGATTAGTCACGCGTTAGTACGGATGAATAGTGCGGGCGGCGCCAAAAGACGATTTTGCCCTTCAACCCTCATTCTCGCCACTTTAAAAATAACAACACGCGGTTCTTAATTAACAACTCCAGATTCTTGATTAACAACTCCGTATTCTTGTTTCACAACTCTAGTTTCATCTTTTTACTTTCACAATAACAACACCGGTCTTGTTATCAGCAACTCTGAATTCTTGATTAACCATTCCACTTTATTCTTCCACATATTCGCATATAAAAAATATAATGTTGTTAATGTAAAATACGGTATTGTTAATAAAGAAAGAGGTGTTGTTATTGACCCTGAAACTTAAATTATGAAGTTGTGAAACAAGAAATAGGAGTTGTTAATGTAGAATATGGTATTGTTAATAACAACACCGGTGTTGTTATTGTGAAAGTAAAAAGATGAAATGGAGTTGTTAATCAAGAATATGGAGTTGTTAATCAAGAATCCGGAGTTGTTAATGAAGAAGGCGTGTTGTTAATAAAAAAAGAGGTGTTGTTATTGGCCTTGAAACTTAAATGAGGAAGTTGTGAAACAAGAATACGAAATTGTTAATTAAGAATCCGGAGTTGTTAATTAAGAATCGCGTGTTGTTATTTTTGAAGTGGCGAAAATGATGGCTGAAGGGTAAAATCGTCTTTTGGCGCCGCCCATACTGTTCATCCGTACTAATGCGTGACTGATCCAGATTTTTTGATTTCAATGTACTGATTAGGGATTTCCCTATTTTAAGGGTATTTGATAGGGATTTTCCCTATAAATAATACATACTAACAAGTTAAAATAGCAAGTACCCATCAGGATATAGGAAAGTTGCTGTTTTTTCAATTTCTAAAATTCTAAAATACACGTGGGAATGGGAGGCTTAGTGGGGAAAATGTGTGTGAAAAATTTGATAATTTTAAGTTTTATATTTAAGAATTTTGCATGGAATCATTTCATTAAACCACACAGATTTTGACAAAGATGCATCTCCCTAAGGTAGTAAAAATCGGACCACTTGATAAATCAGATAAGGCAGTGATTCAAGAATTAGTGGATTAGATCGGGGTCAATTCGGCTCAGATTGATAATAATTAAAAAAATATATTTAAAATAAAATGCATAAAAGTATTTACTAACAACACATAACACATGTATAATATATGTTACTTATATATAATCAATATAGAAAAAGGACTAAACCAATTTGAAATATTGAATCTTATAAAAAGGACCGGAGGAAAATATTTTTATATATTATAAATATATTTTGTTATCTCATTTTCTATTTTCCTTCTTTTTTTCCTCTCATTTTCTTCTTTTTCTTAGTAAACTTATTTATTCTTGAAGTTTTTATGTTCCATGCGTTTTTGAGTAATTTTTTCTAACAAAAAAGTGACCCCGAGTCAACTATATATTAACCTAATCGGTTTATCTTGGTTCAGGCCGGGTCACACCGAGTTATTGCTCCCCCTATTTCTTTACTCACTCGGACCAAAAAAGTGACCAGGTCATTGGTTTCCAGATCAACTTGATCGTTCGGGTCTAGGTTTTAATACTACGTTCCACATTCTACCCCTACTATTATAATTATAAATATGATAATAATAGATAGAATATACAATAGATAAAACACAATATATATATATATATATATAATAGATACCGTATATATTTCAGAATTTTATGTGGAATCACTTTATTAGCCTATGTGGCTGTGAATGATACCTTTAGGCTTTAGGCCTACCATATCGAATAGAAGAAACATAGATGAATATTTAATTTCTAATAACACTTAATTAGTAGTTAATATTTAATAACAATTGCTGGGGAAAAAAACTAATGAGGTATTATAAGATTTTAATATTAGAATTTAATTAAGAAAAAAAAAAGAAAATACCACTTGGGTGTGTTTGGTTTGAGGGAAGAGGGAGGAGGTAAATTACTTTTTTTAGGCGGGTAGAATCCATAATTTACCTTAAACTCTAAACCCTAAACCCTTTAATGAAAGGGTAAATTTTAGATTCCACCCACTCCAAAAGGTAATTTACCCCCTTCCCCTCAAACCAAATACACTCTTAAACTTCAAAATCCTAAGTTAGCCTTGTTATCTAAGAAAGTATAGGTATTAACTATAATAGTATAATAATTGATAATTTATTTTAGTAAGAAATCACTTATACGAGGTTTTGAAGTTTAAGTGATATTTTTTTATTTTTTAATTAATTAATAATTAACCATTAGAAAAAAAAAACAATATCCTTTTGGAGGGAGATGAAGAGAATATGAATTTGACCCGATAACAATAACGTAAGGAGATTTTAACAAGGTAATCCCTAACTATCATATGTCACCATTTTAAAATAAAATTTGAAGTGTCCCCATAAATTAGCAAGTTAGAATTTCATGATTTTCTTTTATACATTAGGATTTCATGATTAACAACAACATAGCTAAATGATATCAAGTCAAAATACGAATTTTGAGTGAATCATGAATCAAAGGAATAGAACATTTCAGAAAAATATAATTAAAAATGAGAAAAGGTAAAAATTGGTGTGACAAATTTATCAAATCACAGATGTCAACACCCGTTTCCATTTCGATAATCGGAGAATAATAAAGACAGAATTCCATGGGCATACAGAAAAGTACAATTATACTAACAAAAATATTCGTTTACAATCCTGACGTCGTTCGTCAATGAAAAACAGAAAATACAGTGGAACCTTAATATCTACAGAATTCTCCAAAATATCTAAGCATTAACGAATTATAATCACGATCTTGTCCTCGCCTCAAAACCCGAGCCAATTACTTCTTGGCATCTACTCCTTTGCCTTTTCGATCTAATGGCACTTGCTGAGATGTTTATTTAAAAATAGGGTGAGATTCTGAAGAATCCCAGTAGAGACATGCTGTTGTTCATAAAGAATGTGAAAAGTAAATATGATATATGCCATGTATGCACCAATTAATGAACATTATAAACATATCATCTACATGTATACATGAGTAGGGCCCAGCCCCACTATTCTGCATCGGTTGGGTTTTCACCAACTCCAATGTAAGTGCCTCTGATACTTCTGGCCCCTCTCTGGGCAAATCATGTTGATTAATAAAGCGCATTTACAAACATTGACATCTACACAATCATATAACTATGGCATAATGTATGAAGGAGAATGTCCCTGCCTCAACGCTTTATAATCCTCTGTTTAACGGTGTCTCGTAAAGCGTGTCATTCCGGCTCTCAACTCGGTCCTAAAATATTAAATGTACAAGAAATAGGTCATAACCTATTAAAGTATCATTTTAGACTCTTGCATAGTTTTCTTGTGGTTATATTAGTCTATGGTGAAAATTTACTAAAATGCCTCGGGACCTCGGCCCGACCCCACTGTACCCCGCTGGATGACACGTTTTCCAAAAATTTTGACTAAGGCTATTCTGACTTATTTTTGCCCAAGAAATATATTTCTAGGCTCGAAATCATCAAATTCACTGCCAAATTACAAAAATACCCTTGACAACCCCTATTTAGGAAATTCAATGGCGTTTTCGTAATTATGCTTTTTTGGCCTCTACCGAAAAAGTGCCCAACTGTAACCCCACATATTTTTTCCCACTGAGTCTATTGGAATCATTTATTTCATAAAAATCCAACTCCTACTACCAGTTCTAGTCCTTACCGAAATATTGAAAGAAAAATAGAAAAATGGAGCTGTGTTTTAGCTTCTAATACTTATACTTTTCTACTTCTAATCCTTGATTAACTCACTTAAACACTTCTTACTCATGATTTAAAGGATTTTAGGCAGCATAACCCCTTAGGGTTATGACTTTTCCAATTTTACAACTTAACCAAAAATCACATAAACCAAACAACAATAACCAACAACAACTTCAATACATTAAGAAGTTGAGATTTTGGAGATTACCTCTTGATCCTTGATGTTTCTCTCTCTAGGACGTCCTCTCTCTCTACTAAACCTTAAAGATTAGCTTGCTAAACCATGATTTCCATAAAGAATAAGAGATTAGAGGATGACTACACAAAATAAGAAGTTTAAATCACTTTGGAACACGAGCTCTTACTTTGATTTTCTTCCTCTTTCTCTCTAGCCTCAAGAGCTTCACAAACTCACTCTCTCTTCCTTTTCTCTATGGCTGGCCGAAATATGCACAAGGGGAGGGAGAAAGTGTGTTTTAGTATTTTAGTTTTCATGCTTCATCCTAGCCCTTGATCTAGCCAATGGTTGGGATTTCTCCACCTCTCATGTACCCATCCCTCCAACCATACTCTCTTGCTTTAGGTCATCCCTTGTCATCATTCATGTCCAATTGGATTGAGACTAGATTTCTTCTAGTTCCCCAAGTCATCCACTCTTCCCTTTTCTCTAACTAAATATATTCTTCTCCCTTATTTTTCATGTTGGACGAAAATAATGAGAGGAAGGGAAGGAAAAATTATTTGTCACTCATTCCATAATTCACGTAATTGAATTATGTATAATTCCCCTTAATTTTTCAAATTCTTGATTTATTCCATCAAGAATAATCCAATTTTGTATTTTCCTTTATTTTCCTTGATTAATTGAAATTAACTCCAATTAATTGGGAAAATAATTAATCTTTGTCTAAATTGGTAAAATTATGATTTTTCTATCACCTTGGTAATTTAATTCAATTTTTGAATTAATTTGTCCATTTCCCTATTAATATGAATGTTTCAAAATTCACAAGATCCAAATTCATGAATATTCACCATTTATTGAATTATTCAAATAATTACAATATGTTTTTGGTGAATAAAATTTTGGGTGTTACAACAGGTTAAACCAGAAATAGGAATCTGAAAATTTCAATTCTGATCAAAATGCCCTTAGTTTATTCACAAGTTTCAAGGATTAATAACATCATCTGTATCTATATTAACAACATCAGATTTTATATTAATGACTTTACGTTCATGTTTTATAACTTTATACCCCAAAAATCAGAGATAATTTTGATAGCATAAATTTTAGGGGTCAATAACAACATTTGTATATATACTAACAATATCATATTTTATATTAACGACTTTACTTTCATGTTTCACAACTTCATATCCCAAAAACCAGAGATAATTTTGAGAGCACAGGTTTCAGGGGTTAATAATAACTTTTATATCAACATTAACAATATCAGATTTTATATTAACAACTTTATTTTCATATTACATAACTGAACTAAGAATAATTTGGTCAGAAATAAAAATCTTAGATTCTTATTTCAGTTTTGATATGAGATTTTAGAAATTCATAGCACCAATTTATCTTCTTTCAATTTGTCTTCAATTGAAAGTTTATTTTCAACATTTGAATACGTTAGTGTTTTTTTCTCTCGCCCGAATACGTTATTGTTAATACCTAGGCATCTAATTGTTTATTAAATTTGAAAAAGTAGAGAAGCTATTTAAAATAATTTAAAATATATCGATAAGTTAAATTAGTTTTGTATAAAATTATATTATATATCAATAAGTTAAATAACTTATTCTTTTTTTCTTTGATATAAGATCTATTTAAAAAGTTGATCTTAGTCCTAAATAAAAACTATTTTTCATTTTTTTCAAGATAATTAAACCCGGACTGGTCAGTGAATCAGTAGGGGTATTGGGTCAAGGGTCAGTGAGTCAGACTGGAGTCA
The DNA here is from genome assembly GCA_963855925.1 of Inga laurina. NCBI lineage: Eukaryota > Viridiplantae > Streptophyta > Magnoliopsida > Fabales > Fabaceae > Inga > Inga laurina. Next base: position 11,231,555 of record OY979702.1, read on the forward strand.
AAGCGGAATTAAATCGGGACCAAACCAGTGAGAAATGGAATGTTTTAGACTTGTAGTATGAAATTCTAAAGGATTTTTTTTTTTAAAAATATTTTTAAAAAAAATTAAAAAATTTGACATGGACCGGTTTAGAGGCCAGGTCGCCGGTTTCCTGTCTGGTTCTGCTGGTCCAATCTGGGTTAAATAACCCTGATTTTTTTCAATCTTTTCATAATTTATCCCTATTGATACTCCTTCAATAATAATTAAAGAGGATAAGGAAGGAGGGAATTAAATAGGATGATTATGATATTTTATAAAATACATATCATATTAACTAACTTAGGTCTTATATTAAGGAGTGGAGGAGTAATTTTGAAAAATACTCTCCATTTGATTTTTTTTGAAAAGCTTAATGAAATTAAATAATTTATATTAAAGCATTTATATTTATTATTTTTCTCTAAAATAAATTAGCTGATTTATTAACTGATATATAAAATATTGATTGATACATAACACATGTTATAATCAAATAATTCATTTAACTTCATTAATTTTTTAAAGAAAAGGTTAATTAGCTCTTAAATTAATGATCAGGGTAGTAATAAATATAAGAAATAAAAAAAAAAAACTGATATGTAGAATTAAAATTCAGCAGAAATCCTGCGTTTCATAAATGAGGAGAATAAATGTTCTTTTGGAATAACGATTAGAATCTCTAAAAATAATTTTTTAATCATAATTTACGGTATACGAGATAAATATGTAAAAAAAGTGTTATCTCAATTTATGTATATAAATATTTATAAATTTTTCATAACTGATACTAAATATGTACAAAATGTATAGCAAAATTATAAAACATTGAGGATAGTTTAGACTTTTTACCTGGATACATGTCATCAGCTCCATCCTAAAAATAAAAGACAAAAACAAAAGCAAATACGCCCAGCTACCTCCATCTCCTCTCTCTCCCTCTGATAATGGAGTTTTCCCAACTCCCAGCTCTCTAAAATGCTTCTTCTTTCACTTCCTTTCTTCTATTTTGAAGATTAAAAAGCCACCCCGATCTCCACCTCACACCCTGCTTTCTTCTTTTTCTCCTTCTCCTTCTCCTTCTCTGATCGATTTCACAGTGTTGATAACTAAAAACCAGATTGATAATGCAGCTTCATAAACTCTCCATTTTGCTCAGTTTCTTTCTGGTTTTGCTTCCTATGGTAAAACCAGATCTGGCTTCTGAGAAACTTGCTCTCGTCTCTCTCCGTTCGGCCGTCGGAGGCCGAACCCTATTATGGAACGTTTCAGAGCAGAGTCCATGCAAGTGGTTCGGAGTTCAGTGCAAAAACGACGTCGTCTTCCAGCTTCGTCTTCCCGGCTTTGCACTTTCCGGCTCAATACCCACCGGCATTTTCGGCAACTTGACTCATCTTCGAACTCTGAGCTTGCGTTTCAATGCTCTGAAAGGTGTGCTTCCTCAAGATCTCGCTTCTTGTGTTAATCTTCGTAGCCTTTACTTGCAACAGAATCTTCTCTCCGGTGAAATTCCAGAATCCCTGTTTGCTTTACATGACTTGTTCCAGCTTAATTTGGCTTCCAACAAATTTTCCGGTCCAATTCCGTTGGGTTTCAACAATTTGACGAGGCTAAGAACTTTGTTCCTTGAAAATAACAATCTCTCTGGTGCTATCCCCCCGTTAAACCTTGTAAAGCTTGAACAATTCAATGTCTCAAACAATGTGCTGAATGGTTCTGTTCCAGAAAAGTTACAAACTTTCTCAAGAAATTCGTTTCTAGGAAACTCTCTGTGTGGGAAACCCCTCAATCTTTGCCCAGGAGATGTAAATGGAACGGGAACCGGAACAGGAACCGGAGCCGGAATTGGAACCGGAAAATCTCCGAAGCCGGAGATTGATAACAATGAGGGAAACATGAAGAAGAAGAAGAAACTGTCAGGTGGGGCCATTGCTGGAATCGTTGTAGGATCAGCAGTGTGTCTTCTGTTGATTCTCTTCGCTCTGATCATATTTTGCCGAAAGAGCAGTAATCAGAAGACAAGGTCTCTGGACATTTTAACTGAGAAGCAGCTTGAAGTGGCAATTCGAGGCAGCGGCGACAAACCGGTTTCAGAATTGGAACACAGTAGTGTCTACTCAGCTGCTGCAGGGGCAAGTGCGGCGGTTACAGCGATGGAGGCCAGTGCCGGAGCGAAAAAGCTGGTATTTTTCGGTCATTCACCGAAGGTATTTGATCTTGAGGACTTGCTTAGGGCTTCTGCAGAAGTTTTGGGTAAAGGAACATTTGGAACAGCTTACAAGGCGACTCTGGAGGATGGGCCTGTGGTGGCGGTGAAGCGATTGAGGGATGTGACGATTTCTGATTCAGAGTTCAAGGAGAAGATTGAAGCAGTAGGAGCAATGGATCATGAGAATTTGGTGCCTCTCAAGGCTTACTACTATAGCAGAGAAGAAAAGCTTCTTGTCTGTGATTACATACCCTCAGGAAGTTTGTCTGCACTTTTGCATGGTGAGATCATTTTGATACCTTCTGTTTCTTTCATTACTTGTTTGTTTCATGGTAGATTTACTTCCACATAAACAATTTAATTACTAAAAAGTTCCTTGACTTGTCAACATGCCATAACCTGTCTTGTCATTGCATGCCGCACACTTATTGTGAGATTTTCAAGTGATTATATTTTGCTTATATGGGACTGCATAGTAATTCTCCCTTGTATCATTCTTTCCATGGTTAATTTATGATTGCTTTACTGTAATTTCTGTTTCTTTGATGTTTTGACAATCTATATTCACACTTCACTGCATGCTGCTCACTTATTGTGAGATTTTCTTGTGATTAGATTGTTTATACGTGACTGCCTAGTAATTCTCTCTTATTTTATTCTTTCCTTGGTTTGAAGTTATGATTGCTTTACTGTAATTTGTGTTCTTTTGATCTTTTGACAATCAATTCTTTGGGATTGCTTTATTGTTATCAGTCATCTGATTGTTCGGAATCTCAAATATATTCATATTCCTGCCTTTTTGTTTCTTCTGATATGGTAATGTGGGAGCAGCAGGTGATAGAATTGATTGGTTTTTCTTTATAATAGTCCTTATATTGTTTTCCTTGGTTTTGTACCTTTTTTTATATTTCTCTGACTTTGAATCCTGTTGACTTCATTGAACTATACTAGACATAAATCTGACCAACAAACAAGCTCATGAATCATAAGCATGTAGCACGATGATGTTACAAGTTTGTTAATAATTTCTCATTGCAGGAAACAAAGGGACTGGTAGGAACCCACTGACTTGGGAAGTGAGATCAGGCATTGCTCTTGGAGCTGCTAGAGGCATTGAGTACTTACACTCACGAGGGACTAATGTTTCTCATGGAAACATAAAGGCGTCCAACATCCTTCTCTCCAGATCATTGGATGCTAAAGTCTCTGACTTTGGCCTCACGCACCTTGCCAGTCCCACCTCCTCCACTCCAAACCGAGTTACCGGGTACCGTGCGCCTGAGGTAACTGATCCTCGCAAGGTATCTCAGAAAGCAGATGTTTATAGCTTTGGAGTGTTGCTCTTGGAATTGCTTACAGGGAAGGCTCCGGCCCGTGCCCTCTTGAACGATGAAGGAGTAGACCTTCCTAGATGGGTTCAATCTGTTGTTAGAGAAGAGTGGACCTCTGAGGTGTTTGATATTGAGCTTCTTAGGCTTCAAAATGTCGAGGAGGAGATGGTTCAGTTGTTGCAACTCGCAGTGGATTGTGTCGCTCCGTACCCAGATAACCGCCCATCGATGTCAGAAGTGACCAAGCGCATTGAGGAGTTACGAGAGGCTAGCTTGAAACGTGGTCAAGACCGAGCCCAGAATCCCGATCAGATCAAGGATGTAGATGATATATCTTCTTACTGATTTCGGTCCTGAGTCTGTCATGAGAACAAAACCTAGGCATCAATCAAGTTCTCTGGTAGAAACATGGCACTCAGTTATCTTCTTAAAATTTAACTTCACACCATTGATCTTCTGGAGAAATTTTCTTCAACTTGTTTATGTTTTTATCAGAGGACCTTGCGAACTGCCTTAGGTTTGTCCTTGTATAGAGATTATCTCAAGTTACGGAGTAAAATGTGAATTATGTTGGACAAATTCTGGCCATCAAGATCATTTTTTGTTTGCTTTTAAATGATCTAAATGGTCACTGCTTGTTCAAAATGACTCACTTCCTCTCAGACAATTTGTGTAGTCAAATCATCAAATTTGTTATGCATTATTACATCAGTGCTAATTCTAGTAGCTAAATCATGTGGCATTGTCTTGCTTGGGTCTCACGTTTCCTTAGCGACAAACATCAAATTTAATGCTTCACTCTCTGCTACAATCTCCATCATGTCTCACTCCATCTCTAATTATAAGCTTCGAATAATTGATTTGCGTTTATAAACAAAAACAGTTAAAATTAGTAAAGAGTAATAAGTATGTATTTTTTCTTTCAATTATATCGTATTTATAAAGAGGATGAGTGAATAAATGCAATAAATGTTTTGCCCAATTTAAAATGAAGCTTATATTTTATAGGACATATTCATTTATAGATTTGAAGCTTGAATTTTGAGATGGAGGGTATTTTCTTCCAACTGTTTTCTTCTGCTCGTTTGATACCTTTGAAAAGTTGCTATCTGGTCCATTAGTCATTTACTACTTTCGTTTAGAACACACTACCGTTTTTTTTTCCTTTGTTGGAACATGTCTTTTTCATAAACAACAATTATTCTTTTTTTTTTTTTTGTCATTTATAAACAACAATTATTCAAATTATATAAAATGAACTAGTGTTTAAAAGTAGTTAAAACTAACAAATATGCGAAAGATACAATTTTTTTTCTAAATATACACTTATGTACTTAATTGAGGATAAAAATTAAAAAAAAATGTATTAAATTTTTAGACAAAACAAAATTATTGGTTATATTTATTAGACTAACCCATAATATTTGCTAATATTGAAGGGAATAATATATCTACTGTAGTTTGCTGTCATTTGCAGGTTGTGAGGTCTTGTCGGTGGCATTTATCTCTCTCACGCACAGACTCCTTATTTTTGACGCCGATAAGGTTTGGTGGGGTTGGGATGTGAAATCACTTTGAAATTAAGTGCGTTTGATTTATTTTCTTAACTAACTTCGTTGATTCCCTCGCTCTTGCTCTTGGCCGTTGGATTAAGATTTGGGTGGTTAGCCAAACAAGACAAAAAACAAAGAAGAAGAGAAGAAGATTTGTGAAAATTTACACCTACGAACCCAAATAACAGATGGCCCTGCGTACATTTCTGTATCTTTTATTTGTGTTTTTATCTATGTCTTCTTTTGACCTTTTTTAATATTTGAATTTAAATTTTAAATTTAGTCCCTCTAGTTAAAAATACCAAGGTATTAAAAATCAGACCGGGTATTGAACCGGTCGGGATACTGAGTTAAGGGTTAGTTGGTCAGACCGCGGCCAAACCAGAGTTAAATCGGGATCAAACTGGTGAGAAATTGAAAATTTTAGACTTATAATATGAAATTATAAAAAAAAAATTTAATTTTTTTAAAATATGAACCTGGATTGAACTGGGAACCGGACCGGTTTACCTGCTAATTCACCGGTTTTAAGGTTGGACCGGCCGGTCTGGTCCGGGTTCAAGAACCTGGAAAAATACTAATACAAGGTTAAAAATTGTGAAGAGGCTGAATTGGTTATATAAGTTAAAGTTTGAGCCTGTCTTATTATTTGATAATTTTTTTTTCCCAATTTTGCAACACTCGTTACTTTTTTTTTCACACTTTTATTTTATTTTATTTTTCTATTTATTATCTCTATCACTTATTCTCTTTATAAATAAGTGCATATTTAAAAAAAAAAAGATATCATACATATTTATTATTTTTAACCGATTTTTTTATAAATGCAAATTGACTATTTTAACCTTAGATTTTCAACAGGAGGGAGTAGTTCATATGGATGGGGTTTTAAGTAACTGACTATTTTCTGATATTTTAAATTGACCTAAAACATTTTCAACAATAGACTATAATTAACTTCTTAAGTTGAGAAAAGCTAGACTACATGCTTGTTTGGAATATCTTATTTTTAGGCAATAAGTGTTTATAAATCGTGATTCACGGTCTACGAAGTAAGTATGTGAGAGGAGTTTTATCTCAGCTTGCGTAATAAGGACTTATTCTATAAAATTAAGTGATCCCAAACACAGCTTACTTTTATTTTATTTAACAAACCACCGGTTCAGGTATCCTGTGCTGTGTAATATATACATACGAACTGAGTAAGATAATTAGATTTGTATTTTCTTCATATGCTGTATTAGATATAGGGACCTTTTTCGTTCTTCAAAACAAATATACATATATATATATATATATATTTGAAAAAAAAAAAAAGCAAAAGCATTACAACTTTGAACTGCAAAGTTGAATGATAATTGTCAAATTGTTAAGAAAGTTTCATAAGTAACTCTTAACAGAGTCAAAATTAAGGATAAACCCTCTTAATCAAATAATATATTCACGTATTTATTGCTTAAAAAAATCAGAACATTGTTCACGAATTTAGAGAAAAGGCATTTGAATAAGGACAAAGAATATCAATAAGAGCAATAAAATGTGGCCGATGAAAAAAACATGGGGCCCCAATAATAATAAAAAGCATAGAGTCAAACACATGGTTTATTATCATCCTTTCATTTTCTTTATTATGTTTTGTAAGTTTCCAATATCAATCCATGTTTAGGAGGACTGACAACTCAAGCTAAAAACTTGTAATGTATTCAAATTTAAAAGAGAGACGGGGGAAATCACTTTGAGATTTGAAAAAAGGAATGTACCAAAAAGCCACAACAAGGGAATAGCGTATAATAATAAATTCTAATATAGAAAATAACAATAGATATATGTTTCATCTGTTATTGAGACTCTTTGGTTATTGGCTTATTGCATTCCTTTCTAGAGACCTCATTGTGATTCTTTCTTTATTTGTCAATCTTTTTTTAATTTATCTTTATTGATGTTCCTTTAACAATAATCGAGTCATCTTCCTTAATTTTCTCATTTCCTCTCCTCCTTTGATTATTGTTTAGAGAATGAGAAAATTAAGGAAGATGACTAGAGTGTTTTAGAAAGTATATGTCATATTAACTAACTTAACTAACTTTTTAAATATAATCAAATTAGGTAAATATGTTTTATATTAAAGGCCAGAGGGAGTATTTCATTGGGAGAATTTCAGTTATGTCCCACAGGACCAAATTCATTTCAGTCAACCTTCACAATATTATGAAATTTCACTACACACTTTTAGACCAAAATGAAAATAAGTTTTATGGGTAAAAAAACAATAATGCTGCTTGCTTTATTTTTTTTTAAAAAAGGTTTGACTGCCGTTGAAACTCTGATGACCTGTCATCGGCAGCCGCCAAGCCTAAGTGGCCACCACCGACTGGCCATTGAAGCTCCAACGCTGACCGGCTGGAGCTCTGGCCGTTGGAAATTTAATGTTTTGTTTATATACTTATTTCACAGGTTCATGAAGAGTTGCATACTTACAAAATGAGACTTGTTAAATTTGTGTTATTCATTTGCAAGTGTTAAACTCCACATAAGTAAGTGAAACACGCATATAAACAATACAAATGAATAGGTCAACAAGAAAACATAGAATCATGAACAAGTCTTATTTGTAAGTGTCCAACTCTTTATGAATAAGTGGATTATACATATGAACAACACAAATTGAATAAGTCTCATTTGTAAGTGTTTGACTCCTTATGAACAAGTGAAATAAGCATATGAACAACATATTAATTTCTGTTGGCTAGAGTTTTGGTCGGCCGGAGGTGGCCACTCCGGCCTAGTGGCTACCAATGATCGGTTGCCAGAGCTCCGACGACGGTCTAGCCTTTTTTTCAAAATAAAATAAAGGGGCATTAATTTTTTTTTTACCCACAAAACTTATTTTCATTTTGATCTTTGGGCGTGCGGTGAATTTTAGAATGTTATCGGGGTTGAATGAAATAAATTTGGACATGTGGGATTTAACTAAAATTCTCCCTATTTCATTTTCACTTCAAAGACACTTTCACTCGCAAAGATTGAAATTTGACACTCAACAAAATTTGTGTGGACAATAGTCACTGTCAAATCTCATAAAGAAGGAGGATAGGATGCATGTGGATAGGTTTATGATTGAAACTTTATGGTGGACCAAGCAAAGTGGGAATTATTTCACATGTAACCCAGTGTTGAAGGGTCCCCTCAAAGAAAGTTGAGTATTGTGAAACTGTGGTCCTACTTCTAATATAAATGTGATGATATTTTGGTGCCATCTTAATACTTTGGATCATTTTGGCAATCTTTTTGAGGCTGCGTCTACAAAAGGTTGGAAAATTAATTAATAAGAAAGCGAAGGAAGAGGAACACATATGGACACCCTCCCATTTGTCTCCTGTGAAACGCCGTGCTATTTCTGTATTTTTAAAAATTGTCTTGCTCGGATTGTTCACAAATTATTGTCTGCATAATGGGTATAAAATTTGTTGGTGTAACTCGAATTTTATATTATGTATTTTTTCCCCATTTGCTTTTGTAATATATTCCTTGTCCCTTATACTATAATTTTAAAAATTTACAAAAAATACTACCCATATTCCTCTTTATAAATCACTTTCTATAAGTTTTTTATTCACATTTTATAGGTCATCACGTAAACCCTATGTAGCTGTGAATAGCTTTTCTCATAAAGTTAATCACTTTAGATCAACTATGGTAAAGTGAAAATGCTCCGAGGGAAGAGAGGGTAAGAAGAGCCTTCACTATAACTCAAAATTCTGAAAGAAAATTACAATGATCGGAACCTGAACAGAAAAAAGAGGATGTCTTCTCATGGCTATAACAAGCAACCCACCACCACAGAAAAATGTGAACAAGCAACACTTGTATGCATTTTAAACTACTTTACAGTCCCCAATACATATACAACATAAACCCCAAAAGGTTGAAATGCCCCAGTGTTGATTTGGTACGTAATAGACCAGCTTGAGCCTCTAAGTCTCTGCAGATTCAGAAATAATTAGATCGGCATAAAACACAAGGGCCAAAGGTATAATGAGATTATGCAAGATTAGTAGAATCATACATGCACAAGATTAAAAAACATGGTACATGTGCACACAAAAATGGCTCAGGCCAGAGGTGAAGATGATGGGGATGGTTATGAGCTAGAATTGGTAGACGGGTCATCTCTATATCCCTTGGTGAGAAGATCATAGTTGATAGATGCAAGCTGAGAGAGATTCTGAAAACCAAATGAAGACGTTAGCACATGATAAGGTTTAATTAAGGATGAATTAACTTGGCATAAATTATAAGCAACAAAATATTAACATGCTAGACAAGCAGAGGGAACAAGTCTTAAGCTGTCCAATTCAAGATCAAACAAAAAGGTTAGAGCAGCCTTTTTATAAAGTCATCACATGCTGTATATAATTCTGATGGAAAAAAAAACACAATCATACCAGAATTATGATGGATGATTCTACTTATTTATTGAAATAATAAATAAAATTTGGAATATAACAAAAGTGAGAGGAGATACCTTAAAGGAGAAATTGCTAAAAGAGTAATTGACAGATGAGCCCGACTCAAACTCGGTCAAGCCCCCCCATTCATCCCCCTGCTTAAAGACGTTCCCAAAAGCAAGTCAGCCCACAATAAATTAATTCAACAGCAATATATCTAGCAACGCCCATAAATGAAGTACCAGTTCATCCTGACGATTGCTCACACAACCACTGCTGCCACTTAAACTATCCGCATCACTAGAATCCTCAACATCACTTTCTTGATACACAAAGCCATCTGAAGTATTCCACGAATAGCGACTTGTGAAATAACTGGTATCTAGAGCACTCTCAGAGGCAGGGACAAATGCAGCCTGCAAAAATTAAGAGTATTTTGGTGTTCTACCATGACATGAAGCAACCTCAGGTGCTGGCTTATACTATTTACATTCATGACTCCGAAAGTAGTTCTCACCTTCTGCCTGGCAAGTGTGTCCCAGTTTATATCCTTGAAGAAAATATGTTGCTTTACCTGAATCATTAAGCTTTTATTACTTAGGCTTTGTAGCGACAACAAAAAAAAAACAAAAAAGAAAAAAAAAAAAACAGAAATATCTAACGAATGTAAACAAGCATCCATATGATAATCTAAAAATTATAGTATCACCTCTGATGCCCCTCCAGCTCCAAGTCTCTGACCAGGATCTTCAGTTAATAATCTGAAAATTGAACATCTTAAGTCACAAAACAAAGAAACATCCATCTTTATTAATTATGTGACAGATCAATTAAGAATAGCCTTCAGGAGGAGAAAGCAAATTATTATGTCCATTGTCAGAGAAGGGCAAAATTTAAGGGTCTTCCATATGATACACAACACTAACTTTGAAACTCATGAAAAGACTTTTAATAATGCAGAATTTCTTGCTAGCTCTAAACTTAACTAAAAGAACCTAAATTGAGTAAGGCAACAACCGTGATAAAATTCCACTGAAACAAACCATTTGACATCAGTGGATGTAAGAGGAATAATTCATTGGCTTTCTTAAACATCAGAATACATTGGACCAAGATTGCTATACAGAATATTCTGAATTTTTGGGAGTGCAAAAGAAGCAAATAAGAATTCCCAAGCCCAATAGGAAGAACATTGAAATAAGAACAGAACATATTCAGTTACCGATCAATAAGATCTTGTGCTTCAGGACTCATTTCCTCGGGAACATGGGGCCAAGGGATCTCGCGATTAAGAATATTATCAAATATGTTCTACAATAGAAACAAACACATCTGTGAGTGCTCAGCTAGCAGTTTGATGCTAATAGCAATAATATAATGAAGTGAATAAAGCGTAGAGAACAACAATCTCACATAGGATCATAAGGCATCTATCTCATAAAAATATTTTTTAGGATAGCAAAAGAAAGTATTTGATAAATATTAATATTATACAAGACACACTTATCAGGAAACAAATCAGAGATCTCCACACTAGCAAACAGAAGTTAAAAGGCCTTATAAATTTTGATTGCACTCCTGATTGTTCCATCATAGAGAAATGACTACTTTGAGAGGATCAAACCAATACAAAGACATCAGCGCCAGCTAAATAATTGGGTGTCAGTCTAATTTTGACAAGTGCCAATACAAAGTAAAATAATCTTCATAATTATTTGCCAAAAAAGCATAGGTTGAAAAATCCATGAAGTTCTTTCTGCTATAAAATCTATTTCATCCCACTAAACTAAATGGCAGTAATGCCTTAATTAACAGTTTGAAGTGAAATCATTAGCATTATCACATCAACTACAAAATCCTAAACACCTATAAAGCAAAGGGCACCTCTTTTTAGGTGTGCTGATCACAACACATGACCAAGCACGTGAGGAAAAGAACAATGCTTTTTGCTTGATATGCGTCAGATATACTTCCTACTGCATGGATACAACTGACCCTCAAAAGGGAACATAGTACACCCCCCCCCCCCCAAATAATAATAAAAGACAAAAAAAAAGGAAGAAGATAACAAGCAGCTAGGCCCCCATTTGCAATTAGATGACAAACACTAACATTACTTTTTGTAGAACAAAAGCAGTCTATCTTGTTATTTCACAGAAGCGATTATACTGAGATACATACAACAACAGGGAATCAAGGATCCCAAGAAATAAGGAGCAGAATCCGCACGAAAAAGACTATGATATAATCAATATACCTGAGAATCCCTCTCCTATAATCAGAAAATATGATACTAAATATCTATATATACAAGACATATATTGGCCCAACCACATATTTAGTGAATTTATTTGGAAAATAACAGTACAAGGCACTTAGAATATTTGAGTCTGTCCATCACTCTGTTGTATTCTTTTTTAAAAGGAGCACAATGAACGGGTATTGATTAATTTGATAGATTGTAATGTGAATATGACACATGCCAAGGATATATGTGTGCACCTAGACTAGAGAAGCAGAAATAATTTAAAGACAATAAACACCAATTTTGAACTCAAAGTAAAAGACTATTAACAGAAATATATATCACAAAAAATTGGGGTAAAAACCTGAGGATGCTCAGCATTGAAAGGCGGGATGCCAACAAGCAATTCAAATAAAATGATACCAACAGACCACCAATCCGCCGTATAACCTGCAAAATTTTCATTAAAGGTTGTTATAGTCATGTTTGTAATAACAAATACCCCTAGAAACGTACATCACAAGCTTCAGACCAATATGTGTGCACGTATGTGTGAAGAAACTGCTAATTCTGTAACAAAAAATATAGCTCTAAAATTAAATATCCTCACTTCCCAGCATTAGTAAAAACTTCATTCTCAAAAAGGAAAATAATTTCTACCCTAATAATGGCAAAAGATCAAACATCAAATTAAGATACAGAAGAAAAAGAAAATTAAACCACCTTAAACATTAAAAAGGGACAATACGAACCATGTCCAGTTCCCAAAAGTATCTCTGGTGCTAAATAATCAGGTGTACCCACAGCAGAACGTTTTTGCCTCCTTTCCCTTTGATGTTCTGATGCAGATAACTGAGGTTCATCCTCCCCAAGGAGGGATGTTCCACTCACTGCTGGACCAGACAAGTCATCAGTGCTATTGATGAGACCAACTCTTGAAAGCCCAAAGTCTGTGAGCTGCATGACCCATCAAAAAACGATCTTTCATCAAGTTGGGAGCACAAATGCCAAAGTGTGAAATTTTGTTCAATAGAACCTCAAGTTTGAATGAATGTTTAAAGCCAAAGGCCATCCATGGTAACATAATGGAAAGATTTCACATTTCTATTAACTTATGCCACTGGTAGAGATTGACTAAGTATATTCAAGTTCATTAATCCTTTTCTTCCCTAGTCTATATGGTGACACCAAGAATGGGAGAAAGCTTTTATGACCAACTTTTTGAAGAAAGAAAAAAATATCCTGGGATGTTTTTCTTTTGGCCAACTGTTATAAAGCAAATGTATGACAAAATGAAATTCTTATCACAAAAATGTGTGCCTTGTAATGTTAGCCCATGGAACATTTTGACCAATGAGAAGATAGAGTAAACTGTCACAGGGTACAATTGCCAAGTCCTCTTCCTTTTAGAGGTGGTGCTACGGCAGAATTTAGACATCTTGAACTGTCTAGATCTTCCATTCTACATTACTCAACGTAGAGAACTTGATATGATAATTACGGAGAGTGCTTGTTCCCCCGGACGGCATATTTTAAGGGTAGATACCCATGCCACCTTGGGTGCTATAACAAAAATCATGAAACTATTTGCTAACAATACAGGAATACTTGCATCAGTGCCAAGAGAATAAGAACCAGAGCTTATCCTGTTATTACCTTAATATGACCATCATGTGCAATCAACAAATTGTCAGGCTTCAAGTCACGATGAACTATGCGCAGTGAATGCAAATATTCTAGTGCAAGCACCTACCATTAGAAAGAAAATTAAATTTCAGAGGATAAGATATAATATTGTTTTTCCACGTCAGCCACCACACACATACACGCACAGGGAGGGAGTGGGAGGGAGTGGGAGGGAGGGAGAAGTGTGATTAATTACCACTTCTGCAATATATACACGAGCAACTTCCTCATCTAGGCAACCTAAATTCCTTAATAATGAATACAGATCGCCTCCATTAAGATACTCCATGACAAGGTACAGGTTCTCACTACATGTAAAAGAATAGAAGAAACGAACCTGATACAGTTCATCCTGATGTTAGAATGCAATTAACATTTCTGAAAGCAATATTAAATAATAAGCAAGCTAGCCTTACCACAAAAGGATTGCGCACTGTGATTAAGATATCACGTTCAGCTAATATACTTTCCACAGCATTCTTACGGATCATGTCTGCCTTCTTGAGAACCTGTTACAAGTTAGCACAACATGGTAGGACCAAAATCATTACGCTTAAAATAAGAAATATAAATAATCTCAAAGGACAGCAAGATTGAATGTGTTTGACCAAATAAGAAATCAAAAAATAAAAACATTCAGAGATTAGTGCACACAAACAGACTTGGAAGATGTAGGTTCTCAGAGTCACAGATTTCATGACAATCATATCAGTAAGCACAACGACAAATCAGAGAAATACAGTTCAATACATCAACAAACAAATTAAAACTTCACAAGGGAAAAGACAAATAACATATGTATAGAGACCTTTATAGCAAAAAGATCCCCTGTTGTTCTCTTTTTAGCCAAGAAAACCCGTCCAAATGCCCCACGACTGATTGGTTTTATAATCTCAAAGTCATCAATAGTGGTACGGTCCTTTGAAGAGTGGATTGGACTTGTTCTCAAGCTACGAACCATATCATCTTCCAAAGGAGCATCTTCTTCAATTACAGTGCTAGCAAGGTCAATCTTTTCATCTTCGACCATCTCAGTAAGCTGCAAATACTTCTCCCTAACAAACGACCAAAAAAAATTTCACCAAAAGGTAGCATAAAACATATATGCTCACAAGTTATAATGCTGCAAGAAATAGCATAGACAAAAATCAACAAAAATCTAACCATAACTAGTAAAAAGAGATGTTGAACAGATAAAAAACAGAAACTGTTATATCTGTATAGAAAGTGGCATTCAATTTCAGAACAAGGTCAATCTATTACATAATGTGGTTGAGATGATATCATTTGACACTTAACGTCCAGTATCGATAATAAGAATTTACCCTAAATTTATTCATTAAGAATCCATTACTGATTGTCCTAGTTTACTTTAGAGTAAGAGTTCTATCTTTATGACAAATGTATGATAGAAATTGCAGCAGCAAAGTACCAACCGTATCAGCTTCTCAATACAAGTTCCAAAAGTCTCCACAGTGAGTGCATCAAATTTTCTCCTCTCTACAACAACCCTCAAATCATCAAGACAAGATAATAAATATGAGATTGAGCGATCATCATCCAGAGGTGTATTTGCTACACATCGTGCTATATCGGCAAGTTCATTCATCTACAATATACCAAAAGAAAAAAAAGGTAGCTTCACGCCATCAATAACAGACTTATGCAGGAACTCATAGTTGACTGCACTGGAATAACACAGTTCTTTAAAGTGCATTCCAACATTTGGTATAGTAGTAACATGCTGGCTTAGCAATAAAATTCTCAATGTAACAAAACTATACAGAGTCAAACTGTCAATGCACTAATTTGCATGCAAATTAATCAACATAGACATTTAAAATGCATCTTAAGTGGATATATTGTTTCTTACATGCATGCCCATGAAGCCTACTTAATCACTCACTAGTCCTCTCTTCCCTAGTTTATTTTTAAAATGCACCTTCTTCATCCCTTGAATTCTCCTCCTCCCTACTTTATCTTCAAAAAATTAGTAAATGCTCAAGAAAAGTACGGCTAAAATTCATCTCCTCAAGTTAAAAAGACATTTTTGTGCTGCAAACATCATTACAACTCATGTCATTCACAAAATTCTATAATGAAAGGATTTCTTGGTTTTGATTTTGATACTATACCTCAAATAAAAAAGAATTTGTTAAAGCACTCCTAGTCTTAATCAGACTAGAAGTCAGAAATCAACCAAATAAAAAATACAATCACTGTGACAATTCACTATTCTGTGACACAGAAAAAAAGGAGAATTACAATGAGGTCCGAAGGAAGAGATTTAATTACCCAAAAGTCCAATAACAACTGAAGAGCAAGTAATACAAGTTCTAAAGCAAGAAATGGCAACAAGTTTATACTCCTCACTTTTCATTAAGACTACTTAGCAATTAAATCCCTTCCCAGGGACCTCATTGTAATCCCCCCCCCCAAAAAAAGGCTGAATTGCAGCAAATGCTTGAAAACAATGTTTCCAATAACATTTTAAAATGGACATAACTAACCATTTTGCAAATATTGGGCATGTGTCTAAAATGTTAAAAGATCAGAACTTACGTTAAAAGCAGTTTGTCAAACAAAGTATGCATGAATGTGAAAAACCACAGTTAAGACAAAAAGAAAAAGAGAAGAAACAGGCCGAGATAGACATACCAGTGGAATATCATCTTGTTCAGAATAAGAACCCCTCCCAGCCAAGAGCAAGTCAATATGACTCATCTTTGGTGTCAGTAAAGGTGACCTAGGAGTCATGCTCCCAGCAGATGATGCCGTCATTCCTTGGTCAGACTTTGGACCGAAACGAGCTTTACATGATATAAGAGGTAAGGCCTTTAGGTCATCCATAAAAGCTGAATTATCAGCTTCAGGAAAACAATCTAGCATATCCTCTGAGCCTCTGCGAGACCAATCACTCAGTTTTGGGGAGATAACATCAGATTCTTCAGTCATGCTTGAATTTGATACTTTTGCAACATCAGGACTTCCACCTGCTTGTTGAATATCCTTCTGTGTACATAATTCTACCATCTTCTCTAGTGTATCAGCAACTCGCATAAGTCGCTCATTGACACTCAGACCCTTCTGATCACATCTATCAGCAATCGCACAAATCCTTGAATGATCTTCAACATTGGAAGTAGGGACTTGCTCCTCACATATACGACAAATTATTGAGCTCTCATCACTAATATTCTGCTGATCTCCCCAGTAGCCCCAAGAAACTTTTTGTTGGTTCTTAAGAGTATGTTCCTGGGAGTCATTGACAGGAATATGCTCTGATGGCTTGGCAGTAGATAGATCTACATCAGAGTTTGATCTCTTATTTGAAAGTTTTGAAGATTCAACTCTCTCATAGGTTTGGTTCTTCAACTGAGCAGCTTCTTTTGCACTTTTAGCTGTTGGAGATGGGAATTTCTTCCAAGAAGCCATCCGATCCCTTCCTGAAGGAGACTCTAAGTGTTTTGAACTATCATCATCAACAGGAAGTGAAAGATTCCCTGACTTTACATCTTTTTTCCAATCTAATATACGCTGCTCCTGACTATAAAATTTCTTGGCCGAGGGATTTGAGCCTTTTGCAGCGCTGGAAACTTTTGCATCCCTTCCCAAGCCAGGAGGAATGCGTTTCTCAGCTGAATGCAAGACTCGAGATTGTCGAAGGTTAAAAACATGTTCATCCTCAGCCAAACCACTTTCTTTGTGAAATTGCAATAATCTAGTACACCTCGTGAGAATGAAAAGCATCCGGGTGTGAAGGTGCTTAAGCGTCCCAGGAGGAAGTTCTTGACGTCGATCATCCAACTCCTGAACTATGCCTTCACACTGAAGCCAGAACTCCCCAGGTGTAGTCATAGCACACCTCCTAGCCAAAACCAGTAAGTCCTCTATTGTCTCTTGCCACTCAGGATGAGAATCTGCATTTTTTTCAAGAACTCCAACCAGGTACGCCGCAAAAATAGCAAGTTCAGAGTTCACTTCTTCCTTTTCTTTATCAAATTTTTCCCGAATAGCAACCAAGACCCCCTGCATTAAACAATAAAGGATTACCCAAAAAACAAGATATGCTTCCAGAAACACAAAGCACCACCTTTAAACAGCATGAAATGGAGATTCAATTACCTGCAAGTTATTTAACCCTCGAGGCTTCCAAAATGGATACGGTCGAACACCTTTTGAATTCAACTCATGGGAAAAACTCTTAATGTCACCAGGAAACCTCTTTCTGGGGGCACTTGTGACCCGTAATATAGCTTGGAAACGAGGAGATTCAGATTCTTTGGGATTTTCAAAATCATATGAAGTCTAAAAAAAACAAATATTGGACCATAATAATGGAACTTACAGGACACAGCATCTAAAGCAGCCAAAACCAAGATGGATCAAGTGAATAATATGTATACGATTTATATACCTCTGGAGTGCAGACATCTGCATTTCTTAAGGCACCAGATTGAGATGGTGATGAATCCTGTCTACCTGTTAAAAAGTGATAAACAAAAGGCAGCGTTTAGAGAAATTAAAGTATTTATTTGCCGGTCACTGCAGTTAAAGAAACATAGAAACAGACAGCACCGCTCTTTAAATTGGACCATAGGTAATCCTGAGAAAATAAAAAAAATTATCATAAAATTTGCATGCTAGCCACCCCAAACCTCCACCTTTGGACCAAAGCCTGAAAGCAGTAAGCAAAACTCACAGGTTCCACTGGCATAAGCACTCAGTTAACTATAGGAATCAACAATCAATGATTGAAATAGCTCAAAAAAGACAGATGCAGGGAAATGAAAATTGGTTATATTGCTCTACAGCCAACCACTTGCATTGTATAAACTGCGAGCAAATAGCCAAATCATTCAGCCTTGACAAGATTTAGCTTAAAAATCAAGCAAAACCTAATCTGTGATGCCTTCTTAAGGTATTTCCATGATTCGGAAATTCACCATGGCAATACCACTTTTAAGTGTGAGTAACAACATACTTCATAAGGAAGATAATGAGTTGAGCCAAAAACTGAATAAAAACGGGATTGTCAACATCATGACTCCTAATGTCACAAAATTCAAGTCAACAGGCTGCCTTTCAAATAGTGTAAATGTCTGCTGAGGCATGTTTATTGAATTAAATTGACTTAAATTCAAGTAATCACTTCTCTCCAAGTCCAAACGTGGGTCAATTTTTCTACATTCTCCACACCGCAGATGCATTGGTGTATGGCTATTTCATTATTTTTGTCGTTTGTGCTCATTGGACCATCAAGAGAAGCATAGACATCAGCAGGCTGTTCCAATATGCACACAGGGCAGTGGCCAAAACACAATGACTACACCAATCAGGTATCTACAGGGTACAATTCATCATCATCATGCAGAACTGCAGATCACTCATCTTTATTTTTAACAATTTTTTAATTGTTTGGATTTTCTTGACTGTGCTAAATTCAGAAATATATTCGTTTTCTTATTTTAATTTTTTAATTAGCATTGTAACTTAATGTACTCCATGTGGAAATCTTTCCAGCATTCACAAATGAAAAGACAAGTATTAACTAATTATTATTTCCCATGGCCAAGCAAATAACTTATCAGTTGATACATAAAGACTAATTCATTTGCCATTACGAAAAAGCAAGAAATGCAATGTCATATCCTTTCTATTACTTTTAAAAGTAGGGCACAAGAGTTTCTCATTTACAAAAATCACCCTTTCATATTATATTTTTCTTTTTTCTCTTTTCTCTTTTCATTTAGTATATCAAATAGTATCTCATTGACTATGATGCGTGATCAATCAATTATTTAATCATTCAATCAAATCAAATCAAATCAAAATAAAATATAAAAGCTCTACCAAGTTACACTATTCATATGCTGTAAACAGTGCAATTCATTCCCCTCAAACTCCACGCAATACACAAGATCCACATCTAATTGTATATTATAAAGGTGAAGAGGAATATTCAATTAATGCTTAATGCTGGCTGTTTTACTCACATGAACTCCCCCTCCTATTTACTTGTCAATTGAAATTGAAACTTCTCATTTCTTCTTCCTTATGGTAAGAGTCCTATATTTACCTTTCATGCATACACGACCAATAAACCTTAGGTATTTTTAGTACTATCTATACTTTCAAAGACAAATAAATACTCCCCCCATTCCTTTTTATAAGCAACATTTATTCTTATTGCACAAAACGAACTGGCAGCTAAAATCAGTTAAAAACAATAAATATGTCTAAAATGTCATGTTTCTTCTAAATATCCCACTATTTATGAAAAGAACATAGGAGAGAGAATGAGTAATAAATATGAGAGAGTATTGAGTATAAAATATGAGAGAAAATATTTAATAAATGAGTTAAAGAAAGAAAATTAGTGGTGAGTGGGTAATTAATAAAAAGATGTGTATTTAATAGGGGTAAAAGAAAAGAAAAAAAAGTAGTTTAAATTTAACTTGCTTATAAAAAGGATGAATCTCTAATTGCTTAAAAAATCGACTGGAGGGAGTAACAAAATGTGAAAATCAACCAACATAAAAAGGGAATGAAAACAATTCACTTCAAATTTTATTCCACTCCCAATTTGTTTATACATCGTGAAAAGCATTTACCTATTTAAGGACAATATTATTTTCTCCGCTGTTTACAACTATCTATAGAGAAGTTGTCCAGATTCCAGAAGACTAGTAAAGAGAAGTGCATGTCCAATTTGAAGTGTTAGAAATATTTGGGGAAAAAACAAGAGGCCTTCAGTTAATAACTTAACACCAGAATTGAAATGTTCAACAAAAGCAAAAGGGAATAACTGCCACAGGACAAGAAGACGCATACCTGCTGCTGAAGATGATTCCCCGTTCTGTAACCGCGACCGCGCCGGTACATTAGGGCTTTGGTGCCAGGATGGAGCACTCCCAGTCGAAGTACTATCTGCATTAATGCCATTATCAGCCCAAGTTCCGCTGCCTGAACTCTTCACTCTGCTCTGATTCACCAACTCCTTCTTTGCTCCACTTGCTGACCCTGAGCTCCCATTACCACCGAGTCTAGAAAGGTTACTTGCACCAAGAGTGGACCCCTTATCATTTCTAAACCCCAAAAAACTCTCTTGTGGCAACGGTCCTGATCTCGTCTTTATCCTGTTCAACCCAAGGGAGGAAGCTAAAATTGGAGAAACCAAGGACGATGAAGGTTCCTTTCCGTCAACCGCCGCCGTCTTCTTTGACTTGGACTCCGAACTCGAATCCAATTCCGCCCCGGAGCTTGGGCTCATCGATGTTAGACGGGACTCCGCTCGAGTTTGACTTTCCTTGTCAATGGAATCCTTCTTGATCCCGTCCTTCACCTGCAATTTGCGGCGCACGGCGGCGACACCAAGCCCTCTGCCACCGCCGACAGCGCCGCTGCTGGGACTAGATATCTGAGCGTCTTTGGCAGTTGATTTCACCTTCTTCTTCTCGGATCTGCTGGGTGAATTGGAACCAAGTGATCGCGGGCTATTATTGGAGGACCCATCAGGGCTTGAAGTGTCGGATTTCTTGGAGGAGAAAAACCTTCCCTTGAAAACCATGGCGAGAGGCGTGATCGAGAAACACGCAGGAGAAGCTCACGAAATGATTGCAGCCCTAGCATAGATGCAGGGCTGCGTAGAGAGACATTGAAGATGAGATTGAAACTGAAAATTGCGTCGGGACATAGACAGTGTTTGAACTGAGACGGAGAGAGAGAATGGGAAAAATGTCTGCTTTCAAAGTTTTGTATTGTGGACTCCAACAAACAGAAAAACATGAATGACTCGGAGAGAATGAGAGGACCATTTATGACGGAGTTGAAAAGAGGAAATACTCTAATATCGAACCCTCTTCGAACTTTGAAGGTTGGTATAATGCTGACCTACCTCACAAATATTTATTCCATTTAAGTAAAAAATTAGATATGGTTCCGTGGATTATTAACAGATTTGGATTTGAAATCTGTTAAGTAACCATCAATTAATATTCATGAACGATATTTATAGGATAAAAGAATATTCATGAACGATACATGTGACTATATAAATAGTAACATATCTCATCTCATGAATTAAATAAATACATTTCTATATATCATGATGTTATGAAATATTTATGATTAATAATACCCATATCAATTCATGCCAAAAAAAATATATTAACAAGATCAATACTTGCTCTTAATGTAAATTTATGAGTTAAATAACCAATTTATAAATATTAAAAAATTAGTTAAATTTAGGTAGGGATTGGCAGCAATTACTATTACATGGCTCTAGGCAATTACTACAACCAATTATCTTGAGGAAACTGTCATATAGTTTGGATTTTTTTTTTTTTTTTTATCCTTGACCAATCTTCAGCTAACCTTTGAGTGAATCTTTATGAGAGAGATTAAAGTCTTGTAATGCTTGTTGGTTAACTTGCAATGGGTTCCTGTGTTTATTCCGAAAATAAAGGTCCTTAATATATATAATTAATGGGATAATTTAGAAAAGAAATTATTAATTTGGTAGAGCCAACCTCTTCTAATATTAGCTCTTATGTTTAGAACTGAAGCTAATAGTTTATTTACCTACCACCATGAGAATCACAATAACGACTATAGTGCATTCTTGCATGACTTTTCAACTTAATTTTTTATAAGATGAGTTCTTTTTATTTTTCAAATTTCTATCTTTTGATTTATAAATATTGAAATACAATTCAAATTAAATTATCTCACATCTAGGACTAATATAAATGAAATAATAGTCTATAATTATACAACTACTTTACCCGCTATTAATGGGTAGATTTTTGGTTGGTAATCAATCTAGCGTCTCACCACAACACGCTTGTCCCCTGTCGCGTTTCATATTTTATGGATAAATTTGCATGTGAAGTTGGATCTTCTATATATATATATATATATATAATTTCGTGTATCATATATATAGAGTAGTCATATAATTTTTCGTGTCGTTTTTCCTTCACTAAATGTAGATTAAGTGCCTGACTGGTTTCGTGGTAAAAATTCTTTTAAGTTCCTTTGAATTTAAAAAAGTGCTTTGAAGCTTATCTAAACTATTTGACTAATTTTTCTGAAATCCCACCCATGGTATGATTTCAGTTTTGTGCATGTATGCTAGCATGTAGGAGACGCGCTGATACATACATATATACATATATATATATATATAATTTAGACTTCTCAAGCCAATAAATAGTAACACTGCTAATACAATAATAATCATCATATCAGCAAGTTTACTGATAAACGAAGGCATAAAAGCCAAAATGAACGTTATGACAGAAGAAAAAGAGAAAGTGACACCACAAGCTTTAATTTTACTTCCTCTCATTCTTAGAATAAAATCTCAAAACCAAATAGAAGAAGAACCTGTAAAGAACACCCCAAGCCAGAAGGATAACTATATCGAACCAAATCTTCTCTATCTGAATATCCATGGTGGCCAAAATATCTTCTCCGATCAAGCTTCCCATCGGACACTTGGACCGGTCATGTCCTTCACTCGTCTTCACATTTCCCAATGGGCCAGGCGACAAATCCGACAAGCTCCCTGTGAAGCACCGTTCATTATGAAACTCATTAGTCAACAGAGCCTCAAACGGATACTTTATGGCAGATATATAATGAAGCCATTGCCAGTAAGAAGGAATCTGAGTTCGCTTGAGGAAGAAGCCACAGGTGAGGAAGAACAAAGCCGTTGTGGCGATCACCACGGCGTAGCCCGTGATGTAACTAGGAACGAGAGCGCTAACCAGCATGACATAACCATTGGTGGTGATGAGGGAAGCATAGAGAATCAACCAGAAATACAAGAGACTGCTTTTGAGCTTAAGCATGAATTGGGTTATGAGAGCGAAAGTGAGGCCTTGAAGTGCGAAAAACGGGAGATAAACAATGAGGGAAGAGATGACGTACGAAGAAGCACGATAAGCATTGTGTGAGGTTTCTCTTATGAAGATGAATCTCTCGAGGATGAAGGACGGAACGGCGTCGTTTGAGGAGAAGAAGACGAGGCACACAGAGAAGATGTAGAAGTTGAGGATCCTATTAATGTCCTTGAAAGTGGAATGGCTTAGGTTTTTGAAGATTGTAGAGAGAACAAGAGCCATAACTGTTAGAACAATCTCACGTGAAAGGAACAATTCTGGAGTTCGAATCACGTTTAAAGCAGTTCTCCATGAAAGTACTAAAACCTCACGAAGCCATGGATTAGCGTACTTTGGTCCAAGGTTGGGCTCATCGAGAACTTCGATGTCGAATTCCTCGTACGAGCTTACGTACGAGTCCAAGGCCACGGATTGGCTAACCATGGATGGTGTTTTGGCTTGATGATGATGATAATTCTGCTGCTCATCCTGATCCTCGTATGATGTTGAATACTGGGTATTAAAAACGGTGTTTCTTGGTCCTGACATTGGAGTTCTCGCCGGAGTCCAACCCGGTGTTCTTGCCGGAGTCCAAGACGGGCGGCGAGGGGTCCCGACCACGCCATGGTAAAGCCAAACAGAGAAGTCTTTAGCAGAGAAATCCTTATAAAACTGAGAAGCCAAACGAGGATATACACCACTAGTCATGGTGTTAATAGTCCTTGGTGTGTGAATAGTACTTTTCCTTTCAAGAGAGTTATCGAAATCCTTGTCTTCGTCATCGTCGTCGTCGAGATCATCGTGGATGTTATAACTGAACTCTGTAGAATCTTTAGGCTGTGGTGGTGTTTTTCCAGTTTTGAAGCCTTGGGATTTGAGGCTAATCATGTGCTTTGAGGCAGGTGTGTTGTTGCTCTTTTTGTAAATTGTTCTTGGTGTTTTAAAAAGTGGTGTTTTGGCTGATTGGTGATCAGATTTCAGACCGTCAAGATTGTAGAGAACAAGTGGGTCGAGTCCAACGTTGGATTCGTCATATTCCTTTATGACATCTAAAAGATACTCTAAGCTGTTCTCTCCTTCAGGCACTGGTCTTCCAAACCCAGAAAGATGAGATGAAACTGCACTTGGCTTTCCCATGTATATCAATCTTCCCCTGTCACACATAATATTGCCCATTCAGTTATCTCAAACAAGTCCTAAAAACCGGACCAGATAAATCAATCGAGTTAGTAGTTCCAGGATTAATGGTTCAAAGGGTCAATCCAGGATCAGAGACTTATCATAAACCACACGTTATATATCAAACAAAATAGAGATGTAAAATCACAAAGTTGATAGAATACTATTTCTTTAAACTCAAAACAATATTGTTTCAAAAACTCTTGGCTAGATCAACTAAGGGTCTAGTTCATCCGTTTGCTAGTTTGACTGGCCGACTCGGGTTGGGTTTTAATACCATAAATTAAGTAACGGTTTCTAATAAGCTAAACTAGAGTTGAAGAGATTGAAATAGTACCTTGCGAGGATGGTGAGTCGGTCTAGGAGCATTTGAATTCTGTAGGAAGGTTGATGAATGGTCATGAGGACGATGCTTCCGGCTTGAGCTATGTCCTTAACCTTTTCAACGACACTATAAGCACTTGTGGAATCAAGACCTGAGGTGGGTTCATCCAGAAACAAAAGTGATGGCTTATGGATTATGTCCACGCCAATAGATACCCTTCTTCTTTCTCCTCCTGACACTCCTCTCTTCCCCTCATCACCAATATATGTGTGTGTTGCACTCTGCATATATATAATCATCCAAAAACAATATATATATAGAGAGAGAGAGACAAGATCATATAGTGACCCTTATAAGCATTCAGTTTTGAACCAATTTAGCGACTTGCTCAAGATTCTGGATGTTAAATGTTTGCACTATATCTGATCCTTAATATAAGAGTTAATTGGAGGTTGGATTTGGTTTTAAAAATACGACCTCAATTTATTTTATCTCTCAAAATTTTCAGTAAGTATCCATACTGATTGTACATATTAAAGGGTTTATCTATTTAAGGGTAGTCATAATGAAATATGATATTTTAGGAAAATCAACCTATATTATGGGTTAATTATAAATAACTAATATAACCAATCTTCTTAATCTAATCAAATTAGTAAATAACTATTAAGCACCAAATGCAGTATAAGATAAAATCTAGCCAACACGCATTAGTCCAAATGAAAAGGGTTTTGGCCGCTTAAGTACATGATCTTGAGTTCCGGTCCGTGTGAATGCAGAAAATTATATATACTTCTACTTCTCAACATGAGAGTGTGTGTGTTTGTTTGAATACCTGCAAGCCAAGCTGATCAAGGAGCTCATAAACCCTCTTCTTCTTTTCCTCTCTGGAAATAGAAGGAGGAAGCCTAACCTCAGCTGCGAACATAAATGTCTCAAAAACAGTCAACATAGGAAACAGCTGATCATCTTGCATTACATAGGACGACACCATCTTCATGTAACTTGTTGTCACCTGACATCACCATCATCAACGACTTCGATCAACAAAACCTCGCATCGATCATCATTAATACTACCTCCAGGTCAAATATAAGATCTTGTTGACTTACGCTAGAAATGGGATCTTATATTAAAGAACAAAGGTAGTATATATATATATGAGCTAATTATTAGACAAATTTAGAATATGTTTACGTACTGATTTTCCATCAATTCTGACAGATCCTTCCAAGCTTCCTTGTGCAATTCGACCAGCCAAAGCATCAAGAAAAGTGGACTTACCAGCACCACTTGGTCCCATAATGGCCATAACTTCACCTCTCATAGCTTGACCAGATAAATCATGAAGAAGATAAGCCTCTTTCTTAACCCAAGCCCCATCTCTCTTCACCTTCTTCACCACACTATATGACAGATTATTGAACTCCAAGCCATACCCAGGAATTGACTTCTGGGCTCTCAGCTTCTTATTCGCCGCCGCCGCCGCAGCCTCAATCTGGTTGAACTCCAATAAACTCTCTAAGCTCTTGTTTGTTCCTGCTCTATCAAGCCTCACCATTTCAGAGATCAATCTAATTTCTCACTACTTCTCACACCAAGTCATGCACTTTTCTTTTTTCTTCTATATGGGACCTTCTTTTAATTTGAATTCCCAATAAAGTGAGGGGTTGGGATGTTCATTATATATGATTGAGTATATGTGAAAGGCATAAGTGGTGGAATGTTATTGAAGGAGAATTAATAATTAGGGTTTTGGAGAGTTTGGAGAGATTAAGGAAGACAATGCAATAAGAACAGAACAGAGAATCAGTCGGACAACTATTATATAAGATTACAAAACCTATTGGTTTCGACGTTAGGTTTGCTTTGGAGGTACCGATCTTGAGTTTTACAGTTTTGTTTATATCTCCAGCTATGTGACAACTTGCATTTGACCTACGTATGTACATCTCCATATATATCTTCAAAAATATATATGGTAACATGATCCCATGAATATATGGACTTCATAATTTATATTTATTGTAAACATTTGAACGTTTTCATTAAAATTGCCAAAAGTTAGAGTTTGCATGCATGTGACTTGGATAAGAGTGTAATTTACTAATTCAAATCCACTGCAAATAAATTTACATTCAAAAAGAGATGGACAAATGCTTAATATACTTTTATATGTAAATTTATTTTTACATGTATAATATAAATATATATTTATATGATTGTGAAAATTTTAATTGATTGATCCAAATATAAAAGTTAGTTGAGAAGTTTTTTTTTGTTTTTTTTAAGTTTTAAATGTAAAAGACCTTAATCTTCTTTGTTTTTCACATTTATTATTTTCCTCCCAAACTTCCTTATTAAATGTAAATATGTGCAATCAACAAAAGTAATTTCCAATATAAATGATTGAAATGAAAAATATTTTACAGAAACTAATTAATACGCATTTCTTGCAATTAACAAATTTAACTATTTCTTAATATTTGTGAAGTAGTTTTATCTAACTTGTGTTTAGGTCTGAATGGAGTATTACTTTCTCTTTCTTTTTTACACTCAAATTTTCTTTCTTTAGATCTCTGAATTCTACAAGAATTTTAATATTTTATAGTTAACTGTGAACTTTGAAAGAACAGAACTAGTATATATGTTACAAAATTGTTATAAAAAAATTGGCAGGTTCATGCGTATGAAATGACCAAGGTGCATAAAGGACAAATAAGTTGCTGAAAGCTTATCACTCTAGTCCTATTTATAAGTCATTTTTTATCAAAAAATTTGGTCTTAATTATAAGTCAATTTTTAGGGTAATAAATGTATTTTGTACTTTTTTTACCCCTATTAATTGCAATAAATAAAAGAAATTTATTCATGTTGACTTTTGGAACCAATCATAGATAAGAGCGAAATTGGAAATTTAGCCCATAATTAATGAGTTAATTAACTCTCCTTAGTATGTGAGAATTAATTAAAAATAACTTATAAATAAGATCAGAATGATAATTTCAAACTTGAAAGATTTTGGACTGACGTATGTGTGAAAAGTAGAGTCTAATGTTAATTCTTTCAAAATTAAATGTTTTATCACTGAATTCTAAGGTCGATTATCTCGTATAATCCTTTAATTCTTGTCCATGCATGCATGAACGTTCAAGTTGTAGTTATAATAATTAAATCACATGTCACTTCAAAATATGAGTTGTCAGACTGAGGGGAAAAAACAAATTAAAAATCGATAATTTGCACCATAAACAAAAATAGTTAGATCTTTTCAATAAAATGAGAAAATGATGATAAAGGTGACATAATGAATGATTAAGAAGTAACCATAATTAAAAGAGAGGGAAAAAGGTATACTGATGTTTCTATCCTATAAAATCTCATTTTATTAATGTAATTTATACTACGAACGAGATCTTATACTAATAACTAAATGTAATATCATGTTTCAAGTACATACATGCACACTTCATTTATTTTGTTGGTACATAGCACTGTGATCCTTGTTTTAAGTTACTTTTAGGGGGAAATTTTTTATGCATCCCACATATAAGTCACTTGTAGGTCTTTAATGATTTTTTTCTTTCAATTTTACCCTTATTTAATTCTTGTTGGAAAGAGAGAAAGGAGAGAGAAGGGTGTGAAAGATTTGCTTAGAGAGAGAGAGAGAGAGAATTTTATAAAGATACATCTGGAAATTTTTTTTTTTTCAATTTAATGCATTCCCTAACACATAAGAATGGGTGCCAATAATGGTTGGTTCATGTGGTAAAGAGGTTAACTCATAACTCTAAGGTTATGAGTTCAAATCCCAGCTACGTGAGAACCTTGTTGGTAATTAATCTATAAGTACCTCTATAAGCGCTCTTTGAATTTGGAGGTATGCTCTAACCATGATAAGCCCCCGAAATCCAACTCATTTAAATTTTTGTCTATTTAAAAAACCACATGGGAATGTGTCACTAATAACTTATATAATCAAGATTAGAGTGGTATATCTAGTTTAGGAGACACTCTTTTTAGGGGGGAAAGATACCACTGGCACACTTCTACAATGAGGCTTGCACCCTAGTGGTTGCGGTGACGGTTTAGAAAATATGATCAATGATATTTTTGTAAATAAGATATAAGACTGTTGATTTTTCATGTCAATTAATTTCATTAGCAACCAATGAAAACACTTTCTACACGGATTAAATTAACAATTACTGCATATAGTTATTTATTTTTTTTAAAAAAATTACTTCTTTTCTCTCTACATTGGTTACAATAATAAAAACAACCGGGGTAAATAATATCAAATTTATTTTATTAAAAAATAATTCATTTTCTACATCGGTTGTTGAAGTTACCAATGTTAAAAAAAAAAACTCTTTTCTATACTGGTAAAACGTAAAATAAATACAAAGCACAGTCCAATTGTTTACAAATTAAGTAATTAATTTAGTAGTTTTGCATGATGTCATGCATGAAAATTTGAATACAGATTAAAATATTTATACTATGAAGACCTCATCACATGAGAAATGTAGTTCCCAACTTCGTCAAATTTTAACTTAATTTTGCTCCAAAAAATCATTTAAGACGAAAAAAGTGAATGGAAAAAAAATATACACGACTTAGTATCTAGCTAAATAACTTGGGACAAATGTAAAATGGGTGACTTTGTAGTTTCTTGAAAACGTAGACATCTACAATGATGCAATTTTATATACAGTCCAAAGATTACGAGGTATTTGTTCAATATTAAATTGATGGTTTTTATATAAAATGAAAATTATCATCTGAAAAAAAAGCGAGAATTATCAATATGTCACTATATAATATAAACAAGAAGTAAAAAAAATCATACTATTCAATATTTATATGACTATAACTTTTTGAATGCAAACATTATCGCTCTATGTCCAACATGATTTTGTAAACAAAATATTAAAGTGATAATATAATGAAAATGTATACTTTCATGATTCAATTTTCTAAAAGATCATTAACCTTTTCAATGAAGTCATTCTAAAGATGAAGTCCGAACTTCATAATTCTTTAGCATGCATGTTCACTAAGGTGACAAATTGTAAATGTTTATCATTTAAATGAGAGAATTAAAGATATAAACATTTAGGGACTAATTAAAAAATAATGTTCCCCCGTATCCTAAATGCAGGAACTGGTTGAAGGTTAAGTGAAATCAAATGTAAGACCTCAATTTAATTTATCTTCCAAATTTATAATTTTTTCAAACAAAAATTTTTCTTCTCTCTCTAGCATATAAATAGGATCAAGGGGTATCCTTTTAATTATTGGCATAATTATATATGTACATAGATTATGATCATGGGTGTGTGGGTGTTTTCATACTTTCATGTGTGTGTTTTGCAATACTCTCTTTGGTCTATAATATAAGATACTTTAACTAATTCATCAGAACCAAGAAATGATAATTAACTCATTAAACATGCTTTAAATTAATTTTTTTCCAACTTTACTCACATTAAATTAGGTTTTAAATTAGAGAGAACATACCAAAAGTCACATTTAAGCATCAACTACATGACAAAATTAACAACTAAGCATTAATTACTCTCAAAATGACTTATGTTATGGATCAAAATATTCTTTTAAAAGTGACTTATATCGTGTAGCTGGAGAAGGAGGGAGTACAACAAAAGATATATACTCTCATCCAAGAACAACAGCGGGGTTAATATCCCAGTCACTGTCAAAATAATATCATATCTCGAAAAAAAAATTATCCCAATGGCATTATCGATCTTCGATGGAAAAAAAATGAGTCAGATACAATCATTTTATTCCTGTTTAATAATTGAGAGCATCACAGCATATACCATTTCGATAACAAAAAGGAAATCTTTGAGGCTTAAATTAAAAAAAAATTACATAGTCCCAAAGAGTGAATAAGCTAGGAGTTAGCAAATTGAACAGCACAACACACAATTAATAGGTTATATAACTACATAGTAGCTAAAGGGCCAAACTCTGGAGAGAAAGCCGGCAAAATGAATCCCAAAAAAATAATCTGTAAATTAAAATTATGTATAAATGAAAATGAATTATAATAAAAATTAAAATGAAAGCCGGCCGGCACTCATTGAAATCAACTCAAAACCAATATTTGGTTGGATCTTTCTCTCTGTCTTTTTCCACTTACCAAACTATGCTTAGACTCTTTCGTAAACCAAAATTTTAAAATGATGCTCATTCAGATATCAGCTATGGGTGTGTGTGTGTGTTGCAGCTATATATATATATATATAGGGGAAACTTGAGAAACGCATTCATATATATTGTGAAGCAGCGTTATTATTAGGATATATATGTCTATGTTTCTCATCATTGACACCGTAGGAAAGGAGAACAACGTTAGAGGCACTGAAACGAGGTATTGGGACGGTTCAAACCAATCTTAGCATCAACTAGAGACTTGATTCTATGGTTTGATTGAGCCGCGCCAATATCGCGTCTCTTACCGTAAAGTTTAAATTTGTGAATGGGTGTTTGCCAAAATATAAACTTCATTTTAGGTTGGTTTAAACATTTATTTCGTTGTTTTAACTTTATCCCTTGTTAATTGTATTTATTTTTTCTCACTTATCTTCTTTCCATATAAAGATATAGTTGAAAAAATAATAAATTAATTTATTGCCTTTAATTAATTTTTACTATTACTTTAATTTTTTGTTGTTGTCTTTATGATATATTATTGTTGCTGACTGCTGTTCTTCTCTCAGCGCGAGCGCGCGCATGACATAGATTCTGAGAGAAAAAAAAAGTCTTGCATCGTTAATGTATCTTGTTATATAGTAGATTTTATTTTTATACTGATTCACCATGGGGATGTAATTCACTGAGCTTGAATTTATGGGTGCAAGTTTTGAAGTTAGAAGTTAGAACCAGCGATGAGATTACTAAAATTATGTTTATAAAGGATTGGATTTTGATGTAAAATTGACCAGGTATTCAGTTAAGAGCACAGGTTCAAGAAGAAAAAACTCATGGGTTGATGGAAGTGGTAGGCACTTTAGCCTTAATCAAAAGGTATTGGATTTGATTCTGGGCATGGAAAAAATCCTCACTGGAAGAACCCTTATATGCCTTTAAGGGACATTAGTCAGGTTTGACTGGATTATATCAGTTCCTGATAATAAGATTTCGATACCAATGGCTCCATTTTGAACCAAAAAAGATATCTTTTGAAAGATAGAGCTCTCTAAACTTATAAATCTTAATTTTTCCTGTATGACTTCCCAAACAAATAATATATACATGCTAGCCAAGAGTTAATAATATATAAGACAAGGTTAGCGATCAAAAGTCATTGAAGTTTTCAATATTCTTGTCATTTGATGATGATTTTTCCATCATCTTTCGCTAACGAGTTATGTGTCAATTAAAGAGTAATTCTGAAAAATTGTACTCTCTCCCGTCCTTATAAGACATATTTAGAGAGTCAATCTTAATTTTAAATATAAGATATAGTTTTTATATTCTTTAATCATTTTCTAAATTACTCTATTGAGGTTCTCTCAACAATAATCAAGGAAGAGAGAGAATGGAGGACTTAAGAAAAATGATTAAGATGTTTTAGAAATTAAAATACATGCTATACTAATCTGATCAAATTATAGGTAAATATGTCTTATATTAAGGATAAAAGACATTCAATATTTAACCAACATTGACTAATTTCCATAGAATTCGTTTGGATAGGGTGAAAAATGAAAAGGAAAGAATATTAATTATATTAGGGAAAAATATTTTAGAAATAATAATTTTCGTTTACTATTTTTGATTTAAAAGTTTTTTTCTCCTAATATTCTTTTCTCCATTTCCCCCCTCCCTATCCAATAGGGGGCTAATCTTAAAAAGTACTAGTTAGCATGTGCTTATGAAAAAGAGTGGATGGAGTAATTAATAGATAAAAAAAATAAACAGTTTTATATCAACCTCAATTGTGATCAGATTAAATTGGGTTAATCCACATGTATATTTACCTATGAACATTTTACATATGTGCTACCGGCATCATAAATACAAAATTGCCTATGAAATTTCTAAAAGGGTCCAAAAATGTCATGCCTGCTTATTTAAGCAATGTGAACAATTCCATAGAAACTTTTGACTAAAGATGATGACATGTACTGTGCGCTGGCAGTGAAGGGAAAAAAATTGAGCAAGGGACCGCGTTATGAGGTCTCCGATATTATGAGTTTATTACTATAACATTTTAAATATCAATTTTATGAATATATTTAAAACTTTTGAGGATTACTTGTATCTTCGTCATTTTCGTAATCATCATTTTATACTATCACAATTTCAAATATTAAAACATGCTTCTTCAAGTCATTGATATAAGATCTAGTTGACTTTTTTAAAATATTAAAAAAGTTAAATAAATTACTTTAGAGTAATTATATTTATTGTTTTTTTTCAAAATAATTTTTCTGACTTAAAAACTTATATATAGTATGATAATATACAGCATATATTTTGATTAAGTCATTACTACAAGACATAGATTTTACTTCCCCAAAAAAGGTCCATTTTTCAAAAAGGGAAGTAAAAAAATAAAGGCGGTGGTATTCTTGTAATTCTAGGATGGAATTTTGATATATTGGGCATCCCTTAAATGAAAAAGGACGCCAAAAGTCAACTTTTGGTATCCCAAATAAAAATTCAAACTACTAAAGTACTACTTTAGGCTTCCCAATCCAAAAGGGACACCAAAAATAGGGCTTTTGGCACAGAAAGTGACCCCTTCAACCTTTCAACTGGCATGTCGTCCTCCAAGTCCAACACACACCCACGAGCTCCTCTTTCATTCTCACCACCGTCGCTCCTTTCTCCCTCTCACCATCGTCATTGAGCTAATGGTAGGGACTCAGACATGGAGCGTATACTTATGCCCTCAGGTCGCGACTTCAATCGAGTGCCGGGAGGAGAAAGAAACCCACTTGTGTTGGAGGGGGTAGGGATAGTCCTGTGATTTGCACGCCCGTAGTCCCTGGGATTGGGGAAGTGCGGGGTGTGACAATAAAAAGGTAGCACACTTGGTTACCAAGTGGCTCTTAGGCTTTGGATTATCCTCAGGTCCAGAGTTTGAGCCCTTAAGGAGGCGTATTCCTTCCTGTGTAGTTAGAATAAATTCCCAAGCACCTGTGTGGTAAGTAGAGCTGGGAATCAGGGCCGGCCCTTGAAGGGCCAGGGCCTAACAGGGCCGGCCCTAAAGGGCTCGGGGTCAGGAAAATTGCAGTTTTTCCAAGCCCAGCCCGAGAGCATCAGGGCCAGGGCCGGCCCGCAGGGCCGGGAAGTCTTTTTCGCAATATCTGACTATTTTTCCAGTATATTTTCTTTTAGAGAGATATACAAAGTTCTAATTGAACACATAAACGTTGTCAACATTAAATTTAAAACATGTCCCATGTAAGAAACAAACACAGTTACTAATACATGATCAGAAATAAAATCATGTCCAAAACTCACAAAGACCAAAGTATAAGGCAATAAACTGAATACTTTAACCTCTACACAATATTAGTGTGACGACTATCATTTTCATCTTCGTCACTATCATCAATTTGAAGCACATTTGATTGTGCTACACTTTGTGTAGTAGGTTCTGCTTGAGGAGTAAAAATATCAAGAATTTCTTCTCCCGCATCATGAATACATCCATAATCTTTATCTACAAGAAATGACAAACCAAAATCATAAATTCAGAGTATAGTTGTTATGTATGTGTAATTAAATGGATAAATTAGTAAATTACCATCATATGTGAATCCATGCATCCAGTTGCGAGTACAAATAAGAGCTTGCACGTTAGATGGAAGAATAGAACTTCTATATTTTGTTAGAACACGTGAACCAATACTGAAAGCTGATTCACTTGCTACTGTAGTGATTGGAATGCTTAGAATATCAGCTGCCATCTTTGAAAGAATCGGAAATCTTTGTTGATTGCTCTTCCACCAGTTCAAAACATCTAATTCTTTCCAATTATCAGGCTTTAGTATTGGTTCTTCCAAATAAGTTTCCAACTCAGACTTGTTCATGGAAGAATGATCCATTGTCGCATAAATATCTTCATAATCCTGCATCATTACAAAACATTCAAGTAAATACTAGATGAATAACCCAACAAATACAATTAACACTAAAATTAAAACATACATCAAATGCATCATCAAAGGAGGTTACTGAAGCACTTGGAGTCTGAGAAGGATGATGGGTCGTCATTGTTAAAGATCTAGTGATTGATGCACCTTCAACTCTCTGAGTCGGAAGAGATGTCCCCACATTGGAATATTCATTGAAAATGAAATTCAGCTTACTTCTTATATTGGCAATCTTCTCATTGCAAGTCATAGGGTCAATCTTTCCATAGAAATATTGTATAATATTGAACTTCCATCGAGGATCAAGAACCACTGCAACCGCAAGAATGACACTATAATTATGCCAATATTTGTCAAACTTCTCTTTCATTTTCATGGACATCTCTCGAATCACTGGGTCAGGGCTTCCCATATTTGTAGTAAGCAACATCTCAATTTTTGATATTTGCATAAAATAAGAATTTGAAGTTGGATATGACGACCCAGAAATCAACCTTGTAATCTT
This sequence comes from Inga laurina, assembly GCA_963855925.1. Taxonomy (NCBI): domain Eukaryota; kingdom Viridiplantae; phylum Streptophyta; class Magnoliopsida; order Fabales; family Fabaceae; genus Inga; species Inga laurina. The sequence continues at coordinate 11,267,083 of OY979702.1, forward strand.
CTCAAATGGCCTCAAGAAATTGCACATTGCCTCAGCTCTATTCCACTCATCTTGTGCAAGAACAAACTTGTAGTTTGTATCATCTAAAGCCATCTTTGCAAAAGCACGACGGTATTTAAGACCACTCTCAAGCATTGCATAAGTGGAGTTCCATCTAGTAGCCACGTCTAATCGCAAGCCCATTGAAGTGTCAATACCACCAACTTGTTGAACACATTGCTTGAGAAGATTCATCCTTGCCTCAGATGCCTTTACATATTTAATACTCTCTCTAATCTTATGCAAAGCAGAACTTGTTACTTTTAAGCCCTCTTGAACAATCAAATTGAGGATGTGGGCACAACACCTCACATGAAAAAATTCCCCATTACAAACCAAACTAAAGTTGTTTTGCAAAAGTAGCCTATCTTTCAACAAGTCTTGCAAATTATCATTTGCAGACGCATTGCCTAGAGTTATGGAAAATATTTTATCATCAATCTCCCATTCTTGCAAGCAATCAAACACTTTCCTAGACATTTGATATCCAGAATGTGGTGGCTCCATCCTGCAAAAAGCTAGTATCTTACTGTTTAATGTCCACAGCTCATCCACAAAATGAGCTGTCAAACATATATATCCTTCAGAAGTCACAGAAGTCCAACAATCAGATGTCAAACATATTCTACCAGTACTATTCTTCAATTTTTGTTTCAAAATATCCCTTTGTTGGTGGTAAAATTTCTGCACATAAACCGTCATTGTTTTTCTACTCATGAGCCTCACATCAGGATTTAATGTCCTTAGTAGTTCTTTGACCCATTTATATTCAACGAATGAATAGGGAAGATCATGTTCAATTATGCATAAAGCCATAATGTCCCTAATACGTTGATGGTCAAGTTTCCTAGACCTCATTTTGCCTTCTCTATCCAACATCATCATGCCAATATCATGAAATTTTTCTAAACCAATACAAGATTTAACATGACGACTAAGATGTGAAGTGCCTTTATCCCCACCCCTTGCAAATAAACCCTGACAACCATTACACTGTGCCTTGGCTATTCCATTAACATCAATCCTACTAAAATACCTCCAAACATCAGAAGTCAAATTTCTAGGCTTCTTAGGCTTTGATTCATTGGTCTCTTGAATGGAAGATGCCTGAACTTTATCCATTGCAGCTAATGATTCATTAGTCCCTTGAGTTTTTCCTTGTTCTTTTTGTGATGAAGACATTAGGCTGCATCAAAAATCACACTCAACTAGTCAAATAAATGAACTTAACAAAACAGAACCATCACTAAGCCAGAATTTGGAAAACAGAACCATCACTAAGCCAGAATTTGGAAAATAGAACCATCACTAAGCCACAATTTGGAAAACAGAACCATCACTAAGCCAGAATTTGGGAAACGGAACCATCACTAAGCCAAAACAATCACAGAAGTTAAATGGCAGTGGAAGTGGCAATCACATAATAGAATTCGAATGGCAGTGGCAATCACAGAAAGAACAAGGAATCAGAGAAATTGGAACAAGCATTATTTAGAGGCAATCAGAGAAATTGGAAACAGTCATACGGAATAGCCATACGAATTTGGAGAGGCACAAACAGAATCTCAAATCGAAGAAGCAAGGTCGCTGAGAGAGATTAAAATCCAAAGCTAAGAATCTAACCTTCGTTTGGCCTGAAGGGAAGGGACGAGTTGCGAGCCTGAGACACGGACGAGCTGTGATTGCGAGCCTGCGAGAGACAGACGAGCTGCGACACGGACGAGCGGCGACCTTCGACACACGGAATGGCCGAGCTTCGACCTGCGACTGCGACGAGGATGAGCTTCGACCTTCGACACACGGGAAGGGAAGTCAGCTGCGAGTCGGCGAGATCGGACTTCAGAGGACCGAGTGGGACTTTGGGAGAGTGGGAGACGGAGACGAGGTCGAGCCGCTGTCGCTCAGTCGCTGTGTGTGACGCTGTCGCTGTGGGAGTGTGGCTGGTCGCTGGTCAGTGGGACTTAGTCAATTAGGGAGTTCAGTTAGGGTTAGTTCCGGGCAGGGGGCAGTCGGGTAGATTAAAAAAAAAAAAAATGGAAGGCCCTAACGGGCCGGCCCTCGGCCCTACAGGGCTGGCCCTTTTAGGCCCGACTTCATTTAGAGGCTCCAATTTACAAGCCCGGCCCGAGGCTTAACAGGGCTTAAACGGGCCTGCCCGACAGGCTCGGCCCGATTTCCCGGCTCTAGTGGTAAGGAGGAGGGGACAGTACCTGCCATGGGAGGGACCAAGCCTGTGTGGCAGTAGGTGAACCATAGCCGGCCACGTCTAGCCTGTGTGGCGGAGGGCGGGCCGTTACATAAAAAGGTGCCTTTTTATTGTCACACCCTGCACTTCCCCAATCCCAGGGACTACAGGCGTGCAACTCACAGGACTATCCCCACCCCCTCCAACGCAAGTGGGTTTCTTTCACCTCCTGAGACTCGAAGTCGCGACCTGAGGGACTCAGACGTGGAGGGCATACTTATGCCCTTAGGTCGCGACTTCGAGTCTCGGGAGGTGAAAGAAACCCACTTGCGTTGGAGGGGGTGGGGATAGTCCTGTGAGTTGCACGCCCGTAGTCCCTGGGATTGGGGAAGTGCGGGGTATGACATGTTCTTTTGACCAACATATATATTTGTATACCTCTTAGTTTTGGATTTTGTAATTAATCTTCAGTTTTGATTTCCCTTAATGAAATTACTGGATTAAATTGCTGATATTGTCCTGAATTGCCTTAGTTAGTTAGTTTTGTTTGAATTAAGCTAAAATGGTTTGTTATTGAGATTTTGGGATGTCTTACTCTTAAGGGGAAATGCTGCCGAATTTTTTTTAAAAAACAATGAGTAAAAGGCAATCCCTTCATTGACAATTGTTCTAAACTTGAGTGTTGTTGGAAAATGTTTAGGTGGTAATAAAATGGATCATAGTTGGATGAATGTTTTGAGAATTAGTGAAGAGTATGAGAATGGGGTGGAAGAGTTTATTGAATTTACTAGAAGGAATGTGCCTACAAAAAATAGGATATATTTTTGTCCTTATGTCAATTGTTTAAATGAGAATCGACAAGATATTGATGATATAAGGGATCACTTACTTTGTGATGGAATAAATCTTCGATACATAAGGTGGATATGACATGGTGAGGAAGTAAATCCCTGTTCGTCACACAAGAAGGAAGTTGTGGATGTCATAGATGAATATGACAACCTGCAGAGTGATACAAAGACACTGTTACACCATGGGAGTAATTATACACGATTGACAGGAACCTTGCATCTAATCAACTTAAAGGCAACTTATAGGTGGACCAATAATAGTTTTACATTGCTGCTTGAATTGTTGTGTGATCTGTTTCCAGACGATAATGTACTTCCAAATCGTATGTATAAGGTCAAGAAAATCTTATGTACAATGGATATGTTTCCACACAATAATCATATGCATGTGGACTTTGATGCTAATATGAATCCAATTGGAGCTGAGGAAGATAGATTCATTAGCTATTTAGGCTATTTGGCTCAAAGCAAAGTTCGCATTGTTTATGATAATTGGAAGTTGGTTCTACAAAAAATGAAAGAGATGATTTGACAACAAATTTTGGTATATAACGTTTGATATATCTGCATTTGTATCTTTATTCTTATTGCTTCAAATATAATTATTTTATGTTTTACCTTGTAGCAAACATACGATGTCCCAGACAACAAGGTGATGAACAAGCATTGGATATGAGAAGTTCATCTACAATGGAAAGATTTTAAGAACAAGCTCTCACAAAAGTACATTTAAGGGGCAAGGAGGGATGAGGATCCATTTCAAAGATATTCGTATATTTCTTCAGACGACTAGAGGTTGTTTGTGGCATCACGGCAAGATCCTCAATTTATGATAAATTTTCTTTATCTTTGTATAAAACTTTTTATTTGAACATACTTGACATCATTCACTTAGTTTTCCTTTCACAGGAAGCATAACCCACTGAAGGTACCACTTAGTGACCCTTCTCCTACTCCAAGCCTAGAGAACCTAGCACTCTCTATTTGGATGTCCCACTGCTACATCTTGTTGTCAATGCTCTCATTCTCACACAAGCTACTACCCATCATCATAAGCAAATTCTAGATGATTTACATACACTACTACAAAAAACGCTTTTAACGTCCCTTTGTTGGGCCTTTTATCGTCTGAAAACAAGGGGACGTCTATCTGAGCGACGTAGAAAAAAACTATCAATAACGTCCCTAAAATAGGGGACGTCTTTAGGTTAGACTTTAGATGTCCCCAGTCATAATTGGGGACGTCTAAAGTCCAGACTTTAGACATCCCTAGTGAAAACTGGGGACGTCTAAAGTTTTTTTATGGCCTTTTATATACATCACTGTTCGGCAAATTTAAACTGCAGAAATTAGATGGAAGAAATATTCATAAACCAGAATGGAAACAACAGCAGTTCAGCACTATCTAATAAAAATGTTATCTGACAATCTAATAGTATGTACAACAACACAACTCTAATTCGCACCTTGGAATATAGAAATGTTTGAAGCACCGTGCTGAAACCAAATTCATTCCTAAGTATCATTGTCATTTTTTTAACTCATGTCTATATATATATACATCATTGTGTTGAAGTCTGCTGACGAAAAAAACAAGTATGCAATAATGACAGTCTATTTCTATATCAAGCAAATTAGAAGCAGATTAAAAGTATGCATATACAAGTTACTTTGTTTTTCTAGTTTTATAATCTGATTTAAATTAACAGTTACAAGAATTTGTTCAATCATTTGTGTCCAAAGTTGTGGGAGTGAGAGATAAACCTGTGGACAACGGAAATGGAGACGACTCACGATGCCACCAGCTGGGAAGACGATAGTTGTGAGAGGGAGACACAAACGACGGTGCTCTTGTCAAAGAAGAGAGAGGAAAAAAATAGAAATATGATTATGAGAAAGAGGAAGGCAGACGGGGAAGGAAACACGGGAAAGAGAGTTGCAGCAACGAACTGAGAAAGAGGAAGGAAAACGGGAAAGGAAGCAAGGGAAGGGGAAAGAGGAAGACAGCTGGGAACGAAGCTCACGGGGGAAGACAGAATGAAGCTTGAGGAAGGAAGTAAAGCTACTGGCCTGCTGCTGATGGGATGGGCGACTGACAGGCTTTTCCGCGTCCCCTGTCAAACTGGGGACGTCTAAAGTGCATAAATGGCACACTTTAGACATCCCCAAAGACTCTAGGGATGTCTAAAGTGGTACAATTTTTTTTGTTTTAAATTCAACCAGCGCCAATGGTTCGGGCTAAATATGAAACTTTAGGCGTCTCTAATTTAAAAAGGGACGTCATTTAGGGTCATTAAATATCTAGTTTGTAGTAGTGATAGGGTTACTGTGACATGTGTTTGAGAGGGGGAAGAAGCTATATACGTCCCAATTTCTGATGAAGAGGTTGTCACATTAGGTCAGGCAATAGAATCTTTCATCCTTTGGCTGAAATATCTTATTCACAAGGCAACAACACCTCCAATGATAGGAATTACCTTATTATTACTTAAGTTTTCTTAGCATCCTACTAATAATCTGTATGTTATGTTTTAATAGGATGAATAAGATGTGACAAAATTTCCCTTCTTGGCATGACTACATAGCTCCACAAGGACATTGGCCATATCGACATACAAATGCCTTATGGGATTGTGGGCGCAAGAGTGACATATCCCTTTACAATTGACTAGAAATATCTCAGGGAGTTCATCAATTTGAAGGAGATAGATATAAGATAGGTTAAACGTGCAATCCTGTAAGTTTTTTTTTTTTTCATTTTTTCTTTCAATTAATGCAGTGGTTTTTAGTTTTATATATTCAATAATTTATTTATTATTTTAATTCTATTATGGCTTCTTCCACAACATATGCGTTGACATGGGAAGAAATGATTTATATGGATTCTTATGTCCTGCAAATGCGACAAAGAAGAGTAATACTATTTAAGATGTTTTGAAGGGTACATATTTTAGTTTTGTCTATTTAAGATGTTTAAGAATAAATTGCTTTGCTATCTAATTTCATTTTAATTTGTATATGTTGTTATAGTTACCATTAGAATCTATGTATTGTTTGTCCCGTCATAAACACCCTCTATTGATTTGATCCTTGGGTCACAGGCCAAACGGAGAAATAAAATTCATTTTCGGCATGTAAGTTAGTTAGTTTGTATTTCATTGATTCTTGACTTAAATAAATTGTTTTAATGTATGTTGATTTTTTAATGATAGTGCAATCAAGACATATAGACTACTTGGCAGGACACCCAAAGGTAAAATTAGAGAGGTGAAGTGGTTTTATCCGAGTAGTTTCAATTCAACTTCTTTTATTGATGGTTGCTTTAGATATGTCTTTATTCATTTTAAACTATTTGCTTTTGATTTATAGTGCCACATCACCCCCAGGAAGCATAGAGTGCAGATAGTATGTTATACTTTATATGTATAATATCATTCAGAGTGGAGTTATTATAGATTTTCACCAGATAATCCCTTCTTTATTCTCAAATGATAATATTTTTGGTGTTGTAATTGAATTGTTAATTAATTAATTCACTTGATTGATTTTATCTTAGCTTATTTTCCAATTTATAGATTTTTAGTAATGACGATGCCTACTTATACAAAGACATAAATTTGATCCGAGAGTTTTTGGCTGGACATTTTCTTCAACACATAGATGAGTAAAGTTTATTCTTATATTAGTTAGTAGTTATGTAGACAACTTTCTGACTTTTTGTGGTGATTATTGTACATAGTATTAGTAGTAGTTAACATTTTAATTAGCTAGTGCTGGATGTTTCCTTACTATTTGTAAGGACATTTTGGTTTATGAAGGATTGTTCAATGATGTTTTTGTAGGGTTTAATTGCTGGGCAGTGCAAAATATAAACAATTTTTTTAAAAAATAAACCTTTCAATGTCCGTTAAAAAAGGGATGTTGTAAGTTACAGACTTATGGCGTTTGTTTTAAAAAGGGAACGCCGTTCTTACTATATCCCTTTTTTAACGGATGTTGTTTTCAGATTTTATTACGTCGCTCACATAAGCGTCCTCTGAAAAAGGAAAATAGAAATGGCTTAAAAACGGATGTTAAAAGTGCTTTCTGTATTAGAGAGTAATTTATTTAGCTTTCTTTAATCCTATTAAAAAAGTTAACTGGATTTTATATTAAGAACGAGAGGAAGTATTATTGTTCCCCCACACACGCATAAATTTGTCATACCATAAACAATGCATGCATTATGGCCAACTTAGTCGTTGCAAATTTGACGATGAAACCAACTTGATTAAGAAAAATAGAAAGTAAATTGATTGGTTTCAACTTAAATAATTGCCCCTCAAATAAAAATAGAAACTTCCTTCAAAAGATGGATCATATATAACCAACCCTTCTTGGACAATACCCTCTAGGGAAGAAGTCACATTCATTCATTCCTTCATCCCTCTGCGTTTTCTTTTGATTGATCTCTTCCCTCTCCAATACCCACAACGTAACGATCACATTCATTTTCATATAACCAAAATTAAAACCTCATTAACAACAATATGGAATATTATTATTCCAAGTCCAATAATGCTTTTCTCCCAACGTTGTTGTTCCTCATTTTGTCTTGGTTTCTTCATGTGGGATTCTCGCAGCAGCTTCTGATGAATCCGAGGTTGTCGTTACATGACATGCAGTGCGTGAAGAAGCTGGCTCCTTGCGAGCCATACCTGAAGAGGCCAGGGACGGCGTCGGGGACCCCGCCGGACACGTGCTGTCAGCCGTTGAAGGATATGATCGCCGGCGACGTTGAGTGTCTGTGTAACATGTTTAACAGCTCGGAGATGCTTCAGACCTTCAACGCCACCAAGGATGATGCCTTGAAACTTCCCAAGTCCTGTGGTTTAGATGCAGATGTTTCCAAATGCAACAACGGTAATGGCAATTATTTTTCTTAACTTATATATATATATATATATATATTTATATATAGTGATCAATCATCAATTAATTTTGTTTCAGGAAGAGATTCATTTGATTTTTCTGTGTGCACAAGTTAAATTTCATATGTTAAGAAATGGTGAAATAGATTTCACATTTTTTGGGTAAAAATTATATATATTATTTAAAACTTTTCTAGATTTTATTAAAATTATAGGTATAAGAAAAATAAATTGCAGACTTCTCAATAGTCCTATTGATTATGCCCACACCTTTCCTTTATTTTTTGAAGTTTGTGTAGGTTAGATGGAAAAATTGGAGGGAGAGTCATGTAATTTAATTTTTTTACTGAAAAAAATATGCATAAATTTTAAAAACAGGAAGAATATGTATATAATTTTAACAGAAGTTAGAAGAAATCCATGTAATTAACTCACAATAATCATGAATCTTAGTCATATTGATCAGCAAATTTTCTGGCAAAAATAGTTTCTTGACATATTCTATACTACTTAAAGATGATCTGATCTGACTTTATTTTACACTAATCTTGTTTCTTTCTTTCATTGCAGGTGCGACTTCATCCAGTAACAGTTCATCTAGTAAGTTTTTTTCCTTCTTCTTCATCATAATAAAACATGTTCCACTGATGTCTTAGATTTGTTGCTCTTAGATATATGTGGTATATATAAATGTTGAGATATGAGGTTCATTCATCAGATTCTTCCATTAAAATACAGAGAGAAACTGTTTATAAGAGTTAAACAACATGTCATATATGGCGATACAATTTCATTAGAATATATATATATATATAACTGAATTAACCAACCAATACGTGTGTGCGGGCTTTTTTTTTTAAAAAAAATTTCTTATTGATACAAAAATGATGTAATTGCTCTTTCCTGATCATTTGATATACTTCAGGTGGTACTGCAGCAGACAAATCAAAATCAACGAGTTCGACCTCAATGATTACACCCTGTGGACTTGTTTTGACGTTTTGCTTCACTATATTTTCTGCATACGGGGTTTAGACAAGTTACATTAAATATTTAAATTCTCTGCGTACGTAATACAATAATCTCTCTCTCACACGCGCACACACACACACATATCAATCAATATGTGATTAATCTCTCAACTGACACCAATTTTCTCTTTTCTTTTGATATCTTTAATTGGTGACTGTAGATATAAATTTACAATTACTGAATGATGAATACGCAGAGAACTTGGATCATTGGAGCTACTTTGAAATTGAGAGAAGTAAAGAGATTGGAAGAAGAAGTTTATACACACACACACACACAAATACAGATTTACTATACTCCCTCCGGTCCTAATTATAAGACAAAGTTGATTTTTTTGGAAAAATTAAGTAAGCTAATTAAATTATTTTAGAATATTTATATTTTTATTTTTTTCTTCAAACTAATTAGTTTGATTAATAAACTAATATATAATCTAAGGATACATAACATATGATTTGATTAAGTAACTTATTTAGCTTCCTTAATTTCTCCAAAAAAAAAATCAACGTTATCTTATAATTAGGACCGGAGGTAGTATCATTTATACCTTACAATGTATCTTTTTCTTGCGGTGATTGGTTCTCGTATGAAGAGGAATATCGTGTGCGTATTATCTCTTCTTTCTTGTTTTTAGAAAAAATTACAAGTTATTTTTAAGACTTTACTATTTCTGAAACTCATTCACTCACTAGGACAACTTTGAGGAGTTTCAAAGGAAAAGCCGCCCTAGTAAACTTAGACCTGCACAGAACATAGCAGTCACAACTTATAGAACATTGTTGACACTTCAATTTAGATATCGGCCAATCATATCACACTCTTATAGATGAGGAAGATTAATGATAAGATATATAAATATTTTACTTTAACTTTAATTTTATTGTTATTTTTTTAGATTATATTATTAAGTTTTATTTGTTTGAATATGGTCTTTACCCCTGATACAAGCTATTATCCGATAATGGGATTTTGACTCTGATACCAATTTAAATTGAATTTCTCTCTCTCTACTGATTAATTTTGTATACTAATTAATTGTTATTGGCTTGAATTAGAATATAAAAAATCTGACTTTGTCTGCTTCCTCCCTTGTCCATTTCCCCTTTCCTATTTTGATATCTATTGAAACGAGCTCCTGCTCCCCTGTGCGTTGCACGGAGAGCACTACATACAACAACTATATGTATCAACCAGAGCAGAGGGAATACATAGAACAAAACTAAAAATAAGCATTCCCGCGTATAATAAATAACGAATGTAACAAACTAACAATTCCTGCAATAAAAACATAAATGAGTGATATTGAGTCTCCAAAATTATAGCCCAACACTACAAAAAAATAGCATATTACCCACAAAAATTACCCACGGAATTCCGTCTCTGAAATCAAATTACCCACGGATTAGGGACAGAAACGGAATTACCGACGAAATTTTTTCCGTCTCTAAAAAATCCGTCGCAAATTGATTTACCGACGGAATTTTTTTTCCGTCGGAAATTACCGACGGATTATCCACGGAAAAAATTCCATCGGTAATTACCGACGGAAATTACCCACGGAAAACATTCCATTGGTGATTACCCACAGAAAAAATTCCGTCGGTAATTACCCACGGAATTTTTCCGTGGGTAATCCGTCGGTAATTAATTTTTTTTTTTTAAAAAATTCCACGTGGCGACCTTAAAAGAAGCCACATGGACATCACCGAAAGCCCCCCACAGCCCGCCCCCACATCTAGCCCCGACAGCCCCCGAGCAAGGGCCACGTGTCCCTCTAACCTTGCGCCATGTGTCTCTGTGAGATAATTGTTGCATTTTGTGACTTAGGTGGGATTTGAACCTGGGACCTTTGGTATGTATTCTGATGCCTTTGCCAGTTGAGCTGCTTTAACCATTTGTTATTTATTCACGTAATAATATATATAATGTAATAATTAAAAAACAAATATAATATTAAGATAAATATATATAATAAAATATATATTTATATATAATTATATTTTTCATTTTTATAATATAAAATATTTTAATTTCTAATTTCGTTTAAATATTTAATATTAATATAAATATATACAATATTACATATATACTTATAAATAATTATATATTTCGTTTTTTATAAAATAAATTTAAAATTTTTTAATTTCTTATTTTATTTAAATATTTAATATTAATATAAATATATATAATATTAAATATATATTTATATATAATTATATATTTTGCTTTTATGATATAAAGTTTAAAATTTTTAATTTTTTTATTTCATTTAAAATTTTTATTATTAATATTATATATATTTAATATATTATATTAAATATTAATTTTATGATATTTAAATTTTTATTTGTTATAGATTATTTTTATTTTTATTATTTTATATAAATTATTAAAAGATGATTAAAAATTATTAGTTTTACCGACGGATTACCCACGGAATTTCGTCGGTAATTTCTCATTCAAATTACTCACGGAATTCCGTGGGTAAGTCGTGGGTAATTACCGACGGAAAAAATTCCGTGGGTAAAATTCAGATTTACCGATGGAATTTTAATTCCGTCGGAAATTACCGACGGAAAATTTTCCATCGGTAATTACCCACGGAAAATTTTTCCGTCGGCAATTAGATACGGATTACCTACGGAATTTCGTCGGCAATTTCTCATTCAAATTACCCACGGAATTCCGTGGGTAAGTCGTGGGTAATTACCGACGGAAAAAATTCCGTGGGTAATCCGTCTCTAATTACCGACGGAAAAATTTTCCGTGGGTAATTACCCACGGAATTTTTTTCCGTTGGTAATTTTTCCGACGGAAAATCCGTCATTAAATCATAGGAAATTACCGATGGAAATAATTCCGTGGGTAATTCCGTCGGTAATAACATGTTTTTTTTGTAGTGCAACAGAATCACATGAATATCCTTTGGCTGAATATTACAATAATCTTGTTTCATTTGCATGAAGTAAAACAGACATGGAAACATTAAATGTAAGCAAACACATCAACTTAGCAGCAAAAGTGTCAGTCAATATCAAGGTTCTTAATGACAATTTTCAGACCATTCATACTTCGCACCCTAGACATGGCAACATATAATTGACCATGTGTAAAAATAGGTTTTGAAAGATATAATCCAACATTATTTAAAGATTGACCTTGACTTTTGTTGATAGTCATTGCAAAAGAAAGTGTTATAGGAAATTGCCTCCTCTGCATGCGAAAAGGCCATCTTGACTCTGAAGGATTCATGTTCATCCTATGGATTAGCACCTTATGGTTTGGTCTCGATCCGTTCAATGTGATTGCCTCAATAACATTCTTTCCAATCTTTGTAATACGAAGCCCAATTCCGTTGCACAATCCTTCAACTTGATTAGTGTTTCTCAAAAGCATTATAGGGACACCAACCTTAAGGATAAGTTTGTGTGGAGGCAAACTAGAGCATGCTATTGTATTCAAGAATTCTGTAGTGTAGAGGTCATCAAAGCTATTAGTGTCATTGGTAGATTTGAAGACAGTGTCGCAAACTAAGGAACTCAAACTCCTCACCAGGCAAAAGTGAACACAAGTGATCATTAATTTGGTTAACCATCTTAATAGTAGGAGCTAGAATGACTCTATCATTGAAGTACTCATTGCATGCCAAATTTTCAAACAGGTTGACATAAGTAGCTTTGACAATTGCATTAATTGGATCATTAGAACTTGGTATTAACAATTCATCTGTTATTTCTACATCTACCTCTCCATCAGAATAGTTACCTATCTTACCATCACCAATATCTAATAACCACTTTGAAAACCATTCCAACTGGTGTTTACTAGTGTCTGTAGAGCATGAGCGCAACCTCATATTTTGCTTCAAGTGGAAAATTTTGCAATAGTCCCATAGATATAAAGAACTAATATAGGCATTGACTATGGCAGCTCTTGTCCCCTTTGGTATTATAGGAAGTATTTGACGAAAATCCCTACCCATTAGGATACATTTACCACCAAAAGGCTTATTAGAATGCATGATGTCCTTTAAAGTCCTTTCAAAAGCTTCTACACAAAAGCGCTGAACCATGGGGCTTCATCCCAAATTATTAACTTTGTTGCTTTGATTAGTTCTGATAATGGTGTGTTTTGACTTATTAAGCATACAAATGTATCAGTAATTTGTATTGGAATAGCAAACTTGAATGAGCAGTTCTTCTGGAAGGCAATAATGTTGCTGCAATACCACTTGAAGCTACAATAAGGACTATATCTCCCTTTGAACGTAATGCCGAAGTTAAGGCATTCCATAAGAATGTCTTGCCAATGCCACCATAACCATGAACAAAGAAGAAACCTTCACCACGGCTAGAAAGAGAATACATTACTTTGTCATATACATACCTCTTATCTGAATTAAGACATTTCAGCAATTCAACAGATTGAGCCTTAAGTGCTTCCCTATCATAATTCCACTCTTGTAGTATAAAGTGGTTGTTAACATCTATAGTGGGAGTATCTTCAAGAATGGCAGAGTAGGGAAGTCGTGAAGACTTTTCCCATTTTGGCGAAGCAATGAATCTATTATTCTGAGTGTAGATTGTTCTTTTTCATGTTGAGGTATGTGTACACCAGTAAAATACATGAGACAGTGAGTATAATAAGATTAAATAGAATTAGCATCATAAAACAACAAATAATTTCCTTCCATACCATCAAAGTTTGGATCAGAATGAGGGATCTGTATTAAATCTTCAACGAGAAGTCCAGAAGTCTGGTTCTACACATGTTTAGGCCGTTGTATAGAAGCACATAACAACATTGTGACAAATAACTTTCTTAGAGAGTAATCTGAGGCCCAAAATGACACTTCTTTAATAGCATCATTATATTCTTTATCATCATCCAATAATCCAAATGCAAAACATGCATCCTTGAACATCTTGTGAACCATGCTGTCAACTATTTTTATATCATCAAAAGATGTTGGCCCTCTTACCTATGTGAGCAAAATGTGTAAGTAATACAACTCTCATGCCGATAGTGATACATGGCTAATCCTACCATAGAATAACCTCTCTCCCATCGTTTTCTTTGACATTTATTCCTTTGGTAAACATAGTGGTTGGGAAATTTTGAGTACGTCAGAGTAGCAGTAAATGTATCATCGTTATTAATTTGCATCCACACCAAAAATTGTGATTCACAGACTCATGGATTTTCCAAGAGTTCTGCAACATCATCCTTATTTGAATATATGACATGTTGCTGATCCGGTAGATGAAAGCTCAGCCTCTCAACTAAAGGATTCCTGTGGTGAATATCAAACCCAAATATACGCCAACATGCTTCATATGATGATATGTATCTACAATTATAGTATTGGAATATTTCATCAATAACCGCTTGATCATTCCCATCTTGGCTTTTATCAAATAATCCCATGACAACTCTATCATTTCTTTACTAATGTACTTGAATAAATATTTAATTGCAATTGACTAATTGCACTTCTCTACGTTTATATGAGCCTGAAACTTTTGAAGAAGTAATGGATTGTAAGGAATGACGAACCTATTGTCCAAAGGAATTCCTTTGACCTCAACAACCCTACCATCATCCCTTCACCTATATGTAGGGTAACTATTTTCATCAACTGTTGTGTGTTGTGTGAATTTCTTTGGGAAATACTTGTTGCATTTTTTGTTCTTCAAGCAACGTGCATCTGGCTTACTTGTTCCGCATGGTCCATGTATCATAAATTTTTTACCAGCTCATGAAGCTTTGGCTGAGTTTCCTTATCCGAAATTTCTGCACAAATTGCTTTGTCAATACTTTCTGGCTCTTTCAACTTATCCCTATGATCAAGGAATAAAAGGATATGAGCATGTGGAATGCCCCTTTTTTAGAATTCTATAGTATATATATCTGCATAAATGAAGCATATCATTAAAGCGTGAAGAATTAATTAATCATGCAAGTCATGTAGCAATTGTAAGTTAATGGAAAAAATGAGGCATAAATTTTTTCACACTTGCAAAGTTGACATATGTCTAACCTACACAAACTCTACCAAAAATCTTTTTGGTCTTCAGAGTTTTCATAAGTAACTTCAATTTCAATCAGAATATTCTTGCTAATACAGTTGGGCAATCCGATGGATTTAAATTCCATTTATCACAACATCTTCTGATTTCTGGCCAAGCCAGGTTGCAAGTAAAGGTAATGGATAGGTAGGATATCCAATTGCCCGACAAATTGCCATAGCATCTGGGTAATTCCTAATCATATACCTTGCAAAACCTATAAACGATGCAAAAAGTACAATCCTCTTTCCAGTAAATGATGCAACCCTTTCCCCACTAAGAACTGCATCAGACAGTCCTTGATATAAATCAGCTCTTAAATCTTTCTGGTGAGTCCTTATCCACAATAATCTTTGAGATTCATTCATTATATACCCATCTACAATGAATTACTGGAGCAACCTAGAGGCATGGTGTATTGTACTTAGTTCATTCTCTCTTAACATCGATCGGTAAGAAAAGAATCCATGTAAGCTCACCCTCTTTTTAGTTTAGTTACGATAAGAGTCTCTTCTTTGTGCTAAACATCATCCCCATAACCATCTTCACCGAATGAAAATAAGACAGGGTACTATAAAGGTAAGTATGAAGCATGCAACTCATTGATTCTCTTTGGCATTCCTGAATGAGTCTCCACAATTATGTCATGAACATAAATGACATATCAATGTCACTAATGATTAATGTTGCAACTTCAGGAGCAGTTGGTAAATTAAATGTCCTGCCATCATGTTGTCATGTCCCAAGAAGGCACAACTTCAATGGTGTACTATCTGAATGACCTGTCATTGATTTAGCAAGACGGTATTGCTATATGAATGGATTTATTTCATCAAGAACATCCTTTAATTGAGCAACTACTGAAGGATCTATTGAGTTCTCCGTTTGATGTTTGTTGCACAAAACATCAAGAAATTAAGTATTGGAATCAATTGTAAATATTTTAGAATAAAGAAAACATGTAGGTGAAATGTATTACTATACTTAACAATAGAAATGCGATTTGAGATCTCATTCTCTGTGTCTCAAATGTAAAGTTGAGAGAAAACTGGTTTTGAACATTCAGGTGGAAGCAAACTACCAATATTATGATAATTCATCCCGGATAGTATAAATGTATAAGGACCACCACCAGAGTTTTTGGAATGATCTATCTTTCCTCCCA
Source organism: Inga laurina (assembly GCA_963855925.1). Classification (NCBI taxonomy): domain Eukaryota; kingdom Viridiplantae; phylum Streptophyta; class Magnoliopsida; order Fabales; family Fabaceae; genus Inga; species Inga laurina. The sequence goes on from OY979702.1 coordinate 11,283,333, forward strand.
TTGAAGTGAAAGAGAACATGTTGTTGTACTGCCTTATGTTTGCATGGAAGTTCTTTGATTCATGGGATTTCTTGTCACAAAAAAGACTTTGTAAGAGTGGTGGAGGATTTTCAATGGTGGTAACACTACTTTCCCTTTTAGACAGCACATGGAAAATGTATCAACATTCCTGTGATTCCGGTCCTTCTTAACTCTTTCATTATACCAAAAGTTTGCTCTACCGAATTTACAACTATATATTGCATCACCTTCATCTACACGACATTCAGCATTAGTTAATATGGACAGAATAGTATGATGAAATTCAGGAACCTTACACAATTACGCATGCTACACATGATAATTTGATTTGGTTATTTAGCTCACCTATATATTCTTGAAAGTGAGAGTCATATGATTTGTCATTTCCAACTTGTGACTGTAAGTTAATTTTTGGTCCACGTGGAATTTCACCTATGACAAATAATAATCATGGAGATTTGTTAAATATAGGAAGGGAAGTGATTTCTAACATCAGTATGCAGTTGCATTACACTATGAAGGAAAATCATGGTTCATGAACAATTATATACTTACCATCCTGTCTGCATCTGTATCTTCTGAGCTTTGTTCATCATTATTGTTAACATCAAACTGGAACACAATGCCCCTGTAATATTTTGCCTGAGGAGGCTCTGTAGCTAGTATGAATAGAATGGTGAGGTGAAAATTATGGTGTGAAATACACTAAGAGATAAAAAAATATTACATAAATATGATATATATAGAACCACCTTCATTCATGCAGGAGTATTGAAGCCTTTCAGTAGTGGCTTGATGTGTAATATTTGGTTCACTGTTGCAGCAGTTATAAAGCATTTCTGTATTGATTTGATGTGTAATCTCTGGTGTACTATTAGCTTCATGACACATTAACTGATGTTGAAGATTAGCTGTAAACGATTGAGAGAAATAAGTTTGCCGAAAACTGCTATGAGACTATAAAATAAACTTATAAGAAGTGACTGGTTGACCTTTGGCTACACTAGGTTGTCTCTTATGTCTTTTCACGGGTTTCTTTTGATTTTGATTTTCAAGACCTCTCCATCGAGCACTCTTAATAGCATACGGCTGTATCTGTGGTTGGTTATCATTGTTGGCTACAGCTTACAAAATTTAATCAAGTTAAGATGGTTAGAATGAGTTATCAGTATGAAACAAAATAATGACATCCGTAATTGGCAGAAAAAATCAATGAGCCGATAGAGAATATTATCACATAATGGACTGGTTTCAAGTAGATGAAGAAAAGCTTACTTGTGAAGCGATGCGATAGATTTGATGCAACATTCGCTATATCTTGCAAAGCAGAGGTGGTCATTCTCTGTTTCCTACTAACTCTTTCTCTATCACTATTTCCTAACAGAGCTGAGGGCTGTGTGTATTCAATAGGATCTGTCTGAGGAGTTGAATGCAACTATTCCATACCGTTATGTGATGAGTTTGAATAACCATGACGTTCAGCTCCCAGATTTTCTGAGGAAGTAAAAAACAGAAAAACTTATTAGTTCCACCACTTCCATTATTCAAGAACTGAAAAAAATATCTATATCTCACCTTTATCTGGAGTTTGCTGGATGTATTTCCTCTTCCCCTTCATTGCTATGATGTGATAAGAACTCAAAGAAATAGGTCCTCTACTAAGAATTTTGTAGAGAGACGAAGGTAACTATTCATAGTCCTTCTCCTCACAAAGCAAGTATGAAACTAAAACAGCAACCCAGTACTAAGCACATGGGGAAAAATTCGACTAACACACTTTAAAAATTGTTTAACCACACTAAAGCTAGTACTGTCTCTAATGGCAAGATATCATGGATGACATAAAATATGTTATCCATATCATGGAATTAACATCATCTGGTCAAACGTTACAAACACCAAACTGAATTATGACCTTACCTCCTTTTCATAAAAAGTAAAGTTAAACTCTCATTAAATAGCGTACCTGGATGGCAAGCAAGAAAATGACGACAGTAATTAAAAAGTCAACGATGTTGCTATTCTGCATCAACTATTCTGCTGGCCATAAACTTTGTGAACTAATGTAGCATTGGACTGATCTATCCATCATGTTAGTTAATACGGGAATTGACGACTTGGCACAACAATTAATTTGATGAATTACATGATGCAGCACATGTTTATTATTTGTTAAAGTGAAAATTTATATGAAGTTAGGAAATTGTTATATATTAATTTGATGAAACTAACGTTATATATTTACTCTAAAAGCATGCGTTATTGTAGGAAATTGTTAAAAAAATGAATGTAAATAAGGTGATTTAGATAATGAGTTGAACGTAAGTTATATGTGAAAAGGAGAAATGTTTCAGAGCTAAGTATAGTCGTAGTCAATATAATATTTGTATAAAGCAAAATCCAATTTAAATTTATAAATTTATTAATTAATAATCAATATGAAGTATATTTTTAAATATATAATTAGAAATATATAAATATATTATAAACACAAATTAGAAATATATAAATAAAAAATCTTATTTAATATATTTTCTACTTTATTAAATTAAAATAATAATATAAATTTTGAATATACATATACAATACAAATAGAAGAAGAAGAAGAAACTTTCTTCTGCATACTCAAATAGTGATGCCCAAGTCTAAAAATAGGAATGACAGAAACGTAAGGAAGTCAGGAAACCAGGAGTATGGCTACAGAGTTATACGCCATCTACATGCTGGAATGAGTGATAGAAATATAGATATTTGTCAACCCCTTTTATAGTTGACCCTGCACAGAAGTGGTCGTGTGAATGAAACAAACAAAAGCTGTGAAGGATATCAGAAAATATATTCGAATTTCAAGCAGGATGGACATGTCTATTTCTTTATGGATAGGTACAGTGTTGCACATATGTGGAAATGGCTATGAGAAAAGACATGACTATGTGGAGGTGTAAAATTTTGAAAAGGATGAAATTTGTTCTGCATTGAGCACATCTCGATAAGTTGCTAGCTGAGCATTACATATAGCTGTAAAAGCAGCGCCTGAAAAATGGTTTTTCAATGCAAGAAAATTACTTTCTCAGTCAGCAAGGCAGGATTACCGGAATAGTGAAAGTCTGCAATGGCACTAATAACAAACATTTAAAAAAAGTTTCCCTTATTTCACAATATATAATAGCAAACATATCATAAATGCAAGACTAGAATATAACAACATAGATGAAGAGGTTTGGAGTCGTCAACATAGACGAAAATGTTTGAATAAGCCTTTGAATCTAATAATCATAATTCTTCTTTCGATGTAACTTCAAATTTAGTAAATAACATATCATCAAAAAGCTCTTCCAATCTACATTCTAATGAAAAAAGAATCAGCTCCAAACTCATTATATTCTGAAAGTTATGATCCAAATACTGACTACTATTTTGGACAGAGTTTGAATTCAAGAGTGTCAACTTTTAGAAGACATATCTCTTCATATATAACTCCATATATGACCCATGACCTGTTAGAATCGGTCGGCACAGCGGAAGAATTTTTAAAAATTTTCACCGATCCTAATCGAGGATCTATCAACGGCGTTTAAACCAAGTTGGAACGATTCATACCTTTTGATGATTCAGAGTTTTCACGATCTCTAGGAGCCAATACGTCAGGTCCGCTCCCTCTACCGGTATCCACACGAATGCTCTCCAACCGAGACTGCGTGCTAGCGTCTCTAATGTCTCCTAGGGTTTCACTTGCGGCTCTCAATTCTTATGTGCGTATAAATATATATGCTTTATCAAGTTTATAACCTATGAGGGCTATTTTCAAATTTCAAAATTAATCATCATTAATTTCGAAATTAATTAACAATTAATTATCTTGATGAGCTAATTAAATAAATTTAGTTTAAATTAAATCTGTCCAACAGTTTTAATTTAACCTATTTATTTAATCCAAATAAATTAAAGAGCCATTAGATTTAATTTATCTTCATAAATTAAATCTAAGATACTATATCCCTATCATGTTAGTTATTAAATTTAATATATCTTAATAAATTAAATTTAAAACTAACACAATATAATAATATCATATAATATACATATATATATATATATATATATATATATATACATATATATATATATATAAGATATATATTTCGAAAATATATATCTATATAATATTATCAATGAATTTTATATTATATATATATATATTATAAATATAAAATTCGTCCACCTTAAATTAAACATTATCTCGTGTTGAGCCATTATTGTGTGCGACCCTGTAAGCCCATATGAAGTTGGCAGTGGGCCAATAACTATACTAACCCAAAAGTCGCAAACAGCCTCTAGCAAGACATTACGACTACCCAATTCATATGAGGATCGTTATCACGATGCAACCTGTCATACAACTATGTCACGTCCATTTTGTCACACGATATATCGATCAAGGATAAGGCATGGATAATGTCATCCTCTTGTTCCTGACCATTACTTTCTCGATTCCTGAGTAGCCTGATAACAGAGACAGAAACTCCTTTCATCATAGTATGGCCATATATTTCTCAGACTCACTCATCGAGGGGCCCAATAATATCTCTCTACTAATGTGAGGGACATATTCCATCTTGATCATTCATATTTCTCTGCATGAAAAACCACCAAGCCCGATCATAGCCTTTATCATCACCCGGTCAAAAGTGAATTTTGACTAGTTCAAAGCTTAACAACTCTCATGTAGGAATCCATGATGACCTCAGGTCTAAGAGCATTGTGACGTGGTTATAGATGAGAAAAACTTATGACTTGATCCATGTAGCTTTCTCATAGTGGGTCGATCCAGCACCTTGTACTCTTACAAGTGCCTAAGACTTTGATTCGTATCTCCATATCTTATCAAAGTCATACTGATCTTGTTTCATCTCTGCTCCCGCATAGATGACCGACCAGGGACATTTTAGGACAATCTTTATGAATTATCCAAGGATACAATTATCACAGTTAACATGCAAATAATATGATAACATAATGGAGAAATTTCATTGAAATAATAATGTTCAAAGTACAATGATTGACCCTTAGGGCACAATTTCCAACATGACCTATCCATAGAAAGCTCTTTAATTAGTTTCATATGTCATTGGTTTCATCTCAATCAGATGTGTATTTTGAGAGTTATGTCTAAAACACTGAACCTGTTATGAAATATGATGGTAATTTGAATGCCATCTTCCAGAATTCATATCTCCTTCACCTGAGCTCCTTTTAACTTGATCTTGGTGTCAAAATGACGCATTGGAAGTCTAGTTTCATATAAATTAAGTTTCACATCAATCAGAGTTATGGTTTGGGAGATATAACCAAATTACTAAAGCTCTGCTGAACGAAAACTGAGTCAAGTGATAAATCAATTTGGTTTCTTGGTAAATCGATTTATCTTTGATTTTTCAATGACATAAATCGATCTGTCTATATCTTAAATCAATTTATCTTGTTTTATAACATTTAGATGCCATTGTAAATCGATTTAAACAGCAGTAAATCAATTTACTTGAGTTCTGGAAACCACATAACCTTAAGCCAGATTTGTAAATCGATTTGTAACTTCCATAAATCTCTTTACTTCACATTTGAAGATTTGTCAACTTATGTAAATCGATGTGCAACATCCAAAAATTGATTTACGTCACATTTGAAAATTTGCCAACTTATGTAAATCAATTTGCAACATCCATAAATCGATTTACTTCATATTTGAAAATTTAGTTACTCTGCCATTTTGAGTAAATCGATTTACTACACATCTAAGAACTTAGCTGCTCTCGGTCATTTGTGTAAATCGATTTATAGCATAGCTAAATCGATTTTCTTCATATCTAATCACTTAGTTGCTTTCGGCCATATTACTCAAATCGATTCACCACATGTAAATCGATTTACTTCATGATACAAAAAACCTTGTTGTCATATAAATCAATTTGCTTCTTGATCCAGCATTAAACACAACAACTAGTCAAAGTACAAAATAAATACATTATATAAAATTTTTTCTCTTAATATATGATATTTATATCTGACATTATCAAAACTAATCATATTTAACAACTCATGCATACGAACTATTAGGGCTTTCACACTGTACTTAAGAATGAAGCTTCCAAGTAATGATAGGCAACCAATATTGATCAAGATTCAAACACAAGGACGTACCTGAAAGTAATGGCTGTAAGGGTCCCAATTTTGGAAGCAATTCACAACAGCAGCTCCACAGGAAGCATTAGTACTGCAGAATCTTCCAATAGCCAAGATGAATTAGCAACGGAGAGCAATCTATTTCTTCAATCAGCAAGTTAATGGGGAAAACTACACCTGGAAATACACATGGCTGGGAAAAACTAAATGAATGAGTAAATGTTTTTTCCTTGATTTTTAGATGAGCCATGGTGACGCTTGTGGATGATCAAATATTATGAAAGCAAAACTTGATCCGATAGTAGGAACGTACGATAAAAAATAAAATGATTAACTACATTTAGCAAATTATATAATACCAACGTATCCCATTTGGAAAATAGGCATATTATTGAGTCATGTCTAGGGCGCGTATATTTAGTTACAATATATAGCATACCTATGCAGATTGATCAAAGGATGAGGAATATTGAGTCACCTGAAGGCGCGTATCCCATTTGATCTCTTCTTGCGCGTATATTTAGTCACTTGATATTGACAAATTCGCCTCAATGACTCAACATAACGAATTCAAAACCCTGTAATCTATTATACAGATTGATCTCTTTTTGAAAACGATAAACTACCTCAATGACTCCCTGACCTCTTTCCATTAATTTTTGTATACTAATATTAATAATAACTAGTGAGCCAAAAGGTGAAGGCTCATTGATAATATTAATACTGTGTGTCATAGGGTCAATCTGCATTTTTTTATCAATGTAACTAACAAAAGAGATCAAATTCTATGAAATGCAGTTAATTAGTTAATTAATGAAAAGTATTTAGTTATTCAGTGTATTTAAGTGAAAAGATGAAATGGTTATTGACAATTTGATACTGGGATAAAGATGCAATTAAAAGTGAAATAGCTGAATATAAGAGGAAAGTTGACAAGGATTATGAGAGCATGGTAGGAAACAACAGACTGATTTAATGCTTGGAAAGAAAAGTTGACAGGATTACAACGTGGACAAACTTGAAAAGTCAACAGCTACATTGAACTAAGCTAGGAAGCTTTGAACTAAAGATACGATGCGGTAATTGTAATAAAACATGAACTAAGATAATTGAGACAGCTACTTCTCCTGCTTTATCACTTTTATGAGCCTCTCATCTAACCGTGGAGGAGGACCCTTATGTGCACCATTAGGTACACTGTCTCCAACAGTGTTCTTCTTCAAAATGGTTTTCCTTTTGCCCTTGGCTACGGCAAGTATTGCATACTGACGAAGGTCTGAAATTGTGATATGTTCTTCGACATGATTATTTTGGGTCTCTGAATCAGCAACATGATTAGGAAGGTTGACACCGATCTCGTCCTGGGATGCCTTACAGACTTCTTGTTGGACTTTGGGTCCAAGTCTGCCCTTGATGGGCCAGACTATTTGATTAGGATACAAGTAGTCTAATCAAATAAGAATAAATCAACATTAATTGTAGATTGGGGAATAAGTCAATATTAATTATGGGATTGTTAATTAAGGGACAAGTCACCATAATTAGGAAATTAATTGAGAATCGATTAATTTAATTACTGTCTTGGAGAGCAAGAAGGAGTGTACACGTTTCCTAATTAGTGTCCACACTAAACCACTATAAATAGGGTGTGCCTCCTCAATTGCAATTGACCCTGCCATTGAGCTTTCTAGCAATTCTCTTCTCTCCTACCATTTTTCTGGTTTTGGTGATCTGCTGTGCAAATCATAATTAGGCTCTAGTAGTCTAATAATTGTATGGGCACAATTATGAAGCATTGGAGCTTTGACCCAGATCCGAACATGGATTCGCCCCGGTATGTCCTATTTTCCAACATTGGCATCAGAGCGTGTGGATCCTGTGGCTATGATTTATTCTTTGTGAATAATTAAATAATATAATTTGTTTATATCTCAATTATTATTTCCGCTGTGCTATGCTATGATATATATGAGTATTATATGATGATAGTAAATATACTGCTTCAATTTTTTTCTCTTCCCGAATGTGTACAAAAATACAATTTTTTTTCTTTGGATAAAAAGTCTTCTTGTATATGCATATGTTATGAACATTTGTTTTTCATAAGAGACGCTGCTCTTGGATGTGTTGTTGTAGCATATTGCAATTAACTGCCTCATTTTCTTTTTCCGATCATGCGTGTGTATGTATATGCATGCCTCTACCTAGTCTATTATATACATATAATGTGTAATGCGCGTATGTCCTCTCTGATTCAATTGCTTGAAACTACTCCATGTATGCTCTCTGGTTCGCATATGGATACATGACAATGAGTTCAAAAGTTTAAAAAGCTTTGTACATAAAATACTTTTGCTCCTCAAACTTCATTCTTCTTCTTCTCCTCACTTCTTCGATATATTTCTTCAAGGTTGAGTCTTTGGAACCTATGTGGAACCAAAAATAAGAGACTTTGACCCTCAAAAGGCTAGGAAAGTTTTTTGAGGCACAGAGGACACACATCCAAGTTGGATTACGCAGCGCCGTCAATGTCGAGAAAAAATGGGGTGTTTGAAACTGAGTGTTTTTGCCTAAAGTAAGGCTATGGATGTATAGAGCTCAAAGAGACGATTCCAACGATCCTTAGAATGCATCAAACGGAGTTCGGATAAGGGAGAAACAAAGGAAAGAAGTTTGTGGATTGTTAGTCACTACCGCCACTTCACTCATGATTTGATCAATGAAACAAAGGTTTTCATATCAAATAAATGTCATGGATTTGTAGTTCATTGAACTACGATTCCAACAACACTAAGAACACAAAAAACAGAGCTAAAACGAGGGAGATATGACTTCCCGAAGTTGGCGGGTCGCGATGACCCGTCAGAGCTCCAACCGGGTCGGGCTGACCCGACTGAAGGTTGAAAATAATGACGTGGCAGTCAACGCCACATCATCGATCAACCCAACCTCCATGGAGCCAATCAGAGTGCGCCACGTCAGCGCTCAAAGACACGTCAGCGCCACCTCACGACATGTCAGCCTAGTCTCGGTCAAGCATTGGTCGTTGACCAGTCAATGGCCAACGGTTGACTGGTCAAAGTCAACAGTCATCCGTTGACTGTTGACCCAAAAAAAAGACATGGCGCGTGGGGCCCACTGGGGCCACTGTTTTACATGTGGCAAGCACCGTCGAGGAGAGGACGGTGCGTGGAGTAGTGTGAGTCGACGCGTGTAGCTGGCAGACGGCCGCAAGGCGGCACGTATAAGTCACGCGCCTCCACTGAGAGTGGCCAACGTTGGAATTTTCCAATTTTTGAGGATTTTTTGATTCAAACACCTTTTAGGGGCATGTGTAGGAACGTGGGACATCCGATTGAGACACGGTTTGTTTCTTAAAATCCTTAAATTTGAGAGCTTCAATTTGATATGTAATTTGCATATATTTGAAGCACGTTTGGATGTGTTTTGAGTCAAAAAGGTGCTTATATACACTTAGAGATTTCCAAAAATATTGAAATTGAGTCAACAATGATTCTATTATTTTTCGGGATAGGTTGGCTCATTAAGAGTATTTCAGCTGCAACATAAGGTTAATACTGAAAGATTCTTTAATAGTGAGGGATTATTCAAATGAGTTTTTGAATATAAAATCCTATCCAACATTGACTCAAACTCTTAGAGATAAAACCTGAAAATTGTAGCAACTTGAAAGTATTCAATAATTATTGAATAATAATAAGTCTTCCCATGCTTCTAACCATATTGATTCACTTGGATTGAAGCAATGACTTCTAAAAGTCAACCCTTTATCACAAATGTTGTGACAAAGGACAAGACAGATAGAGATGTGAGAATCATCTCATCAAGTGGGAGGTATGCTGCAAATACATCCAAGTAAGTGGATGTAAACATGGCAAAGAGGAGCTTGACATTGTAGCTAGATGCTACATGAGTTTATATGGTCAGAAGGCCCTATGAGAAGGAGAACCTAGTTAAGAGACAACAAAATGAGGCAAAAGTTTTTTAATGTTCTTTATCATTGAAGTTATGATTAAATTCTCTGTTTTTTTAGAATTGAATTAAGCATATTCTCTTCTTATTTTCGTGAACATTCATGTTGATTAGATGATATTGTATTATCTTCTTTGTATAACTATCTTTTATTGAGTGGGGGGTTTTTGGAATGCGTCTAAAAATCCTAAGGGGAATATGTTCAATCAAGACTATGGTTAAAAGGGTGATGAGCTAACTAGCATGATTAGGATGGGAGTCAACATAGTTGTTCCTGAACATGAAACTAGTAAACTTATTATCTAATTATCCTTTGTCTTGTTTGAATAAATATGATTTGTATACCATAATCGTCTAAGTGACCAACTATGACCAAGTCTATTTAACTGAGCTTATGAGGACAAGCTCAATAAAGATAACTATGGAGTTAGAAACTCTCAAATCTCTTTCTTTCAAGAAGAATGAGATGTCAGGGACATCCTACCAACTAATCTTCAACGTTTAGAGGTTGAAGCAACCGAAGGATACAAAAAGTTTATGCTATCAAATATAGAAAGAACAACATTGTTCAAACTTATGTTAGTACGAGCAATGTAACCTTATCCAAGCCTTGTGGATAGTGTAGGAAGATAGTAGAATTGATTATCTTCTTCCATAATGTTAAAACTAAGTTAAGTTTTAACATAGTGTATTAAGTCCTAACATGTCATTTAGGCAACACTTGAGGCAAATGTCAAACTAAGAAGTTGAGACAAATAAAAATGCCAAGTTCTTTCTAACAAACAACAAGTATATGTTGTGACAAGACGTCTCCTAGTGAGTGGGAGTGAGCCACGTCTTTCAGTGAGTGGGCATATAAGAAAGTAAATATTTCCCCTGATATGCATATAGTGACCTTCAGCAATGTGATTCACCACATTGAACTTGAGTATGAAAGACTGAAGGATCCAAGATCCATCTGTCAAACGAACTTAGCTAAAGAGTAGGAGGATTCATCCTCTAAACCTAAAGGCAAGAAACCTATAAAGTAAACTTGATCTAGAGGAGGTCAGTGGTTTCTACAAAGATGAAACGCTGTATTAATAATCCTTTAAGGGTTATAGAAGTAGCAATCCACATGAGTAGTGGATGTTTCAAAGAAGCATATGGCTTCACGTCAGACGCAAAGCAAGAAAGAGAAAGGATTAAGGGATTGGGACTTGCACGTTAACTCTACATAGATAAACCACCTTGATTCACTCCATGCAATTGCATCCGAAAAAATCATATCTTTGCTATCTCTTTAGTTAAGGATCGATGAGACTATGACTCTCAAATCCTTTATTGGATTTTGATGTTTCTTTTAGAGATAAAAGATTCCATTTCTTGCCACATGTACATATTGATCAAAAGAAATGATCAAACTAGCAAAAGAGTATTTGCTAAATAATGTGTGCTAAAGGGTTAATACCCTTGTGAATAAGTTGAGAACTTATTCTACCTGGCAAGAAAGACAAAGAAACATTTTTAAGAAAATCAACTGCAATTGGCAAATTATGATGTTAGTGAACCAATAAGCGTGAGGGCAAAACACAGAGCTTGGTGTTTCGTTAACGTCGTGGACGTTTACTCAAAATACAGTAATGTTTACTTGATTTTTGGCAAGTGAGAAGCTATTAGATAATGGCTAAACTAGTTAGGAATCAGTTAAACTAAAAGGATAAGACCTTTCGAACTAACAAGGGTTAAAGACACCCACGTGATTAGTTTAAGCTGCTTTGTGTGCAAGAAAGGGATTGATAAGCAACTATTAATACATAAAACCCTTCAACAAAATAGAGTTGTTGAAATGGAGAGATAAATCTCTCCTTGACATGATTGAATAAATAGTGGCATAAGTGAGGCTATTAGCCATATGTTGGTATGTAGACTTACAACTATTATATTCACACTTAACCAAATGCCCTCTATGTCAGTTATGACCTTACCCTATGAATCTTGGATAGGCCTTAGATCAAGCCCAAGCTCGTTAAGACCATAAGGGTCAGCAACTTCATATCCATAATTCTTCCTATGTATAAGGAAGATTGGGGCCAAGATATACAAGGAATCTCTTTATGAGATGACCTGAGATTTTGACAAGACACATCTTCATTAGTGAAAATGATGGCGGCTCAGTGACTACAAGAGAACTGAGGGACGTAACAACGTTCATAAAATCAAGATTTCCTAGCAGGAAATGAGCATTAATTATATTGAATCTCCTTAAGAGGTTCACAAGTGACAAGGAATAACCAAGTGTTCCTAAGTTCACTTATCCGAGTGGGATGATTAAGACCATTTTCACAACAAAAGAGGTAACAAGTAAGTTACAAGAGAATTACCTCACCATACATAGGAAAAGAATCCTATGAAATCCACCTCGGAGCAAATTGTCATCTAGCAAATGACTGTAAGGGGATAGATTCCCTAATAGATTGAATGCTCTCTTCATCATTTAGAAGGTGATGACCACTACCTATAAGTGTCTGAAAGACACAAGAAGGATCTGCTAAGAAGAATTGCAAAGTGTTATACAAGAGGATATTGATTCTTTTTGGAAGCCAAGTATATGTTTTAGGCAATTTGTAGCCAAGCCAAGAGGCAATTGGGAACAAGTAGGTTCTCAAATCTGTTGAGGGCATATAAAATCTAAAACACTTAGTGGCTAAGGGGTACCACAATGGAAGATTGTTCATTGTGCGTTTTAACTATGAACTTTGGCTATGATAACAAGCTTAGTCTTAAAATTATTAGTCTTGAAATTACATCAAGATGATGTAAAGACCGCTTTCCAATTTGAAATTTTGGAAATTGGATGATAAACTATACATGAAGCAGCTTAAGGGCTGCGCAGAAACAATCACCCAAATAGTAGTATATGAGGTTTTCACAAGGTGAAAGCCTCACCAACTTTGAGATAATCGAAGAACACTACATGAGTCCCAAACTGTCTATTGATGATTCTTTGTGAAGTCATCCTTTGTCAAATGACATATAAAGCAAGTGTCAAGGGAGTCAAAGGAATAAAGGATTAGAGAATCCTTAAATTCTGAGTTGAGAAAGTCATGGGTTGAACAAATATATTAAATGACAAGGTAAACGAATATTGCACAAGGAAGATACAATCTTTACCACCAAAGACATGTACAAGTGTAATCCTTAGACATCTTAAAATGTCAAATTACAAACCCATGGACACCCCTGAAGTCAAGGGCATAAACCTAAAGAGGCTATATGTCCTATAAGGAATCCAACATAGAAAAGGTGGATAGAGTCCCATGTGAAAATATGGTTGGTAATATGAATGTATACAATGGTGTACATAAGACCAAATATTTTTTGTCGGACTTGGAAGCTTTTTTTTTTGTCCTGCTGTGAAATGGATTATGAGAATAACCATGGATTAAGTTGTCAAGACAACAACTTTCTTTTGAAAGAATACTCCAAAGCAAGACCTAGGCAAATGGTGATTGAGTAAGGAAATATACAAAGTATTTTTCCTGTTATCTATGGAAATAGAACACAGAGTGTGTTCTACCATCATTCAAAGTGTCATATGGCTAAAGTAGTTCCTATAAGAGATTGGGAATGAATGGTGAATAGAATGATCCAAAGATAACATCTTATGATGAGGATCCTAAGTATTATAGCAAGGCGAAACATACTTTTTGATATATCTCTATGAGAGATATGCTTTCAAAGAGGGAAAGCAATAATTCAATGACCTTCCACTGACGGAATGTTGGTAGATCCCCTTACTGAGCCCATAGCTTGATATTCATTAAGTTAGTGAAAATCTTGGGGTGTGAATAAAATGTAAGGTCGTGAACTTCTTTTATATGAAGATAAAAGAAATAGTATGTATGTTATGAGTAAATACATATAAGGTATACAATTTTGTATGTTGTACAGGTCCGAAGAGGTTGGTTCACTCACACAAACAACCGTCTTCCCATGTTTTACAGGGGGCATGGGAGAGTAAGACGAGCAAATAACCACCATGAGATGGTTAAGAAGAATCTTTTCATTTGGGTCGCCTTAGTTAGACTGAGATGAGATCTATATATGTACATATACACATAAAATGGATCGGAGCATAAATACAGACATGTAGCCAAGCAAAGAACTCTTTTTTACAAGTGAGATTGTAAAAGAGATATTGTGAAAAAGAAAGTTCTGGTTCGAATGTTGAGTACATTTTGGAACTAATGTCTGTACGGTGAAAAAGAAAGAAATTGACGTACACCACAAACCGTTCACCATAGCATGCAATTCATACTGCATGTGCTTGAGAGTTAAACTGCAACACGGGATGTAGTTGAAAGATCCCTAGTTCACTACAGTGTGAGTCCCAGGAAGGAAAAATCCTTCCGCGATGTCCTTAAGACTTAGGCGACATGATGAAAGCTTGGTTTGGTGACAGCTACTTTAGCTAAAACTCCATGATCACGCTTAATTCTGTTAGATGAGTGAAAACTAGGAAAGCGACCAAGTCAAGGACTGATGTTTAGTCAAAAAGAAAAATTTACTCCTAAATACATAAGATGTGCTAATATCTGTGGTCGACCCCTTACTAGCTCTATGTGTAGCTAGTAAGTAAGGATACTATGTGCGTGGAAGGCAATCTGAGTTAATCAACATATTAACTCGAGAGGGATTAGATATGCCATAAGTAATATGTATGGGAGAATCTGGGGCATATAAGGCAATGAATATATAGCTTACGGTTATATATAAAGGGTGTCCTTGGATGCTAATCTGATATGAGGAATTTCTAGTATTAAAAGCACCAAATATTAAAGATATTTTTGCCAACACGGTCACGACAGACGCCAAGTATGAAACAAGAAAGAGTAACGCACGCACAATGGGAGGCCCATCAAGTGTGAGTGAGAGATGTTAGACTTTGGGTCCAAGTCCTCCCTTTATGGGCTGGGCTACTTGATTAGGATACAAGTAGTCTAATCAAATAAGAATAAATCAACATTAATTGCAGATTGAGGAATAAGTCAGTATTAATTATGGGATTGTTAATTAAGGGACAAGTCACCATAATTAGGAAATTAATTAAGAATCGATTAATTTAATTACTATCTTGGAGAGCAAGAAGGAGTGCACACGTTTCCTAATTAGTGGCCATACTAAACTACTATAAATAGGGTGTGCCTCCTCAATTGCAATTGACCCCGCCATTGAGCTTTCTGGCAATTCTCTTCTCTCCTACCACCTTTCTGGTTCTGGTGATCTGCTGTGCAAATCACAATTAGGCTCTAGTAATCTAATAATTGTGTGGGCACAATTATGGAGCATTGGAGCTTTGACCTGGGTCCGAACATGGATTCGCCTCGGTACGCCAGTTCTCTCTCCTTCCCTCCTATTTTTCCAACACTTCTAGACAATTAACGTGAGAAGTATCACTTGGAGCTTCATCAACCTTCTATGACCAAAGAATAATAAACTTTCAGTAGTTTATGGTTAAAATTAAATGTCATTAATGTCAATGCAAGTCATGAAAGGCAATATTAGGCTAGTAAAACTTATTACTTAATACCTCAGAAGATGTATTAGTGAATTCATTCATCAAGTCTTCACAGATGGTGAAGTGATTTACGTTGATACTAGATGCAAGGAACTTCTTATTGTAATCATTAAGTTTGAGCTTCAGCAACAATGTCTTCCTAATAGGAAGCTCCAACTATGCAGGGACGTCATATAGAGCATTATCCTAGTTATCGATGGAAAAATGCATATTAAAAGGTGATCTAAAGATCATTCATTATGACCATGAAATACTTGGAAGACAGTAAATTATAAATATATACATGTTAACTTTCACAAGTGCAAGCTTGAATGCCACAACAGTCTTATTAACCAATTGAACAGCCTGCTTGTCTCAAAAAACTATGCACGATGTGCCTGTTTCATCTTTCAATGTATAGGAAAGTTTTAGCCTAATTCAAAACAAAATGAAAACAAATAATCAGTTCCCTGAGACTAAAGAGTGAGTATGATGTTTAAGTATAGGTAAATGAATGTTGCACAACAATACTTAGGTTCAATTGGATGAGGTTTTTTCTTGCAACCGGGGCATGTATGTTCACCATTCCAATCATTCAAGCTATCTAACTTTGGCTTTGTTCCACACTTCATGCATCCATGATAATTCCATCCATTCCTTGTTTCAAGCTTAACTATTTGAAAGTTTACAACAAATCCTTCTCCCTATAAGGCAGTAAAATGATAATACATTAATATAATCAAAATTAAAGCATTCGATGAAATAAATTATAGGTTACATTGACTAACAATTTTTTGATCTTGTATCTGGGATATGGTAATCTTGTTTTTTCGATGCAAAGAGTTGCTTCCAAAAACTTGACTGCTTTAGGAAGGTACGTCTTGACTAATTGCAGTTATGACAGGAGATAAGCCATCTTGCATGCTATAGAAACAGACGATTAGCCATTCATTATTACTAACACATTCATTATTAAGTAGAGAGAATTTGTAAAAAGAGGAACCTCATATACCTTGCAGCGAAGTCTTTGGCCTCTTTGATGAAAGGGTTAAATAAGACCCTTGTGACGTGGTAAACTACCCACCTGTGGTGCTCCTGAAAAATCCAGATTTTTCAAAAACCAATTTAAGAAATTTGAGAAATTTATTCAAATATTGATAATGTAGATAATACCATCTTCTGTGCACCCAATCTTAGCAAGGTTTAACAAAACAACTACAGGCGTTGTAAGGTTCTACATCTGTGCCAAGTAGGCATCTGATACACATTGGTCAAATAACACGCACTTGATGTCATTACCCCTGGACAAAAGAGATATAAAGTCATACATTAGGCATTGGCATTAGGAAGTATGAACTTTGAAGGTATCATAGTAATAGGATGGAGTGGATAGTATTGTGAATCTGTCAATACCATACGAAGTGTGATCTTCACCTCACCCTCACGAACACGTTCCTCTAACTAACCAACATTTTTGTAAATACAGATCGAGAGAGACAATTGACAATCCTGCGACGACAAACAGAGAAGACGATAAAGCCAACATCCCGTAACGCATTACGATGACACAATGCTGTGAGCAGCGACGAGAATAAGGCGGAGAGCAAGGTGATGTCAGCCATATTAAATGAAGCCTGAAAGAAAATAGGGTTTGTATGCTGGTGAGCTCTACATGCGCAGAGCGGCAATGTGAGCAGAATAAAGGCGCAGGAATAGGGTTTTATGGTAGAGTTTCAACTACTGTTTCCTTAGAAACAGTCGTTGAAAATTAACCACGACTATTATTTAAAGACAGTCGTTGAATCTACAGGATTCAACGACTGGTTTTAAAAACCAGTCGCTGAATCCGTAAACCAGTCGTTGAATCATCCTTCCATATTTATAGTCTTGCCACCGTGTTATTTTCTACTACTGGTTTTTTAAAACGGTCGTGAATTGGTGTCGTTGAATCATCTATTTGTAGTAGTGAGCTTTAAGGTATAGCCTTACAAAAATCCATATTTGGTGACAGAAAGCAAAATGTGAGTATAGGGGAGGAGACCTTTGCTGAAACAAAGAAAGCAAAATTTCCACAATGATGAAAATGGACAACGACTTTACATAACATGGCTCCAGAATAGCCAAATGAGAAAGAACATGCTTGCGATCCAAAATCCCACACGGCATGGAGCAAAGACCATGTACTAAATGTTGAGGATGAAAGAGAATATAAACCAAACTGGCCTTAATCCATGCCTGATTGCGTGCAAGATGGAAACCACCGTCGGATTAAAATCCATTCCTTTATCTCACAGTGTCATCTTGAAGAGCCGAATCAAACACATGATGCTCGGAATCCGCCATCGCATAGGGCAAGGATTGAAGAATTTTTACTCAACCTAGAGGACAAAGGAGAATAAAACCCAAACTCACCTCAATCCATCCCTGACTGCAAGCAAGATGGAGGCAACCAGCCGATCATTAGTCCATCAAACAGTCCTTTCTGAGTCAATATTGAAGACTTAAAATATGTCGAAGGTTTATTTTCGTTTAGAGAGAGTGATATAGGATAAATGAAAAAGGGAAAACAAATAAATAAAGAAGACCTCGGGTGACGTAAAAGAAGAGAGGCTTGGAGAGTGCAAAGTTGAGAGAAAGAGAAACGAATAATAAGCTAGTTACGGAGCCATAGGTATAAAATGAATGGCAACCTGCTTGACAGAAGTCGGATATAAAATCTTTTTTTAATGTGTGCGGCTGATGAACAGTAATATGAGTCTAGAGCCAAAGATAAGTCATTTTTTCATCGGATCAGTGGAACACTTTTTATGTATATATTGATTGAATTCAATTTTCCTCCTTTGATACCAATTAAATGAGACCTATCGTAATGTTCATGTCAAGTAAAAATGCATCAAGTAGTTTGGGACTGCTATAACAAAGTCCAACCACTTCACTTAAAGCGTATTCAACAAATATATTCAGTCAAATAATGAGCACGCAATAAATAGATGCACATGCAATCATGGAGCAGAATCCATTACCACATGTAATTATTCTTTTGTAAAGATACCGCCTAATCGGACCTTGTGAACATTAAGCTAAATCAATCTCTATCAAAAATTCTAAAACTCTTGCTATCCTTGCTTATGGCATAAAAAATGATAAACTTTGCGCTTTGTTTTGCTCCCATATTTTTATCTTTCCAACTTTGTTGAACTATGTAATAAAAATCTAAAAAATCCATAATAAGAATGAAAAGACGAGCAACAAACAAAAAATTATAAATTTATAGAATTTTCAATGACACAATTTTTACTACCTAATGTTCTTGAAAAAGATATTATAATAGTCTCACGTCTTATAATTTTAAGTGCTTTAATTGACTCTAATACCCATTGATATGACTTTGATACCAATTAAGAGTACTCTGATACCAGTTGATGTGAATCTGACACTAGTTGACAAGACTTCGATAACAATTGATGAGTAGTTAAGTGAGATGATGCGACTCTAATGCCCTATGCTTTTCTATCATCTCAATCTTTATATTCATATCTCGTATTCCTCTTTTTCCTTCTTTCTCTTCATTTCCAAATTACAATCCTATATCAAACTATGTGTCATTTTTTCCTTAAAAAGAAAAATAAAAAAGCAAAAGGCAAGAAAAAATGCTAACAATTATATAATTTTATTAAAAAGAAAAAAAAAACTCAAACACTACTATCTTGTGAATGGTTTACAACATCTCGTGCCTTCAGCCGATTACGAAAGTCCTTCAGCCAAACATCCAACTTTTTAGATGTTTCAATATGCATGTCATTAATAGCATGTTTAGTTACAGTTAAATTAAATATATCTCCAACTCCAAGCAAAGAAAATCCATTCAATTAGTGAAACTCTTAATTAGGTAAATGAATCATTTGAGTTGTTTTAACCCTTAATGAACAATGTGAGGAAAAGAAAACGGAAAAATGTGAGTTCATATTTTTAGGGGAGACCACGCATCGTTTTTATTGGTTGTTGGTTTTTGGTATTGGACAAATTAAATACTCAAAATGAGTTTAAAATATGTTGGACAGAATCAAGATTTTTACATGCAGGAAATATCCATTAGTTTATTTGTTGAATGTCGATGTTTCCAGTTGTAAATAAAGGAAACGGTAAAAAAATAAATGGAATACGGGAAACTAAAATAAGTAAGAGGAATCACACTTTAACCTTTTTCTAGGACTAATAGGCAAAAATAACCACTGCGTTGGTTCTTCACTATTTTTGGTTTAAGGGAAAAACGAATATTGAAAAAAAAAAAAAAAAAGGAAACGAGTGCAAGCAATCAAGAGAGACTTATTCTCATGGTATTTGTGGGTGTTTTCTTCTCCGACACACCATCGTCCCTATTGATGAGGTTTCCGAATTAAGAGTAAAGGAAGGCCTCATGGATCAGCATAATCTCGTGCACGCAACAAATTATTCAATCGAGTTATCTCAATCAATTATTAATTGTGATCTAATTCTATTAATGATATGGATATGTACATAATTAAATACCTTTTTTATAAAAAAAAAAATCTTTTAAGAAGATAAATTTGTAACTCCCCTCTCAACGTATGCACTGTTAAATTATGATTGACATCTTCCTTTTCATTATTTGTTTCTAATTAATTATGAAACTTATGTACATGAACCTACTACTTTTTATTAAAGTCGCAGCTGGGGCTTTAATTTCATTATCTTTCCAATTTTATGAACGTTCCCAGAAGGAAGAAATGGGTACAAGCCTATGATTTAATTAAGGGAAGAAAAATTATAATCAAATCTACATATCGTTAAACAATATAATGGATGTATGTCCAAAAAAATCAATATAATAGATGGCCCACAAAAAAAAAAGGGAACACAACAAGAATAAATTATCACTAAAAATGAATGAAAATCATGAAGTGTGACTGGGAGAATAAATCATATATTAACCTCTCTGCATGGCTATCGGTTATTACGTTATGACATCTGGAAGTTTCTCAATTCTATTGCAGTCACAGTTCATAAATATTAGTTGTTTTTCTGCCAACATATGTTGCATACAGTTTAATTATACTAGCTTTGTTAGTGGTTACAAAGAGATTTGTACTATTATTTTGGTTTTAAAAATAATTTTTACATATGTTAATCTAGGTCTTTCCCCAAAATGTTTCTAATGCAATTAATTACATGCTCTAAATACATAAACTGACCACAAACCCCACTCAATGCATTAATTAATACTGCAATAACCACAAATACATCCGCCAACCCCATATATGTCATATGCTCATTTGGTTATAAATGTAATACCAGAAAAAACTCATTATTTCTTCATGACTTTTGCTTTTAACAATATGGTAACTATGCACCTTGTTACTCCCATATTTTTACTTTTCATCATTACTCAATTGTGTATTAAAAATCTGGATAATCTACAATAAGAATGAAAAGTTGAGCAACCAAAAAAATTATAAATTCATTGAATTTTTAATGACACAATTTTTACTACATTCTGTTCTTGAGAAAGATATTATTATAATCACACATATTATAATTTTAAGTGCTCTAATCAATCGACAAGACTCTGATACCTATTGATATGATTTTAATATCAATTAATAGAACTCTGATACCAATTGATGTGACATTGATAGCATTTGACAAGACTCTGATACCAATTGATGAAAAGTTAAGTGAAATTAGTTAGAAAAAGTAAAGGTACTACCTTTTCATAATATAATGAGAAGTTAACTTTGTTATTACTATAACTTATGGTATTAAAACTCGGACTGGACCAGCCGGGTTAGCCAAGAAACCGACAACCCGGAAACTTGTCTAATCTGATTGATGGTCGAACTCGGTAGGAAACTGACCCGGGGTAGCCCTGTGTAAACTGCAATAACGCGGGAGAAACTTGAGTAACTCACTAACTGAACGGGTTGCCTGGGTAAATTCTATACTTGCCTAGAAATCGCTACGCTCTGAGAAGAAGAAGAAAGGAGAGGAAGAATGAGGAAATAATAGATGATGAGATATTATAAAATACTTACTCAAAATCCTGTAAAATCATGATAATAAGGTGGAGGGAAGAAACCTGATAGAACAAAAATTATAAAGCACAGAAGAAGGAGATATGCTAGAGGTGATTAGAAAATGAGAAAATAGAGAGAGAAGTAGAGAACACCTATTGCTAAGATTCAAAATGGTGAGAATGAGGAAGAAGAAGGTGTGATTCCTCCCTATGATGTGACGTGGTGGATGGGGCACGTACAGTGATAGTGCTTTCTTCCCATTTTCCAAAGTTGTGCTCAGATGATAGATCACATGATGTCCCTTGAAAAAAACACAATCCAATATTATAATTTATTTATTGATTATTATAATATATAATATATGTGTATTAATTTTGCTATATAATAGAATACTTGTAGATTTTCCTTTGCCTGTGAAACACCTTTAGATATTAGTTTTATTTAAATGTTTTTATATTTGAAAGGTGAATATTTACCTATTTTAAGTAAATTATAATATTTTAATTATCACCAGTTTGACTCCGACTGACCTTGACTTTTGAATCACTGACTCGTCCGGTTCACTCACCGATTCAAGTTTTAATACCTTGCTATAATTGCACTTACAAAAATCAAGTTATGGACTTTTAAGTACTTCTCTTGTAAATTTAGAGCTAAGAATATAGGTCAACCCATGGGTTGCGGGCTGGCCCACACCAACTCACGGGCCCATGCGGTGCGGGCTGGCAAAATGCCAACCCTAACCCGCAGTGTGCGGGTGCAGGCCAACCCATGGGCCTGCATTTTTCTTTGAAAAAAAAATTCCTATTTTTTAAAGGCGGCTAAAAATACGATACACATATATATGAGTCATTAAATTTACCTTTCTAGCATCAATTATTCCTCTTATAAAAATTTAAAAAATAATCCACAATTCAAGAGATAAAGTTATCAAATTTGTCAAAGTTTATAAATAAAAAAATTAAAATCATACTCAAGCAACTAAGATATGATAATTTTGTTTAAAGAAGATTTTTTAATTTCTCTTTGGATTTGGGAGGTATCAAGATGAGAGTAGACAACTTATAAGCTTTGTGAAATTATTATATGGAAAAAAAATATTTGCAAGCCAACCAGCGGACCATGAGGTACAAGCCTGTGCGGCCCACATTTTTATAGCTTGGGAAAGGTTGGGAAAATCCCAACCCTAACCCTGTCTCAATCCACAGATTGGACCCGTATTATCAGCTCTACCTATAATAGTACTATTATCTACCAGTACTTCTCCCACCCCCAACTAAAACCTTCAATTGAGCCATTTGTTCGAATCTCTCAACCCATCTATCAGATAATGAGATCCTAACTCTGATGCCAATTGAAATTGAATTTTTCTCTCTACTAATTAATTTTGTATGCTAAATAATTATTACTTGCTCGAATTAGAATGCAAAAAAAAAAAAAAAAAAATCTTACTTTGTCTGCTTTTTTCCTCCCTTGTCCATTTCTCCTTTCATATTTCAATATCTATTGAAACTGAATTCAATTTTTCCCCTCTAATACCAATTAAATGAGACTTGTCATGATGCTCATGTCAGGTAAAAATGCATCAAGTAGCTTGGGACTGCTATAACGGATTCCAACCACTTCACTTAAAGTGTATTCAACAAATATATTCAGTCAAATAATGAGCTCAATGACCTAATCAGCAACAACAAATAATCAGTCCAAACCACTAACAGCCAAGTTTCAGTTTCAAATTTTTTGTCACAGCAATTAACCTTTAAAATTTTGACAAATTTCAAAGAAGTTCGGTGAGTTACACAGACACACTTCACCGAGATTACATCAACTAACTCTCGACAGTTTCAAAACACAACAACATTCTCAATTAATCAATCCGCAGCACCAACAATTTCAGATTCCTAATTCTAAACTCATTACCTTGACAAAATTTAGCAACAACCAACATTTAATATGCATACATCGAGCACCACGAATACAATAATGATTGTATGACAACAGTAAATTCACCTCAGCAACTCAGACACGTTAATAGTTTTTTTTTTTTTTTTTCCAGTTTTCAAGTTCACAGAATGCAATATCACACTAGTCTAGTCATACACTCACTTCTAAGAAAACTTCATAGAATCTCAAAGGACAAGCCCACTCTAGTGAAGTTAGCTCTGCACAAATACTAGAACTTAGCTCGCGACAATTCAGTAAACATTGTGTGTGTTTGGAATAACGATAGTAAAAATGGTTTTTTTTTATTTAATTTTTTATAATTGTATTTTTTATAAAAACCAGATTTTATATCGTGATTTATGTTTGGATTGACGATTTTATAAATGACTTTTATAAAAGTATGTGAATGTTTGGATTGGCTTAAATATAAATGACTTTTGTGACATTGGTGAGAGAGAGTGGGTGGAAAAATATTTAAAAAATTAAGTAAATATTTAAAAATTACTTTAAAATATTAGGTCCAACTGAAAAAAAATATTTTAAGGGGTTAAAAACACTAAAATATTTTAAAGTAATTTTTGAAACTGAAAAAGTACATTAAGGAAAAAATTGAAATTAGTCTGTTAGCACATTGGGTATAACTAAAAAAATATTTTAAGGGGTTAAAAACACTAAAAAATATTTTAAAGCAATATTTGGAGCTGAAAAAGTACATTAAGGGTAGAATTGCAATCAGTCTGTTAGCACATTATGTATAACTGAAAAAATATTTTAAGCGGTTAAAAACACTAAAAAATATTTTAAAGTAATTTTTGAAGCTGAAAAAGTACATTAAGGGTAGATTTGCAATTGTCTGATAGCACACCGGATACAACTGAAAAAATATTTTAAGGGTTAAAAGCACTAAAAAATATTTTAAATTAATTTTTAGAGCTAAAAAAGTATATTAAGGGTAAAATTATAATCAGTCTGATAACATATTAGGTATAACTGAAAAAATATTGTTACACATATCGCACTATTCAATAGTAAAAAGCTCTAAAATGCAGCTTAACAATTTCGTGCGTTTCATTATGGAAATTTCCTAAAAGCACAATTAACTTATCATTAAACCAAACACTCCAATTTTTTACCACGATGGATAAACGCGCGAAAGCCTGTAAATCGCACGAATTCATTGACTTATCGCACTGCCAAACACACAAATTGTTGGCCATTTAATTTAGATACGGGCCATTAATGATAAGATTTAGAAATATTTTATTTTAATTTTGATTTTATTGTATTTTTTTTAGACTTTATCATTAATTGTTATTTGTTTGAATATAGTCTTTACGCGAATATCAGCAGTTATCAGACCATGGGTGATGGGACTAACTCTAATGCCAATTGAAATTGAATTTTATAGGTGTTGATTAATCTTGTTTGGATCTGATACTAATTAATTGTTATTTTTTCGAACGAGCTAGATGAAAAATCTTACCTATTTGTTTTTCTTTCCTCCCTTAGTCTATTTCAATACCAATTAAAACTGAATTCCACTTTCCCCTCTCCGATACCAATTAAATGAGACTTGTCGAGGTGAGACTCATGTTAGTTTTGAATAGTTTTTATATTTGTCAATTTTTTCCTAATTTATCCTTATTAATACTCATTTAATAATAATTAAGGAAGACAGGGAGTGAATAAAGGAAGATTACTAGAGTGTTTTGAAAAATACATTTCATATTAATTAACTTAACTAATTTATTTAATCTAATCAAATTTAGTAAATATGTATAATATTAAAGACCGAGGAGAACATAATCACTAACTTTCTAAAATCTTTATTGAATCATCAGAATCAAACATAGTTAATAATACTTATTAAATAAAAAATCGACAAAATGTGTAGACTTTTTTTTTAAAAAAAACATACAATTTAAAGCGAGATATTTTCAATTTGGGAATGGCTTCTATACTTCCTTTTAAAGTTTCTTTCCTAAAATTGTTGAGAGAGATATCTTCACTACTACCTTTGGTGGGGATGCTAATAAACTTTGGAGTTTTATGGCATCTATTACGGGCTTATCCTCAAATCTATACTTACATTTTTCATTATTTTAGCAGATTTCATGATTTTTTGAACAAAATGTATAAAAAAAAAAAAAAAGGAAAATACTTAGGTCAAGTTTCTTATATCCATTTCGTCAAGTTCTCCAATTACATGTGACCATATGTCATTTTTTTGCATTATTATCAATTAACTATAAAACAAAATGCAAAATATAGAACACATGGTTATATGTGATTAGAGAACTTAATGTAATGGATATAAGGAACTTGATGTAAGTATAGTCCTAAAAAAATGTTTGAAGACAATTTAAGGTAAATAATATAGACAGTTTACTCCTCGTCACTTATGAGTTATGATGATGAGGCCATTACTATGGATGCCAAACAAATTAAAATCACAATGTTAAGTTTAGTTTTGAAGACGAATAATGTTGTTAACATTTATTTTTATTGAACAATAAGTACTTATTTATTTTGATTAATGATCTAACATGATATTTTTATTTTAAACATGAATTGGAGCCATATTGTCAAAGATTAAACCTCCATGTGTGGTTTGACGACCACACCGATATATACTTTCTAAAAAAATTTGTTATAAGGATCACCATAAATTTATGAATATGGTTAAAGATTTGAGTGCCCTTCAGAAACACATGATCGTAGCTTACTGGTGGAGGAGATTATGGTCAATCAATCTCAATTGGGCAACTTGAACAAATCTCAAGTCTAGTGTCATATTATCAAGATTAATACTAGCATTTTATTTATCTTGAATATTATTAAAATATAAAAAAAAAAAATTTTTATTAGATCAAGGGTTGGTCCTCTCCAAGTTTAGAGGGCTATAAAAAAATTATTTTGAAACATGCTTAGTTTAACTTTTGGATATGTGAATTTTGATAAAATAGAAAAAGGATAAAAAGGAATAATTGAAAAATATTTTGTTTGTTATGAAAATTGGGAAAATATAAGGGATGAGGGAAGAGGGAGATGAAGAAGATGAGAGAAAGTTGGAGAGAAAGTAAGGAGGAGTTCTTATTCACTTCATTATTGTTGGTACCAATACATTGTACATGACCTCTATTTATAGGCCTTTAACCATTGAATTCTATACATATGGTTACAAAGAAATAAAGATGAGCATAATGGTATTAATCGTAAGAAACTCCCATAAGCCATTCATTGGGGAAGTTATAAGGTTATAGCATTGAACACAGAATTCTAAGAGTGAGATGTTATGGAGTGAAGGGCATATGAAAGGTCAAGAGTTGGATAGTTTATGGACATCCATATCATATAATATTCACAACACTCCCCCTTGGATGTCCATGAACAAATATTGTGCCTCATTAAAACCTTACCAGGAAAAACCCATTGGGACAAAAACCCAGTGAAGGAAAAAGAGTACACAATACAAATTCAAGTTGCCTCATTAAAAACCTTACCAGAAAAACCCAATGGGACAAAACCTTGGTTAAGGAAAAGAGTACAACATGATCTTTACTCCCCCTGATAGCAACATCACTCATTTTGATTAGATTGTCATATTTTAAGACAATATACTGATTTCTCAATTGCAACTGTCATTAATGATTTTTTCAAGCAATTGATGTCCTTTTTATCTAAACTATGCATAATGCATTGTCATCAAATCATAAATATAATTATTTACCATATCTTCTGGATATGTTAAATATTATATTCTTCACTTGCCTCTATGCATTGTGGAAATAATAAAAGAAAATTATCCTGAAAATCACCATGATATATCTCCTATCCACATATTTAGTTTGTTATAAACAAAATGTACTTATAGAATAGTTTCATAAAACTACTACACTAAATCTCAGTTTCATATCATCCATAGTGTACTTGCAGCATCTTGATTTTACTAGAAAGAACATAATAACAACAATATTAACATGATGTAAATATTCATAAATATGTGATACTTATAGACCATTAAATTCAATAAATTTTTGCAAACAATCATCATAGCAAAAATATATGATTTTGAAATCATTAAGGTTTCCAATAACTTGATATGTAAAATTATTCATTTTTCAATATATCTTTCAATCAATTATATATATACTCAAATCATTTTAATCCATGTGATATTTTATATACTGAATACTTTTCTTAGACATGCTTTCAACATTTTGACCCTTCAAAAATTCTCATATAATATTCATTATCCATAGGCATATGATATATATAATGATATCTAATAAACGCATTATTTCATTTGCATATACTGCCAGACTAATAATATATGCAACAATTATTGTATCCACCACCAAATGTTGTACCTCATTATAATCATCATTAAACCTTGTGAAAATCTTTATTTTCACATGAATATTCATATATCACAAATAACTTAATATTTCAAATGTTTTGGACTACAGGTCCATATTTGGACTACAGGTCCATATTTGGACTACAGGTCCATAAATTTCACATGCTGAAAGAACATTTTTCATTGCGTCATGTCCCCTTCTTCAGTTGGCCAATCACCTTTTTTTCTACCGACATATTTATGTATAAGATCCTCATTTGATCACATGATATTATTACTAAAACTGTTATTGACAACTTTATCTTTTCAGTTCCATTTTTCTTGTTGTGACATAATTCATTGAGATCTCTTTATTACTTTCAGGTACCTGAACCTCTTTTGAAGGTTTTGCAAGTAGTTATGTATTGACCTCTTCTGGAGTGTCTGCCTCCGTAATATGATCATCTTGATTGTTTACTCCTTTCTCTTTTCTTTTTGAACTAATTATTCTCTCATGCTTCGAGCATGTCTCACTTTAATTTATGCTTATTAGAGCATTTTCAGCTGGAATATGATATTTAGTAATTCTCATTTAGGTCAGTAATTGCATCTGGCGGATTTTATGCAATATTTCATGAATGCAAAACCTAATGTTTTTGTTCATATTGCTATATTCGAGGATCTATACTTAATAGTAATAATGCATTCCTTTTGTTTTTTTTTTCCAGCTATTTAATTTCTCCCCCTCATATTAGGAAAACTTTGTCAAAAGAAAGTACCTTGATGTTGATGTATATGAGTTGAATGTTTGTTGGGAAATCTTTGGTGCAACAGAGAAATACAAGTCCCAAGAAGAAAATAGAGATAGTAAACTCCATTGATGTATATGAATAGTATTCACATACACAATATACTTAAAATTACAAATAAATTGTACAATTATATATAAAGAATGTAATTAAACAACTTAATTGTATAATTAAAGATTATATGAATAAATACTGAAAACCATTTGATTTGGGAGTTATAGGGATTAACCATGAGGTAGTTAGAATCCTAAAAGGCCATGAAATCAAAATATATCAATAATTACCAATAATGTTTAAATTTGTAAATAAATTGGCACTATACTGAAATTTTAAAATGACCAATCATTACCTTTTTATTTATTTGATTTCATATATCACTCATGTTGATATCACAATGTTAAATAATAATTTCTCTCTCACAAATTAATCACAATCAATTTAAATTTAAACATAAAGAATCAAAATCATATAGCCTTCAGGGCTTACAATTATCATATAGCCTTCAGGGCTTACAATTATTTCTTTTGGCTATACAAGCTGATCATCTTTCTCCGTAACTTATTGCTTTAAGCATCAAAACTAATTTTGGTATTTTTCACAATATTTCATGGTATTTTTTGTTTCACAGCCATTTTGATCTTTATTTTCAATAAATTAGTACATATTAGTCTATATAACTTCTGGTCATATTATACCATTTTTTTTTTCTATCCATATGACTTCTAGTCATAGTATAATATTTGCTCATAATTTTAATCGCTTTAGAAATGTTATTATTTCCATGATTGTAATTCAATAGTTAAGACAAAGTATTCTTAGCTTTCAACTATCAATTCCACAAATGCAATGTGATCATGTTTATTTTCACTCTTATATATGATATTTACTTTCAATAGCATCATCAATTTCTCTAAATATTGGTCTTCAGGACCACAACAAAAATCTTTGTTTAGTTTGATATTTGAACCTTTAGCCTTCAGGGCTTTGATATTTGTAACAATTAAATCATCAAAGTGCTAAAATTTTTCTTGTCAATCTTGCAATTTAATGAAACCAATAGCGTTCTTTCTCATAAGAGCTAGTACAAAAGTGATGTGACTTCTGGTCATCTGATCACAAAATTAAGAATATTATGGCTTCTGGCCTCTTGATAAAATCAAAATACTAGAAAATAAATTAAATAAATTCAAATTCATAATCAAATATAAATAATAAATAATTCCATGATCATATAGACCATATTACATGCTCATATATAATACTATTATATATTAATGTAATATAATAAACAAATGAAAATAAAAGATTGATATAATGATATAACAATAGTGTATTAACATAAATAAATGAAATGTAAATAAAATAACAATAAAACAAGATGAAATAAATGACATAAAATAAAGAAACAAAAAATAATATATAACATAAAATGTAAATAAAATAAAGAAATATAAATGTTAAATAAGTGTAAATAAAATGAAATAACATAATATAATAACATAAAATGTAAAGAATACTAGAATATAAAATAAATAAATATAAATTTTGCATAATATGAGATTAACAGAAAATGATAAGTAAAAGTGACAGGAAAGAAAACTTGCGAAGGATAATATAATCTCAAATCTTAACCATGGAACCCGATGTATAAAACAATCGGTAAAAAAATCTATTTAATTCCGTATAATGGCTTAAATTATCCTAGATATATGTAAAAGGTAACAACATGATGGATAAAAATAGATAACGTAAAAGAAAAATAATAAAAATAATATAGAACAATAGATTGATAATGTAGACTAGAAAGATAAAATAACATAGAGAATAAACAATACAAAACATAGTATGGAAATGAGAAAGTTAAAGAGTAGAAGAGATAGAAAACTAGACCATAGGTCTTCTGAGCGAATTCGTGCTGATAACGTGTTATGAAAATTGGGAAAATATAAGGGATGAGGGAAGAGGGAGATGAAGAAGATGAGAGAAAGTTGGAGAGAAAGTAAGGAGGAGTTCTTATTCACTTCATTATTGTTGGTACCAATACATTGTACATGACCTCTATTTATAGGCCTCTAACCATTGAATTCTATACATATGGTTACAAAGAAATAAAGATGAGCATAATGGTATTAATCGTAAGAAACTCCCATAAGCCATTCATTGGGGAAGTTATAAGGTTATAGCATTGAACACATAGAATTCTAAGAGTGAGATGTTATGGAGTGAAGGGCATATGAAAAGTCAAGAATTGGATAGTTTATGGACATCCATATCATATAATATTCACAACATTGTTTAAATTTTGATTTCATTGTTATCCGTTTATACAAAAAATCATCATCATAATAGGATATTTACCTTTGATATCAATGGTTATCATCGGACGGTGGAACCTGATTTTAATATCAATTGAAATTGAATTTCCCTCTTATAATTAAATATTTAATTCAATAATAAAAATATACGCCCAACTTAGTTTGAATTAAATCTTCAATTATATTTTTTTGAGTTAAGGCATAAAAATATCCATAAATTTTTACTCAAACATATACAGCACCAAATGCTTTTAAATATATAAAAGTACTCATGAACTCTTAAAATTACAACAAAATACTATGATCTTTAAATATGACCAACCTCCGTTACTTTTTGTGGTGAGCCCACACTATATTCATGGAAGTATGAAAATGCCCCTAATTCAAAAAAAAAAAAAAAAAACACCCTTCTCATTTTAGGGGTGTTTTTGAGACCCAAATGCTTGCAATGCCCGTCCGAACCCAACAAAAAAAATACTCAGCCAACCCTAAAAAATATGCTCATAAATCATTTGAGCATCTTCGGCCCGGGCCAAATATCGGGTTGGGCTGAACATCGAGCAAGGTGTGTTGCCCTGCCCATTTGGCCATACCCAAAATGTGTATATAATTGTATTTAAAATATATATATATATATATATATATATATATATATATATATATATATATATATATATATTGTATATATAATTGAACAAATATTTACTCACCATTTAATTAGAATTTAATGAATAAACATATTTTGTATTTACTAAGCATATAGGCATATTTTTTCATACACATATTTAATTAAGAAGTGGGTAAATTGAGTTTTTGAAAAGTAAATTATTATCAAATAATAAGAAAATAATCTCTATTGAATTAATTTGTTTTATTGGCCTATGAATCGAATCTAAATAATAAAATTTTAAAAGGATTATGACATAAAATATGTTTTTGAAATATCAACTATACATTTTTTCTAAGGGTGTTCGGGACCGAGAAACGCCATTCCCGATCTCGATCCCAAGAAGGGTTCGGGAATGATTTTCATTCTCGATCCCGATCCTGATCTCGAAAATTTCCTGATCCTGAAAATCAGGAAATTTTGGGATCGGGATCGGGAAATTCCCAATCCCGGATTTACTTTTTTTAAAAAAAAATCTCTATATTAAATTTTTTGTTGTGTTTCCTTTAATCTAGTATAAATATATAATCTGTCTAATACCATATTGTACTAAATAAGTCTAATATAAATATATAATTAGTCCAATACATGCTTAAAGTTGTCGATTCAGCTACAAAAAGAATAAAGACAAGAACAAAAAATTAGAATTATTTAATAAATAATAAATGAAATTAACTAAATAAACTAAAAGAATAGATATTACCTAAAGGGTGTTAGGGATTTTCACATTTTATTTTACATTTGGTCTTATTTTCTTAAATATTTTTAAAAAATATACATGTGTATGTATATATTTTCGGGATCGGGAAAAAGTCGGGATCGGAAAGTCCCATTCCCGATCCCGAATTTTTCCCGATCCCGAAATTTTTGGGATGGGATTTTCCCGTGCCGATTTGCTCAGGATTGGGACAGGAAATTAATGAACACCCCTAATTTTTTTTGTACTATTATTATTTAATACTTCATTATTTTTCAATTTTTGAGAGATTTTCAGGCACATAAATTCACCCTGCCCAAACCAAAATTACTTAGGCTTTCATCGGGCAGGGCTGAGCAGTGGGCTGCAAAATGCCTCATGTTCTTCTTCCGGGTTGGGCATCGAGCATGGTTTATGCCCTGCTCAACCCCGCCCATGAACACCCTTACCCCCTTTCATACTATTTTTGTGGTGGGAAAGGGTTTTTTTTTTTAATTAGAAGCATTTTTGTACTTCCATGAAAATAGTGTGGGCCCTCTCACAAAAAAGTAATGGAGTTTGGTTGCATTTAATAGTCATGGTATTTTTACTCCTATTTTAAAAATGGCTAAAATATACTTTTAGTCCTTTAAATTTATATCAAGATTCAATTTAGTCCTTTAAGTTTAAAAAGTATATTTTTAGTCCCATTAACTTAACACCGGTGGCCATACTAACGGAAAATGCTTAGTCAGCAAATTTAAAATATTGACTCAACAATTAAATGACAATTCATTAATTTATAATTTAAAATATATCTAAATTGAAAATTTATTAAAACCCTAATTTGACGAGAAAAGCAACACGTGGGTGGGAGAATTGAAGAAGAAGCATCTATAGTGAATTAGCGCAGGAGTGCCTTTGACGGCAAAAAGAATTCATTAGCATGGATGAATCAAAATCCAAAGATTTGAAGATTCATTTTTCTTTAGAATCAAAACCAGGGTATCCATCTAGCTACTACAAAAACGGGAGATACCTTATCTGCATTTAGGAGCACAAGTTGTGGGAAATTCACGGGCAACGACGGAGATGGAGATTTGAGCAGCGGAGGATCACGAGGGATGACTGTAAATGACAGAAAACGATGTGAGCTCCTGAGCTCTTATGGCTTGACCTTCCCAATTAGTCCGAACCAACGTGAACAATATGGTGACCATACACAAAGCTTGAGCGGCCATAAGACCAAGCCACAAGCCCTTGAAGTCAGAGCTTGTGAAGAAACTGCGTGTGTTTGTTTCGGCGGTGTGTTTGCTTATAAGTTGCTTTTTACGTAAATCGAGACATAACTCCTCTCACATACTTACCTCGTATACCGTAAATCACGATTGAAAAGCTGCTTTTAAGCATTCCAATCGCTCATCCAAACGAGCACTAAGCCACAAAGCAGCTGGCATTCCGATGAGATAAAAGCAACACAAATTAATGCTTGATTCCAGGTTTGGCCTCGCCGTCCTCTCAAAACGCCGGTTGTCTGTGTAGATCACATAGCATTTGTTTATTATTTTTTTAGTTATTTTTCAATTTATATATATTTTAAATTAAAATGAGTCAGCATTTCATTGCTGAGTCATCGTTTTAAGTTTGTTGAGTAAAAATTTTCAGTTAGTGAGATTAACTGTGTTAGGTTTGTGGGATTAAAACTACACTTTTTAAACTTAAAGGATTAAATTGAACCTGAATGCAAAGTTAAAAGACTAAATGTATACTTTGACCTTTAAAAATTCATGAATATTTTTACACCTCAAAAAATTATTTGATATTGAGTATATTTTAAATAAAAGTTCATGGATATTTTTGTACGTTAACCTTAATATTTTTTTTTTACCTCAAATTTTCAATGATATTGATTATACCAAATGCAAATATATATATATATATATATATAATACTCCTATTAAATCTTCAATTACAAGTTTACAACCTTACATCATATAACCAAATGTTTCTTTAAATTGATGGCTTAATCTTGTAAATAACCGTCAGCACACTGCGCAGAATAGATAACCGGCGATGCAGATTACTATCTATCGACAGCGTCCGTTTTTTCGTTCCGACTTCACGTGCTATTAAACAAATCCCTCAGCCTCTCTCCATTCGCTCACAACTCTTCAATGGCAGATCAGAACCCAAAACCAGAGCTCTTTGAGCTCAACAATGGAACCATGCATGTCCTCGTCACCAATGTCGGTTGCACTATCACTTCCTTATCGGTGCCTGGCAAAAATGGTGAATCAATCTCGCTCTCTCTCTGTTTTTCCCCCAATTTTTGTTGCGATACATGTTCCTGACGTATCCTTCCGTTTGGATTTTGAAGGAAAATTGTCTGACATTGTTCTCGGGTTCGACTCAGTTGATCCATATCTGGTAAAATTGCGTAAAACCTTTTTGAGTTTGATTCACTATTTGTAGTATTATATGTTTACTGATAATGGGAACATCGATTTTAGCCTTGATTAGCTCACTTGAGAAATAGGCATTGTGAATTAATTATGGGAACTAATAAGCCACCAACCCTATAAATTCTGATATGGATTGTATCTACTGGGGGATAAAAGGAGTATTGGTTCATAGATTCGCATGTCTGTTTTTGTACTTTCTGGCTAGTCTTGGAGAATTTGTTGAGTTGAATCAATTCTCTCTGCCTTTTTATATTCTGATCCTTTTCCTTCTGATAAATTTATGATGAAATCAGAAAGGTCTTGCTTCTTATTTTGGCTGCATTGTGGGTCGGGTCGCGAACAGAATTAAAGATGGGAAGTTTACACTTGACGGGGTTCAATACACTTTGCCTGTCAACAATCCCCCAAACAGTCTCCATGGTAAGAGTTTTGGTATATTCTTTTCCAAAATTTTTTAGGGAATTAAAATTATCACATTTTGGAATTGTAGACAGAGTACTGAGAAGGTCACACGGCAAGATGAAATTCTTCCCCCTCCCCCCCTTTTTCTTTTGGAGATGAGAAAAAGTCCTGATTCACGAGAACCAAAAAAATTTGCCATCTTATGTGCATTGGCTTAGGATCATATCTTGTGGTTACTGGTTACTTTTGATTCCAAATCTAACATTTTATCCTATTGCATAAAAACTTATATTGATATGTGTCATGATTGTTATGTTGATTGTATTATAGGAATACACACACGATCATGTTGATCATTTCATATGTTGTCCACGCGTGATTCATTTTTCTTGAGTCTCTGCAAATTGATGGCTTGCTCAGAGAGGATAGTTGTAAAGTATGCATATTCATAATTTTATACCTCTGAGTTGTTATCCTGGTACCTTGTGAAGCTTTCTCATGATGACTGAGGAACATCCTTTGTTGCATTATGAGCATTGCTTTATCTTCTCATATGATATAGTGTGCTGGGTTCCGACTTGTTCACAATGCTATTTATGGTTTTCAAACAATAATTTCATGCTCTTTATGTTCTCAGGAATGACCAACTTACAATGATTGTGCACAAACCTTTTATTTGTTTTTTTCTTTTTTTGTTTTTTCTGAATGAATTTTATTTCCTTTTTTTTTTCTTTCAATACTATTAATATGATTCTGATTTAAATTTAAAATCTGCAAGCATGCAATGTAACTCTTTTAAGTGACGTTGCTTATTTCCAAACAGAGTACTTTTACAATGATGATGTATAATTGTAATTGTCATGTGTTTTGTGTGATTTTTGCATATTTCTTGATCTCTCGTCCCTCTTCTGGTTTCTAGGTGGTAACGTGGGGTTTGATAAGAAGGTGTGGGAGGTTATTGAATATAGAAAAGGTGAAACCCCTACGATCACTTTTAAGTATCACAGCCATGATGGGGAGGAAGGTAACTCTCTATTCCCTTTTGTTCTCTTCCTTTCTTTTTAATATCCTTCTCCTCTTATATATATATATATATATATATTGTTTTTTCTCCTTTTTTTGAATACAAGGTTATCCTGGTGACCTCACTGTTACTGCAACTTACACACTCACTTCTACAACAACTCTAAGGCTTGACATGGAAGCAGTGCCAAAGGATAAGGCCACTATAGTGAACTTAGCTCAACATACATACTGGAACTTAGCAGGCCACAGCTCGGGCAAGATTCTCGACCATTCAATTCAGATATGGGCTAATCATATCACTCCTGTGGATGAGAATACTGTACCAACGGGTGAAATTAAGCTAGTGAAGGATACCCCATTCGATTTTACATCTGAAAGGAGGATAGGTGACACCATTGATCAGGTTGGAATAGGGTATGACCACAATTACGTGCTTGGAGGTGGCGATCAGAAGCAAGGTTTAACACTTGCTGCAAAAGTGAGGGATCCCTCAAGTTCAAGGGTTTTGAAGCTGTGGACAGATGCCCCGGGCATGCAATTCTACACAGGTAACTATGTCAATGGTGTTTCTGGAAAACAAGGTGCCGTTTATGAAAAGCATGCAGGGCTGTGCTTGGAGACACAGGGGTTCCCTAATGCCATAAACCAGCCGAATTTCCCGTCTGTGGTTGTCCGACCCGGTCAGAAATATCAACATTCCATGTTGTTTGAGTTTTCAGTTGAGTGAAGTAGTACTTTTAGGAGTGACATTGGAGACCCGGTCTGCCTCCAGCATAAATGTCTGTGTCTCCCACAATAATTATAACTTCCTTTGCGTGCTTTGTGTTTAAATAAAAGTGTTTTTAGTGGAGTTTTATGTTTTTTTTATTTTTTATTTTTTGCCCTGTGGAGTTTGATGAGTACATTACGTTTGTTTCTGTCAACGATTTTAGTGAAGCAAAACTGTAAGTTTCTTCTTCCCAACACACAAACATAAAAATAGATTTAAAGTAAAATAATTTAAAATAAAATTATATTTTGGAAATTGTAGTGGATGACACTATTTACTGATTGTGGACTATCCACATTCAACATTGGTACTAAGATGCAATGCTCCTTAAGAATAGTGTCACTAGTATCATTCCTGTCAATGATTTAGTTATGGGCTTTATCTCATTAATTGTGGAATTGTTGTATTCGCAATTTTAACAATGCATATTTTATTTATAAGCAACATTTTTTCTGAGGTCTTATTTATAAGCAATAATTTTGCTTTGTCTAAAAATTTAAAGCACTTTCTTCATTTTCACCCAATTAATTACATGTCTCACTATTCTCTCATCTTTTTTGGGACATAATTATATATCTTACACGTTCATTGTTTTTAACTAATGTTAATCACGAATTCATGTAACATGATTTGTGTAGTTATTGCTTATAAAAACAACTAGAAGGAGTATTGTCTAATTAATTAGGACGCTGACTCCTCAACAACAAGGACAGGAGGGAGTGGTTCATTTAGCGTGATTTGAATAATTATTACTTATAAAAAGAATCAAAAGGAAGTATTGTCCAATTAATTAGCACATCGACTCCTCAATGAAAGTGCATTTTAAATCAAGGTTGACATGAAGAGTTTGAGGTCTGTTGATCTTTGACACGCCTAGTCCACATGAGAAATAATCACTTATTCGATTTTAAAAACAAAAATTGCATCCATAATCCCTATATATGATTCCCATTTTCCCACAAAACCAAACCAGATAGATATTGGCTCTAACTGTCGCTTATTTGGGATTTTTATTTATATAATTTTTCATACATGAATTTCTCGGGAACAATAGTATTTAGTTCTGAATGTGATCGGCAGTTTTCACAATCTCATGCAAATTCTTGAACGTTATTTCTTTTTTTTAATATCTAATCAATGCTTCAAAGTACAAAAAAAAGTCTACAGAAACCGAAATGTAGTAACCACACATAAATGTAAGCTAACGGATTGCCTATCACAAACAATGAAAAGGCATAATCTGAAATATTATTACACACACACCATATTCAATTGCTGCCACACTCTCTTGGGGGCTTCCTTCAGATTATTTCACTTCGTCCGAACTAACTCAAGTGGCAAAGTTTCCATTGCCAGCTGAAAAGTTCAAATAAATCAATAAATTCCACAAGACAAACAAGTTGCTTACTGAGAGAGAGAGACGGAACTGAAAAGAAGAGTAACAAATTTGTCTTCCATTGGAACCAAATGGGAATGCACTTACCCACAGTCTAGGAGTTCGAGGATCAACCTTTGTTTGTGATTTAGAAAACTCTGACTTGAAGCTTATAACAATGGACATTTTGAACTCAATTGAGAATGGACTGCAGGAAAATAACAACAAAGTTTGAGGTCTTCTATTTTGATCATCTTGGTGGTGTTAGATAGGTTCTATGTCACATGAGGAGAGAGGATATACACAAAAAGCATGCCCTTTTTAAATTATCATGAACTTTCTAGTACCATACATTTCTACTAATTTTATAGGGTATATTACACTTCTCTCCGCTCAGATGACAACTTAGTTAATAACAAAGTCCGGGGCCATGTGGCCAAACTAGGAATCAAGTTGATCATGTAGCCACATTTGAATTTTCTCAGGCGAGATAATAGTTATATGAGGAGAGAATAGGAACAGAATCGTTTCTTTTAACTTTCATAATTAACTGTATTGTGCCTATATCACTCTTTACAAGACCATTAAGTTACATCAGAAGCATATTGTCATGTAGGCACTGATAATTTCGTGCGGGAGATATTCATGAAACATGATAAAGGATGTACGACTAACCCAGCTAAGATTGTCGGACACGTCAAAAGGCGGGGAAGTATTACATGGATAGGAAGAGTCAAATTACGGCATATATCTCCATCAGCAATCTGATAAATAAGAAGAAAATAATAAAGCACGAAAAGAATTAAAATAGTTAATTTGAAATACTACGGGGTGCATTTTCAGTGTTGCTTGCCTGGGTAGTGTGAATCAGAGTGGTTTCAGCTGCAATTTTCTCCCCGACAAGAATGGACTCAACACGAAACAAGTGAAGGTCAATGGATTGAATTGGTACTGCAGATGCTTCTACTGTTAGCTCACCACTGATAGGATCGGATAAAGAGCACTGAGTGCAGACTTTTCCAGTCACCCGAAACCCACCTATGCAGTAATACCTTAGCATTAGCAATGAGACCGTGGTAATTGATATTTGCAAATTGCAAAAATCTGAAAGTCAGATCAGAGATTGTATAGAAAAGAAATTCAGGAGCGTTACAAACTAACTTTCTATGTAATTAAGTCTATAATATCATTACAAGAAGGTTCACGTTACAATGGAAGATAAGAATTGCTAATTTTGAGTTCTTAAAGTTGAGCTAAGAATCAGAGGCCGTTTATCCCCAACAAAGGGAACAAATGGAATGAACATAGATAGAAGTCATGAAGCCAATACACAGTTTTTTTTTTGGGGGGGGGGGTGTTGTTTGGAATGTGAATGAAGAGAATTTCAAAGGTACCTGATTTTAATTCATGAAGTAGAGCATGTCTTTGGGTGTCTTGGGTAATGTAGAAGATAACCATTTCTGGAGCAATTGGAGGTTGTAGCAGATCAACTGAAAATTTAACGACAAAGAGAATAGTAATTTGTGGCTTGATCATTCATAGATCTACTTAGGAAAAAACTAGCGCACAGAACCAAATGATACCTCTATCACTTTCAACAATGAATTCCATTGAGGTTGATAAAGATTTGTGCAAGTATCCACGAGTTATATCTGCAGTGACCATATACTATTAAAAATGCTATCAATCACCATGAGTTCAAATTATGAGAACGTTATATATAAAATATGTAGAGAAATATATTCGTAGCATATTCAAAAGAGGTGTGAAAGAATAGTAGAAACAACTAATGAAAACTAACAGTATCGTATAAAGATGCCTGACAAACAAAGCACCGCTTGTAAAAAAATTACCTGAATATTGATATTTGAACCATGGAAAGTCTCATAGAATCTCTCTAAATCCTTGTCGGGCTGTCTCAGAATCACCGAGAAGGGTATCTGTCAAAATAGAGATTGCAAAATTCACAGTAAGTACTAAATAAGTAAACAAGTCAAACGATGAGGTGAAACTATATTTTTTAAATATATATATATATATAGCATGCCACAACCCAGGTAAACCCACTTGAATTTGGATTGTTAAAGTATAAGAATAAATTAATAAAATAAACAGTGCGAGTTAAGGAAGCAACTTGTGTGCGCTTATGAACACCATCTGAAGGTGCTAATTAAAACACTTGATCTCACTTGGTTAAGTGAAATGGCAAGTCATGTTTAGCAAAACTAGGCAGCAAATGCAAATATTTGACCACATTTCACACTTACAATGATTTTATTAATATAACGATATCCTTCAATTGAATTCCATTCTTTCAATCAAGAGTCAAGACAACTTCAAGTAACTATTCCACGTCAAATTCCATGAAAGCATCAACTCAGATTAAGACGGGATACCAGAAAAGAATTCTACTCAAGTAACTATTCCACATAAAATTGTTTTGAATTGAAACATCTCTATTTATACACCATTAGTACACTACCTCTGTTGTAACTGGACTGATCTTTCCAGAAGAACCAACTTCAACTGTCCTCTTCCTGTTTACAAGCCAGAAATAAATATCATCTGCACTTATTCTAGTGTGATTCAAAGACCTTCAAAAACATCAAGATGGAACTAGTTCCAGGTTATTTCTATATCTTGGGTAATTTCCTTATGAACTGAACTTAGCAAGGGAACTACAGAATAAAATTGACAGTGAAAAGCACAAGTACCACGTTCACCATGAAAAGGGTTTAAATGTTTCAAACTCATGAAATGTTTCCCTTCTGATGAAAAATATGCAAGTGAATGATGAGCAGAAACAGCAGATCAAGAGCTATTAGAAACTCAACTTGATCCAACAGAAAAGCAAATGAAGGTTCCATTATTAAGTGTACCATGGGTCCTCCAGTAAAGCACAATTAACTTAGACAAAAGGTATGATCCTCATCAAAAATTTGAAAATAGCTGATATGAATATGGTGCGGATTTTGGTCAAAATTTTATTTTTCAGGAGGGTTTCCTCCTTTGAGTGGTTCAGAGCTTCTTCTTCAAAGGTTCCTTTTTACTGATATGATTTTGGGAAAAAAAAAAATTGTCTGCCATCTTTCTGCATTAAAAAAAAAAAAAAAAAAGTGATTGTTTTCACAAATCTTTCAGTAAATCAAACCAATAAAAATTTTGATTTACAAGTAGAGAGCTACTTAACTCCAGAGAAATGAACAGCACCTTTATTTAAAATCTAAAACAGTTTCTTCCCCCACTAAATTTTTCATCATCATCATCATCTTCTTCTTTCTTTAAATGCTACTACTGTGTTTCTACATAAAGGAACTCGACCAATGAGAAAAATACCAATACTTACACAATGTGGATTGGCTTAATAACTCCATAATACGACTCAATAACCCCAGCTGATCCTCCGCGAACCTTCAAAAACAACATGGCAGCACGATCACCCAAGCCATTTAAAACTCAACAATAACAGAATGCCAGACGATTAATATCTTCTTAAGTTCAATTTTCTAGTCATTTCAGAGAAACCAAACAAAACAAAGGATTCAGTTAGCACCTGCAAGTTGACGGATCCTTTGATAGTAACACGGACTCCATTGTGGGAAATTGGAGACTGAGTCTTCACGAAGATTTTTCCATCCAGAATTTCCTGAAAGTTCCAATTCAGAAGAACGCTTTCGGGGAGTGCTTGTAGAGAGAGAGAAGAGAGAAAACAAGGTCCGAGTTTTACCGAAGGCCGATAGATACGATTGGAACGTGAGAGTTTGAGCTCAACCGACATAGCAACGATGACCGAGAACTTAACTCCGGCGGTTCCAGATCACATTGCAGTGCGAATTGCTAAACTACTACTCTATTGTTGAAAACCTCAGACAAATAAACACTAAAATGGGATTTTGATGCTCCGAACATAAATATCTCCGAAATTTTTTTATTGATGATATAAAATAGAATAAAATACCCTAATTTCTCTTATATTTTGTTTTAATTACACAGGTCACCCCTCTATTTTAAAAGTATACATATAAGTCTAAATAGTTAACTCCGTTAAGGATTTTATTTTTTAATTAAAATTTATATCAAAATAAATTTTATTTACTAATTTATCCATCATCATTACCAATTCCCTAATTTTGGATAAAATGTTTTAAGTAGTTTAAGAGTTTTTTTTTCTTTTTCTTAATTTATTTTTTACTTTTGCAAATAGTTATATTTGTTAAATTTTTTTTATATTGAGACAAAGACTTGATTAAGTTAATTAATGCAAACATAGGAAATTTAACTTAAAATATAATTAATTATTTTAATAGATGCATACTTATATAATCGTTTGTATTTAAATGTTTTTGGACAAAAGGTATTTAAAAAATTTAAATTTAAAATTAATATATAATAGGAAAAATCTCACTTAAATCCATTTGAAATATCTAAATCCAGAATTAAACCTGTACTTTTAACAAATCCCTAATAAGGCCTATAGGCCTGATTAGATATTTATGAATTTGTTGATTTTACTAATATGTCCTTTTGTTATTTTCTCTTCGTCTCATTCTTTTTTTAAATAAAATCTCCATTTTAATCTCGACGATTCCTCCCATCTCCTCTCCCTATCCTGAGATTTCTCCTATTAATTCACCATTTGACTTGCTATTTAGATCTTAGTTTCTTCTTTGAGTCAATCTCCAATAACATATGACCTCAAAAATAGTTTTTTGATTGAAGATAATTTATAATTACCATGAAAT
Organism: Inga laurina; assembly: GCA_963855925.1. Classification (NCBI taxonomy): domain Eukaryota; kingdom Viridiplantae; phylum Streptophyta; class Magnoliopsida; order Fabales; family Fabaceae; genus Inga; species Inga laurina. The sequence continues at coordinate 11,326,627 of OY979702.1, forward strand.
TTGGACTGATTTTGTTTCTAGGCAAAGTGAAGATATTTTTTTTTACGAATCTATAGTTGCGAAAGCACATTATAAGTTTTTTTTTTTTCAATTATCCCATATATATTCCATGTAAATTTGTGTGACATTAGGGTTAAAAAAATTGTAAGGACTTACCTTTTAATATTGTTGAGTTGATTAAAAATTGAGATCTCGATGTTTTAGGGGGGAGTGGATTCTAGGGCTAGGGTTAAAAGTTAATAAGAATTTGCAATTAAAATTTTTTAATTTTTTTAATTATAAAGGGGTATTTTGGTCTTTTAACAACATTCATAAATCCCTAATTAGGTCTGTAAGCCTTATTAGGTATTTTTTAAAAGTGCATACATGATTCTGGATTTAGGCATTTCAAATGGATTTAAACAGAATTCTCCCTATATAATATCTCAAATTTACATTATTAATAACATACGGTAATCTTTCAAATATATTTTCAATCATGGACTCTGGGTTGTTGTGACAAAAAAAAAAAAAGAGAAAGAAATATGTTTTTAGTCATCTAAAAGAATACTAAATAAATAAGTTTAAATAAATATGATAAAAAAATTAAAAATTAATCAATTTTATAATATATTGGAAATTTTGAGAATATATGTATTAGAATTATATTTTGTTTGTATAAAAAATTATTTTTGGGCAAATATAAATGTTTATAAATTTTTTGAAAGAGGGGTATTTTGGTCAAAGAAAATATTTAATAGTCAAACTTAACTGTCAACTAATAGTTTAGTTGATGGAAATGGAATCTCAAATATGTAAAGGAGGTTTTTGTAACATGCATTTTAATTTTAAATAAGGTCTATATACATTTCAAAATAGAAAGGAGGTTTGCATAATTTATGTAAAACAGAGATGTGGTTAATGTATTTTACTCTATAAAATATTATGTAATAATATCTAATGATTTTTTATTTTTATTTCTAAGGATTTTAGTGAATAATCTCGTGAATTGTAAGTTGAGCACTTGAAGATTATATTTATTTAATTAATAAGAGTAAAACTGAAATTTTAATATTTTTTTTTATAAATTTAATAATATAATAATATTTGCCTAATGTGCTTAAACATGTTGTTAAGTGGAAGGCAAAAAAAAAAAAAACACATGTTGTTAAGTGGTAACATAGGAGGGAGTTTTAAATTTTCAATAATTAATTTTTATTATTATGCTCTTTCCTACCCTAATTCCTTTTCATAAGATGACATTATTTTGGTAATTTCAAAAAAAAAAAAATAGTGTGGGCCCACATCAAAATTAATGGATGTTAGCCTATTTTAATAGACATGACATTTTTGCTCTGATTTTAAATATCTATAGGTACTTTTACGCCTAAGAAACATTTTTGGTGTTGAGCGCACTTTAGATATAAATTGGCTGGTATTTTTGTCTCTTAACCCTTTTTAAAATTACATTCATTTTATTTAATGAAGATATTAAACAAAACTTTTAATTAATAGTATATCAAAAAAATTGATAATGACATCATGCAGTCCAAATAATCAACACCACCTAATAATATAAAGCTTGTTGCTAACGAAAATTAGCGATGGTAATTCTTTATTATTATTATTATTATTATTATTATTATTCTTCTTCTTCTTCTTCTTCTTCTTCGATATCAAGTTTAGGGTTTATACTGTCCCTCCCAATACAAGTATCTCGCGACTCAAATTCAAAATCCAAAAAGATCTAACAAGACTTTATACCGTTAAACCAACTCTATAGTGTTGTCCATGGTAATTCTATTTCTCTCAACCATCATCTCTTGTGGACATAAAGCTGGTTTTTTATCCCCTTTGGCGGTTCTTGAATCGTTTTTTTTTTTTTTTTGGTCAAAGCGGTTCTTGCATCGTTGAACGCTTGGAATTGCTCCATCCTTGATTTATTATATTTCCATGTAGTAGTAACACATAAACAACTAATGTTCTTAAATTTTGGGCAAGAGAAATTGATTAGAGTATCTTAAACTGGGGTGTCAGTAGATAACGGTCCTACTAATTATCAAATTTGATCTCGTGTGTAATTTAATACGGTGGAATCCACTCGATTTTTGAACTTGCAACCTTCATGCACCGTATGCAAGTTAAATTGTTACTACATCTATTTCCTCAAAATGCAAAAAACCATCCTCAAAATGTACATAAAACATATAAACATGACATTTGTGTTATACATAATAGGTGGCACATTCGTTTGTGGATGGATCAGTGGGATATATCCTTTTTGTCACAGACAACACCCAGAAGTTCCCTTATATTGCAAGTTCAAGGAGGGCTCTAATGGTGCTGGAAAACTTGGATTCAAACTTAGGAGCAATTTTCTGAGGGGGCTTAGAGATTTACTGTGATTCTTCCTTCAACAATATGTGATTCCCAACCTCCTAGCTGTCTAGTGTTGAAGCTGCTCCATTTGGCATACTAGCATCTCCGTCAGCCATATTAGCGTCGGACACATTAGCATCCTCTGAATTGCTTTCAGGAGGTACATCTTCAGTTACATGGCTATCACTCATTGGAACATCTTCTGTGTTACTTTCGACTGGCTTATTCTCCTCTGCACGGCCATTCGAATTCTCGTGCTCATGATTCACTTCGTTTGTATCCAAGGAAGGTGCTGCGTGACTAAAATGCAGATTATTTTGCTCATACTGATGTCTCAACATCTGTGCCTGAAAAAAAAAAATTAAATAAATGATAGCTTCAGAAATTTTGGTTCTGAATTTAAGAGTTGTTACTTATTAGAGTCCTTATCTTAAGCAGGAAACAAGGAGACAAACCAAAATACATGAAACATATTTCCTCACAGCACAGAACTTCCTACTCTACCCATAAACCTAAATGAGGACTGAGAATGTTATCCAAAGTAGTTGAGACAAACCCATCGTCCCTCAAAAGAATATTGAGAAATGTTGAAATAAGCTTGAGATGTTCGGATGAATGTCCGTACGTGAAAGTCCCAAGAGGACTGAAATTCTCTCTTATGTTGTATTGAAAGAGCCAAAGTACACGGGTATTCATGAATAAGGAAGGCTGCTATGAGAAAATTACTAGGAACATTAGGGGAAAATGAAATAACTAGAATAATTACATTATTTACAACTCTAAATTCACATCAAAAGGGTGAAGGGATTTCCTCCACCCCAAACTTGGGTTCTGAAATACGACAATAAACAGTGGGTTTCCTCCGCCATAACGTATTTTAATTGAGATAGTTTCGGTGTTTGGCAGGTGGCTAAAGGGAAAGAAAAGAGAATGACACAGGCAAAAGGTGAATTTCAAATGAGGACAGCATTAAACACCATGTAGAAGTCCGAACTAAGAGAAGTGAAGAGCTAGGGTAGACAAAATGGAAGCCAGATACCACTTATGAAAGGCAGCAACAGGGAAAACATCAAGCAGTCTCATACATTAGCATGGTATCTGTACTAGCAATGTTGAAGTGGCACGTGTGGAGTCTCAAGGTGGTCTGGTCAATGTTGGAAGGCCAAATGGCAAGTTTTGTGAAGTTCTGAAGTGATTAGCTCAAAAGGAATCAAACAACTGACAAAATATTGCCCAAGTGACAATGCAGATTAAAAAATAAAAAGAAATGACACAGCATAACAACTGGAATGTAGCACACTCAATAGAAAAGACTGTCCTGAACATAAAGAGGGAGTCGACTCCAGTGCTTTGCTAAGCAAGTGAAAAAAGCTCTATCCTCGTAAACTCTGAAAGAATTTTTCTCTCATTAACAATGGTATAATACCATGACCAAAAATCTGAAATTCTGTTATTTTCTATAGAATGAGGCAAAGCACATGAGCATTTATAGATAACGAAGGCCATCCTAGGAGATGAAATAACAAATACAGACTAAAATAACCAGAATAACTTAATTATCTATAATTCTAACACTTCTCACAAGAAGGCTCCCAACTCATTCATTGCCATAACCTCCTCTTATTTTTTATTTTTATTGATAGCATAAGCTTTACTATTTTCATCTCTACAGATAAACTAATATGTCTTGGATGCAGGAATCAAATGCAGTCCAGTTCACATCTTTCTTTCATATTGAAGTCTTGATGAAAATTTTATGCCTATTCTCAAACAAGTGCAGAAAAAATGTCTTTTCCATTTTAGCTAAAAAAGTCTGAACTTTATCAGTTAGGATTTAGTTCACATTAGCAGAAGCTACAAATCAAAAGAGACGATATAGTAACATGAGATGAGGCACACCTGGTATAGTTCTTGTATAATACTACTCATCTCATCAATGCCACTGACGAGATGAATAGGTCCAGCGTCTTCAACATGTCGTTCAGTATATGATGAAATCTCATTCAAATTCAGGGCAAGTCTGTCAGGTCTCTTGAGCAGAAGCTGAAATGTAGGCTGCAGCTCATAGCATTGTTCAAAGAGAGAACGACGGCAAAACACATATAAGCCAAGTCGAGCACGAGACATGGCAACCACCAATCTTCTTACATCCCGCAGGTGACCAACAAATCGAGTACGTGCAAGCGACAGCAATATAAAATCATTTTGCTGACCTTGAAACTTATCAACAGTAGTAATCTGAAGGCAGTAATGAGAAAAACCAAACATTAATAAGGTAAATTTTTAACATATATAATCAATAGCAACAAGATTCCTTTACAATCCAAGAAACCTTACCATCAATAGCAACAAGAATAGACAATTTTCATAATAACTAAACCAGAAATTTGAAGTTCCATTACTCAACGTCTGCCGATATCATTGTTACCATCCCAGATTCATATCCCCCTAATTACTCACTTTGATCCTTAATATAAGATATTTATCTAATTTCATTAGATTAAGGAAGTTAGTTACATTAGTTAATATGACATGAATTTTCTAAAACACCTTGGTCATCTTCCTTAATCCCCTCATTCTCTCCTCTCCTTGATTATTGTTGGGGGAGCATCAATAGAGATAAATTAAGAAAAGATTGATAAATATAAAAATTATGTCTTATATTTAAGACTAAGATCAATTCCCCAAATATATTTTATATTAATGACTGGAAGAGAGTACAAGTTATTTTGACTTTCCTATCATCTCCTACTGTCATATAGTTTGTTTTCTCTACTAATATTACAAGATTCTAGCAACAGATTTTTTGTCATGGTCACTATAAATAATCTTCCATTTCCTTAAAATAAGTGACATCTGACTGTCATGGCAAATTAAGTCATCTTCAGAAATGAGGAACTCAGTTGAAGCCATCAGTGTCAAAGAACCTAACTCAAACAGACACGGTGTGGTATGAAGTAATGATAGAAGGACTGAATAGCATACCTTACTAGGAGGACCAATGAAGTCATATGGAACACATCTTCTGTTTACTACATCACGGATGAGAAGTTTCTGACCATTGTATGTAGTCAAAATTGATATCTTATTTGCTGGATACCCTAATAAACGCATGTAAATGTAGACACTGACAACATATTCAGCTTCTCCCTCATTCTGGTAGAACCAAGGAGAAGGCGTTGTCTCACCCTTGCCCAGGTAATCTGGAACATCCACTAACTGATAGTCATAGGAAAATCCAGCGTTTGCCCTATGGAATATTGCTTCCTCTTTCACAGAAGGAAGATCTCCCAAATCTCTATATCTCCAATTGTAAAGTTTAGCTATACTTGGCCTGGCTCTTCCCTGGGCATTTAGCTCAATGTAAGGAATTCCCAAACGGACAAATCTTGTAAATAGACTTTGATCCATGTGGCTATACTTTTGGAAAGCCATATTCTTCACAACAGGAGGCAACTGGTGATGATCACCAATCAGGATGCAGCGTTTAAGCCGTGCATGACCATCTTCTTGTCTCTGGAGTAACATTGGAATAAAAGTTTCAATCTCCAAAATTTGGGCACTTTCTTCCATTAACAGGTTGTCATACTTGAAACCTAACTGAAGGAAATCTTTTCTCTTCAGAGCTGCATGAGTACAAGTCATAGCAACAATCTTAGCCTGCTTGGTCATTAAGTAGTTAGCCCTATCAGCTGTTGACTTCAATAGTTCAAATGCTCGACACTCTTCAAGTTCTTGGAACATAGTCTTCAGATGCTGAAAGCACCCCTTAGCAGCCCTCAAATCTTTCTCAAAAGATTCACCAGTAAATACTTGATGAGGTGTGTCAGAAAAGAATTCTTTGAAGGGGAAGCGATCTTGAACAAAGCTTGGTTTATCTTTGTTCTGAGCACAGGCAGCAAGAAATTGCTCCCAGCGTGAATATACATGAATCAACCAAAAGTAACCTGCAGTTTCACAAGTATAACCTACATCCTCTGGCAATTGAAGAGATCTCGCCAACCTCTCCACTTCACTCAGCAATTCTAATCGTCTGACAAGCATTGCATTAACACGGCCTTGCCGACTAAAATCAAGGTCAGTTGCTAGCTCTTGTTCTCCTTGACCAAGTCTAAGAAGATAGCGCGCTGGCACATCCCTCTAAATCAAACACCACAATAAAAAGCAAATAAATAAACAAACTTATGAACAGGAGGCAATAAGTAAAACCCGCAGCCTTCCAGATTTTGCACACTTTAACACCTTTCAATAAATTAGTATTAGTCCATATTTCTATGAGAGGAAAAAAAGAAGCAAAAATTATTACATGGAATAAAAAAGACAATAACACCTAAAAAGAATCTACAATTACTTTGTATTTCCTAGCATAAAACTCAGTTTCTTAGGTGGTTGCTATACATTTTTCAAATAAAAGCATAACATGAGGACACTTATTCTAACTCAGCAGTTGAATTCTTCCAAAAAGTTACTCCATGTGCCATAATTTAATCGAAAAACCTAACAACCATCTCCTTAAAACTGAATAGGTTTTCTTCAACATGTCTAAACTTTTCAACAGCATTAAGCAAGAAAAATGCATAGCATATCAAGGGTTTTTATCAAGGAAAAAATGGTACTTGAAAGAGGAGAAATTACAAAGTGTAAAGGATAAGAAGACATCCTCAACTCAGAAAATAAAGAACAGGCGAACAGAAGAAAAAACAAAAGGCCTAAGAAACTAATGCCAATTAGTGTAGAGTAGTTGCCCAAACTCTTTGCGTATTTAAAATCTTATTTTACAAGGTTAGAACTACCACATCTACGGCAGGAAAAAAAATACAGATTCATAAAACACAATTAAGATGTGCGTATACAGAAGAAATAACATCTTACCTGCATTATCTTCTCAAACAGGTCATTTAAAGCCTGATTTGAATGAGTAATTATTAAGGTTCTTTGTGAAGGACAATTATGATATAGGACATTTAGAATTTGCACAGCTGTATCAGTCTTTCCAGTACCAGGTGGACCCACAACCATTGTTAAACCAGGTTGAATGCCAGAGAGAATTGCACCAACCTGCTCAATAGAAATGCTTACATTACACTTAATACAACAGGCTTTTAAATGTGAGCTATGGTCATTGCTGGATTGCTTAAAATTATATAATTGACAAAGAAATGAACACATCATAGTCAAACATGAAGAGAGGTTTCAGTGCCAGCTGCAGGTGTATTAAACCCAATGTAGATTTTTCAACATGTTTTCTTATACAAAATAACCATCATACATCAGGGGAAGATAAATAATGGGAAATATGTTGCTCATGAAAAGTGATATTCTATAATAGAGAAGAAGACTTGACGGCACCTGTGTGGGTGTGAATCTAACTGAATTCTGTTTTGGCTGATCTTGGGGATAAGGGCCTGGATCAGGAGGTGTGTATGTCTCAACAACTAATTTTTCTTTCAGATGACCAGCATCAAGCCCATTGCCTTCATTCATTTCATCAGTGGTAGACACTATATTTCCTGGAAGGGTGCCCCTGTTTGCTTTTAGAGTACGAGGAAGTTTGATCCGAAAAGGAGGTTTTGGATTCAAGTTCTCCGTGGCATCAGGATTGACAAAAGAAACCTACAGTACCAATGAAGAACTAAGCCGTGTGCTTGATTTGATATATAATTCAAAGAAAATTTGAATCACATCCATTCAAGGATAAATTTGTATAAACTTTAAGCAAATACAAACCACACCAACCTCATAATCTGAAAAACCTTCTATCAAGTGATCAGCATCTAAAAAGGTATCTTTGAAATCTACAGTTTCCAACAGATCAGGCATATTAGTCCATTGTGCTGCTGAAGGATCCCCATAACCAAGAAATATGTTTTCCAACCACTTAGGAACAATACAGTACTCATTCATCAGATCTCTTATCGAGTCTAAGATGGCTTTGAAATTATTTTCTTTGGGCTTCCTCCTCATCAATATATTAAATGCACCATAAACATCTTCTGCCCCATTCTCTGCAATGTTGTTGACATCCATGTAGTATTGTGCTGTATCCAAAGCCACAGTTATGGTTCTGAGTTCACCCTTTGGTGGCTTCCACTCATCATGTTTAATCCTGCCAGTAAAATCATTCATAAGAGTTCCTTCCTCATCACGAACCTCAATAATTTCACATCCTCGAACAAACTGAAGGCCAAGCCTCTGTGGCACACTAGCTTTAACTTCTTCTTCAGCAGAAAGAGGCTCAAATGACGGTCGAATAGAAAGTAAAAACAAAACATCATGTTCTTTGAGGGAATCCCATTCTGATCTTATCTGTGCCCTATAACTGGAAATGCTATAAGTAACTTCCGCTGTCACAGAAGATGGCTTGACTTCTCCTATATTTGGTTGCTTTACCTCAGTGATCTTGAACTCTTTGATAGGTACAGCCATTCTTGACCAACCACGGAAAGCAGTTTCTCCCTCATTATTAATATGTGCAAGAAGATGTGGAACAGCTTCTTGTATATCCTCACGTATTTCATACGTTGATTCAAGTCTAAAGAGATTAAAATTTCGAAGGAGATAATCATGAAGTGTTAAGAACTGTAGGTTAAGCTTTGGCAGAGCCAAACAACCTTCTCCAGTGTAATTTATGCTTGGTACAACACTTTCATCCCACATAATCAGCTCATTTGGGTATAGAGGAAGAGAATTAATGGCTTCTTTTTGTGACTGTTGTTTCTCAAAGAATGACACCATAACTTCAATAAGAAAATCGACCCTCTCAGACCAAGGGTCTTCTTGGGAGACCAATTTAAGCTGCATAAAGAGGCAACTGTCAAGATCATAAATATGCTGTATTGAATTTAATAAATGGATCTTTCTTTTGGCCAATAATAAATGGATCACATACACAACATAGCTAAACAAAATATCCAAAATAACCAGTCCACGTGAACTAGCAAGAACTCAAGCAAATCTCACAAAAAGGCCTTAATATCTTAAATACAGCACTCAATGATAACTTCCCCCCTTCCTGATGCTATGATCAAACACTCCAACAGAAATAGAATTGAAGCTTTCATGCAAAAATAAAGGGCAACTCAATGCACAAGGCTCCCACCAGGTGAGGTCTGAGGAGGGCCAGGTGTATGCAGCCTTAGCTCCACAAGCAGAGAGGCTATTTCCAGCAAAAATAAAGATGTACTAAAAATTGAAGGTTCATGCTTCATGTTCTAGCATAAAGACTATCTTCATAACATGTATCACTTAATTGTTCGTAGGAGAAATACAATATTGAAATGTGGCCGGAATCTAAATCAGCCGAAATTTAATGCAGTTGATCAAGGCCAAAACCCTCTCACCAACAAAAGGATCATTCAAAGAAAATCAGAAGAGTGACAGGTGAAAACAAAGCATATGAGGAAGATAAAATTCAATAAAGTCATGATAATAGATAAGCACACAAATATTGTAACAATCAGTCCACTTCCAAAATTTCACATATATCGTAGGGGATAACAGAAGGTCAAATGTCATAACTATGAAGATTATAAAAATTTTCAATCATTATGTGCACACCTTGCAGCAAACCAAATCCCTTAACTCCTCAGGAGAAAGAACAGATAGTTTCTTAGATAGATCCACACGCTTGTGAATTGAACCAATATTAGTCAATGCAAGTTCTCGCAACTGCAACCACCACAACAAAGGAGATAAATATTACAGTAAAAATAAAATGAAACATAAATTCAAGCACTCCAGACAGATTTTTTTAAACAAAAAAAAAAAAAATCTTAATTTAGACTAAAATTACTTCTTTAAATGCATACCTTCTCAATCCTTTTAAATGTGAGTAGCTGAAACGATTGGAGATGACTGTAATGAGATTCAAGGACCTCGTGGTCTGTTAACTGTGTTCCTGTATGATCATTGATTTCAAATTTTTCGTAGAATTGTAACAAGTCAACCAACTGAGCAAAAAGTTTGCCCTTTTCATGCCTATAGAGTGCGCTCAAATGGCATTTAGCCACGACAGCTACATCAGCGACAAGAGGCCTTAAGTACCTAGAACAGAAGCAAGAGGCAGAACAAATTGATGTTTAAGGAAAAACCCAAAAAAAAAATACAGCATAGATGAGATGATAAAAATAATATTGCCAAAAAAAATAAGGATCCCTCCTATCTTTATGTGGGTGGAGTCCATCCTCCATAAAACCATAGTCGCAAGTAAGACAAAATAATAGAGATTTTAAATATGGAATCGATTCATAAAAATCATATCACCTTCCAAATGATAAATTTACAATAAGTAACCAGAATATCATATTAACGAGACAATAAGATGCTTAAGAGGATGAAGACAAGCACATTGGCATACCTCCTTGTAGGCAATTGACTCAAGAGGTCAATAAGAAATTCTGTAAACCTCTCACAATACAATACACAAGCATCATCAACAGACTCCAAATTCATAGTATCAATGACTTCATTGTCACCAGCTAACTGTCTTTGGGGGAAAACCTGGGAATCCAGTATCTATTCAAGAGACAATATAAGAACTTATGTTTAATTCTTAGATTATAACTTAATTTTCAATGTATTGGCATAAAGGAAAAACTATCTATGATTCAAATTCTTGACAAGATACGAACCTCCAAAAATTCTTCAATAAGATTTCTCAAGAATGTCACTTCAAGGTTAGCAGAGGGATCAGAATTCCCTTCTTTCAGAGGTTCCTTCCTTACCATCCTTTTCCACTTCTTGATAAGACTTGGATTCAGACAAAGCTCTGTCTACATAAGTGAAGATCAATTCCCGAAGAATGCAATTAGCATGTATAAAATTATATTCACAATTCTTCACCAAAAACAATAATTGCAAAAAGAAACATTTCAACACCATAAAAATACACTTTTGTCTCATCTTACCTGAAAACGACCATAAGATAAACAGTACCAGGATTTCAAACTTGCTAGTCTCAAGACTGTCATGCTGACAACCTCATCTTCCAAGCTCTGCAATCCAAATCAATGGCTAAGCTATAACATTCAGGGAAGCTTTGGCAACAGTTTTCAACAGTGATCTAAGGGCCTGCTTGTTTTGCTAGGATGATTTAAGCAAAAATGATAAATGGATTCGAAATAGGGAAACTATTATTCTGATTGTCAACCTTAGAGCTCATGAAAACTAGAAATAGAGAAGAGGAAACTCCATGATTAAAATAACAAACTAAGAAACAGTAAAATAATATTTATTATTGATTTCAGTTTCCAATTTACAGAATTAAGATATTACCTTGAATGTTTTAAAATTTTTGGAGAAAAAAGACTGAAAGAAATAGCCGCCACTCAAGACAATAGTTAGCCACATCAATGGCATGTTTACACATGGATGATGAACTACTTAAAGAGTATTTCTTAAAAGTTTTATAATTCTAATGCTGAACCCTAAAAATGTTAGAACGATAAGAGAGTATGTGGGGGGCAAAAAATTAGTATAGGAACCAGTTTAAAAATCAATGCAAAGTGCAGGGACTACATTGATAATATTCATTTCACTATCTGAATCAAGGCAGATCATATTCTGTCAGACCAATAAAGCTGTGGCCCAAAAAGATGAAAACAGCACGTGTCCCAAAATGTTTTCATAACATCAAAACATTGCTGAAGGTAGGATTATGTAAAAGTACAATAGTCCCAAAAGTAGTGAAAAAACCATGCTTAGATAATGATAGCCGCACACCAATTATATAAAGATGCATCAGCAACATTAACAAACATGCTTGTTAAGTTATTGGTAACAAAACATAAATAAATAAAATAAATGTTTTGAAAATGACCAACAAAAAGGATTGAGAACGAAGCCAGCATACCTGAAAGGTGTTTATCATGAAAACTAAGTAATTGGTCTTCTCTGCTATACATAGTTCTCTTCCCTACAGTTAAATATGAAATGTGAGATCCAGTAGAAATATCAAATGGTACCATCAAGTGCCAAAGTAAAAACATTTCAAAGTCAAAGTTAAGGAAACATTCTTTACCATCGCACAAACTACAAAAAGAGATTAAATAAAAACCGTTGGTTGATGATTACAAGAACAAATATACATTGCAAAACCAAGGGAAAAGAATACCAAACAGCCGCTCAGCAGCTGTAATTTCTGTATCTTAATTTTAGGAAGATTAGAAAAAGTAGCAAATTATGGAATAGGAAGAGGCATCCAAGAAGTAATTATTTGGTGTGTTGGGCGAATAGTCCGCTCCACAGACTGATTATAGAACTGCGTATGCTTCAGATCCTTGAACTCACTTCTCTAATAAGTGTTATCCATTTATTTCCACAGTTGTTGGTGTCTCTACTCTCATGGGTGTGAATTCAGTGATAAAACTCTACACCTAGTTTTTCAATAGGTTGAGCATAAAGTACACAACAAAGGTGCCGATCTTAGTGATTAGTAGGCCAATTATTAAACTTTATATTATAAAAGAAGATAGGGAGAGAAATTTGAACAATCCCACATTATTGACGACCTTAATAAAAGATGTCATTCTAATTCATCATTGATGAGACTAATGCACCTAAATCAGAAAATATTTCACCAAGATATGCAGAGTAAGCAGACAAATTAAAAAGAATGTCATCACTAATGAGGATTTCAGATTGTGGTGACTAGCAAGCAGCACTGAACATTTGCAACCCACTCAAATCAGGACATACAATTGAAAGTTGTATCTCCTAATGCATGACTAAACCTTAAAATGATAATGCCAGAGGGAAATATGGATACAAACCTCCTTCAGCCTCAGAACCTTCTCAAGAAATCCTTTGAAAATTTCTTTCCGATCATAGAAGCACACCCATGCTGCAACATTCTCTCGGAACTGCATGCGGTGCGAGAATTTTTATTAGCTATGGAGACCCAATTTGTCTCCTTAGAGAATTTCAAATTAATTCAGAGTTGCAGACAATTAACTTCGTGATAACGAAGCATTGATGTACAGCAGTTAAGGTTCCTTTTTTTTTTTTTTAATTTATTCCCTTTATTTTCTTCTTCTGTTGGCCGAACATCAAGAGAAACATTCTCCCATGTGATTTGGTTTCCGTCCAAAAAATGCTTGTATTAATAATTTGTCATTCAATCCATATAAATGTTCAAACAATTTTCTCGGCCTTTTTCCACTGTAGCTATGATTTGGTTCCAATGTCGTTATGACATTAACAAGGAACTGGTAAGTGTTTTTTTCCATTTAGCAGCCTACGCTCTGTGATTGCTCATTATAAGGAATTAACATTCTACTTCAACTCGAATAAACGCTATGGCAGAAGCAAAATACCTTCTCATTCACCATAATTATCATGGACATGACGTGCTCGAAAGTGGCAATCTCTGGATCAAAATTTGGCCACAAGTAATTCTCCAAATACTGACTAACCTCCAGAATCATAACCCTTTGTAGTGGAACGGGTTTATAACCCTCCTTAACCAGCAACTCTGTCTCATAAATTTTCTTAACCAATTCCGGATCAAAAGGGTTTTTAGGCCGAGCAGGGTCACCTGTTGTTAACCAGTTAGCCTCAGCAATCTTAGTAAGTCGATCCCGTTGAATCTCCGAAAGAGTAATAGTACTTGGAAGCGTGGCCCCGGGCTTGGTCTCCACTTTCTCAGCTACCGGGTACTCAGCCACTCTGTGACGACGAAAGTCGAACATTCCAGTTCCGTATACCCGCGTCATTGCGAAACCACAAAAAGTTTCAAAATTGAAGAGACGAGATGTAGGCCCTCGATTATAAGCTTTATGGCAAGTAGTGAACTAGCAGAATCGAGCTCCAGAACTCAAGGTTGAAAGAAATGAAAACCCTAGAAGAGCTTCCACTTATATCAGGAAGCCATTATCTTCAACCAACGATGGGAAGGAAGCAAGGCAGAAGTAGCCGCCTTGCATGGTTTTCTTTGTCCTGCGGCGAACCACCCAGGGATTGAACGGCGGCGACGCACAAAGCTCAGTTCAAAGTTGCGAAAGGCCAAAGGGATTCACGCTTCAAGCCTCTCCAGCGTATTGTAGATGGCGGCTCATATGATCTGGATTAAACGGCCGTTGTTCCTGCTTATCTAGCCGACGTCGTTTCAAATGGTTAATCTAAGCCATCCATTCTGTCAAGAAATCCTGACTGTCAGTTTCTAGGAAAGCCTTTTTTATTAAAAAATGGTAAATAAGAAAAAATATCAATATAATCCTATTTATAAGTCTTTTTTAACTAAATTTCATATATCAAAAGAGAGAGAATTAACTAAATGATTATGAGGTAAATTTTCAACTAAGCCCTCATTTATGAATAGGTACTTTTCAACTCTTTATTTTCTATCTATCTTTAAATTATTTCTTTATTGATACAATAAATAAGGGTAAAATTGTCACAATCTCATGTACTACAATGAAAATGAACTTATAAATATGATCAAATTTTTTTATTAAAAAGGACTTATAAATATAATTAATTTTTTTATCAAAAATGACTTATAAATAAGACTGGAGTGGTACCTATTATCTTTTTCAAGAACAGTTGCCTGCCACCATAATCTAATCTAGCGCAATAATATGCGTGACCTTTTCAAAATGAAGCAAAAATATCATTTCCGTTAACTCCGTCAAACATTTGTTACTTTTTCAAAACATATTTTTATAAATGTGTAAAAATACCCATAATCTTTTTTTAAAAAACACCATAATTGAACCCTAGATGAAAAAGTGCCTATGTTATATTAATCCTATATGTCACATTATCTCTCTTCTCTATAATTACATCACTTCTAATTAATTTTAATGTTTAAAAAATAATTTATCTTTCTCTTCTCCTAATCTTCTTTGCCTCTTATGATGAGTTCTTAAACATCTTCATCAAACTTGCCTCCATCACCAATGCCCTCCTATTCTTTGTCACATTCATCATTGTTGGAGGAAGATAATGATGAACGGGAAGAAATCATCATAGAATGTGTTTGGAATATCGATTGATAATTAGGCTTGTTGTAATATTACTTTTGATACTTTTTTAAAAAAGCACCATAATTGAACCCTAGATGAAAAAGTGCCTATGTTATATTAATCCTATATGTCACATTATCTCTCTTCTCTATAATTACATCACTTCTAATTAATTTTAATTTTTAAAAAATAATTTATCTTTCTCTTCTCCTAATCTTCTTTGCCTCTTATGATGAGTTCTTAAACGTCTTCATCAAACTCGCCTCCATCACCAATGCCCTCCTATTCTTTGTCACATTCATCATCGTTGGAGGAAGATAACGATGAACGGGAAGAAATCATCATAGAATGTGTTTGGAATATCGATTGATAATTGGGCTTGTTGTAATATTACTTTTGATAAAAGTCAAATTGTGTAATGTGATTTATGTTTGGATTAGTGATTGTCAATTGAGCTTTTGCAAAAATAAAATTTATTTGGATTGGCTTAAGCATAAGGGTTTTTGTGATAATAATAAGAGAGAGTGGGTGGAAAAATATTTAAAAAATCAAGTAAATATTTTAAAATTACTTTAAAATATTAGGTGCTATTGGAAAAATATTTTAGAGTTGGTAGAAATCAACAAATCAGTATTCTAAGTTTTGAGTGCTCTTTACTATTAAAAAAATACATTAAAGGTAAAATTGTAGTCGGTCTCCTAAGACTGGGTACAACTGAAAAAATATTTTAAAGTAATTTTTTAAGCTGAAAAAGTACATTAAGGGTAAAATTGCAATTAGTCTGATAACACACTGGATAGAGTTGTAAAAATATTTTAAGAGGTTAAAAGTACCGAAATGTAAGGATCAGGAAGTTCCCTCTGGAAGCAATAATAAAAAGCAATATCGGGATTATAGCGGTAGCAAGCAGAGATCCTCTGGAAATAAGACGTGTTGGCATTGTTGCCAGCCACATAGTAAGGAACCATGTTCCTTGGGCCTGGATTGGGCTTACTGATAGGGGGTGGACTTATCGAAACTGATGAATCCGGAACCATGTCCCTTGGGCCTGGATTGGGCTTACTGACAGGGGGTAGTCTTACCGAAATTGATGCATAGTGCCTATAGGTAGATCAAATATAGTACCTAGGAGTACACTGAACTAAATTGAGTACCTACGGGTACACTGAGCTATGCATTATCGATAATAACTGGTATGTAATGATCAAAAATCATAGTAATAAGCTGTGAGAGATGTAGTAGAACCCAGACCAGGGGAAGATTAAAAATTCAATATTATCCAGGAAGGGTCAATGTAGTAACTCTATCCTCCAAACACTGTGAATGTTTATATGCTTTGTATACGCCATCTTCTGCAATATGTATGATATGCAGTGCCTTCAGGTACACTGATGAATAATGCCTACGGGCAGTGCCTTTGGGTACATTGATATGCCTAGTCGAGGATTGAGGTACGGAATGTGTAGGGGTTGCAACAATGGTTGGCTCTGAACACATTTCCGACTGAACTGAGTTATGTGTTAGTATAATATTGCATTATATGGTGCAAGGCATATACATTATCGCATGTTCTATGAACGGTGGAGTGTTACTACGAAGGTCATATGGGATCCAACTAATGGGGTAAGTAAATGTGGGATTTGGCTTTTAAAAGATAGACTTTTGGGCCAAGTAGTCTCGTGGCAAGGGATCCTGGTGGACCCTGGTAAAATGGAAGCAGTACTGAACTGAGAAGGCCAGAAACTGTGGTTGTGATACGTAGTGTTCTGAGTCCTGTTGATTATTATGAGTAGCTCAATGGTAGTAGCCTTAGTCAGGACCGCGATCTTATGCCCTCAGGGTCGTGTGTTCGAGGCTGCAGGAGGAAAAAGAAATGTGGTTGAGTTGGAGGGGCCACAAATTCCTGATGAGTCCACGCTCGTAGTCTGCTCGTAGTCCCTGGGATTGGGGAAGTGCGGGGTGTGACAATAAAAAGGATGAGATGTTTATATCAAAATTTCTCAGAACTCAACATTATGCATGAGACGATGATTGTGAGAGGAGCTACAGAGAGCTGACGATGAAAATTTATTAAAGTACCAACGTTGATAATCCCAGATCCATAGTGGGCCTTTGTTGTCTTCACTAATGCTAGATGGCATGGATTGGGAAGGGAATTGAGTCCCGGATGCAAGCAGGCATAGATTGAGATGAGAATTGATGCAAGCCGAGTGAGGGCGTATGCATCATGTCAGCTGAAGCTTCAGGAATTGAACTATTCCATCCATAATTTTGAGTTGATGATAATAATGTTTGCTTTGAATCTGGAAACGTTGCCTTTATGGCGTAATTATGGGAGTTGTACTGCTACCACAAAGATGGAAATGTGTGTATGATCAAAAAGAGTAAAATATGACGCGAGATAAGTGGATAGAGTTGTTGAAAGATTAAGACCTGGAATGTAAATGTTGTCCAGGGTGAACTAATGTTGTCATTGACGCATTGAGCCGTAAGATAGTATTGATAGCGGATAAAGCTGATTAAGCAGATGTTGTTAGCTATTTAGAGCTGACAGAAAAGTTATGCAGATAAGGGGCGAAAACCTCTAGAATTTGAAGTCGGTGACCACGTATTTATGAATCTATAAGTGTAGCAAATTTCGGGGACGAAATTTAATTAAGTGGGGGAGAACTGTAACACCCTAAATTTTATATTCACCAAAAATATATTCTAATAATTTGAATAATTCAATAAAATGGTGAATATTTATGAACTTTGGATCTTATGAATTTTGAAATATTCATATTCATAAGAAAATGGGTAAATGAATTCAAGAATTAAATTAGATTACAAAGGTGATAGCAAAATTATAATTTTGCCAATTTAGCCCAAGATTAATTATTTTCCAATTAATTGGAGTTAATTTCAATTAATCAAGGAAAATAAAGGAAAATGTATAAATTGAATATTCTTAGTGGAATAAATTGAGATTTGTGGAATAAAGTAAAAGCTCTTTTATTGGTGGATATTTAGGAGAAGGGAAATATTTACTTGGAAGATAAATATGCCAAGTGGCATCATCTAAAGCCAAGAGATTAAATTATAATGGCTAAAGTTGGAGCACATGTTTAAATTGCAATAAAATATATTATGTTGACCAAAGGAATGAGATAATTGTAGAAAACCCAATTGTTAATTGAAGGGAATTGGTTCAATTACAATGAGACTTATGACATAAGTTTGGAGTAGATAAGCACAAGTTGAAAGTGGATAAGGCCAAGTACATAAATGCTTACAAGGGATGGCATAAAGTGGAGGGAGTATGGCCTAAAGCAAGTCATCATGAAGGGAGGTATGGTGCAAGGAAAGGTGTTGCAATCTTGAAGAGAAGAGGTGAGATATTTTATGAAGCCCATGCTTCATCTTTCTTGCTCATTCTCACATCCAAACAACAAAGATACAGAGAGAGGGAGAGCTTGGGAAAATCTAGAGAGAAGGAGGAGAAATCTTAAGGTAAGACCTTGTGGATCCAAGTTTTAAGGCTTCCAATTTGTATAATCTCCTCTCTAATCTCTTCTTCTCCATGAAACACTATGTTTAGCAAGCAAATCTTGAGCTCAAAGAGAAAGAGAGAGGAGGACCTCTAGAGAAAGGAAAAGAACTCAAGAAGGTGACTTCACAAATTCTAAAATTATGCTAGTATGTGGTTATTGTTGATGATTATGGTTGGATTTGGTTATTTTGTTGAGTCTGTAAATTTGGAAAGTGCTAATCCTAAGGGGTTATGCTGCCCAAATTTCTTTAAATCATGATTAAGAAGTGTTTAAATAAGTTAATCAAGGATTAGAAATGGAAAAGTACAAGTTTTGGGAGCTAAAACACAAAACCCCATTTTTTTCCATTTTTTCTTAATATTTTGGCTAGAACCAGAACTGGTACAAGGAGTTGGATTTTCATGAAATAAATGGTTCCATTGGACTCAGTGGGCAAAATTAGGTGGGGTTACAGTTGGACACTTTTTCGGTAGAGGCCGAAAAAGCATAATTACGAAAACGCCACTGAAATCCCTAAATAGGGGCTGTCAAGGGTATTTTCATAATTTGACAGTGAATTTGGTAATTTCGAGCCTGGAAATGGATTCCTTGGGCGAAAACAAGTCAAAATAGCTTTGATCAAAATTTTGGGAAAACGTGACATCAGGCTGGGTACGGCGGGGCCAGGCCGGGTTCCCAGGGGCATTTTTGTAAATTTTCACCATAGACTAATATAACCACAATAAACACTATGGAAGAGTCTAAAATGATACTTGGATAGGTTATGACCTATTTCTGGTACATTTAATATTTTAGGACCGATTTGGAGGCCGGATACGACACGTTCTTCGAGACACATTTAAAAGGGGATATTAAAGCTTTGAGGTAGGGACATTATCCTTCATACACTATGCCATAAGTTATGTGATTGTGTGGATGCCATTGTTTTGTAAATGCACTTTATTAATAACATGATTTGCCTAGAGAGAGGCTGTTAGTGCCAAAGGTGCACTTACACTAGGAGTTGGTAGAAGTCCAACCGGTGTAGATTATGAGGCTGGGCCCTACTCATGTATACATGATGATGATGATGTGTTTATATTGTTCATTAATTTGTGCATACCTTGGCGCATGACATATTTACTTTTCACATTTTCTATGAACAATATTATGTCTCTACGGGGATTCTCCGGAATTTCACCCTATTTTTAAACAAATACCTCAGCGGGTACCAGTGGGCCAAAAGGCAAAGACGTTGACGTCGAAAAGTGAGTGGCACGTGTCTCGAGGCGAGGATATGAACGTGGTTATGCCTTAGTCTATGCCTTAATATTTTGGATAATTTGTAAATATTAAGTTTCCGCTGTATTTTCTGTTTTTCGTTGACGAACGACGTTGGGATTGTAAACAAATATTTTTATCAGTATAATTGTACTTTTCTGTATGCCCATTGAATTTTGTCTTTATTACTCTTCGATTATCAAAATGGAAACGGGTGTTGACAACAATCATGTTTACGCGATAGAATATGAGGGACTCGATGCAATTTGCTTTAAATGCGGGTTATATGGTCTTACCTTGGAAACCTGCCCTCTGCATTCGAAGACGCAAGATACAGCCATGGAGCGAGGGTCGCCGAAAAAACCTCCGGTGAGCTATACAGAAGAGAAGCACCCACTTGTGTCCGTTCCAAGTGTTTCGGTGGTGGAAGAGTACGGAGATTGGATGCATGTTAAGTCCAATGTCAGACCACGCAAGCAAAGCGACGATTTGGTCAGAAAAAGCCAGAGAAGGACGTCACAAGCGGTCCGATCGGGTGGAAAAGAGGAAGAGAAATCGATGGGCTCGAGGTTCGGTATTTTGCAACGGCTAGATTCAGACGCCAAATCACCAGAAATCACGAAAACTAACAAGAAAAAGGAAACAGATCTGTTGTGGTGGAGGAAAGAACCTGTCAATCAAACCATGAATGAGGATGAGAAGAAGAAATCACAACGTATAGGCAACCTCATCTCGATATTCGAGAATGGTGAGGCGAGTGGTATGAAGTTGGTGGCTGATGCGAGAGAGCAGGTAGAGATGACAATGGAAAGGAGGAAGAAAGGAATAGAAGTGGGTCAACTCAAAAGATCCGGTTCAGTGGATGATGTCCAGAGAGAGAAGTAGAGCCAAACGAAGATTGGGAAGAATAAAGGGAAAAAGGCACAAAATCCTGTTGGGCTCGATATGCATGAGGAAGGAAGTGTTGGGCCTGATTTAAGTAAACATGATGGGCCAGGGGTTAGAATCAAAGAGAATAAACTAAAAGCAAATAATTGTGGGCCGAAAATTACATTGCCCAATTTTAAGAGGAAGCAAGCCGGACGCGGTCACAATCTGGTATTTGGATCTCTATCAAAAAATGAAGATGTCAAAGTGAAACAGCTTCTAGATGAGATGCATACCAATGGAGCCATCTTTTCCACCAAATTCTCAGTTAGAAATAATCCTCCTCAGCCAAATGGGGATTGCGAGCAGTTTGGGCAGGGAAATGGTGAACTCATGAGTGAACCAGCAAGACCTCTGGATATTGTGCCATTGGATGAGGGTGTAATCATTCCTATGGAGCCGTTGGGGTCGGTGGCTGAACCAAAGGTCAACCAGAATGCAGAAAAGGGTGATGTAGTTGAGGTGGTTGAGGTCATGCAACTGTCTGATTCTGGGCAGTAGCGAGAGGACGTCAAGTACACTTTTTCCAAGTATATAATTTATTTAATGGTTGCCATAAATATTTTATCCTGGAACTGTAGAGGTACTGCCTCAAGATCCTTTCCTGGTAGAATTCGTGATTTGTTACAAGGGAAGGTTGTTCAGGTTCTTATCTTAAGTGAGACTCGGGTCAGTGGTTTAAAAGCGGATAGAATTATTAGAAATCTTGGTTTCAATACGTGGATAAGATTGGAAGCTACGGGATATGCTGGAGGTATCTGGGTTTTATGGAATGCTAAAGAAACCTCCCTTCAGTATATCTCATCCTCTACGCAGGTTATCCATGTCAAAGTGAAGGTTGCAAATGATCCTGACCATTTTATTCTCTCCCGTGTGTATGCTGAACCAACTAGAGCTCTTCGACAGGAGCTTTGGATTGAGCTAAATGAATTCATTGAAGCTGTGAATTTTCCTTGGTTAGTGATAGGTGACTTCAATGCTTATCTCTATAGAGAAAATAAAATTGGAGGCTCCAATCCTAATTCTAGATCCATGAAGCAATTTGAGGAGTGCATTTTACATTCTCAGCTCATTGCTATTGATACTGTTGGTGAAAAATTTACTTGGGAGCGTGGTTTACTAAAAGAGAAACTTGACTGGGCTTTTATGAATTCTTAGTGGAACCAATTACATCCTTCCACCAAGGTGCATCATTTGAGCAAATTTGGGTCTGATCATCGACCAATCTTATTAAGGGCTTTGCCTCCTGGTTTTCATAGGGTTAAACCTCCCTTTCGGTGCCAGGTTGCTTGGTTTTTAGAAGAGGATTTTGAAGATATTGTGAAGCGTTCATGGAGCAGGGGTCATTGGAAGGAAAAAATTGAAAATTTTGCTAAGGAGGCTAGTGAATGGAACAAAAGTAGGGTCGGGAATTTGAAAGCCAAGAAAAGAAGAATACTACAAAGAGTTGAGGGTATTGAAAGAACCAGAGCAAGACGTGATAATCAATATCTTGTTCAAGCAGAAAACGAATTATGGAAGGAGTATAATAAAGTGCTTGCTCAAGAAGAAATCCTATGGTGCCAGAAGTCTCGATGCAATTGGTTGAAACGGGGGGATAAAAATAGCAAATTCTTCCATACAGCTGCTATAATTCGAAGAAGGCAGAACAGAATTGATGGCCTTAAGCAAAATGAGGGGGAGTGGATATTTGATCAGAATGAGTTGAAAAATTTGGCTGTTAATTATTACAAGCAGTTGTTTCAAAGTGAGATATCAACTCCAAATACCATTAATACTCACAATCGATTTCCTCAACTAAAAAATCATGATATTCACCGATTAATTGAGCCGGTGTCTAAAGAGGAGATAAAAGAGGCAACTTTTAACTTGGGGGCTTTTAAGGCTCCTGGACCAGATGGCTTACAAGCGGTGTTTTATCAGGAATATTGGCCGATTGTGGGGGACCAGATTATTGAATTAGTGACTAGGGTTTTTCATAATCTTGCTCAGATCGAGAAAATAAATAATACAAATATTGTGCTAATTCCAAAAATGGAGAATCCAGAGACAATCATGGATTTCAGGCCTATTTCTCTCTGCAATGTGAGTTACAAGATCATTACCAAAATTCTGAGTGGGCGTCTGAGGGATTCCATAGGGAAGCTTGTTGGGAACCATCAATACAGTTTTATTCGGGGGCGGCAAAGTAGTGACAACATTATTATTGTCCAGGAAGTGATTCATTCTATAAGGAAGAAATGTGGTAAGAATGATTGGATGGCAGTCAAGATGGACCTGGAAAAGGCTTATGATCGTCTTGAATGGCCTTTTATATATGATACTCTCAGAGCAGTTGGCATTGAGGGCCCTATATGCGAGCTTATTATGACATGCATTTCGAGCCCTTCCTTTCAGGTTTTATGGAATGGAGAACCTACTGACACCTTCAGATCTTCTCGCGGAATTAGACAGGGGGATCCAATTTCTCCCTATATCTTTACCTTATGCATGGAACGCCCTAGCCATATCATTCTAGATGCTATTGAAGATGGGTCATGGAAACCAATTCGGTTAAGTAGAGGTGGGCCGAGCATTTCTCATCTTTTCTTTGCTGATGACCTTGTATTGTTTGCAGAAGCCTCAGAGAACCAGGTTGATGTTATGTTAAAGTGTATTCAGACTTTCTGTGATGCTTCTGGACAGAGAATGAATAAGAATAAAACGAGGGTGTGTTTCTCCAAGAAAATTCATTTCTCTAGGGCCTATAATTTGAGCCAGAGGATAGGGGTGAGATTAACAGGAGATTTAGGTAAGTATCTCGGTATTCCTCTGCTTCGTAATCAAGCTTCCAAAATCACTTTTGCTTCTCTGTTAGAGAAGACTCAAAAGAAACTCTCTGGGTGGAAGAGGGGATGTTTGAACTTAACGGGAAGAGTCACTCTTATTAGAGCAATTTTATCGGCTCTTCCATCTTACCATATGCAAACGATTCTGTTACCTAAGGGAGTTTTGAGAGACTTAGAGAAGAGAAGCAAGAGCTTCCTTTGGGGTGAGACGGAGGATCAAAGAAAGCTTCATCTTGTATCTTGGGATCAAGTTACTGAAGATAGGAGAAATGGAGGGCTAGAAATTCGTGATCTTAAAAAACAAAATGAAGCATTTATCATGAAACTTTGTTGGAATCTTCTAGAGAATAAGCAAAACTTATGGGTGAGCATTCTCAAAGCAAAATATAAATGGGATTTACTTAATAGACCTGTACCAAAGAGAGATGCTTCTGCTACCTGGCGAGCTATATGCAGTGTATGGGAGAAATTCCATAGAGGAGTGGGGGTTAAAGTCAGAAATGGTAATTCTACCTCCTTTTGATATGACAATTGGTCAGAGATTAATAGGTCATTGATCGAACTTGTTCCGGGACTTGAAGCCTTTATTGACAAAGAGGAAAAAATCCAAGACTACGTCAACCCCTGGGGTGGTTGGGACGTAGGGAAACTTGGGAGGTGGTTCTATCCTCATATTATTGAGCAAATTATGTGTGCACACCCCCCAGTGAGGCGAGAAGAGAGGATAAATATCTTTGGAAACTTTCTCCTGATGGCTGTTTTTCTGTTAGTTTTGCGTATCATTTTCTTTTTGCAGGTTTACATACTTCTTATAATCCCCTCTGGAGGAGACTATGGAGATGGGCAGTTCCAGAGAAAATTAAATCCTTCATGTGGTTGGTTGCACACGAGAGAGCTCACATAGCGCATCTTAGAGTATGCAGAGGTCTAGCAGAGCTAGCAGGATGCCCCTTCAATTATAGCCAGGAGGAGGACGTCATGCATCTATTAAGGGATTGTATCAATGCGCGCGGAAGGTGGAGTTCCATAATCAATCTGGTGTACTGGAGTACTTTTAGTTTATTACAGGGAAATGATTGGATTCAATGGAATCTCAGGAATGAAATTGGAAGAAGTTTCACCAAGAAGATCAGTTGGCCAATTTTATTTGGCTATGTCTGTTGGGATATCTGGGTCAATCGTTGCAACCGACTGTTTGGGGGAAGAATCAGAATTGGTATACCATAATGCCAATTCTAGTCTTTTTCAAAGCAGCATAGGATTTGGACCTATCTTCTCAATGTAAATTCTACGGGAAGTTGTGGCGTCAACAGGAGGGAGGTGGTACAAGTAGTAATGGGTTCAGCACTCTGGAGGCGAATGGATCTATTCTGGCGTCGGGTCAAAGTGCTTGTGCTGGTGCCATTAAGGGGGAGGATGAACAATGGATATGTGGTTAAATGTGTAAGCTATCTCAAGTGCCTCCTGTGGTGGCGGAAATTATTGCTATCATCCAGGGTCTTTAGATTTGCTGGAATAGGAATTTAAAACGAATCTTAATCCGTACTGATTGTCTCTAGGCATTATCTTTTCTCACTAGGGGCTGTGATATTAATCACCCCTTCAGAGACGTCATTGAGGATGTGAAACTATGGATGGTTAAAGACTGGCGGGTTCTTATTCATCACGTGTTCTCTGATAGATCTGACAGCTTGTGCATTGTGCAGCATCAATTTACTTCTCACCTTACACTCCCATTGCCGACTTACTCAAAACTCTTTTTAAACTAAAAAGTGAAAACTCACCTCCAACTTTCTTTGCAATCAACCTCCTCCTCGTCTTCTTCAGTGTTTCAACTTGAACATTCAGACAAAAAACCAAAGCAGTGACTAGATGACACATATGAGCAAAGGTAGGAGGAGTTGGGGCAAGATATGGCTGTGGCGAACCGCACGCACTAGACACAACAAACTCACATTCATCTTTTTTTTTTTTGATTTTTTCTACCCAATTTCTCACCAATAAGTTCAATTGTCCGGTTATCACATAGTCGTTCCGAAACACGGCTCAAAAGAGTTTTCCAGCTTAAAAATGACTCTTTTCTGGTCGAAAACGGCTTTACCCATGGAAACAAAAGTTATATTAACCCTAAAATTATATAACTATTTTTAATAAAAGTCCATAGAGTTAGTTGAACAATTTATATATAATTTTAATAATTTATCTCCATCATTTATCAACTTTCCCAGTCAAATTTTAATAGTTGGAATTTATTTAAATATTTTTTGTTATTTAATTTTAGGGAGAATTACATTTAGATCCAAGGAAGAAGAGAAATGAAGAAATGATCATTGGAGATGCAGAATAAAAAAAGGTCCTATGGAGTTGTCAATATAGGCTTCTGGAGTTGTCAATGGGATCATTTTTTCATTTTACAATCTTCAGAAATCATTTCTTCATTTATTTTTTTCCTTGAGATCTTATGCCATGTTTGGTACGGTGGAATTGGAGACATTGAATTGGAATTGGAATTCAAACTGATAGCATGTTTGGTATGCTGGAATTGAAATTAGAATTGGATTCCATGTGGAATCCAACTAAGCCCAATTCCATCAAACGAATTCCATCCACAAAGTCCTGATTTACAATTCCATATCCCTGTTTCCAACCTTACCCTCACTGCCTTCTCAATCATCACTCACGGTGCTCAACCACTTGGATTGAAGACAACCGTGCTCCACCATGTCCAACAACCGGCCTCCCACATGACAACAAGATCTTCGACAATGGTGAGGATATGACGCCATCACCAATAACCAGATCTACAGACCTGTTCGACGAGAGAGGCGAGGAAGAGATGGTGAGTTGCAAACCTGCTCAAGAAGAGGTGAGGATGATGCAGCAGCGGTTGCTTTTCGCTGGAGTTCGAGTCCGGCGCCTCCTTCGATTCCAATTCCCGCGACCTCCCTGGAACCATTCAATTACCCTATGGAAAGGTATGGTCGGAGTGGAAGAAGAGATAAGGACAATGGAGAAGGAAGAGGCCGAAGGAGAGGTGTGGTCGGGAGGCAAAAGGATTTGAGGAAGAAGAGATGAGGACAAAGGAGATGGGGACGATTGAGGAAGAAGAGAATGACATCGATCTGTTCGTTGGGGATTGGGGAGGATGAAAGAGAAGGATTTTTTATTTTTTAATTATAAAGACATTTAGGTTTTTTCACCTAAAAATCAAGACTCATTTTCATGGCATACCAAACATATTTTTAAACCCCATTTCCATCTTCATATCCACATTCGTTTCTATCAAAATCAATTCTATTATACCAAACGGGCCTAAGTGTAACTCTTCCTATCCTTGTAAAATGTTAAATTCCATCAAATGGTCTGAAAAGGAAATAGAGAGGAACGCTGAAAAAAATGATAGCGAGAAAATGGAGGAGAACGGAGACCCCGCTCTCCTTGAAAATTCATAGAACTGATGAAAATCAAGATAATTGCTGGTTGGCGGAAAAATCTCGTCTTCCTCTGCGTATTTAATTCTAGCTGCTATCTTCTTCTACCATGATTTCACTTGGTCTTTTTACCAACTATTCTCATTGGTTGGACGAACACAGTTGACTTTCCAACCTTCCTTCAACTTTGATTTTTCAGAAATTTTCACGACGAAGGAATCGCGGCCACTCTGATATTCAGGGAAGGCTCTGTTCATCGTTCGCTCAATCAAACAATGCGTAATCGATCACCGGCCTGCAAATTTTTCCTTTCTCTCCTCATCTTTTCTCTCTTTCTTCATTCTCTGATCGCCCGCCAGTTCGTCCTTCTTCTCCCACAGGACCACATCAAAGAGGGGGTCGTCTCATCCGAAAATCCCTCCGATCCTGAGTCCGACGCCGAGTGGGACAACTTCGGCGATTCAGACACCTACAAGTCCGACGAGGAGCTCGACCCGGGGTCATGGCGCCCAATCTTCGAGCCAGATTCAGATGCCACTGCCGCCGAACCGGGTTCCGAGTCGGAGGCGCTTTACTACTCCGGCATTGGAAAGATGATATCAGCGGTTAGCTCAGGAGAGGTGACGATGATGCAGGATGCTACTGGGGAGATTGAAGCGGCGGCTGAGACGGGATATCCGGCCGCGCAGTCAGTGCTAGGGTTTCTGTATGGGATGGGCATTATGAAGGAGAGGAGCAAAGCAAAGGCGTTTCTGTATCATCACTTTGCCGCCGAGGGTGGTAATATGCAGTCCAAGATGGCTTTGGCTTATGCATATACACGCCAAGACGTGAGCAATTTACTTCCGCTTGAGTCGTGTGTGTGTGTGTGTGTTTTTCCCCGTTATTGGAACTGTGGAGTTCTATGAGTTATGCTTGGGCTGAATTTAATGATTTATCCCTGAATATTATGCGGCCTTTGTCATATTGTTCTTTCCCCTTTTCAACTTCTTATTTTCTGACTTACTCAGCTCTTTCGAGTAAAATATTGAAAACTATCGAGGCTGCGTTTTGTTTTATGATGAAGTCCTGGTCTTTTGGGGTTGCTGTTGAGGGAAATGATTGTTTCTTTTCTTCCTCCTCTCATGGGGTGGGGGGTGGGGAATGGTTCTAATCAGAAAGTCCTGTTCGTTAGGGTAATATGAAATCATCAGGACAAGAAAAATGTTAGCCTGGTAAATTGTTTCAGGACATAGTGTCGTTTTTTTTTAATTTACAACTATTAATGGAACCTCTTCCACCTATCTTGTTTGCCTCCTTCTCTTTGTTTGATTAAATATTTTGCCTGGGCAGATGTCTGAAAACGCAGTTAAGGTTTACGCTGAATTAGCAGAAGCAGCTGTAAGCAGTTTCTTAATTTCAAAAGATTCCCCAGTGATTGACCAAGTTAGGCTCCATAAAGGAGTCGAGGAGAACACAGAAGCTTTGAGAAAATCGAGAGGGGAGGACGATGATGACTTTCAGATACTGGAATATCAAGCACAGAGAGGGAATGCTGCTGCCATGTACAAGATTGGGCTATTTTACTACTTTGGGTTGAGAGGACTAAGGCGTGATCATGTCAAGGCATTGTCATGGTTCTTAAAGTCCGTAGAAAAGGGGGAGCCGAAGTCAATGGAACTTCTTGGAGAGATTTATGCTAGGGGATCAGGTGTTGTAAGAAATTACACTAAAGCTATGGAATGGTTTACACTTGCATCAAAACAACAACTATATTCTGCTTATAATGGTATCGGGTATTTGTATGCAAAAGGCTACGGAGTGGAGAAGAATTACTCAAAAGTAAGATTATATTTGTTCTCTGACTCTGTATTTTGATTGGGAGACGATATCTTTGTTTGCCTTGGTCTCTGTAACTTGCCATATCTGAACTCATGCTGGTTGATTTCCCTTAATTAATTTTTCTGACTGAGAAACACATTCTTTTCTCTCTTACTGCATAATTCCAAGTTTTCACCTATATTTACACTGATATCATTTCTCCTTCAATGCTTATACTTAAGTGTCTAGGTCACCTATATTTACACTGTGCTATTTCTCCTTCAATGCTTCTGCTTAGTGGCCAGCTTGCTAGCGATAGAAAAGTCTTTCATTTTGGTAAGTTTTGTTTCTTCTTAAATGTGAGAAATCCATGAAACCTGAAATGTATCCTTAATATAGTTGTTTCTTAAGCTAGTAACAGAGTATAGGGTTGAATATGGCATGCCCTTGATAGGGTCCAAGACTCAGGGTTTAGGAAACAGAGAACTGCATGGATGACATTTGTTTGTAACACATGTTTATGTATCAGCTTTACTTCTTGTCCCTGGCATGGTTTCACTCTTATGCATAATATATCTATATCTATGGTTTATTTAACAATTTGTTGCCCTAATGACAGGCAAAAGAATATTTTCAAAAGGCCGCTGAGAATGAAGAGGTTGGTGGGCACTATAACCTTGGTGTTATGTTTCTTAAAGGAATGGGGGTAAAAAGAAATGTGAATATAGCATATAACTACTTTATTCTAGCCGCTAACAATGGCCAGCCGAAGGCATTCTACCAGCTGGCAAGGATGTTCCATAATGGTGTTGGGTACAAGAAGGATATTCCATTGGTAAGTAAGCTATTTACTTCTTTAAAATCCAAGTGCTACGTAGTTTCCCTGCCTGATATTTTCTCTATTTCATATGGTTTACTGGTTCTTCTCTGTTTGTATCATTATTATAGTTTCATTGATTTTATCTTTATTTTTTCTCAATGCTGCGACCATGCTATTTGCCAATTATTTCCCTTATATTATGCTGTTCAGCAATAGCTAATTAGATTGTCTGTAGAAGTTGGGGACAACAATTTAACAAGAAAATGTCATTTTGACAAAAATGTCTCTCAATTTAATTTGAAATATGACGTTTTAAAAAAAAAAAAAATGAGAGACTTAGTAAATGTTGAATCTCCGTAGTTGGGCATAATTCAATTAAGCCATGCTGTAATGACTCTCTTCTCAGAAAGAAACTAGAACGTAACAGATATTATAACATTCTATTTGTTGAGAACAAGGTATGAAATCAGTTATCATACTTCTAGCATATGCTTTGCTGATAATTCATTCAATGGTGAAACTCGCTACCAAACACATGGCATGTGATGAATGATAATTAGGGGAAGGGAAGAGGAGAGAGGGAACAGAGAGAGAGAGAGAGATATGAAATAGAACTCATCTCAGTTCATGAATCTCATAAGCCTCTTTACAATTAGTCCTAAGCCACCTATTTATAGCCCTTGGCTACTAATGATAATCTCTCCTGATTACCCCCAACTCACCCCTAACTAACCTCTCTTATTTATTATATTTACACATCAGCATGATTGAAAGGGTGTATTTGTGCTTACAAGTAATATTATTTAGTAACTCTCTCCGGTCCTTAACATAAGGCATATTCTAGAAGATTTCTATGGTCCCGAATATAAGACACTTTGCAAAGTCAATACTCAATAGCATTAAATTCTTATTTTCATAAATGTCCTTATCAATTGTATTTTAGAGAGAGATTATATAAGAAAGAAATTAAAGGTACTTGAGATAGGTTGATTTTAATTGGAGGGTAATCTTAGAAAGTAGTGATGATTTTTAGTTTTTTTACCATTTTAATGGTACAAACTAATTGCAATTACTCTTTGTAATCGTTGTAAAGTAGTTAAATGTGTCTTATATTAAGGACTAGAGGGAGTATCTTTTTGTATTATTAACTATTAAGCATGTCAAGAAATCATTCTGTACACCTTTTTGTCCAGCATTTGTTTTAAAAAAAAAAACTGCTATTAAGACAAGATACCCAAATATATATAACAAAGTATCCAAACGATTAATTTTTGTTCCTTTTCTTCCCAGCTATTATTTTAACTTATTACAAAAGTGTTTTAAAAAATAATAAAAAATCAAAACCAAACAAACCCTCGCCTTTATTGGTTGTGTAACTCATATAGCTGGCTGTGAGAGAACTCATATAGGGCTTCATCGCTTGCCTTCTCTAACCCAGCCCTTATTAGATTAATACCATATGAGATATGATATATTTACTTATTGCAATATTTGTAAGGTGTTTATTGAGGAGACTAGATTTGTTAATAGGAGCCTGGAATAAACTTTTGATTTGCATTCTTGCCTTTATTTCTTGAATCATCTCACCCAATAAATGCACCAGCTGATAGTTTTAGTTTTTCTTGTTCTTAGGCTACTATGCTATACAAACTAGTTGCAGAGAGGGGTCCTTGGAGTTCTATGTCTAGATGGGCGATAGAATCATACTTGAAAGGTGATGTTGGAAAGGCATTTATGTTGTACTCAAGAATGGCTGAGATGGGCTATGAGGTGGCACAAAGTAATGCTGCTTGGATTCTTGACAAATACGGGGATCGTAGCATGTGCATGGGTGAATCTGGGTTTTGTACAGATCCAGAGAGGCACCAGCGTGCTCATTCTTTATGGTGGCAGGCTTCTGAGCAGGGAAATGAGCATGCTGCTTTACTGATTGGAGATGCGTATTACTATGGCCGGGTATGAGTTTAGTAATCTTGCATGCTCACAAGTTACAACAAACTATTTATGCCATATCACTAGTGCTCCCTTCCACTTTCCTTCATTTTTTTTCCCTTCAGGGCATTGTCAGGGATTATGAACGAGCTGCTGAGGCTTATATTCATGCCAAATCGCAAGGCAATGCACAAGCCATGTTCAATCTAGGGTACATGCATGAGCACGGTGAAGGACTTCCATTAGATCTTCATCTTGCCAAGCGTTACTATGATGAAGCTCTTGAAGCTGATTCCGTGGCAAAGCTGCCTGTCACCTTTGCACTTGCAAGTTTGTGGATGCGTATGAATTATGCTGACTGTTTCTTGGTGAGTTTCTGTCATTCACATGCTGGAAAGCATACTAGCAGAAACTGGAATTTGACGTTATGATTTACTGTCTTACTTAGCTTATTACCTGTTTCCTATAATGTTTAAATTTAAATGGGGAGTAACTATGATAATCTGTCTTTGCAATTGCCCATGTATCTTAATTAATGGTTGGTCGAGCTTTTTGCATTTATTTAAATGATGCTGGGTATGTTAGATGAGTCCCCATCCATGTAGGCCTCTGCATTATCGTCATTCCAATGGTCTTAGGACATCATCAGTGTAGAATGATTTTGATGTGGGGAAATATTAACTTATTTCTATTTCCTTCTAGATGATTGGATTTATGGCATACTCCTCTTGTCCTTAATGTAAGGCCTAATTGAGGAGTTGATCTTGGTCTTAAATATAAAATCTATTTCCCATATTTATCAATTTTTTCCCAAAGTAGCCCTATTACTCAACAATAATTAAGTAGGAGAGGGACGGAGGGAATTAAAGAAGATGATTAGAGTATTTTTTTAGCGGAGTCTGACAACTCCAATCCGCTACTAAACTCAACTTCTAACCTAATTTTGGCAGATTCATGTGGCCAACTAGCCTTTTCTTGTTGATGCTTTTAACATATATCAAATCAAACTTCTCATCATTCGTCGCCTAGATCCTTATTGACACGTCCTTTGTTTATACTCAGGTTCGAATAATTGATTTTTTGCCGGAGCTCTTCCCAAAATTGGAATCATGGATAGATAATGTGCTTTTGGAAGAGGGGAATGCAACAATTCTCACTCTGGTGGTATGTCTTCTGGCTGTTTTATATTTCCGGGAACGGCAACGAAGGCTGTTTGATGGCGTAGTTGGAGAAGTGGCACAGCAACGCCCTAATGTGCGCCGTGAGCAAGAACACAATTAATTAATGTTTCTATTATCAGCCTCAAGAAAATGAGTCCATTTTTGCAGGTGCTGTACATAAAAAGGCAAAGATCTTGTGTACGGGGTGTTTCCTTCCTTTTTTTAGTTGTATATTGTGCCTTTGGCGCCTAGTAGGCTCAGAAATAAGGAATGCACTTGTAGATATAATTCTTTTCGGATGCTGAGAGTTGTATTTTCATGGTTACTATTTCACTTTTAATGCCCAAATTTATTTAAACATTATTTTGGTCTTTCAGATTGTTTTTGTTTGGGCACATTGACAAGTTTCTGGTTGATTCAATTAATTAATGATTGGCCAATTTTATTAGGATATTTATTCATTTATTTACGGGTTAAATTGGCACAGGACTTGTACAAACTTATTGTTAATTCCCATTCTGATATTATTTGGAGAAAATTTCCTCAAGTATTTTACATTGTCATTTGTGAGTCAACAGGAATCAGTTCGATTGCTTAAGGAAATGATTCAAAAGGACTAAACTTAGGTCAAGGAGGCCTATGAAGCCAATCAAAGTGTACCTCATGTATTAATTTTTTCGCGTCAAAACTTAACCCTAACACATTGTTAAACAAATGTTAGTGATGGAAAAACTAGGGGAAGCTGCGTGCCTTAAATTAGGGGAAGGCCGCTGTGTTTCTCTGAAAACAGCCAATTCTCTCCAATGTGTTTCTTTCATTTCTTGAAGTCCATAACTTTGATTATCTGTGTTGATTCAAGAGTGAGTTAACACGGTTTTATAAGTTAAAAAACGTAAAAATGATAAACTTGGTATGTAGACGCACGAGTTTACAATTGACATAGGTTTTACCAACGATTCAATACGATTTTGTAAATTAGAAATATAAAAATGGTAAACTCATATAGTCAACTCATGAGTTTGACAACAATGGATACACCCTTTCACATAGTATTTACAGCAAGTTGATCCTATAAACAATAAATGGTATTATCATTAATTGATGAACAAATTTTTAGCAGGTATTGAAATTTATTTGAGATCTAAAATGGGATATTATTATGGCCCAATAATAAATAGTATCATTATTATTACATGTACTAATTATTTTGACTGAACATTGAAGTAGGCTAAAATAATGGGTCAATGCAAAGAGAGAGCATCAGTTATTTTAGCTGAGCCAAACTTGACCATAAAAATAGAATCACTGAACAATAAAAATGGAAACATCAGTCACAAGTCACAACGATTCCTTACAAAATATAGAACCTATAAAACTCACACAAATAGCATTTCCAGAACCTTGTACTTGTAAACACGAAACAAAAATAAAAATAAAAGACAAGTACAAGGACGCCCATTAGGGTTTTTCTAGAGGTTGCAATGGGTGTTTCAGGCAAAGCTTGTGTTGTTCTTATGTTTATATGCTTTGCCGGCCTCGCATATTGTGGGGTTTCTGAGAAAATTGTGAATGTGTTGGATTTTGGAGCCAAAACTAATCCCAAGGTCGAAAGCACTGAGGTAATTACGTCAAGAGTTTAATGATTTTTTTAAATTTCACGGTATGGTTTATGCCTGTTTTAATCAGATCAACGAAAGTTTCATTTATGGAAAATAGTGAAAGCACAATCTGTGTTTTGGTGCGCATATATATATATATATATATATTTTCAAATTCCTCTTCCTAAGTGATTATAGAGTGGAGATGAATACACAAATCTTGATTAATTGATAAATATAAATTCTGATATGCATACAAAACCAACTCAGCTCTTTGGATTTGAACATGGCGATTCTGTTTTAAACTAATACTCCCTACCCTCCATTTTTTATTTTTTTTGAGTAAGATTCTCTCATATAAGGGTAGTAATAAGTAATAAATTGTGTTTTTCTAAGAATTCAACACATTTTCTTTTCATTTTTAACCCTATTAATTATATGTGTTTTTCATACTGTTTTCTCACATATTCTCTTTCATCTCTTTTCCTATCCATTCTCTATTTCACTTCTTCTCTTCATAAATAAGGATATACTTTAATATATATATATATGTGTGTATATATATATATTACATATTTATTATTTTTAATTAATTTTAATCAACAATTTGATTTACATAATGTAGATAGTTGTATAAAAAAACATGAAAGAGCAGTAAATCAATAAATCACATGTTTTTTTCCTATCAATTTAACCATGCATCATTATAATGAATAAAATGTCTTAGAGATGGGTTGAAAGTCAACGACTTTGTAGCATAATGATATGAATCTAGAATCCTCACCTCTAAGTGGGAGGTTGGATTTAATCATACTTGTAACCTTGAGCTGTTAATGTTTACCATTCTAATTATTATTATTTTTTTAAAAAGAAGACTATATTTCAAGGGATCAAGTTTTTTCCACTCCATTTAAGCAGCTGCATCATTACAACAAATAAAATGTAATCTTTGGTTTGGATGTGAACGTGCATTGTGTGAATATGGATCCTTATGAAGAATGATGAATTAATAGGCATTCATGCACGCATGGCAAGCTGCATGCAAATCAAAGGAGCAAGCAAGGCTACTGGTGCCAAAAGGGCAGTTCTTGGTGTCAAGCATGTTCTTTGCAGGGCCATGCTTGACCCCTGGTCCTATCACTATTCAGGTGGAGGGCACCATTTTGGCTTCCACTGATCCTTCTGATTATGTCAACGCCGATTGGCTCATCTTCCAAGAGCTCTCCGGCTTTAAACTCATCGGCGGTGGCACTTTCGATGCCCAAGGCAAGTCCATGTGGCCTCACACCTTCGATTGTGACTACAGGCCTTTCTCTGATTGCGTCAGGCTCCCCAGTGTAAGTTTCTCTATCCGATCTCTTACCTCAACTTAATTCTTATAGTTTTGACTTAGTCAAATTAAAATAAAGAGAATAATAGACACATGCATAAAATGATGAACTCTTATTATACTATGGATTCAAATGTACAAAAAAATGGGACATCTTAAATGTGTATTTGGATTAATTTTTTGAGAATAGATTTTATAATTTCTGAGATAAAAGTATGTAAGAAGAGTTTTATCTCAACTTACAAAAAAGAGCTTCTGAAGCTACAATTTTGGTGGTTTTTAAATACTCACTAGTATTAAAGTTGTTTTTGGGTCAAAGGGTCTTGTCCTCTCCAGACGCCCACAAAGCAAATATGCTATGCTCACATCGAGAGAGGACTGCAGCGGAAAATGAGCAGAGAAACCTAGCCCCACGTTAGGAAGTTATACTCCTTTGAGTTTTTTTAATAGAAGACATATTTATTTAATTTAATTATATTAAGAAAATTAGTTAAATTAATTATTGTGACATATATTTTTTAAAACATTATAATCATCTTTCTTAATTTCCTCATTCTCTCTCTTTCTTAGTTATTGTTGAGGGAGCATTAATAGAAGTAAATCAAGAAAAAAATGAGATTGATAAATATAAAAAATATATTTTATATTTAAGAATAAAATCAATTAATTAAATATGTCTTATATTAAAGAGAGAAGAATAGTTTGTGAAGTGACTTCCAACCACCCAGTGAAATCAGAAGAGGAATACACAAAGTTATAGGCTCATCTCCCAAAGCGACTTTAGGTGAAATAACCAAGTTATTAAAACTTAGACCGGGCATTGAACCGGTCGGGGTACTGGGTTAAGGGTCAGTGGGTCAAACCGGAGCTAAACCGGGACCAAACCGGTGAGAAATTGAAAATTTTAGACTTATAGTATGAAAATCTAAAGGAAAAATGTAAATTTTTTTTTTTTAATGTGAACCCGGACCGGGTCCGGTCCGGGTTCGGCAACATTGGAAATAACGGAGGATATAGAATTTTTTTTTTAAAAAAACCTCTTTTTGTGGGACTTAAATTACATGTCAAAAGTGTGGCTCTCTTTTTGCGCCTATATATATCCGATTTTTAATATATTAGTGCATGTAATTAGGGAGAGAAAAACAAAAAAAGATGGATCACATGACTACTTAATAAGTTTGATCTTATTATTAATTAATTAACCTAAAATCACTTCAAAGCATCTAATTAAAAAATGGATGCCAAAAGTTAATTACTTGAAGGTGTATCAATATTAGTTCTACCTAGTGCTTGTAATTAGGTAGAGAGAGAGAGAGAGGGGGGGGGATAATCTCCCATATCTAATGTGTGAGATTTGAACTGTGTGCAGACGTTTCAATTCAACTTGGTGAAGGATGGAGCTATAGAGAACATAACATTGGCAAATGCAATGGGATTGGATGTGTACGCGATGAGATCTAAGAATCTTACATTAAATTCAGTGAAACTCACTGCACCTTCTGATAGCCCCAACAATGAAAACATTCGTCTTGAGGATTGCAGCAACGTTGTCATCTCTCAAACCACAATCCAACACGGCAAGGACTGTGTTTCTGTCGTCAAACAACCCAACCTTGCTCCTCTCACAAGATCCAAATGCACCCTTTGATTGATTAATTAATTATTCTGCAGCCTCTATTATATATATATATATATTATTGTCTCCTCTAATTAATTAGGGACTACTCAACTACTTCATTACAGAGTGAGCCAATTGTTGTTATATACGTATACACATTAATTGTTACTCGCCTAATTAATTCATCAAGGAGCCATTTTATTATGTTATACTGTCATCTCCTTCTTCTTTGTATTTTTTTTTTTCATAACTCATGCATTCATGATACTCCCCCTCCGTTATTTTCAATAAGAAACACTTAACCTGATAAAGTAGATAAAAAGAGTTGGTTATAAATTATAATAAAAAATAGCTGGTTAAAAAACTTCTGTCGTCAAAAATAGCTAGAATGTAACTTGTTTATGCTAAAAATACCCTTGTTTAAGTGGACGAGAGAATGTGTGTGGGAAATAAATACAATAATATTGGTAATATAAGTGATTAAGATGGGAAATCAACAAAAAAAAGTTTTGAGACAGCCTTTAAAAGTTTCTTATATATAAATACGAACAAGACATTGTTATATGAAATTTCATATAAAAAGGAAGAGATGGAGTATCAATCAAGGGTTTAAACTCATAATTACACATTTAAGAAATACCTAAAGAAGGAACTTTTGGTGTAATTGGGTTACAAGATCCCAATATGTCATCTCCAATATTTTTATATACCAATGAATTAAATATTCTTCATGTAACACTATAATTTTTCAAAGTCTTTAGATGAGTTTGAACGTATAATAACTTCAAATCTAAGACTATTGTTCATTTAGAAATAGTTGAAGTTCTGACTTCAATATAAGGTCGAACCTGCATTTGAGTGGGTTTTCAAAAAAATTTTTAAAAATACTTTAAGTGCGGTCTTAATATGGTTTGCGATTTCATTATAACTCATCAATTGTTAGTTCCCTTTATTAAAATTAGGGTGTTCTCGATCCAAAACTCGCGTCGTGGTGTTATCTTATGGGCTCCCAACGTCTGGTTGCCCGATTGTAAATCATTTGTCATGTGAAGGTACTAGTGTATGTGTTAAAGTACTAATGTACGGGGTTACAACTATTATGGCTACTGCCATTGCTAGTACTAGTCTTACTATAGTTACAAATACAAAATATACAATTCCCCAAAAACATATAACCAACTTAAATATAAACTTTTCTGTAGTTCGCTTCACTCGTCCGTGATTATCTTCTTGCCCTTAGAACTGCTCGCCTTTGCTGTAGATTAGTTGTTGAAAAAAAGGGTGAGATTCAAAAAAATCTCAGTAGTAATAGAAATCACTCATTTGATGTGTAAATTACAGAGCATGTAAACAATTATCATATAAAACAGTTATTCACAATATGCAGTAAATAAAAGACCTAACTAACCTCTTACCACAGTATCACAGTGCTTGGCGATCTCGATTTGGCAGCCCAGGGCTTCTGCCCCATATAAGGTGCACTAACGGGCTTCTACCTTAAGCCCACCTAGCTCCAGATGCCCAAGGTAACTCCCTGTACAACTTGTACTCACGAGTCTTAAAGCCTAGGGACTAACTGTCCTGCACATATTCGGATGACAGGGAAATACATACAAAGCATTACATATGATATAAGAAAAAAGTTACTACCTGACAGCCTTTCCAAGTCTTGTCCTTTTTCCCAATCTATTAGGTGTCCCTGGCACATATCAAATCCTATAAGTTATAATTTATGAAACGGACGAGTTATTACTCATCCCATTTCTTTGATAACTCAAGATATTTGAATTGGTTATCTTTACTATAGCACTATGCCATATGGGTATTCAATGTGTCCACACTAGTCCCAAGTACTTAACTCTACCCTTGGAACTCAACTTATTACAATTTATCCTAAATACGTTAATTTTGCAAGTCAAACCTATGTTGTCAGAATTTTCACCTAACTTTAAAAATTCACAACTTTGTTTAAAAATTTCCAATTGAGGTAGTTCAATGTTCAATCTGACCATCTTTAAGTCTATTTTAAAGAAAAATACCTCGTACTGCCAATCACACACACACACACAATTCTAGAATTCTCAATCAATCCTTATTGCCACAGAAATCATTCTAGATTTAATGCTTAATTTTAACAAGTCATATCTCACAATATACTAATCTAAATGGCATATATTATATATTAAATTAAAGTTTAGGACGTCTACTATTATTCTGGAAAATATCATGACCATTGAATAAGATTTTACTTTTCAAAAACATGTCACAAGTAGTCTACCCCCCCAAAAATGTCAATATGACAGCACTATGCTTAAGTTCCAATTTTAATATTTTCATTCCAATGATCCAAAATTTATAATCACAACTTAATCCCACAAAATCTTGCATGGATAATACGTATTTAACCTCAAATTTGGCAAATACCAATTCCTTCCCTACGAACCAATCAAGGCTGAAATGCATCATAGGGAAAAACAATGATTTTGCAACCTCTTTTCACAAAATTTGCTAAATTTCCTTCCTACCATACTTAAACCTCTTTTATCATGATTTTCAAGTGCTCATCTCATTAAAATCCTAAGGTTACCTATTAATAAAAATTAGAGTAGCATGTTATCACCATGAAGACTCGACCAAATTTCAAGATACTTGATTTCAAATAAAACTTATACTTACCTCTTGATTTTGCTATCATCTAACTTGACTTCTTCAACTTCCACACCACTTAGACAGCTCCGAACACCTCCTCTCAAGAAACTCTACTTATTGTTCCTTTATTCTTCTAAACCGTCACTTTCTCTTTCTCTTTCTCTATTCTATTTTTACTTTTCCTTCTTTGGCCTGACTTGCAAAAATGCATGAGAGTAAGGGAGTGTTTATTGATTAACTAGAAAAACCCAAACTCTCCTTTCTTTGTGTCTTGGCCGTCATTTATTGATAAAAGGTGCAGAATTCAATTGATTAAATTGTCCACTCCCTCTCTTCTTCCCTTTGACCGATTTGCAAGAGTGTGTGGTTGTTAATTCATAGAAAACAAGAGTATTCTAGCACATTTTCATTTATTTTTGAGTTCAAATTGTGCATATACAGAGATTATAGAAGAAAATGTGACAAGATATAGGCTAAATCAAAATTTTGTTGAATCATGAGTTAAATACACATAGTTTTGATTATTTGTGAAAGTTAAAGGGCTCATGAATCCCACCTCCTTATAGGTAGAGCATGACAAGTTGTAAAAGCTCTCAAAGATCATGAGAAGATGTGAAAGGAAGGGAAGAATGTAAGAGGGAGATGAAGAAGGACACTATGAAAGAGAAGCCTGCATTTGTTGTGGAAGTACTGTAGCCAAGCTATTACAAAACTGCCTCAGAAGATGGCCTTTCTGTCTACCCTTTGGCAGTGAAATGTGTTGTAGCCAAAGTCATAGCAAACCCACAGCGAACACGCGAAATTGATACCGTGCGTTTTGAAAACTGAAGCAGAAAAACCAGTATAAAAGCATGGGACAGGTCGAAAATCGGATATTCTGGACTCCTTGGACAGATTGGCTACTAGGGCTTTTCATTTTCAAGAGCTCGGAGCTTGGGATTGGATTGAAAAAGGATTTGGAGCCTCAATTCTTGGGTTTTTCTTGTTCTTTTCCCTCTTTCTTTTATTTTGCTGATATGGATTATGATTTTACGCTGAGATTTTGGCATGTACAGACCATGAGTGGCTAAAAACTCTAAATTAGGATTACTTTTACCCATTGTATGGATTGAAACTACTAGATTTTCTTGCTTTTATTGGTTAATGAGTATATATATGTTGATTTTTCTTTGAGCTTAATGCTATCTTGTGCTTGATCACCATATGATTAGAGTTGTTCAATTTGAAAATGCTTGAGAGAGCTATTTTGATTGTCGAACTTGAGAAAAACCAAGGTAGACTTGAAATTTAATGATTAAATGGATGGTTTGTTGTTAGAATAGAGATATATCTAACAACCTAACATAGTCTATTGAAGAATTATTTTGGAAAGATGGTCTTCATTAATTATAAACAAGAGATTGAATGTTTTTAATGAAGATTAAAAATCAATCTTGACTTGAGAGAGCTTGGTTGATGATTTTGGGATCTTTGACAAGCATATAAACTCATTTAACTAGCATATAAGTGATTTAATTGTATAGTTTTATGAAATACAATGGGGAAGAAGTAATCCTAAGCTAATACCTCTTGAAGTTAATCCCAATTTCCTGATTTCCACTGTGTTTGCTTTATTGTTGTTATCAAAGGTCTTTATACAAATTGATCAAATTCAAATGCATACCTAATTAAGAATATGTTTACATTAGTTAACTCGCTTTTGTAATAGTCCTTGTAGAATGATACTCTTTTTCTCACTAAATTACTACCTGCAATCCGTATACTTGCGGTAAGCTAAACGGCGAACAGTGATGTAGTGTGAGTAGGTGGGTGTGTGTGGTGCCATGTAACCCTTTGTAAAAGTGGATTAAATGTGGACCAACTCCCTCCCTCTCTCTTCCTCATGCTTGGCTGTCCTTCTTGACTAAATGGGAAGGAAATATATTAATTATACTCTTCTTCTCTTGTTCCTCATGTCTTAGCCGAAATGAGCGTGAGAG
Source organism: Inga laurina (assembly GCA_963855925.1). Taxonomy (NCBI): domain Eukaryota; kingdom Viridiplantae; phylum Streptophyta; class Magnoliopsida; order Fabales; family Fabaceae; genus Inga; species Inga laurina. The sequence continues at coordinate 11,368,812 of OY979702.1, forward strand.
AGTAGGATGAGGTGATGTGTCATGTTAGGTAAATGTCTACTCTTTCCTTCTTTTCCTTTTGCTTTAAGTGTGCCCATATGTCCAAGTGTTGATTAATTGTTTAAGTGGGTGTGGTGAGGAAGAGTGTTTTATCTAAATGGATAAGTGCGGGTATTGTGTTGGATGAATAATTGCTCTCCCTTTCCTTTTCTTTGTCTTGACCGACATGTTTCAGCAAAATGAAGGAAATGTGTTGTCCAATTTGTCTTTTGAAATCTTGCTTTTTCAAGGATAAATTTTAGCTCTTCATTTCATATTTGACACAACATAAAGAAATTGAGCACTTTCCTTTAACTAATTCAAACCAAACTCATACTTTAGTTTATTTTTTTAATCACTATTTACACTTACTTTTTGGGTCATTTAGCCCTTGAGTGAATTTTGGGATATTACAATTCCACCTTGTATTGATGAGCAATGGGCAAAGATTAAAACTCAATAATACAAGTGAAGACGTCATAGCAAGTGGGGGAAAAAGAAGAATCATGATGATATTGATTAATAATACAATATTAGAATAAAAAATCCTAATTATATATTGGACTCGCAGCAAAAGATCACGGCGAAATAAGAGCATGGAGGCTGCGTTCCCTGTCAAAAAAATTGTGTTAATTAGGAACAAATCCCAGATCACCAAAATAGCTATCATATGTTTCGATATTCAAATCTTCCCGTGAAATAAAAACCCTACCATTGTCTGTAGGATGAGTATAGGAAGATAGAGTAGTACAGTAGTAATCATAGTCTTAAAAATAACAAAATAGCGAGAAATCAAAATATCCTCCAATAATATATATATATATATATATATATATAATTAAGCCCTAATTTGTTCCTTATCCCATATTTCACCAATCATAATCACTACAATATCTTAATTAACAGGATAGTATTAGATTTAGGCTTCATCAATTCAAATTTAATTAATTGATTAATTACTTTTTTATTATATCAAGTTTAACAAGGACTAAGCATAGAACTTAAGTGAATTTATAAGTGCACTAGGCATTTTAACACCTCACAATAGCAAAAATGCAAAATAACATATGTCTGTATGTCCCTATGAAAATTTATAAACCCATAATTTATATTATAAAAACTTATATAAAAATTTACAAGTTTTTAGAGGTGAATTTGTAAATGAATATGCATATTTTAACAACTATAACCATAGCGAAGTAATAAGTGTGATAACAAAATTTGATATAACTTATATAAACAACTTGACTCGAGTTTAGTTTTTTAAATTTAATAATAATTTGGTATTTTAATATTATTTAATTTAGCTAAATAAAAAATGGTCAAAAAATTTAACTAAAGAAAATTTATTAAATATTCTTACCCATCAAGGCATCAAGTATATTCGCAATCCAAAAAAAAAAAAAAATCTAGTGTAATACTTTGAATTTTGGGATTGGAGGCTTAGGAATAAACTTAAATTTAGCGAACTGTTAAGCCCTGATTTAGCAGGTGTCCCAAATCTATTACCTAACATTTCTTATATTTTTGAGGTATTAAAGGGAATAAAATAGTGAATTAAAGAGTATGGGAAGTTTGTATACAAAAATGGAATTTGTTGGAGTTGCAAGTGCATTCTGTTTCATTGCCTCTAGTGAGGCAGTGTTGTTATGCAATGCATTTCATTGATCAAATGATATTCAAAAATTATGAAATTTTATATAGTGAAAGTAGACATCTCAAGCTTTAACTTGATATGTCATATGACTCAATTAGAGCTATATACAAAAAGTTATGAATTTTTAAGGTTAGCCCGGAAAAGTTGGAAACTTTCTGGAACAGCAGGCAAAGATTAAAATTCTGGGAATTTTGTGCTTCCAACTAGCAAAAGTATATATTTTTCCTTGAAACTAGACTCAATAAGGGTTCCATATCCTTTGGAATCACTTTAATTCAATTTTTCTAGAATTAGTTATGATTTTTCAAAGTTTGGACAGAAAATCTACCAGAATTTTGTAAAAATCTGAAAATTGGGAAATTGATAAATAATTAAATTATGACATAAGATATTAGAATATAACTTTATCTTCCTCCTTTAGCTCTCATTTATGGCGTGAAACAGCTCCAAGAGAGAGGAAGAGCAAAACATTTTAGAGAGAGAGAAGGGGAGGAAAAAGCTTACAAAGGTAAATGATTTCTTTGGTAAATCGGTTCTTAATGCGTATATCTCCGACCCTAAGCTATTCTTCTATCTATTTAAGGGTTGTGAAGCTCAAATATCTTGTTCAAGAACCTAGGGTTTCAGCCAAGAACAGGAAAACCTAGTGAGAGCTTGAGGTAACTTCCAAACCTTTATATATTGCTTGTTTTGGCTGCTGTGGGCAATTTAATTGGTGAAATTTGGCCGGATTGCCGTTGGTTTTAAATTTTGGGAATTGAGTTGCCTAAGGGTTATGCTGCCCAATTTTGATTCAAATAGTAGTTATAACCTAATGTAATAGTTAACAAAATAGTTAGAAGTAGAAAAAAACACGTTTGCTGAGTTAAAATTGAAAAATCCCGATTTTCCCAGGAGTATTCCATAATTTTGGCCAGGGCTAGATCTGAGGGTTAGAGTTGGATTTTCAATGATTCGATGATTTCATTGAGTTCAGGAGGAAAAATTAGGTGGGGTTACAGTTGGTTACTTTTTCAGAAAAGCCTGAAAAAACATAATTACAAAAACGTCCCTGAAACACTTAAAGTGGGGCTGTCAAGGGCAATTTTATCTTTTGACAGTGAATTTGGTAATTCTGAGTTTGGAAATTGATTCCTTGGGCAGAAATATATTAGAATAGCCTATGTCAAAATTTCAGAAAAAGTACAGTTGAACTGGGTACGGCGGGGCCGAGCCGGGTCTCTGGGGGCATTTTGGTCATTTTTCAATAGACTCATATAACCCCCAGAAACACTATGGAGGTTTCTAAATGGTATATTTGGAATTGTAGGATCGAATATGAAGCTCGAGCTGTTGGCACGCTTTACAAGGCACACGTTTCAAGGCGGAAAAGGGTTAAGGTAAGGGATTTACTTTACTTGCATGTATTTGATATCTTTGCTTGTGTAGTGATGTATGTGATTGCTTTACTTGATTGTGTAGAGTATATATGAACAAATGAAGCTCTGTTTCTGTTTTGTTGTGGCCATAGTTTTGTTGCATGAAACATTGAGCATGCACAAATGTCATTATAGGGCATATATCTAGTTAAAGCTAACATGTCATACACATAGCATTTATTATGCATGCATTATGGTATCTTCTTCCTACTAAGATTCTCTCCAATCTCACCCTCTCCTACCAACAATTTAGATGGACGAATACAGAAGGTACGCAAAAATCAGAGAAGAGAATTGCACGAGAGAGGGTTGCAGTGATGGAGCAAAGACAGGAAGAAAGTCTTCGTTTCAGTGGGATGGGTTATATAGAGACCTTATGAGCCTTGTGGGTTACTTTAATCGTAAGTATCATGTACGAACCCTTATGGGGATTTTCTGTAATTATGCACATATTATCAGTATATTTATGCTATTCCTATGTTGCCCACCGAATTACATATCGTTTTTCGGAAATACTTTGAAAAAGGTTAAAATGAGATAATGGTGTGACACAAAGTCTTTTGAAATAAAGATTATTACCCACTATCCTAATTTGGTTCTCGAGCATAATTTTCTACCTGAAAGAAAATTTTAAGCAAAATTTTTCATAAATTTCTTTCTTCAAATTTTGGGGCAGTTATACCCGCAGATTTATTTATTTAAAAAAACAAGCGTTATTATACCATAGCCTCCCCTATGTTTCATACATATGGAAACAACTAGTTAGTTGGATACTCAGTTCTGCGTATATAGATATATATATACGCGCGCGCGCGCAAACTACAGATCCAAAAAATTTCGCAAGTTTCTCATTTCTCACACAACACATGTAGATCAGATTTAGAAAAGGTTAAAACATTTTACTGATTTTCTTATTTTAAAAAAAATTGAACTGTTCCAATCCGATCGATCAAAAAGTTGTAAAAATAAGATGTACACCTTAAATACCTAAAAGATGTGCATGAGGTTCGTCATATGTAGATATATATTCAAGGATAAAAAAAATAGCCCTCTTTGTAGTGGAGACTATATATACGGAGCCTAAATTTAAGGGATGAAGTAGGGGCGTATACTTAGATAGCATCATTAATTAGGGTAAACAAAAAAGAAAACCAACATCGTTAATTTCAGTGATTCATAAGCTTCAAGAAAAAAATAGAATCAGAAATTAAACAACCATTTTTTGGTATGGGAATCACAAATATAGCCATGTGAAGCTATATTAAAAATAAGAGGTAAAAAAGAGGAATCATTTTCGCACTTTTGTGATCTCTTACCTCCTAGGAGGCCTTGAATTTGAAAAAAAAAAAAAAAACAAAAATTCAAGGAGCTAGAGGCACAAAAATGGCCTTTACAGGGATAGTTGTTTCTGTTGAGAATATAATTCTGATGAGTTTTACAGTGCTGTCACTATTATTATTATTAAGTGATTCTGTGGAAGCAAAAGCAAGAAGAAGCCCAGTTTCTGGACCAGATATGTTCATTGGTAAAAATTTAGCATTTGATAAACTTCTTCCAGGTGAAAAAATCATCAACGTCTTGAACTTTAAAGCCAAACCCGATGGCGTCACTGATTGCACTCAGGTTTTAATTTGCTTTATCTTACACATCTTGGCAATTAATCCTACTTTTAGTTTGTTGATAACATAAATTTAATTCTGTGATCATAGGATGAGATTTGCAAGCATGTTTATATTTATTAGCATAACAAAGAAACATTAGCATCAAGGCACGTGATATTACATAAATATATAGCTAGCCCAAATAGAATCAGCTACATATATTTCTTTTTTTTATTCTCATATGTATCAACATGCCCATATAATGGGTATTGTACCTCTCTACATTGGCTGACATGAATACAAAGATTTTTTTTTTTCCCATTGTTTTTCCGCCCCTTTTACTTGAGGTCTAATATGGTATCAAAGCCTCTGGCTTTTGTAATTTATGATTGAGTCTTCCATTTTAAGCTCATTTGGAATGACAATTTGAATCTTCAAAAACAACTTTTTAATTGTGATTTATGTTGTACAAGGTAAGCATGTGAAAGAAATCTTGTCACTGGTTGCATGAATATGCTTATGATAATTAAACCGCTCCAACCTCCAAGCAAGCATTGTATCACCCTCAACCTTACTCGAAGGCCTTATTACATGCCCTTGAAAGTTGAAACATCTTTTCTCAATAATCTTATTTTGATTGTGTTGTGTTGGTGTGTGTGTGTGTAGGCATTCATGACAGCATGGAGAACTGTGTGTAACTCGCCACAACAAGCGAGGCTTTATGTTCCACCGGGGAAATACTATGTTTCTTCCATGTTCTTTGCAGGGCCATGCAAGTCACCACAAGCCATCACTATCAGAGTTGACGGCACCATTCTGGCTTCCACAGACCCTTCTGAATATGTCAACGGCGAATGGCTCATCTTCACCGACCTCAAAGGTATCAAACTCATCGGCCCCGGCACTTTTGACGGCCAAGGCAAAGACATGTGGGCCGCCAACATCAATTGCGAAAACGACCCTTCCCCTCAATGCCAAAGACTCCCCAGTGTAAGTTTCCAATTCGGAATCGAATATGTGATTATCCCACTTGCAACACCTCTAATGTGCCTTCCTCTAATACTCTCTAATATAGCGGATTAAGGTTTGAATCTCTGCTAAGAAAACAATCTATGTTTAATACACGACAGTGCCTCTAACAAAAATTGCTTATAATAAGATGGTTACTTGTGACTATAAAAAAATATCAAAATATCACTCATTTTATGCATGATCAAACCAAACAAGAACAAAACATTTAGAAAGTCAGAGCATCAGAGCGAGGCATGTAATTAGAGGCCACAAACGGGTGATTTTCTGTATATGCACCAAGTTGTTGATACTTGAAATTGTTTATTAGTTTACTGATTTTTGTGGTGTGTTTTTTTTTTTTTTTTGGAATGAAGAGTATTCAATTCAACAATGTGACGGATGGACTAATACAAGGCATAAAATCAGTGAATGCAATGGGGTTTCACTTCTTCATCACAAATTCTGCCAATATCAGACTACGAAGGCTTAGGATCATTGCACCAGATGATAGCCCTAATACAGATGGCATTCACCTAAGCCATTCCATCAACATCAGAATCTCCAAATGTCGCATTCAAACTGGAGACGATTGTGTCTCCATGATTCAAGGGGTCGCCAATGTCACCATTAACAGAGTCATGTGTGGCCCTGGCCATGGTTTTAGGTACGTATTACATAACACTACAACTTCTAATCTGAACCTGGTATACAGAGGTTACCTCCAGTCCTTAATATAAGATCTCATTTACAGTGTAATTTGCATTATATGAACAAGATCTTATATTAAGTATTGGAGGTAGTATCAAAAAGAATTGTGACGATGTGATGAATAGTGTTGAATTTGAGAATTTGACTGGTGTGTGTGTGTGTAACAGCATCGGAAGCCTTGGGAAATACGTTGATGAGAATGAAGTGAGGAACATTCGTGTGCTGAATTGCTCAATGGTGGGCACAACTAATGGACTCAGAATCAAAACATGGCCAGGTAGATATCCAGGTGCAGCATCCCAGATACAGTTCAGCGACATTGTTATGAACAACGTTAAAAATCCCATCGTCATTGACCAAGAATATCAGTGTCAACCTGCAAAATGCAACAAGAAGGTATCATATATATTTATATCATCCTTTTTCTCCTCTCTATTTCTTTTCAAATGCATTCATATTTGTATATAGTTGAAGATGAAAAAATATCCATAAACTTTTATTCAAAGTGCATCCAACATTCTATATACTTTTCAAAGGTGCAAAAATACCCATAAACATTCAAAATGGGAGCAAAAATGTCAACTATGTTTAATTTAACTTAAAGTCATTGCTTTTTATAGTGGGGCCCATGATAGTTTTGCATATGCTTATATAATGTTGTTAGATTATATTTAACTGTACTATATTTTTGCTCTAATTTTAAATGTTCATGACTATTTTTACATCCCTGAAAAGTATATAATGTGGGATGTACTTTTAGTAAAAGTTCATACGTATTCTTGAATTTTAAGCCTTATACATATGCTAATGGATGTTGGACGTTGTGCAGCCATCGCTTGTGAGATTAAGTGGGATTGAATTTTCGAACGTGAGAGGAACAACAAGTTCAGAAATTGCAGTGGACTTACGTTGTAGTCGTGACCATCCATGCGACCATGTTCAACTCAACAACATAAACCTCAAGACACTAAAACCAACCGCTCCTACCTCCAGATGTCTCAATGCCAAACCTCTCTATCTCGGCTTCCAATCTCCACCACCCTGCTCATCATAAACCTCAAGACAAGATTTGGTTTGAAATTTTATACATATAATGTAATACTCATCTAGTCCTATTTATAGGGCAGAGGGAGCAAAATATTTTTGGTCATATTATAGGACAAGGAGAGAAATTTTCGATATAATTGTACAATTTTACCCTTTATTAATTATTTTGTTAAATAAGGGTAAATTTGAAAAGTTATTGAATTTCAAGGCAGAGTTAATGAAATTTAAGATTTTTTTTTATCTGTGTACAATAATGATGAAAGTGATTTATTTTTTATATGATCAAGGATTTCCCACTCAAGCTTGCCTTAACAGGCCTGGTTTGTTAAGGTACAAACTGGCCTGAGCCTGGCATGTGACCTATTGAAGGCCAATTTTTAGGCATGGGTCTGACCTGTTCATAGGCCTGACTTGACCTAAAGCTTGTTAAGGAGACCTGAATTTTTAAAATTTTTTAAGCAAACCAACAGGCCTACAGGCCACACTGCAAAACAGGCCAACAGGCCACAGGCAAAAAACATGCCTCCTTAACAGGCCTCCTTAAACATACCGAAAACAGGCTAAAACTTATAGGCTCAGGCGAAATTATCCTTTAACCCTTATTTGATTTTTTTTAAAAAAATATTTTTACAGGCTCAGACCGGTCTGATAGGCGTGTCAATAGGCCTTGGCCTGTCCTATTAAGCAAAACAGGCTTTTTTTTTTGCCTTGACCTGGCCTTTTAGCCTGACAGACTAGGCTACAGGCCCTTGATAGGCTATCTGACCTGTTTCCATTCCTACTTTCCTAATAAATATGCTTCTCAAAATTCAAACTTTTGCTTCTCTCTTTCTTTAGCGGGAGAGTCCCTTGATAAGAGGGGTATACAATTGATGTTTGGATCGAATCTTTGGATGAAGTCAAACTGGCAAGAAAAGGAAGACTCTTTTTGTTATAGTAGTCCAATAGTTCATAGGCCAAGTCAAATATTTGGCCCAATCCAACAATATAAACTGGGATTGTAGCTGGAATTGTAACGTTACTTGCTCCAGAGGATAAATGACAAGCTACTTTCGTTTCTCTGGCTTTTGTTTTTTTGTCAGAAGAACGCAGGAAGGAAAGTTTTTGGCATTGTTAGAAGTTAGAACCAACTTTATGAGTTGGCAGCATTTTTAGGATCAGTATTTTGCAATTAATTCCGAGTTTCTTAAACAGTAGGAGACATTAGCCTTCAATATAAGGATCAGTATTTTGCAATTAATTCCGAGTTTCTTAAACAGTAGGAGACATTAGCCTTCAATATATGATTAAAAAAATTATTTTCAATTAAAATCAGATCAAATACCATTTTTCAAGCTTTATCTACGAGAATGAAATGAAATAAAATAAAATAAACAATTGATATAGTGATATACTTTTTGTTTTTGGGAAATTTCCTCGATAACTCACCACTCCTCACGATGTGTTAAGGAATATGCTTAATGTCATTTCAGTGCGATTGATATCCTCTAAGCATTTATTATTCAGGGTTAATATAACTTTTGGTTCTTGAAGTTTGATCTAATTTTGATTTTGGTCTCTTAAGTTTAAAATCAGTGATTTTGATCTCTGAAGTTTGACCCTTAATCCCTCAAGTTTGAGAAGAACTTGGTGGAAAACCGAATCGAACCGGAAAAAAAACAAGTCCTTCTTAAATTTGAGGGATCAAAACCAAAACTTTTAAATTTGAGGGATTAAGGGTCAAACTTCAGGAACCAAAATCACCGATTTTAAATTTAAGGGATTAAAACTAAAATTAGATCAAATTTCAGGGACTAAAAATTATATTACTCCTATTATTTAATCAAGTTTTTTGAGTGCATATATATACATATATATATATATATATATGCATATTTGAATATCCCAATCAAATTTTTGGTTACTTACTTCAATTAATTTGTATGGAATTTTTTTATAAAAAACAAAATAATATTTTTATAACCATAAAAAGACAAAATGATTTTAAAACAAACAAAGTTTATAAATATTATTTCTGCGTCTTTTTTTTTTTTGCCATTATTTCTGCGTCTGTATTTTATAAGTTGTATGGAATTAAATGTGATTACTATGTGAAGATAAAAAAAAAAAAGCATGTGATTAGTATGTTCTGGCAAAGAAAAAAAAGAGTAATTTTTTTGCCCAAAAAAAACTCTGGGCATTTTTTTAAAACCCTTCTTCACCGAGCAACCATTGTAGTACTAGCCCCATTTTCCCTCTGATCCTTGCATTCTTGACAATGGCGTTCTTTCATGCGCGACGCGCCTTAGCTTCTTCGCTCCGTCGAGCTCTTTCTTCTTCTTCTTCGGCTTCGTCTTCTTTTTCTTCCCTGGCTTCTTCCCGCCCTCGCATCGCATTTGCCGTCCTCCCCAAACAAACCCCGCTGCTTCTACATTCCCTGAAATTCCCGATTCGTTTCCAAACTTCGGTGTCGGAATCTGAAGAATCGCCCCCCGACGACAAGTCCGCGGGCTCTGTGGACACTAAGGACTCTAGCAAGAAGAAGAGTTCGGCGCTCAAGGATACCATTCTTCTCGATGGTTGCGACTTGAAGCACTGGCTTATTATCATGGATTTTACGAAACCCCCGAAACCCTCGGATGAGGAAATGGTGAACACTTATGTCAAAACCCTCGCCCAAGTTGTTGGAAGGTGCGATTGCGATGTCCATTTCTTTACTTTTTATAACTCGATTTCTATTGCCTTCTCTTTTTCCTTATTAGAATTGTTTGGTTGTAGTGAGGAGGAAGCCAAAAAGAAAATATACTCTGTTGCTACTGAGACGTATACAGGTTTTGGTGCCGAGATTTCCGAAGAGCTTTCTACAAAAGTTAAAGGTACAGCTCGCTTAGATATATTATTTTGTCTGAAGTTTTTGGTTGCTTTGCGAAATCATCCTATTTGAGTTGTTGTGGTGCGTTGATGTTCTACTGTGTTGGGAATGCTAATCTGCTGATTTGATAAATTTTGATGGCGTTACCGTATAGTTGTTTGCAATCTCATCATTGGAAGAATTATTAGTTTGAGGTCAGAGCCTCAGTTATCAGTCACTCTGATGACCTTTGATCTCTATATGAGGATTGCAAGCATTATTGTAAGCATTTTGAAAGTTTTCTGCCTTGACAGGGTTACCTGGTGTTCTTTGGGTATTGCCGGATTCATATATGGATGTTCGCAACAAAGATTATGGAGGTGTGTGGTTTACTTTATCATAGTTTTTTAGTCCCTTTTCTTTTGTTAGATTTGGTTGTCATGGACAATTTTGTGTGGATTTCAGGTGATTTATTTGTTGATGGGAAAGTAATCCCTAGGCCACAGTTTAGGTTTAAGAAGTCTGAAAACAAACAAGAAGATGAAGGTGAGAATGATAGGCAGAAGGGAAGACCCCCACGAAATAGATCACGAGATGAAGGGAACATGGCTACTTTAAGGCACAGCAACAGAAACCAGGGTCGGAGGCCATGAATAGCTATGTCTCAGCTTCAAGTAGTGGAAAGATGGAATAGAAATTTTAACCATCTACACATTAAAACCAACTTTTCTGATGGAACAAATTAGGACCTTTGATCTTATTTTGCTTATGATCTTCATTGGTGCATTGACTAGATCTGCACTTGAACTGCGTTTAATGAGGATATTAACTAGTTTTATCACTAACTATGCGTACCTGTTGAATTGTGTGCAAAAAATCATTGTGTTCGGTTCTTTACTAGTTATGTTTTTGGCATGCTATTTAGATCACTCTCTGTTAGATAGTCTTGGAACGATCATGTGCATATTAGGCTCTTGTTTTTGCATCTAAATTTGATCCTACTTTCTCATGTGAACTTTTCTGCAACATGCCCTGTGTCCTCTGTTAGTACCTTGAATATCCTATATACTACTACCCATCCTTGCAGATTTCCTATACTTCTGGATTTGAAACTGCTACTCTCAATCCATTGTTCAACTGCACTTATCTTGATTATTGTTCCAAGCCTTCTATACCCCATCAATAATAATGCTCGAGCTTGATGAAATTTTGATGCATAATGCGTATCTCTATCTCCAATATGTGCATAAAACCTGGTAACCTGCTAGACTAGGCTTGACCCAAGAAAACCTGGTTTGAAAAATGGAAATCTGTAGACAAAGATAATCACCTATTAGTTGGCTCTAGATACCACAATCACTCTTACAGAGTGATTCAGGATCTAGATTGCAGAGACTTGTACATCAGTTGGACATTAGTTGGCTCTTAGCTCTAGAGGTTATTTGTGCTTGGTTTAAATCCATTGCCCCCATATACATTTCTCACACTTTGGAAGACACAAGTGGGGCGGGGCCATGAAGTGGCCACGTTTCATAATCTAAAACATATTTAATAATATTGAATCTTGATCGTTCATTCCCCATCCTTTCAGGCCACCATTTTGACTGTGTTGAAAGGCGGTGATGATACTTTGAATGGAGGAAGGGAAATGATATTGTCGGCGGGAATGGCAGGGATTAAACTATTGAATCTTTTTTGTTTTGATATCAAACTATTGAATCTTTTGCGCTTAGATCGGGTTCATGAGACTGTAGCAAGTAACAACAATATCAAAGCTTCCCCGGATCCGACTACGGTCCTCTTCCTTCTCATCTATTTATGGTTTTTTTCTCAATCTGGATCGTTGGATTAAGATCTCAACGGTCCAGATTTTTTTAATATAAAAATAAAAATAAAAATATTATTATATTTTTATAATATGTTAAATCTAGATCGTTGAGATATTAATTCAACGGTCCAGATTGAGAAGAGGACCGTAAGTGGATGGGATGGAAGAGAACCGTAGCCGGATCCAGCTTCCCCTGCCGAGGGTTACCTATCAAAGCACCCAGGTCCTTTTTAGATTTGAAGGATTAATAGTTATAAACGGAGTAAAATTGAGGGATCTAAATTAAATTACTGATTTTAAATTTGAGGAATCAAAATCAAGATAGGGGTCAAATCTTGGAGATCAAAAGTTATATTAACTCTAAGATATTTTAATGGTGTTTGTGTCACATCGGATGAGTTAATGCTGTTAAAGGTACCACTAAGTCCTTTTCAAACTTGTGGGACTAACAGTGATAAACTGAGTAAACTTGAGGGACTAAAACCACTAATTTTAAACTTAAAAGACCAAAATCAAAATTGATTTAAACTTCATGTACCAAAAGTTATATTTACTCGAATAAAAAAAACAATGATAATCCTTCTTCAATAATACTACCTCCGATCCTAATTATAAGACAAAGTTGATTTTTTTTAAGAAATTAAAAAAGTTAAATAAGTTATTGAATCATATCAAATGTTATGTATTCTTAGATATTATATTAATTTATTAATCAAACTAATTAGTTTGAAAGAAAATATAAAAATATAAATACTCTAAAGTAATTTAATTAGTTTCTTTATTTTCTTTTAAAAAAATCAATTTTATTTTATAATTAGGAGGGAAAGTATTAAAGGATCGGAGGTAGTAATTACTAAGGAGATCAACGGTGGGCAGGATCCCCGGACCTATTATCGACCGGCATTTGCTTCCCAAATAATTTCATCAAGAAGCATCTCTGAAATCGACTTTCATTGCATCTGTGTTGTTTATCTCTCTCCGTTCGGAGTAAGACTTGTGAATCTCACTCTGTTTGGATCCTCCATCGTTGTGGATCCTTTGGTTTTCCAATTCTGATCTGCTTTTGCCTTTTTTTACATCTTCCACCTAAAATTCAGGGATGAATTCGAATTATGGCAAACCCAATAATCAAACGAGTGCTCCGTCTGGCTCACTGAAGAACTTTAAGTTCGACTTTGATCTAGGGATCGGATCCAATCAACCAAAATCTCTGAACGATCAGAAAAACCCAAAATCGTCCCATCCATATTCTTCTTCCTCATCTTCATATTCATCTGCGCAACCCAGACCCTCGTGGCAACCCAACAAGCCATCATGGACTCACCAGCCTGCACCGAATCTATCGAACCAGTCTGGATTTCCGGGTGGACCCACTTCAATGGTGGGAGATATCTTTGGCAAGAGTTGGGGGTCTACACAATCGTCGGGTTCTAGTTCGACCATTGGAGTTGTTAATAAAAACCCTAATCTCTTCGGAGATTTGGTGAGCTCTGCAATAGGACAGAGTTCTAAGAGTAGCAGTAATACTCCTATAAATTCGATTCCTGTTTCTAAGGCGTCAAGTACTACATCGAACAAGAGCTCCTTTTCGATGGAAAATATGGCGGATGCTTTGCCTAAAACTAGTAACACGACGACGAGTAGTGGAAGTTGGGGATCTTCCGGGCACAATAATACTAGTATGGGCGCTAATAAAACCCCAAATCTTGGTGGTCCTTCAATGCGAAGTATGAATAGCGGTAGTTCAGCTGGAAGTGGAATGAATGTTAATAGAGATCCATTCAGCTCTTTGGCTGGATTTGGATCAAAACCATCTGGTAGTCTTAATTCAGCTGGAATGGCCACAAGAAATAATAAAGTAGAGGATGATGGTTTTGGGGATTTCCAGAAAGCTTTCAAACCAGCCTCCACAACATTCCCATCAAGCACTTCTACCGCAGATAATACTAGTTTTACAGGATTTACCAATGTGAATCAGAACCCTATGCAGTCATCTGCTGGTGGTGACCCTATAGACATGTTGTTCTCATCTTCATCAGCTTCTGCTGGAAGTGCTACGGTGACTTCCGAAGGATTTGGAGGAAAATCATCTTCTGACATTGATGATTGGGGTTTGGATTCTGAATTTGGTGGAGGAGGACATGACGATGGTGTTACAACCACGGAGCTTGAAGGGCTTCCACCTCCTCCTTCTGGGCTATCGGGTTCTACGGCAAAAGGTAAAGGGATGGACAATTACAAGCAAGGTCAATTTGCAGATGCTATTAAGTGGCTCTCTTGGGCTGCCATCCTTCTTGAGAAAACAGAGGATAATGCTGGTATGACAGAGGTGTTGTCATGCAGAGCCTCAAGTTACAAAGAAGTTGGAGAGTATAAAAAAGCAGTGGCCGATTGTACAAAGGTATACTTCAATATCTTAACATTTGAATGTGAAACAGTTTTTTTGTTTAAATTCAAACCGTAGATAATGAGGTTATCTAGTGTATATTAGAGATTGAACATTATAGTCATAATTGTTAAGATTGCATTAGTTGCTGGACAAATTAAAGTAGATGCTTCTATCTTGGGGCAAACTACTACAGTTTATTAAGCTAGTAGTTAGTTATATTGCTAATGGGAAAAAAAGGACATGCTTTAATTGAATGTACTTGTAAACTTGTTTATCGAAGCTCTTGGTAGCATGAGTGTTTGGTTCTTGAATTTAAGAGAAACGGTTAATGCATAAATTCTATTACTCCCTCTGGTCTTTAATATAAGATATATTTAGAAAATTGATTTTGATTCTAAATATAAGAAATAATTTTCATATTTGTCAATTTTTTTTTAATTTACCTCTATGTTCCTTCAACAATAATCAAAGAGGAGAGAGAATGAAGGAATTAAAGATGATGACTATGGTGTTTTAGGAAATACATGTTATATTAACTAATTTAACTAACTTTCTTAATCTAATCAAATTAAGTAACTGTATCTTATATTAAAGACATGAGGGGGTATATTGTTTGTGTCTATTTGAGATGGATGGTTTGAATCACGTAATGATCCTTGTCATATGTATTTGGAGGGCGAGTTGTTTGATTTGCTTTATGTTGTACAGGTGCTAGAAAACGACGACACAAATGTATCTATATTGGTGCAACGTGCTCTCTTGTATGAGAGCATGGAAAAGTACAAGCTTGGTGCAGAAGACCTGAGGACTGTTCTAAAGATTGATCCTGGTAATAGGGTTGCGAGAAGTACCATTCATCGGCTGACAAAGCTGGCTGATTAGAATCATTTTGTTTTAGGCTGCTCTATTTTTTTTTTTTTTTTTATTTTCTATATACATATATAGTCACATCCTTTCAACCCTCAGCCATGATTTTTAGGGGTGATGGTAAAGTTAATCTCTCAGTGAATGGATTGTTTTTATGGTTGTCTCCCATCATATTATTTGTGTGTGTGGAATCTCATTTAACTTGAATTTAATACTTATAAAACTTTTCCTACATATGTAATGACATATTCTTTTCCCCTTCCTGCTCTTTGATGTGTTTTCATTGTCTTTTTTAAGCTTCACCTTGACTTGCTTCTCAGTTCTGGCATACTTCTCTGTATGTTCCTTTCAATCGTGGCTATGTAGTTATTTTATGGCTCGTTTGGTACAGTGGAATTGATTTTGATGGAAATGGAAATGGATATGGATATGGAAATGGAAATGGATATGAAAATGGAAACGAGGTTTAAAAGTATGTTTGGTATGTTATGGAAATGAAACCTAATTTTTATATAAAAAGATCAAAATGTCCTTCTAATTAAAAAAAAAAAAAAATCTTCCCACAATAGCCGCGTTTTCGGAGTGGACGAGCTTCCAACTAGAGTGGAGATTTGGCCACGAAGATGGAGAGGACAAGCTTCCCTTCCGGTCACAGTCGAGCTTTGGCCATGAAGAAGGAGAGACGAGCCATGAGATCTATGAGCGAAAATTTCAGATCATACCAGATAGTTGAAAGAAGAGCCAGATTTGACGAGTAGGAGGCCGCTGTCATGGGTTGCTGGAGGTCGCCATCTCAGGTTGCCGGAGGTCATTGCCGCTTTTGTGAGTGATTACCGACGATGGGGTATATGCTGAGGTGGAGGTTGAAACTCGAAAATAGAGAGGAGGGTAGAAGATGGAAATGGGGTAATGGAATTACAAATCTTAACCTTATAGATGGAATTCATTTTGGTGGATTTGGCTTATGTGGCTTCCACATGGAAATGAATTTGAAACCCAATTCCATCATACCAAACAAACCTCCTCATGGAATTGAGATCCAATTCCATTTCCATATCCCTCAATTCCATCATACCAAACGGACCCAATGTAATTTGTGATTCCTAGGCTCAAGTCGATTATACGTTTCTTTGGCATGCATCTCCGAATGTTTATTCCATATGCAAGGTATTTTTCAAATAGGGTGGAATAGGATTTACTTGTAATTTGTGTGTCAAACGTGTTCTACAAATGTGCCCTGGGTATTTTATTCTCCTTATTTTATTTATATGCTTTTTGATTAGAAGTTCCAACAGTTGCAGGATATCAAACATATGTTATGTTATACTGATGATAAGATATGCCAGGCTATACTTGAAATGATGCCTAAATTGACATCATCAAGGCATTCTCTTGGTTTCCTCACGAGAGAAGTTTATATAACCGTTATTCTTTCTCTTGGCATTAAGCAATAAATTATATTAAAAAAATAAATTAAAATTCATATTTATATCATTATACGGCCATTTCCTGGCTTGTCAACATTCTGGGCCTCTTCAATATGAGGCCTAACAGCTTTCTACTCCTCCAAAACCTTACGTGGGTTGGCAGAAATCCTATAGTGCATTCAACCCATTGCGATTTTGCCTGAAGCCCAAAATCAAAGGGGCTTCCTCATATGCTTAGGGCCTTCTTAGAAATCTAGGCATTTTTGTCAATGGCCTGAAAAGTTTCTTGTAACTTGGGGTCCACAGATCCCTTTTTCTTTATCCCACTTGCAACCTCGGCCCGTTTAATTAAAAAAAAGAATTACACGTTTTAATATCTATTTATTTTGGTCGTTGAGTTGGACTTTGTATTGTACTTGAAAGCATTGAGTTGGATTTTTTATTAAACTTAAAAGCAACTTGGGTATATTCTGTAGAGCTGGGAATCAGGGCCGGCCCGGCCCTATAGGGCCGGCCCTTGACGGGCCAGGGCCTAACAGGGCCGGCCCTAAAGGGCTCGGGGTCAAGAAAATTGCAGTTTTTCAAAGCCCGGCCCGAGAGCATCAGGGCCAGGGCTGGCCCGCAGGGCCGGAAAATCCTTTTCACAATATTTAACTATTTTTCCTGCGTATTTTCCTCAAAGAAATATAATTAATAAATAACAACGATTAAAGTTCTAATTTAATACATAAATATTGTCAACATTAAGGTTTAAATAACATATCTCTTGCAAAAAATAAACACAGTTACTAATGTATAATCAAAGGTAAAATCATGTCCATAAATAACTCACACAAAGGCTAAAGTATAAGAAGACAAGAAGCTAAATACTCTAACATCTAAACAACATTAGTATGACGACTATCATTTTCACCTTCTTCGCCACTATCATCAATTTCAAGGACATTTGATTGTGTTTCACTTTGAACAGTAGGTTCAAGTAGTCAAATAATCACAACCTCCATCAAAAATCATACTCTATCAAGCATAATAGTATATAATATGATTTTAGTCTAAATAGGCAGACAATATACTAAAAAATCATACTCAAAAATTACAATATGATTCAATTAGACAAAACAATATACTCAAAAATCATACTCTATACAATATGAGGACAGAATGACATATAGATTCAATAAGGTAATTCAAAAATGTAACATAGTTCCTTTCCAAGTAAAAAAAATAAAAAATAAACGGGCCTAAAGGGCCGGCCCGAGGCCCTCCAGGGCCGGCCCTTTTAAGCCCGAGGCCCTACAGGGCCGGCCCTTTTAGGCCCGACTTCTTTTTGAGGCTCCAATTTACAAGCCCGGCCCTTGAAGGGCCAGGGCCTAAAAGGGCCGGCCCGACGGGCTCGGCCCGTTTTCCCGGCTCTAATATTCTGAACAATATGTGTGTATTTACCAAGGTAATGCGGTACTTCCACATGGTCAACAATTAAGAAAGCGTTGCAAGTATCCTACAGAGAACTACATTTCGTATGAATATATTTTTGCATCCTATTTATACTATTTATACTCTATAGATTTTGCCCTTAAACCTACTTCATAAAATGAGGCTGTGAAAGACGAAAAATGGGTTAAGGCAATGAAATTAGAAATAGATGCATTATAATGTAACAAAATTTGGGACATTGTGCCTCTACCTAGTGGTAAGAGAGCAATTGGTTATAAATGGATGTATAAAATTAAGTATAATTTTGACGGTTCAATTGACAAATATAAGGCTAAACTTGTAACTAAAGGCTACACTCAATAAGAAGGGATGGATTGTTGGTAATTAAAATGATGAATGTTAGAATTTTGCTTAAGATGACCGCTGTTTATGGTTGGAATCTTTAACAGATGGATGTGCATAACGCTTTTTTGTAGGCCGACTTAAATGAGGAGGTTTACATGTCTACACCATAGGGTTTTGAAAATAAAGGAGTTGGTATAGTTTGTAAACTTAAGAAGTCCTTATATAGACTCAAACAAGCTTCTAGACAGTAGAATCACAAGCTATCTATGGCTTTGGTAAAAGGTGGTTTTTGTCAAAGTAAATACGATTACTCTTTATTTATTGAAAGATTTGATGATGCATTGGCTTTGATCCTTGTCTATGTAGATGACTTGCTCATTATAGGTAATTCAAAGAGTAAAATCTATAAAGTGAAAGAATTTCTTCACAGTCAATTCAAAATTAAAGATTTTGGTGAGATGAAGTATTTCTTAGGGATAGAAGTAGCTAGATCCCATAAAGGAATAATTCTCTCATAGCACAAGTATATTTTGGACCTTCTTTCTGATGCTAGGATGAGTTGATGTAAACCCTTGTTGCTGCCAATGAAGCCAAGTTTGAGGCTTTTGGCATATGAAGAAGGGAGAGATCGAAAGGAGGACTTGTTAAAGAACCCAGAGCATTACAGAAGACTGGTAGGTAGATTAATTTACCTAACAATTACACGTCCTGACATTGCATGCATTCCCCGTGCAGGTTGTTAGTCAATTTATGCAAATGCCTACAAAACCACACATGGCAGCCGTATGGGACATTGTAAGATACCTGAAGCAGAGTGTGGGAGTTGGGATATTGCTGAGTTCAGACAAAAGTTTGACCCTATCATGCTTCTGTGATGCGGATTGGGCTACTTGTGGTTTAACCAGGCGATCGGTTATAGGATATCTCCTCAAGCTTGGAGATTCACTTGTCAAGTGGAAGTCCAAGAAGCAAGAGACTATGTTGCGTTCTTCAGCCGAGGTAGAATACAAGGCCTTGGGTTCTGGAGTCTCTAAAGTGGTGTGGGTGACCAGATTGCTTAAGGACTTGGAGATTGCTTGTTAAGGTCCAGTAAGCTTTTATTGTGATAGCAAGGCAGCAATCTACATTGCTACAAACCTTGTGTTTCATGAGCGTATGAAATACATTAAAATAGATTGTCATTTCGTACGCGAAGAAAAGTTACAAATAGGTCTAATCAATTTGGAACATGTATGGTAACAAAACCAAGAAGCTTATATTCCAACCAAGGCATTGGGGAAAAGAAGCACACAACAGATTGCTTTGCAAATTAGGGACAATAAATGTTTTTCCTGCCCCAAATTTGAGGGGAAGTGTGGAAAGTATATAGTGGTTAATTAGTATATTAGATATTATTAATGAGATTAGTTTGTATTATTAGGGATCTGTTTAAATGTTAAGGTACGGTTTACACTTATGAGCCTTAATAGTCTTTAAAGCCCAATGTGTGTGTTAGTATAAATATAGGGCCTGTGAATTAGATATGTATGGATACTACCCATATTATTCAATAAAGTGGAATATACTTTTCTGGGCCAGTCTGGTTGTCTTCAGATGTCATGTATTCTATTCCATATATTGCCAAATAGGGGTGAGTGGGGTGTGTGGATGGGTTGGGGTTGGGGTTGGGAGGGGTTTTAAATTGTCTAGATTAAAAAACTAAATAATTATTTTTTTATGGGTTTGAGCATGCTCGAACTTCTATCCCAGCTTCACACGATTTAAGGGGGTTTTTTATGATTGTATTTTTGTTTTCAAATTGGTTTGTATCTCATATATGGGTTTGATTAATTGGTTAAAGATGTTTTGATTTTTGGATGTGACTTCAATTTCTAGGTAGAGCTAAATTTCTGAACAATTTTTGGAAGTGGGATGACGAAGAAGAAAATGAATGTGAGAGGAAGAGGACGATTTTTTCATCATTCATCTCACCATATGTGGTCGAATTTTTCAAATACACCTCGCCAGCTCCCCATTTGGTCAAACGTTTTAAACACTCTTATAACTTAACCCCTAAGTTAATTTGATTTAAAAAAAAAACAAAAAAATCACTTTTTTTCGTCTTTGAAGTTTTAACTTATTTATAATTTAACCCCTAAATTTTACCCGGTACAACTCAGCCCCTCAATTTTTTATCATTTATAATCCCGTACTTATCGTCCGACTCATCATAAGTCAGCATTGATGATCAATGTGGCCAAATTGAGCTTAAAATGACAGCTTCGTTATAAACACCTTATTTTGTCCGGGCCTCACTTAAAAGTTAAAAAAACTGATAAAAAACAAAAATAAAAGAAATTCCTCTCAATGATGATGATTGGTGTCTAAATTGGTAATCATCATTAAAGAGAAAATTAAAAAATAAATAAAAAAACGAAAATAAAAAAAATCCTCCCATTGATAATGATCGGTGTTCAAATTGGCAATTATCAATAAAAGAAAAAAAAAATAATAAAAATGAAAATTTAAAAAAAAAATTATCTCATTGATGATGATTAGTGTCCAAATTAGTGTTATCATTCATTAAAGGAAAATAAAAAAAATATCTCCTATTCATAAGTTTAAATTAGGAAGTTGCTTGCAGGGAAAATATAAGAAAATAAAAAAAATACAAAATAAAAAAATCCCTCATTTATGTTGATAAGTTTAAATCAGGAAATTACTTGTGGGAAAAATTAAAAAAATTAAAAACAAAAATAAAAAAAATCTTTCATCGATTGTGATTAGGTCAAGTTAAGAAGTTTTATTGATAGAAAATACAAAAAAATAATAAAAAATGAAAATTGTAAAAAAATCTCTATTGATGGTGATTAGGTCAAGTTAGGTAGTTTTTAACATAAAATACAAAAAAAAAAATTCAAAAAAGAATGAGCATTTATGGAGAAAACCCTACCTTGAGACTATAAACAAGAGTACAAGGGTTAAAACAAGATACACAAGAGCTCCAGTGGAAAAAAGGCTAGTGAGAAACGGTAGAGAGAATATATTACACTTTTTACTTCTCTTGCTCTGATGATCAAATGACGGGTCTTTATGAACACATAATTATCACATTGCCCAAGCAATACCATCACCCACAGAAATAATGTAGAGATTTTGTCAAAATCTTTCGTTTTTTTAATACATAAGGCCAAGTCAAGCTTGGTAATTGTCTAACTTAGGACATTACATCTCAAAAGTTACATGAGATCAGCCCTCGTAAACTCACTGCAGCCGGGGTGTCTCAGTGGTAATATCATCATATCTCCAACTATATACTGCGCATCTCGTGCTAAGTAGTCGGCACATCGAATCGCCTCTCGTGATACATGATGCAATTCAATATCCCAGTCGGAGCAAAGCATAACACGAACTTCTCCAATCTCCACATGAAGAGGATGAG
This sequence comes from Inga laurina, assembly GCA_963855925.1. Taxonomy (NCBI): domain Eukaryota; kingdom Viridiplantae; phylum Streptophyta; class Magnoliopsida; order Fabales; family Fabaceae; genus Inga; species Inga laurina. The sequence goes on from OY979702.1 coordinate 11,390,813, forward strand.
GCTCTCCATCGTCCTGCATCACTAACTAATAGGCTTCCAAAGAGTCTGTGTAGGCCCAAACCTTTTGAAAATTGAGCTGCTTACATAGATTTAACCCAGTCACGATTCCCATTAATTCTGTACCTGTCGAGGGAAGAGCTCCCAATTTTCATTGAAAACCAACAACCTAATCGCCCTTCGAATCATGAACTAATCTTCTACATGCAGCCAGTCCTAGTGATCGAACAGAACCGTTAGTATCCAGACGAACATACCCATCCTGTGGTAGATGCCATCAAGGATCCCTGTCTCCGTCCATCAGGAGGCGCTGGTTGCTGAAGTTAGCCATCACACTGCTATCCAATAGGTGAAATACCCCTTGGTGGACAACGTCTTGTGCTTGCATACGAGCTCCTTCCATAACCCCCTTACACCTATTCTTCCATAATAGCCAGCAAATAATACTAAAAACTTTTGACCAAGGCCATCTCCAGAATCATGCAAAGCTCATACTCCAGGATAGATTCATGTTTATCCAACCCTGCAAATCAGGTTGAAAATTACTAAAACGAAAGTTAAGATGCACAAAATATAACCACACATTTCTCGCAATCTCATAATCTCAAAGGATATGTAGAGTATTTTCCATTCGTTGACATTAAAAAGGACACTCCTCACTTTGTGACAATCCTCTATGAGCTCGAGGTAGTTGGTAGGAAGCCTTTCATGAATCATTTGCCACAAGAAAAACTTTACCTTTTCCGGAACCGGGAGCTTCCACACCTTCTGCCATTGGATGTTAACTTTCTATTCATGTTGCGTGGAAACAAATTTGTAGGCAAATCGAACACTAAAATTCCCATCCGAAGACATCCTCCTATAAAAGGTATCAACATAATTCCCACATGGTGGGTTAATTTGAGCAATAATATTTATTACCCACTGTGAGAGAAATTGCCTCCATTTTTGCAAGTCCCAAGTACCATCGGCTAACATAAAATCCCTAACTCTAGCGCCTGGATTAAGAATATGAAGATTCTGATCAACCAGTTGTATGAGGGGCACCTCGATTGGGGACCATAGATCCCACCAAACATTGGTAGATTTGCCATCATTTAGTTTCCTTCCTACATCTCTATAGAATCTATCCCAAACAAATGAAATACTACACCATACACTAGAGGAGTTTAATTTGCCATACACAATAAGGTATATCTCATCACCACAGCCATACTTCCCTTTAAGACATTTAACCTAGAGCGCATCATTTCTAGTTAACAAACCCCAGCACAGTTCATGATGAAAGCCACATTTTGATTTCTCAGGTCTTTAATTCCCAGACCCCTATTTTATTTTCCTTGTTTAACTTGGTCCCAGGAAATTAGATGCATCTTCCTACCAGCTTGACCTTGATTTCAAAGAAAGGATCGACTCACCTTTTCCAACTCATGTAAGACACCTTTAGGAAGCAAGGAAGTTTGCATTTGATAAGTAGGCAAAGCCGAAAGAACTAATTTAATCAGAACTGTTCACCCTGCCATAGTGAGAAACCTACTCTACCAACCTGCCAACCTTTTGCGGGCTTTCTGGATAATTAGGAAATAGGTAAGCCTAGTAACCCGACCATGAAGAAGGGGAACTCCAAGATATTTCCCCAAATTCCCCATAATCCCAATCCCCAGTTCATCACTTAGTTTCAATGCCCTATTAAAATTTACATTCCGAGAGAAAGATGTTTTAGACTTAGCCAAGTTAACTCGATGTCCAGAAACCGCACAAAAATCTCTCATAACTTCTTTCATCACTGTGATTTGGCTTGTAGAGGCCTCTCTAAATAGAAGCAGGTCATTAGCATAAAAAAGTTGGGAGATGATGGGGGAATTTCGATTAAATTTCAACCCCTTCCAATTCCTTGCTTGAATTTCTCTATTTATTCGATGCCCCAACCGCTCCATGCAATGGACAAATAAATAAGGACTTAAAGGGTCTCCTTGTTAAAGGTCACGGGTAGGCGAGAAAGAGGCAACCCCATTCCAGAGGACTTTCATAGATATGGATAAGGTACATGCCATTATGATTGCCAATATATTATCCCGTATCCCTAGCCTAAACAGAGTATCTTTAAAAAATCCCCAATCAAGCCGGTCATAAGTTTTCTCCATGTCAACCTTAACTACCACATGACCTTTCTTCCTTCTCTTCTTCCGCATTGTTTGAATTGCCTCTTAAGCAATGATGATATTATCACAGCTTTGTCTTCCCTCTATAAAACTACATTGTTGAGGATTTATCCACTAAGACAATGCTGTTTTTAATCTACTGGCTATAATCTTGGTAATGATCTTGAAAATGACATTGCAGAGAGAAATTGGCCAAAAATCTTTAACTGTCTGGGGGTTGTCAATCTTCGGAATGAGTACTACATTAGTCTGATTAATGTCCTTCACCTTGGTAGGATGCTGCCAAACCTCCCTGATATAATCACACACCGTAGTACCAATCCCTTCCTATTGAGTGTGAAAGAAATGCACATGAAGACCATATGGGCTTGGGGCTTTAAAAGCGCCAATCAAGAACGCAACATTCTTAATCTAAGTGTCAGTTACCTCCTTATAAATTAGAAAATCACCCTGTCATGACAAAGGAGGAAAATCCGCAGGCCAATCCGAGGGGCTTGGAATATAAATCACTGAAGAACTTTCCCACCATGGTCCTCAATACTGCCTGGTCAGTAGTCCAATTCCTGTATTCATCTTGAAGTGCTTGAATATGTTGGGCTTTTCTTTTAATTACTGTGGACGCATGAAAGAACCTAGTATTTCTATCCCCCCAAGCAAGCTATCCGCATCTAGATTTCTAGTACTAGATTAATTCTTCTTGCATGCACAGTTTACTATACTCTTGCCAAAGTTTCTTTTCTAGCTTAAACAGGCCAGTAGATGTATTGGTCCTTCGAGGTTGATCTATTCCTTCTAGCCTATTAATAATATTATGTTTTTTTCCTAGGAATACTACCAACATATTCTGAATTCCAAACCATAACTTCTTTCTCAAAATTACCTACCCCACTACACCAATCCATATTTTCCTAGGACTTATTGACTATGGTTGGAAAACTATCTTCAAGTGCCTATGCAGCTTGGTATTTGAACGGGTGCTAGTCCCTACTGTTAGTTTGTTGCGATTCATTAGAGACAACCAAGAGTCTATGATCAGATTTGAAACGAAGACAGTGAAAAACGCTACTATTTAGATGTTGCAACTCCCACATGAGATTTCCAAACACCCAATCTAGTCTCTCTTTTACTCCTTGCTTTTTCCAAGTAAATCTTTCCCCAACATATGAAATTTCAAGCAATTGAGTTCTCCTAATACACTTCGAGATTGTTCCATAGCTCTTATGGAAGGTTCGGAACCCCTTACTTTATTAGCTGGTTCAAGGAAGGAATAAATGTCACACCCTTATCTTAATTTCACCTTTACCAGAGTATTCGAGAAAAATGATATACGGTTCGGTGAACAACACAGGAATAACATAAATATACTGATAATATATGTGCATGATTACATAAATTTCCCCTAGGGGTTTGTACGCAATAATTACCATCAATGTAGCCGCACAGGGGCTACCAGGGCGTCTAAACCTGTCTGAGTGAAATAGAGACATCTTCCCGTCTTCGTTCCACCACCACAATCCCCTCGTACGGTTTTTTTCTTTGTTCTCAGCTTATCTTCTATCTCCTCCTGTCTAAATTGTTGGTAGGGGAGGGTGAGATTCAAGAGAATCTCAGTAGGAAAATAATACCAATATGCTTGTACGATAAATGTTTAATGCATGACATACTTGCATCACATAACTTATGCTCACACAATGACAAATCTGTAAGCTCAATGCTTCGAACAACATACTTATGGCTATAGCATAAATTGAAATATAGCTTTAAATCATTCATACATGTTTAATATAATCAAGCAAAGCAATAACATGTATCAACACACTAACACAAATATCAAATACATGAATGAGAGGTAAGTTCTCTACCTTAACCCTTTTACGCCTCGAAACGTATGCCTCGTAAAGGGTGCCAACAACTGGGCTCACAACTTGGTCCTACAATTCTAAATATACAATTTAGATACTTCCATAGTGTTTCTAGGGGTTATATGAGCCTATTATGAAAATTTAAAAAAATGCCCCCGGGGACTCGGCCCGGCCACGCCATACCCGGTCCGACTGTACTTTTCCCGAAATTTTATCCTGAGCTATCCTGACATATTTTCATCCAAGGAATCCATTTTTGGACTCCGAATTATCAAATTTATTTTCAAATTACAAATTTACCCTTGGCAGCCCCACTTTAAGGGTTTTAGGGGCGTTTTCATAATTATGCTTTTTCGGCCTTTTTTGAAAAAGTGATTAACTGTAAACCCATCTAATTTTTGCTCCTAAACTCAATAGAACTATAAAATGATTGAAAATCCAACTCTAACCCCTCCAAGCTAGCCTCGGCCAAAATTCTCAGTTGCCAGGGAAAAATTGGGGTTTTTCAGTTTCGACTGCGTAAACGTGTTCCTTTCTACTCCTAACCATTTTATTGACTATTCCATTAGGTTACAACTACCATTTAGTACCAATTTGGGCAGCATAACAGCCCCACACACCCATTTTCCATTTTTGAAACCCATGATAATCCGGCAAACTTTCACCGATTAAATTGTCCACAACAGTCTGAATAGTCAATATACAAGAGTTTGGAAGTTACCTCAAGCTCCCACTAGCTTTTTTTAAGAGTGGTTGAACCCTAGCTCACTTCAACCCAAGAAATGGAGCTTCTAAACCTTAAATTACATAGAAGAGTAGCTTAAGAATGGAGTTATACGTGTTAGGAACCGATTTACCGAAGAAATCACTTACCTTTATAAGCTTCTTCTAAAACCTCATGACAAGCTCACTACCTCATGGGCGATTTCACCAAAAACATAATTACTTTCTCCAAAATTCGCCATTTTACTTTCTTTAATACCCCAAAGATATAATAACCATTAGGGAATAAATTTGGGCTCCTGCTAAACTGGGGCTTAGCAGTCCACTTATTTCAGGCTTATTCTTTAGCCTCAAATCTCAAAATTTGAGATATTACAATAAATCTCCTAGGACCAATCAAGGTTCATCCGTGTTCAGAGCGATCTCTTCCAGACATCTCCAAAGAGCCTCTCTTCTATTAGCGATGTTCTCCCTGTAAACAAAAGTGGCAACAAACGAGGCATTATTACCCTTATTAACCAGCTTGCAATAAAGTAATTGAGTATTTGATAGGAAATACTCTGCCTGAGTGTTATTATCATCCCATAAAATCCAAATGCCTCCTGCAAATCCGGTAGCTTCTAATCTAAGCCAATTAGTAAACCCCAACTTATGCACCACACTATCAGCCCTAGGACCACTAATCCTAGTTTCAATTAAACATAGAACATAAATTTTATATTTTTACACCATTTGTTTAACAGTGCGAGAAAAAATTCTATTCCCCGCACCCCTACAATTCCATGAAGTAATAATCATAATCACAAAAATTAGGAAAACCACAATTACTTACTCATTATCCAGGTTCCTTTGAACCAATGCATCTGTCGTAGCTAGTCCATATGAACCCACATCCTGTAACTCTGCATTCATAAAATCATCCCCAATGTAATCATCTAATATTATATCAGAATGTGGTATTTCCGTTAATTCCATTGGCATATGTATATTTTGCTCAAACTTTTCCTTAATAAAAGCATTTGGTTCATTTTCAGAATTCCTTTTTGGGCCTTCTAAAATCATGATATCAGTCACTGTTGAGACCTCCTCATGTGGCGTGTTTAAAATTGGAGTGGACCTTACTTGGTTGATATTTCCTCCCACGATAACATGTTCTCTGCGGCCCATCTGAAATCACCAAGGCTGCCTATGGAGTAGCCACCACCCCGCCCTTTTCAATGCTTTGGGCTTTCCCCCTCACCTTAGGCCTAACCGAATTAGGTTCATCCAAGGCTGCTCCATGTATCGGTGGATTCGGCTTCGATGAAACCACCCCTCTCTTCCCATTTTTTACTCCTCTTTTCTCCGACCAGATTTCGTGGGTTCCTTCCTCGCTAGCTGTGCTCTTCTGTCCTTAGCCTGTCCGTCCCATGACAGGTACCTATTCCAATCGCCTTCGATCATCATTTCCTGCCATTTCTTCCTCATCAAGCTCAGTAAGAGCGTCGAAACGTGAGACTGTGCTCATGCTCCTCCCTAGCCCCCATAGGATTAGGCTTCCTAGGAAATCGAGCTCTATTCGCCCTGTTCACGATCATCCATGATCCAATTTTTCATCGACGGCAGGAATTTGCCTTGGCAGGGGTGGCAGCATAACGTGCTGGGATGACGGTTCAGGGGTATTAGAGGTGGCCGGACTGTCCCTAGTATATGTCCACAAGCAGCCTTCTTTCCGATGCCTATAGCTTCCGCAGGCAAAGCAAATGAGGTTTAAACCCTCATATTCAACCTGGTAAGCCGCATTCACTGCAATTACTCGGGAAACCAACTTTTTCCGCAAATTAATTTCAACACAAATACGGGCATATTTCCCTCGTTCCATTCTCGCCGAGTTTGAAGGCAATTTTGATGGGGTAAGTGTAACCCCTGCCATAATTAAGGCCGTGATTGGTTTTCAAAACGCGTTTAATAATTGAATAAGAGATCCGGAATAATTAAAAACTTTTTACAACACTTGTACAAATAGATATCCATTTATTCATTTATAAAATAATAGGCCTATTCGGTTTGTCACATATATAATATCAGAGTTTCAGTAAAATTTCCGACATTCACTCGGGATAATAACATTAATCCAAAAGTTTATACAGGGCATCATTGCCCATCTCAGTATCCATACCGGGGATTACACAAAACTATAATACTATGATCTATTCAATATGTACATTTGTCCAAAATGAAACCGGTCAAAAATAAAAAAGATTGTAGCTAAGACTACTACCGGCAGTCCTAATCGCCCTTATCCATTTGCTTGCTTCTTGATCCACTTGCCTTGTCTAAAAATGTTATTTGGAAAGAGTGAGATTCTAAAGAATCCCCGTAGCAATAGTTTATGAATATGATGCACAATTAAACAAAGCAAGTAAGCATACATCATAATGCAGCAATCAATATTCGAGGCCGGGCACACTGCCACATCCCCTTCACTGTATACAAGGTTGGACTTACGCCACGTCTTCTCAGCTGTATCGGTATTTGAGACCGGGCTTACGCCACGTTCCCTTGCTGTATCTGTATTCGAGACCGAGCTTACACCACGTTCCCTTACTGTATCTGTATTCAATGATTAATACTAACAAGTAATACATTACACATGATATAGGATAAAGTGTTACTACTTTGGTCTTTCTGTTCTTGAGCAGGCACGAGCCTTTTATGCTCCGGGCAAATATCAAATCCTAAAGTCATAATTAAGGACGGTACGTTATCACTTACTCCAATACTCAATATCTTCACAATGCTTAAATTGGTTATCATTACTATCTCTTAAGTACTCATATATGCCTCTAATAAAAGCCCTAAAGGGTTGGGAGAACTACCCCAAGGATCCCATTTTAGAAGCACAAACACTGGCATTTTTCACTGTTTCACTTGAGTAAAGATGGCCTCACTCGAGTGATGGGGCACTAACACTCGAGTATCTGAGAGTGAAGGATAGCAAGTGAACACCCGAGAGCACAAGAACTTTTTCAGAGACAGGGAAACTCGAGCACACAAGACCTCACTCAAGTGATAGCCAAATGCTTCACTCGAGCACTAGAGAGTGAAGTCCAGGAAGTGGGAACCCGAGAGCAATAGGAGTTTTCAGAGGGAAGAAGTACTCGAGCATGAGACTTTTTACTCGGGTGGAGATTAAATTCCTGTGAGTGTTGAGACACACTTTAGCATTCAACCGCGAGTGACAACCTGAGAGGCAAGTTCTTGGTGTCAAATACACCAGCACTCGAGTGAGAAGAGGCTCACTCGAGTGAGAACCCACCGCACTCGCAAGTGAGGCAACACTCTTGCCCATTTCACAGAAGTGTACTGCAGAAACTGAAGGGAAAATGAAGAATTTCACTTACTCACTCGAGTGATGCTCCCCTCACTCGAGTAATATGCATAAAAAACCAGAAAATACAGAAACAATGACAGCATTCACCAGAATTTTCCCAAGAGTTTCCAAATGACCTAAAACTTCAACCAAAGCTATCCCCACACAAAATCACTCAAGGAATCCAATAAAACCATTAAAACAACCAAAATCCTATTCCATCATCATGCTTTGGTCTTGGGCAACATAAACCACTAAATTTCCAAAATCACTAAACTCAATCATTCAATCCCAAATCAATCCCATCTATCCATATACATTCTAAACATACCATTTCCATGCCAATAACATACCAAACTTCCCATTAACCTTCATTTTCGAAAATAGGCAATAATTTTTAGAAATCCAAAGTTAATCCATTTGGCATAAAACTTAGATAGATAGGTTTCTTAAACTCATCTTATCAACTTCTTCAAAGAAGCTTTTTGATTCTCCAACTTCCACAATTCCTTGGAGCCACAAATCAATACCAATGGACACACTACACCCATCAAAATAAAGCTTATTACCCAAGGAACAATTTTAGAGAAGGAGGTTTGAGCATTAGAGACCATTTCTCTTACCTTTTTGAAGCTTTTCTTCCTTCCCTTTCCTTCAACAATGGCGCCGGCTGGAGAGAGAGAGAAAAGAGAGAGATGAGAGTGAAGGGATGAAGAATGATGATGATGATGATACTCTTTCCATACCTCTCATGTCAGCCGAAACAATGGGAGGGAAGAGAGAGAAAATATTTAAAATTCCTTATTTGACTTTTCTAACTACTCTCCCATCATCTCTCTTTGACACATGTCACAAAGTCATTGGTTTTTATAAGGTAGACACCCAATTAGTCACTTTAATCCCTTCATTAGCCATTTAATCTCACTTCTCATTTTTCATTTAGCTAGTAATTAATTTCCCATTAATCACCAATTTAGGCCAATAATTCCATTCTTTAATTTTCCACCAATTATGACATATTAATTAATATTTCTATAAAACACATAAGAATTTTGACTTAATCCACAATTACATTCTCAATAATTCTCATTAGCCCTCAATCCAAATTTGGGGTGTTATAGTAAGCATATCAACTTTCATGGTTTTACCAATTCGATTCTCAAGTCTTGTGATAAAAGTACGATTATAACATTGCATTGGGATGTTTGGTATCCTAACCCACATCGCTATTCTGCCCAGCGTGTTATTGAAAGGGTCAAAATGTGGAGACTAGAGTTGAATCAGTATTGTGTGTTGTTGAACAACCTATGGATCATCGTAGAGAATCTTCTGATAGAGTGGCTCCCAGCCATCGTTCTGAGGAAAATGAGCAATGAAATAGTTGTTGGCCAAATCAATGAGATCAAAATCAGAGGTTTGCTAGACCCGGCTTAGGTGCGTCTTTAATGTATAGACATTATAATTTTTTCCAAGTACTGTGAGAATGAGCACACTATTCCAAGGCTTACACCATCCACTATATTCTTCGGCTGTCATTGGAACTACTGGGTGATGTTCCATAAACCCCTATATCTCTGCAGTGAGTTCAGGCATTTCCCATTCCTTATTAAGAATATCATACAGTAATTCCTCCTCATCCATATTTTCCCCCTTTGTTGTCTATTCTATTAAACCCCATGAGAGAGTCTTTATAGGATATATGTATCTGCATTGATTTAGCTTTTGCATTCGGTTCAACATTGTTCCATGCAGCATTGTCCTGTTCCATGAAGGTATGTCCTGTTGAACCATACTATGGAGATGCTTCTTCTGACATTTCGGTGTCCATTTCTACCTAAGAAGAGGATTCACTTTTCTTCTTTTTATTGCTTTTCCACAAGCAAGGAGATCAAAAGGCCAATCTGGTGGTAATTTCCAGTGGTGAGAATCACTTATGGCAGATCAAGAGAAGCGGGCATGAGATTCAAGAGAGAGCAAAGTCAAAAAACCTCAGAGCTTCAAGAGATTATATATCTGAGTTGTTAATCTGTCATTTTTTTAAAGTAACAGTGATGTTGCTTTGCCTCAATCTATATCCACATGGTGTTCTTGATACATGTGACTATGTGTATTTTTTTATTATTTATTTTGCTTGCCCATAACACCTCTTGTACAACATCTAAGATTAGGAAGCATGTCTCTACATTATGTGATCATTCAACTTCAGTAGGCGTGAATCATATTCTCTGCATCAATCCCATTGCTATTTTGCTTCCTCACTTAATTGCTCGTATAGTCTGCTAGGATTATGCATTAAAAGAATTTTGGGAGTGAAGAGATGAAAGGTATATGCTGCCTTATCTCTTATGATGCTAGGTGTTATACTTAATAAATATAGATAATGTGATTGTACTTGCCTCTTATTTATTATGTGGTTCTAACACCCTATCTCTTGTTATAGTGGAGTTCAAAGCATAAAAGGTACACACTCACTTGTCTTTATTGATTTTCTTGTCTTCTTGGACTTTCTACAATAAATAATATGATGAGAATGCAATTCTTTGTTGGCTTGATGGGCTCTCTTTTCTTTCTTCTCTTCTTGTTGCTAATAAAAAAGTTTTGAAAAAAAAGAGAAAGAAGTTCTTTTCTTAAAACAAACAAATTTGGCTTCATATGAGAAAATAAAGAAAAAAATAATTTTTTAAAAAATAAAAAACGCAAACCAAACAAAAAAATATTTTTCTCGAATAAATTAAATAAACAATTTTTCTAAAATACATAAACAAAGTGACACGTATTTCTACCCATAACGAACTATGTGGGCTTTGATCCTTTTAAAGGGTACGTAGGCCCTATGTTATCTTCCTAGGTCAAGTCCAACTTTATAAATAAATATATTTTTCCTTATTTTATTTTTGTAAATAAATGCTCATTTTTTCTTTAGTTTTCATTTCATTTATTTTTGTAAATATTCTTTTTTATTTGGGTAATTATAATAAAATTAAAGGCCATAATATTTTTAAATTATTAACTTAGGGTAACCATTCTTGTGAATGGGTGTTGTGGGGTGCCTAACACCTTTCCCATACACAATCGACTCCCGAACCCTAAATGATTTTTGTAGATCAGTTTCACTTTAAAAAAAAATGCCTCCAAAATTATCCTTTTTCAAAAATTTTGGTTGCGGCTCCATATTTTCCAAATTTCGGGCGTTACACGTTATAGCAGTTGTTGAAGATGAATTGGGTCATCAAATCGCCTTTGTTACTATGTGTGGAATGTGAAAATGCAATCTATCTTAATTGTTTTATTTTATGTAAATTTAGCTGAGTTAGAAGCCACGTAAGCACCATAAACAATAACTCAGTGCTGATTCATGATGAGTTATGGATGATAAAGATAAAATTATAAATGATAAAAAGATAAGGGATTGAGTTATAGATAATTTAAAAAATTTATAGATTAAATTGTAACAAGTCAATTTTAGGAATTAAGTTATAAGTGAATTAAAATTTGGAGGAAAAAAAAAAGGATTAATTTTCACACAAAAAAAAAAAAAAAGGCGTGGGAGTACGATGGGGTAAAGGGGTAATTAACGTGAATTGGAGGGTGATATGCTATAGGGGTAACGAAACGAGCCCCTAGTGCGATGCTTTTCATGTGTCCTCCTTTCCTCCCTTCTTTTCTGGGCTGTTTAATTACCATCCACCCTTTTTCCGTGCCTTTCCGTCTCCTTCTTTGTTTCAACGTATCCGTTAAAAAAACAAAGTTACTCCACAATCCACACAGCTTCTAATGTGAGTATATTAAAAAAATGAAATAAATTAATTACTTTAAACAAATGAGATATAATATTTTTTAAATATTTGAATATAACACTAAATTATATATCAATTTGAATCCCAAAAAGAACAATTATCGTTACAGGATATAACTCGTTAAACGACACACTCTCCCTTCTCGAGTTTGGACTAATTGATATTGTTTGAAAGCCTTACTCTTGTTGAAGAAGACCATGGTCTAGAAAAGACGTTGGATACCCGGTGGTCGGTTTCCCTTATACCAAAAAAGAAGATATTATATATCAGTTGATATGTTAGGTAAATTAGTTTGAGGAAAATAATAAATATAGAAGATGAAATAGATTGAGATATTATATTTTGAACTAAATTAAACTCCCAACTAATTCTAATACTAAGAATCACAAGTAGTTAAAACAGGTCCTTGTTTTGATGATGGTTAATTTGGCAATTTCCAGATCATAGATTATAATTCACAATTTTTATATTTTTTACCGGCAATAATATCTTTTATTGGAAGTAATCTTATTTGAGACACTGTCAAACGTTAAATATGAACACATTTTTTAATGAAAATTTCAACCTTGATTGGTACAGCTAAACCCGTTGGTTTTATATTTGTTACCCTTGGTAAAATTTCCAAAATATCACATTACAAGATATTTTCGAAATCGAAATACGCCCTCCAGTATTTTTTATAAGCAAATTTTTTTTATTGTGCAAAATAAATTGATGATTATGATTAGTTAAAAATAATAAATATGTAAAAAATATTATGTCTTTTCCAAATATGCTCTTATCTATGAAAAGAATATAAAAGAGAGAATGAATAAAAATATGGAAGAGAATTAGTAGAAAATATGAGAGACAATATGTAATAAATGATTGAATAAAAGAGAATTAGTGGTAAGCGGTGAATAATTAATGTAAAGTTATGTATTTAATATGGATAGAAAAAAATAGTTTAATTTTTGAGAAAAAAAAAAAACTCCCTCTGGTCATAAATATAAGACATAATTGATTTTTTTTTTTTTTGCAGAAATTAAGGAAGCTAAATAAGTTACTTAAATATATCATATGTCGTGTGTCATTAGATTATATATTATTGTATAAAAAAAGATTATATATTAGTTTTATTAGTCAAACTAATTAGTTTTGAGAAAAAAATAAAAATAAAAATATTCTAAAGTAATATATTTAGCTTCCTTAATCTTTCTAAAAAAATCAATTTTATCTTATATCTAGGATCAGAGTTTTATTTATATTAAGAATTAGTTTCAAAGCCCAAAAAAAAAAATTGTTTATAAAAAAAGAGGCGATGAAGTATTATTCTGAATCTTCTAAGCTTATCGCTCACACGTCCCATACTCCTCTCTAACACAACCCGCCATTTCAGCCCCTTGCCCTGCGATCTCCACACTCACATGTAACCACCTCAGCCACCGTCCGATGGGTCGATTTTCATTTTCGGTCCCCTCCTATGGGCCCCACTGTGTCGTGTCTGTGAAGGCCCCCTCTCTTTCTTTCTCTCTCCTATAAAGCTACACCGGTTTACACGCTTTCTTCCTCACTCTCTCACTTCCTTCCTTCCTTTTCCTCTGCGTCGTTTCTGGTTTTCTTCCTTCCTTCGTTTTATGTGTTTCTTCCCAAAAGACTAAGAATCTGGAACTATGTGTGGAGGTGCTATCATCTCCGACTTGGTCCCTCCGAAACCTGGTGGTCGGAAATCGACCACCACCAACGACTGCTGGTCGGACTTTGAAACCTTCGCTGACCTCCTAGGATTCCATCCCTCTGCTCTTTCTCCCCATAACCAGAAGCCAGCTGTTGCTTCCCCTGATGATCAGAATCTCCCTCCCATCCCAACTGGTAATTATTATTACTTCAAATTCGATCTCAATATTGTAAGCTTTTTTCTCTGTCAAAGAATCATGCATTTATGTGTTTTCAGTGATTGGTGCTCCATTTTGAGTTTTGAGGTATTGAGTTTAATTTATAGATATGAGTAAAACAAGATTCTGTTTAGTCAGTTTCTCTATGTAAACTTTTTTTTCCAGTGCATATAACTGTGTATATAACCATACTTTTTATCAATCTGGGTTTTGAAACCTGAGATTCTGCCCTTATATTTTTTTTATATGGGTATTTTAATAATTTTTGCTTTTGGTTAATTGGTGGCGGATGTTGACGACTGACTGTCTTTGTATTATTTTGTGTGAATCTAGAGAGAGAAAGTCTCTCTCTCTCTCTCTAAATGAAATAAAAACGGACAAAATAAGGAAAAAAAAGTGAAGTCTGAACAGTAACGAAGCAAATTAAAGTCAGTTATATTATTCAAGGATTTGATAGGATCCACAACTACCAAGAGACGTCCGTTTTTCTTTTTGGTAGGCCTCATGTTCACGTTGATCCTGTTCATTGAAAAGAAAACCACGAAAGAAAAAAAAAAAAAGTAGATATCTCTTTTGAAAATTTAAGCGAAGAATCTGCACTTGATATCCGCAATCAATTAATTCTGAGTAGACATAATTATCAATGATGACCATGAAATCTCACTGCATGTACAGTCTCTGAAACTTTAATTTTTAGTGCCAGAAACTATAGCCATCGGCTTTAAAGATAAGATTTCTTTTCCTTTTTTACCTTATATTAGCTATATAAACCTTTTTTTCCATTTTTGGCTTATCTGAAGCAGTGACATGTGAGAATAATAACAAAAATGACAATACCAACAACAAGAAGAAGAAGCCGGAGAAGAAAGGTGGAGGTGGAGGAAGGACTCGCAAGAACATTTACAGAGGAATCCGGCAAAGGCCGTGGGGCAAGTGGGCCGCCGAGATAAGGGACCCACACAAGGGCGTCCGAGTCTGGCTCGGCACCTTCAACACTGCCGAAGAAGCCGCCAGAGCCTACGACCAAGCCGCCAAGCGAATCCGTGGTGACAAAGCCAAGCTCAACTTCCCGCCGGCTCCTGTTTCTGTTCCTGCTGCTCCGGCTCCGGCTCCGGCTCCCCTGGAACCTCCCCAGAAGCAGCAGTGTCTAGCCCCCGGCCACAACGACGCCGTTCAGCTCAAGCAACAACAAATCTCAACCATCGAATCCTTCCTCGGTCTGGACAACGACGACGACAACAAGAACAACACTACTGATGGTGTTTGGCAGCCAATCGTAGAAGCCGCAGGCAGTGTCAGCGTACTCTCTGAGTGGGACCCCATGGACGATCTCTGGATGCTCAACGACGTCGTTATGCATCGCCTGCATCATCATAACGGTCACTTCTAGAGTGAGTGATTATAATAAGGAGAATATATGTAGTAAGTAACAGTGATCAGCTTAAGAAATCTTGACATGGATCAGTGACGACGACGATATGTATGTATTAAACTGCGTCGTTTATGCATATGACTTTATCGTTGGTGAACTCATATTGTAAGTAATCGAATGCTTGGTGTGTTGAAGAGAGCGTGTGGGAGATTGCAGCATGTTTGTATTTGTTTATTGTTATAATATTAGGAAATATATTTATATAATGTAGTCCTGGCGTATGAACAAAATATACAAGGTGGTTGTATTGAATATATGTATATATATATAAAAGGTGGTTGTCGTATGTGAAACTCTATGCTCTGCGAGGTGCATGTACGAGATCTATTGAGAAGAACTGTTAGTTTTAAATAAAGCCTCCTTGTTCAGAAGTGATTGTATATTTTATTGATAGTAGTATTATTTAAATGAGGGTAGTGTACGGGGGAGTGCGATTATATACACACGGTGAAGAAGCAACGAAATAATAGATAATATATTAATCAATCAATCAATCAATCAGATATATATGCAGGTTGCAGAAAATGATGGGAATTTCATTCCAGATCACGTAACATATTGTATGTTTTTGGATCCACACGATGAGATGCACAGTAATGAATAAGAATAATTTTTCCTTAATATTTGCATAAAACATCGAGAATTATTAATCGGTTGTACGTGTACCTATATGCATGCATAGTTAAGTTTTCATTTTGAGTTAATACAGTTTTATTAACAAAATACACACAAATATATTTGCAGTAGACGATCCTAGAACCAAGATATATATTGGACGAATATGTTAATCCTCTGGTCCTTAACGTATGAATTAATTGAGGAGTTAATATTGATCTTAAATATAAGACATATTTCACATATTTATTAATTTTTTCTCAAATTAATCATTATTGGCATTCCCTCAACAATAATTAAGTAGAAGAGAGGGGAAGGGAATTAAGGAAGATGGTTTGGATGTTTTAAAAAAACATATCATAATAATAAACTTAATTAATTACCTTTATTCAATCAAATTATTTAAATAGCTCTTATATTAAGGTGCTTAGGAGTATTTTATTTTGGAAGCTTCCATTTTTTTGGCCATATGGAAGACTTCCGTCAAGTTCCAACACTAAACTCGTAATTATTGTATATTAAGGTTCAGTTTTGTTACCTTTGTACTTGTTTTATTCTGGGTGATTCGGTTATTTTCTTTGACGGTGTTCATTACAAGCAAAAGTGCAGGATCATATGAATAAGAGTACGTATAGTCTCTTCATTGAGAATGCGATAGAAGTTTAGGAATTAGCTAAGCGAAGCATGCATATGTGGAACTGAAATTTTGGTGTATATATTTTGGCTAAAACAAAATCGTATTATGAGATAAGTTTAAAATGAGAGTTCATCCAAGATAAAGAAAAAACTAGTTTATTAGGTATAGAAGAAGCTTCAAGACTTTATTAATATTAGACTTCTCAAGGAGTGAGTCATAACAAAAGGGCCTCCCTTCATAGGTATGGGTTTGGTGCCAAGTAAACTGATTAGGCATCAAAGGCTCACTACTTTAGCATCCTATTCTAATCTAATTTGAATTATTTAGATTATATTTTTTTTAAAAAATTTTAATGTAAGCAGATTTTAATGAAAATAAAGATAAAGATATATAATCTCTTAATAACTATAGGACTTTCAAAAAATGGTTTTTATTTTAAAATTATTATTTAAAATTTTAAATTTTATACCGTTACTCAAAATTACATTTCAATTATGCATATCTCACCACAATGATGAGCTCTTGGTGCTCATCAAGCCCCTCTCATAAAGATGATGGTGCCCACCTTAACATTTCACTGAGCTTCTCTTGCCAAATGGTGAAATTTTGACATCTAATTCCACTGATGTTTCCATTGGTTAGAACCTCTTCACTCTGCCAAATTATAAAGGGTTGATGTGCATCCAACACCTTAAAATATTATTTCAAGTGTGTTTAGCACCCAAAACATATTTTAGGATATTAAATGTACCAGAAAATAATTTAAGATGCTGGATGCACTTAAAAAAAGAAATGCTTCATTACACCGGATGCACATTAACCCAATTATAAACCGACTATACGTAGCTTTCTCTCCACTCTCCTCTCTCTCTCTCTCTCTCTCTCTCTCTCTCTCACACACACACACACACACACACACACACACACACACACACACACACACACACACACACACACACACACACACACACACACACACACAGAGCATTAAGCATCAAATGTCAAGAGTGTAAATTCAAAGTGAAACAGCTCATCCCCATAAATTAGTTTATTAAATTACGCCTAAACGTACAAGTCCCACTTTTTTCTTCAAATGTCAAGAGTGTAAATTCAAAGTGAAACAGCTCATCCCCATAAATTAGTTTATTAAATTACACCTAAACTTACAAGTCCCACTTTTTTCCGTGAGTGTTTCCAATGAGAAAAGTTGAAACAATTATAAGTTTCCTTACAATTATATCCATGATAACAATACACATGTTCACAAACTTTCGAAAAGTTAATGCAGGGATGAGCCGATATTAAGAATATTTCAATTTCTAAATAGCTAGCCAGGTTTGACCAAATTAATAATGTTATAACGAATTTACTACTGATGACAATAAACACACACAACATTGAAGACAATGATGAAGGAGGAATCCCTTTATTGGTACATGTTTCATATTCCTCAAACGTCGTCCTAACACAATAATTATTTGACTTAAGATTGTTTTTCAAAGAAAGAAACCAAATTTGAAAAGAAAACCCCACCACGAACCTTCGACGTGTGTGAAACATTGTTGACTATATGCTTACTCTTACTTACCCATAGAACTATGTTTCGACAGTGCCGTGCTTGTTCTTGTTTCATAATCTATTTCAATAGGTAAATTGATTTTTTTCAAAATTCATACAAACATGCACTAAAGCGACATTAACCAACCAATGTACCTGAGTTGGGAGAGGGGTGTCTCCATTGATTTCCCTCTCCATTTACTTTCTATTGAAGGTATCCACTATTAGATTAACTTTCAATGATTAAGATTTATTATGGTAGATTTTTATCATAATGATATTCTTTACATATTATTAAATCTCAACCATTCGAAGTTGATCTAATGGTAGATACTCTCAATGGAGAATAAATGGAAAGAGAAATCAATAGAGATACCCCTCTCCCACTTGCGTTAAACATTGAATATATAAAAGAGACTTTACTTTTTTTTTTTTTTGGCCAACAAGAGATTTTACTCTAGTCATAAGAGATAATGTTATATTAGTGAAATTAGGAATTAAATCTTCTTTCTTTAGATTATATATTGGAACATCAAGCTGGACCATATATGTCTACATGCATGAAAGCCGATGAATGTGCGAAATGGTTGGCTAGAGTAATTTATAGTATCATAGCCAGACCCCTTTAGTTTATTTCGTTGATCCTCATTTATTTTATAAGCAAAACAATCGACAGATTTAAAACAAGTAAAACTACTAGGGAAAAGTCCTCCTTCAAGCGAACTCGACAAGCAGGATGTGGATTCACTACTACAAAAAAGGGTTTTAACGTCCCTATTTTGACACTTTTAACGTCCAAAAACTGGGGGACGTCTATGTAGGGGGCGTAGTATGTTTTAAAAGAAGACGTCCCAAAAAATGGGACGTCTAAAGTGAGACTTTAGACGTCCCAAATTAAGAATTGAAACGTCTAAAGTCAGGACTTTAGACATCCCAATTCTTAATTTGGGACATTAAAAAGTTTTATTTTTTAAAAAATTATTATTTATATTCTTTATTACCTAACAAATTAAAATTGCAGAAACAGAATTGAAGATGGATTTATAAACCACAAAATGTTCCTTACAAAATGGTAAAGACATCTAGCACTGCAATCTTTTTACTATATATATATATATGTATAATAACAACAACTCCTACAACCTAATATTATATATGTATAACAACAACCAGAAAGTGTCAAAATGTTTGTCACCACACAACTACAAACTAATTGTTGTTCATTTCATCAAAATAAATATACATATGTATTTTCCTCTATTTCCAAGCTCCAAACGTATAAAAAAAACATTATTAGTATTGCATAACTACTAACAACTAGTTTATGATTCTAGCCAAAAAAAAAATCAAGGGAAAAACACTCCAATAACTAGAATCATGTAAATAAATTGAAAGCATTATAATAATTTCACATTGCAACACTACTATAGAATATACTTATAAAGACCCTAAAGAACGTCCCTTTTTAAAAAAGGGACGTCCAAAATATGGTCAGGTTCAAATTATAGAGATTGGCGTGTCTGATTACCTTTAAACGTAATAAAAAAAAAAGAAAAAGAAAAAGAAAGCCTTTAGACGTCCCCAGCTGAGCTGGGGACGTCTAAAGATATGTTTAGACGTCCCCAGCACAGCTGGGGACGTTGTAGACACTCACATGCACCAGAAATGACATGACCGGTGCATGTGAGGATGTCAGATAGCTCTTCCTACTCCCCTGCCTTCTATCTCTCCTCCTCCCACTTTACTCAATCACTCATTATTCATTCACTCCCATCTCCGTCCCCATCTGCTGCACTTATTTTTTTTCGTTCTTTCTCCATCCCCATTCACTCCCCTGCTGCATCTCCTCCCAAATTCATCACTCCATCCCCATTGATCGGTCTCCTCTCCCTTTCTTGGTTTTTTAATTTCTTTCTCCAAAGCTTCACCACTTCCGTCACCAGGCCACCTTCTTTGCTCTGGGTTTGCAGAGTGTTTTCCCAACTGGATCTCCTCTCCACCACCGTCGGCGTCCTCCAAAGCTTCACCACTTTTCAGGTTAGCATTTTCATTTTGAATAAGATGACAGGGCGTTTTATTATTCTTTTTATTATTAGTTTTTTCATTATTGAATAAGATTTTTTTTTATATTTTTAGTATAGTATATTTTTAGTATTAGTTAGAGGTTTATTTTATTACTCTGTTTATGCGTTTTGATTAGGTTGATGATGGTAACTATTAGGTTTATTATGTGGAGGTTTATTAGGCGGATAGTTATTAGGATAGTATTGGATTTGTTTATTAATTTTATAATTTTAGTTATATATATCATTATAGTATTTTATATTATACCTTTTGCTTTTCTGCATTCTCTTATATTTGACAGAATTGGTTCATTTTCGCACTTGTTTTGGTTATACAATTGTGGATTCTTTGTAACAGTGAGCTAATCCTTTGAAAATAATACAGAGATAGATTGCATTTTAGTACATTTACATATGGTTCCTAAGTGATTATCTCACAAACTGTGTGAATCAAAGTGACGGAAAGGAAAAGAAAAGAATTTGGCACATGATAATGCTTTTAATTAGTAGGGAAAGGAAAAGAAATGAGAAAAGAATAAAGAATAAAAAGAAACTAAAAAAAAAATCTTGTAGACACACATTATTTTTTTTTGCCATAAGACACACACATTAATATATATATTTAGTGCTAGAATTAGGCAATCTTATTGTAACTTAGTGTACGTAGACATTAATATAAGAAATTCACGTACTTGCATTTTTTTTTTACAATTTTTCATTAAATTCGCGTACTTGATTTAATAATTTGGTTGCTAAAATATAAGTGTATTATGTTTGTGCTTGGTGCTAGAAGCTAAAGTTTTGTTTCATTTAAATTAAGCTGAGATGGTTTGTTATTTTGATTTAGGGATGTCTCAATTTTAAGGGGAAATGCTGTCAAAATTTTGAAAAACAAAATAGTAAATGGCATTCCTAGCGTTGACAATTATTATTAACTTGAGTGTAAATGGGAATGACGTAGGTGGTAATAAAATGGATCATAGTTGGATGAATGCTTTGAGAACAAGTGAAGAATATGAGAATGGGGTTGAAGAGTTTATTGAATATGCTAGAAGGAATGCTCCAGCCAGAAATGGCATGTATTTTTGTCCTTGTGTCAATTGTTTAAATGAGAGAAGATGGGATGTTGAAGTTATAAGGGATCACCTACTTTGTGATGGAATAAATCTTTGATATACAAGGTGGATATGGCATGGTGAGGAAGTAACTGATTGTCCGTCGCACAAGAAGGAAGCTGTGGATGTCATAGATGAAGATACAATGAGAGAATGATTCATGATGTTGAGGTAGAATCCTTTGCGCAGTCGCATGAATATGACAGCCTGCGGAGTGATGCAGAGACACCGTTGTACCCAGGGAGTAAATACACACGGCTGACAGGAACATTACATTTGGTGAACTTAAAAGCAACTTGTGGGTGGACCGATAGTAGTTTCACATTGATGCTTGAACTGTTGTGTGATATGTTTCCAGACGATAATGTGCTTCCAAATCGTATGTATGAGGCAAAAAAAATCCTATCTACGATGGGTATAGAGTATAAAAAGCTTCACACTTGCTCTAATGACTGTGTACTGTACAGAAATGAGTATGAAGGTCTAAGTGAGTGCCCTAAGTGTCAAACTGCACGATACAAAGTGAGGAAAAATGGTGGTTGTGGTGATGCGACAACTAAAAGGCAACCTGTAAAGGTTCTGTGGTATCTTCCAATAATACCGCGCTTTAAGCGTTTGTTTGGGACTGCAAAAAAAAGCGAAGAAGTTGAGATGACATTCGGATGATCGAATATCTGACGGAAAATATCTTCGGCACCCGGCTGACTGTCCACAGTGGAAGAAAATAGATGAAATGTTCCCTGAATTTGGCAGCGAGCCGAGAAACCTTCGGCTTGGGCTTTGTACAGATGGCATCAATCCGTATGGAACTCTTAATAGCACACACAGTGCATGGCCAGTACTCCTTGTAATATACAACTTGCCTCCCTGGCTTTGTATGAAACGCAAGTATGTGATGCTTTCTATGATGATTTCTGGACCAAAACAGCCAGGAAACGATATCGATGTCTACTTGGCGCCTTTGATTGAGGACTTGAAGAAGTTGTGGGTGGAAGGCATAGATGTGTTTGATGCATATAAGAATGAGTCCTTCAAGCTACGTGTAATGATTTTCACCACTATAAATGACTTCCCTGCGTACGGGAACCTCTTAGGGTACAGTGTGAAGGGGCATAAAGCATGTCCGATCTGTGAAGCAGACACTCACTTCCACCAACTTAAACATGGAAGAAAAACGGTCTACCTTGGTCACATGAGGTTCCTTCCTAGGTTCCACCTGTATCGTAGGTTAAGAAAGCATTTTAACGGCTTGTCGGAGCATGGAATGGCTCCAAAGGCACTAACCGGAGAGGAAGTTTACAGTCAGGTTGAATGTATCAATGTCTTACTCGGTAAGAATCAGAAGACTTTGGGTGAGAAGAACATATGGAAGAAGAGATCAATTTTCTTTGATCTTCCATATTGGTGTAGTCTTGACGTGAGACACAGTATTGATGTAATGCATGTGGAGAAAAACGTTTGTGATAGCCTTGTCAGTACGCTTTTGCACATTTTAGGGAAGACCAAGGATGAGATTAATACGAGACTAGACCTTGTTGATATGGGAATAAGAGAACGGTTACATCCACAGCTAAGAGATGATGGTAGGAGGGCATACATGAAGCCAGCAGCGCATACACTATCAAAAGCGGAGAAACGAAGTTTGTGGGGTGTTTGCATGAAATTAAGGTACCACAAGGATATTCTTCAAATGTGAGAAGGTGTGTGTCAATGGACAATTTGAAGTTAGTGGGAATGAAGTCCCATGATTATCATGTGTTGATGCAACAACTGTTACCAGTAGCTATTAGAGGTATTATGAAAGATGAAGTTCGAAGCACTGTGACAAGATTGTGTGTTTTCTTTAATGCTATCTATAACAAAGTTATTGACACTGAAAAGATGGATGAACTGGAAGCTGAGGGTTATATCATATTGTCCCAATTAGAGATGCACTTCCCTCCTTCATTTTTTGATATAATGGTGCATTTGATAGTTCATTTGGTAAGGGAGGTAAGGCTCTGCGGTCCAGTTTACCTGAGGTGGATGTACCCTTTCGAGTGATACATGAAGATCTTAAAAGGGTACTCTAAAAATCCCTATCGACCAGAAGCCTCAATAGTTGAAAGGTTTGTTGTTGAAGAGGCTATGGACTTTTGCAGCGATTATCTATCAGGGAAGAAGGAGCAATCTCGACATGAAGAGGGGAGGAGCAAGGGAACACAAGGACTGAAAGTGAAGACTATGCCTCGTGAAGAGGTGTTGCAAGCACACCTTTATATCCTGAATAACATGGCAGAAGTTCAACCGTACATAGACGAACACAGAAAGAGATTGAAGAACATGAATCTGAGGAAGAATGACATGCAGATTACTATTGAGCAAAACAAGACATTCATTCAGTGGTTTGAGGAAAAGGTTTTGCATGAGACCGGTGTGTCTAGGACAATAGAGTGGCTAGCCTGGGGGCCTTCCTTTCAGATCATTACTTGGAGCGGTTATGATATAAACGGGTATTCTTTCTACACAAAAGACCAAGATGACCGAAGTACCATGTAAAATAGTAGGGTGATGGTAGAAGCTGAAGCCATGCACTTTTCCAGCTCGAAAGACAAAAACCCCATATTAGCATCCATGACCTATTATGGAGTGATAGAAGAAATATGGGAAATCACTTACAACAAGTTCAAAGTTACTTTATTCAAATGTAAGTAGGTTAGCAATAATGCTGTGGTAATAGATCAACAATTTGGATTTGTCTCAGTTGATCTTGAAAGAGTAGATTATAGGGATGAGCCCTTCATTCTAGCAAGCCAGGTGAAACAAGTGTTTTATGTCACAGATCCCGCAAATAAAAAAATTTCCATTGTACTTCAAAGTAAAAACAGAAGCATGGTGATCCGACCTTCAACCTTGACGACACACCACCTTTCACAATTAATCCACCTACAACAAGTGAAGTAGAACTGGTAGATGATGAAGAATATGCTGTGAGAAATGATCATGGTGAAGGAATATGGGAAACAATATAGAGTAAGAGCTTAACTTAAAAAATAGTAATGTGTGGTGTTTGTTTTATATCTTGTTATTTTATTCATTTACTTACAATTTATTCACCTATCTGACAATGATTTTTGTGCTTACAGGAATATGGACAATTCTGGTGACTCACAAAGTGATAGGGACAGTGAAATGAATAGGCCTGAACGTGATGCCACACCTGAACTGGTTGAGAGAAGAAGGGTTAGAGGCAGTACAAAAATGCCTGCATTGGTAGTACGTCATCACCATTAACAGGAGAGGTTGCATATTAACTTTGATGAAAATATGAAA